>CAWUFW010000768.1:600000-1200000 GCA_963921515.1 Calotriton arnoldi | reverse complement strand
TATTGTCACTTGCTTAGTTGGTTTGATGTGTCCCTGAGGTTTTTGTCAGGAAAGGAGTAGTTCCAAGGTGATGAATGCATAGTTGAAGTTGATAAAGTAAAGATGTCTCAAGAAATGGCATGTGAGATTGGTCATGGAGCACAAGAAGTTCAGATAGGTCTACTTGGTATGCAACAGCAGGATGACAAGGGGAGTGATGATAGCAATGTCAAGCAGGCTGATTAAAGCATCTTTTATGGTTCTGCAGTTGTCTAAGAGGATAAGGCTAATAAGGGAGAGGTTGCTTGCGTAGCAGGGGGAGACCATTGTGATGTGGCCTGATATCTCTGAATTGAAGGTTGAGTTGGAGCCACGTGGACTCCAAATCAGGTGAGTAAATTAAAAAGTGTAGACAAAGTCTCCTCCTACTTCTAGATTACTCATGCAAAGTTATTTTCAAAACAGAAGATATCCAAAGCTTACAAAATGCTCTAAAGTTAATAATTTTAGGGAACTTGTGGTGGCTAACGCCCTGAGGTGTTGGGGGATCTGGAATTTAATATGGCTATGGTGGGGCACTTCAGGGCGTCTTCGCCAGGAACTGTAACTCATCTCAAACACGAGGTATGGAATGAGGAGTACTTAAGGTAGTGATCCGAGACGATAGCCCCAGTAAGTTCTATGGTATAAGGAGCAAACTGGAAGGGGAATTGCAGGATGGGAAGGAGGCCCTCGCGAGCCTGCAGCGACGGGCGCAGGGCCGGGAGTCGGACGGTGTGGCCCTTTTGGAGGCATATAGATGTGTGGAGGCCACATGGTACAGACTGGAGTGTCCTGTCCGAAAAGATTACTGCCAACGTCGCTATCAAGACGGTGATAAATCTGGCCACATGTTGGAATGGCTACTCAGGCGAGAAAGACCCCCACCGCTTATCCTTGCCCTCCGCGGCTCAAATGGCTCAATGGGTGGTGGACAGGCAGCAATTATTCTGGCTCTCTATGACTACTTGAGAACCGTGTATTTGGCCCCAGCGCTTGCAGATGTCCCCGAGGTAGGGTACTTTTTAGACAGGGTTGCCCTTCCCTGACTTACGGAAGCTCAAGCTTAAGGACTTGGGGAAGATATGGCGCTGGAGGACCTGCAAGAGGCCCTCAGTGATATAGCTTGAGGGAAATGTCTGGGACCGGACGGTCTCCCGGTTGAATATTTTCAAACTTGTTTAGTTCCCTGCTATTAGAAATGGGATTTCTGGTTGGCTAGGGCATGCACCTAAGCCAGGCAGAAACCACCACCTTAGTTAGGGCAAGGGAGTTACACTCTGAAGATAACCCCTGCTCACCCCCATGGTAGCTTGGCAGAGCAGTCAGGCTTATCCCAGAGGGAATGTGTAAAGCGTTTGCGCAACACACACACACAGCAAGGACACACTAGGCACACCACAAAAGAAACTCCACACAAGGTTATATAAAAAAAATAGCCTTTGTATTACTTATAAAACACATTAGAACGTAATCACATATATACACTGTGCCACCTGGCACTAGGTATGACTTTACAGGGATTATGTACACTACAGGGCCAATCGGGCCACTGTCATAACGTCACCACTCACAGTTAGTGAAAACAACCAGTAACTACTGGTAAACACTGTACTTAGCATAAACACATTATGCATAATTCCTCAGCAGCAATACCATATCACTATTACTGCACACAGGGGTGCTCAGCACAGCATAGTATGCCTACACAAAATTAGCAGTGCACTACAGCATTAGGTATAAAGCATGAGGCATGAACATAATATCCCTTCCTAGTATAGCATGTTATGCAAAACATAATCAGCAGTAGTGCAGTACATCATCACAACCCATCCTGCCCACCATCATCAGCAGTGCACGGTAATCACTTATAAGGTGCACACATCACCTAATTACCTTACGCCAAACTGAAACATAGGGGCGAACCTCAGGCCGTCTGGCCTTATCCTCGGGGGCCCGTACTGGGCGTCCCTGCAGTGCCCTTGTCCAAAAGTCAGGGCTCTCCCCGCTGTGTGTGTCCATCGAGCAGCTGCCCGCGATCTGGAGGTGCAGCTGCGAACACCGCTTCTTGCCCCCAAACTTAGGGCAACACAAAAGTGATTCAGGGTGGTCTCGGTCGTCAAGGGGGGAGGGAAGCCGACACCTGGCTCCCCTCCTCTGCCCTGGATCAAAATGAATAATGCTCCCACCCTCATGGCGACCAGAGCTCAATGCAGGAAAGCCCAGCCCCACTCACCATTCCATGGGGGCTGAGCGAGTTTGCAGCCGTCTCGCCTCTGATGACTCCGGCTCCCGTGCTCCTTTCCTCCACCTCGCAGTCTGGAGCACAATCCTGCCTCGTCCCACCCACAACCAGGCATAGACCTCGCCTGACTTCCGGCGGCCTTCCCGAAGCAGCGGGACGCGCCCCAAGGGCGTCAGCGATCACCAGGCAAATGGAACCTGCGGGGCTCTCCACTTGCTCACGGGAGCCCCGCCTGTGGTCAGGCGTCTTCTGCCTAACTTACGCTTACAGGCATGTCTGGCCCTCAGCATTTGCTTCTCTCTACCTGGCTTCCTCTCTCCGGTGGAAGCTCCGCTCCCAGTCAGGCTGGCTTTGCCTGACTTCCGGTTCGCGGTACGACCGCTCTCGCCGTGGTCACCGTAGAGGCACAATAGGGGAGTAGGCACAATAGTGGAGTCCAAGATGCCCACGTGCTCTCCTGGTGGGCAGACAGAACAGAGAAGGGGTAGTGCAGCGGCAGCGCTTCGCCCGCTGCTCACGGGGCTGCCACCACTTGGCTGAAAGCACCCTCACTCCACGTTGCTGCCTGACTCATAGAAGCAAGAGTCCCACGGCAAAGATACTCAAGGTGTCACCTCTCGAGGTCCCCTTCTTCAGTGCTCTGGGGGACACATGCACTGAAATGGCAGGCAGGCCAGCACGTAGGGACCCTAAGCAGGCAGTAGCTTGGTCCCAAACGGCGGTTCCTCCTGGCAGTCCAGCAGCCTGCCGGCCACAAGTAAGCACCAGTAAAACATTTACATGGGGTCACAGCCCCAAAATTTATACCACTGCTAGTCTTTGTTCTGCCCTGGCACAGGGCCTTGGACCTAGTTGGGGTGTACTTCCAAACATCTTTTCATGTGCACCACCACCCTTATTGTTAGTGTAGGCTCTGGCCCCAGTCACACCACAGGGGGGCGGAGCCAGCATTGTGTAAGTTAGGCACAGTCCTATTCAGGACCAGGTGCTACTCCTGCCACTACTCCAAATGCAGATTGGCCTATTCAGCCTAGCGCGGACTCACCCAGCCCCTCTGGAGCCACTGCACCTCCTCAGCCACAGTCATCCAGAGCCAGACATGCAATACACAACAGGCAGGCACAAAGACACATAGCACACATAAATGCCCACTTCTAAAAGTGGCATTTCTAAAATAGTGATAATAAATCTGCGAACACCATTACGCAGCATTTATTACCACTATTCCAAACATACCAAACTTGATCACGCTACTCCTCTCATGTCGAGAATTACCACTGAAACACATATCAGGGAATCCCCAATGCATTCCTATGAGAGGGCAGCCTCCCAGTAGTGAGAAAACAAAATGGCTGTTTGTCACTACCAGGACATGCCACACAGTTAAGGCACATGTCCTACCTTTTACCTACAGCGCACCCTAGGGCTAGCTAGGGCCTACCTTAGGGGTGACTGATCTGTAGTAAAAGGGGAGTCACAGACGTGGCACCCACTTTATGTGCCACGTCTCAGCGCCAGTAAACTGCACGTGCAGGCCCTACAATGGCAGAGGCCTGAGACAGGTTTGAAAGGCTACTTTGGTGGGTGGCGCAAGCAGCGCTGCAAGAACACCAGTAGCATTTAATTTACTGGCCCTGGGTATACAGGATACCACTTTACAAGGGACTGATAGGTAAATTAAATACGCCAAACAGGTGTAGACCAATCTTACCACGTTTACCATAGAGAGCAAATGCACTTTACACTGGACAGCAGTGAAAAAGTGCCCAGAGTCCTAAAACCACCAACACCAGGTCAGAAAAAATACCAGGAGGAAGGCAAAAAGTTCAGGGATGACCCTGCAAAAAGGGCCAAGTCTAATACCTGCTCTCCTAAAAAACGCTTCATGAAGCTCACAAGGTTGGTGCATTACTGGACCAGATTTGCGAGGGCCTTATCATTATGCTCCCCCAAGCTGGGCAAAGATCCCACTGACCCTGGATCATACAGGCTCCTCTCCATGCTTAACCTTAAGCTGCTGTCATTGCTATTAAGCTAGTTGGTTACACATCTGGTCCAGGACTACCAAGGCGGTTTTATGCCAGCCAGGGACAAGCACATGAACTTAAGACGTCTCTTCCATGTGATGCATGCATGCCAGGACATGGGTCTGCGTGTGACGCTAATGTCACTGGACATCGAAAAAGCCTTTGGCACCTTGTCCTGGGCGTACTTGGGGGATGTGCTCTTTTGTATTTCCCTGGGCGAGGAGTTTCTGGATTGGGTGAGACTCCTGTATATGGAACCAACTGCAAGAGTGCGTACTGACGGGGAAGTCTCTGAGGCATTTCGCATTGAGAGGGGTACTCAACAGGGCTGCCCGCTGTCACCGCTCCTATTTGCACTTGCTATGGAGCCACTCGTGGTCTACCTTAGGGCTGAAATGCAAGACTGTGAAGTGCGCGTAGGAGACACAACACATATTGTGTCTCTATGCGCTGATGATGCGTTAATGTACACAGTGGAACCAGAACAATCGGTGCCTCACCTTTTGCAGATGATGGTGTATTTTGGAGCTGTTTCTGGGCTCTGTGTCAACCATCAAAAGACGGTGTTGTTTCCTGTGGCGGCGCTGGCTAATTTAGGTGCCCGTGAGCTCCCCCGGTGGGATTGCCTTGGGAGAAAGTGACCTTCTGATATCTGGGGATGCAGATAACCCAAGATCACCCTGCACCTCCGTATGGTTTTGGACCACCCTGCCTCTGTCAGTAATGGGAAGGGTGGCATTGAGCAAAATAGTATTGCTGCTTCGCTGCCTATACACACTGCAGAATTAGTTCTGCATGCTGCTGTCCTTGCTGTTTCGGAGTATTGATGGTCTATTGGTGACCTTGGTGTGGGCGGGTAAGAAAAGCAGAGTCCGCCTTGAGATTCTAAAATTAGATCCCAGCTAAGGGGAGCCTTGTCCTTCCAGTCCTCAAACCATATTATCTGGCTGGCCTGCTGCAATACGCCACTCTGTGGTGTGAAGAAGGCCCCAACTTGGAAAATAAACTCCTATTGGGCGTAGTTGAGTTGACTGAACTCCCTAGGATGCTCATGTGTGGCCGTGAAGTTCCAGTGGGTACCCCCTTTGTAGTCAGGTGGTGCTGGCATGGGAGAGGGCCGTCAGACAGGTGATAAGTCGGGCGCCCTATGCCAAGCTCCTTCCAATTTGGTGGCTACACCAGTTTGTGCAAATAGGGGACATGAGTCTTCATGTCCCAGGAGGAAATGGGTACACACTTTGGAATAGGCGGGGCAGTTCTTACAGTATGCCAGGATCTCATGCATGGCCTGAGACATCTGGACGACATTTCCAGAGGAGCCAGGAGAATCCCAGGTGTTACAAGTGATATTGGACCCTGGATCCACAAGGGGTATTCTATCTCCACTAAATGCAGCCCTGAAGCATGACAGACAAATTAACATAGCCCTTAAGTGCGCCGCTTGGGATGAGGATTTAGTGACCCCGCTTACGGAAGGTGAATGGAAGAGGACACCGCAGGTTCGTGAGGTGGCTAGTAATGCCAAGTTAAAGCTGATGCAGTTCTGTTACACATATAAAGCTAACCTGACACCGCAACGCCTGCACAGAGTCCACCTGACGAGACCCGCGGGATGCACTCGCTGTAATACACTCCCGGCTGATTTTGGGCATATTACATGGAACTGTCCGCTGCTGTGACCTTTTTGGGCTGAGGAACTGTGTGTAATGCACAGAGTAACGTGTGAACGCAGAACTCACAATCCGACATTGCCTACTGGGTTTGTTACCTCTCCCTAAGAAAGAAAAAGACATGCAGTCCAAACTCGCCCAGTTGGGGTTCGTATTAGCCCTTAGGGGCATAGCTATACATTGGGCTAGTCTGACCCCTCCCGTATGGTCCAAATGGCTGTTGGATCTCCTGGAGTGGACAGTGGCTGAGGAGTGTAGACTTCATAGCGTCCGTACAGACAACGATGCAGAGCGGGACCTTGAGATCTGTGTAGTATGATTACTAAATTGCACTTCCGTGACATCGACGGGGATGATGATTCTGATGCAAATTTGTCAGAGGGAGGATCTACTGATCCGCCCACGTCGACTGCTTCCCAACCGACCCTTGACCAGCTATTAGGGCCCCCCGGCACCCCCTCACCCTGAGGTCATCCGCTATCGGGAGTCCCCGACCCATGAGCTGAGACACTTCTGGAAGTTTATATGTTTAACATCTTAGTGGTTCTGTGTGATTTCCCCCTCTCCTTCACAGATGTGTCTCTCTTCGCCCTCCTCTTCTGCCCCAATTCACCCATGAAGAAAATGTTACGGCCTTCTACTATTACTGTTCTTTTCCTGTACCCTCTGCGGATGCACAATGACGCTGGAATTGCACTGTTTATTCTCTTGTTTTTGTGTTTCTTTTTCTAATTCAAGGTCATGGACTGATTGCCGCAGGATGACTCCTCACAGAGTCCCCTGCTCAAGTGTACTATATCCTTGTATGCCCTTTAAATAGTATGATCTATGTTAGTTTGAAAAACTCAATAAATACATTTCCAGCATTTTTCTTTTTTTAGGAAACTAAAATAAATCTCAGAAAAGTGTATTAAAATCTAAGAAAATCTCAGCATCCCATGCACATGCTTGACACCAGTGAAACATATGTGCCCGTCTACGGGTATTTTCATGGTGAAAGAGCACTATAACTTATTTACTGTGTAGAGGAAATATATTTCTGTATACGAAATCTCCTTTCCCTACACCCCCATTAAAAAATTGAGACGTTAGTTATTTTTAAACCCCTTTTTGCATACTTTCTTCAGCATTGTATGGCACTGGTTTGTAAATACCCACAAAGTTATGACATTGTGGGTGACCATCACATTCCAAATTGCCACCACATGCCCATGTTGTGGGAAAATCCGTTTTACTATCTTTATAGCTTTCAGGTTGCGAATTAAAAATGTGAAGAAAAAAAAAATCATGCATCTGGTTCCAATGCACAAGATCAAGATGTTTACCTCACAAAACAATATCTGTTTGACAGTGAAGGCCCTTATTTTATCTCACACTGAAGGTGTCAACGCCTTATGAAGAGGACCAAAAACACCATACAGCTGCCACTAAAACTGTTATTACATTCAGAAGCAGGCATGATCATCACCCAAAGGAAAGTTTATCATATTACCCCAATTCAAGAAGGAACTATACTCACTCCCACTTTACACTCACATCTACATTAAAGCCTGCTGTGTAGCATTTAAGCCTGTTCACGGAAACAAACCCGACTACCTAGTAAATAAACTCATGATTTCAGGAAACAACAGTGCAATCTATAGCTACACAAAGATAATAGCTCAACAAAGACCGACTAGAAGTCAAAAAGAGACTCGTTAAAAATGTACCCCACAAACAGACCTTCTCTTCATCTGCTCCAATTCTATGGCAGAACATCCTGACACACCTAACTTGCTTTACCTTTACAGTTCTAAAAGTTTGCCATGGATTTACTTTTTATTACTGACCACTTACTCAGGAGTGGATTGTTTTTATCCACAACACTCACATCCCTCGCCTCTCCCTCACTGAAATAAGCTTCTACTTAGTATATATTCAAACATGCTTCTTTAACCCTGCATGTGGGGGCATGTATTCCTGTTGCCATATACAGCGCTACGCCACCCGTTCAGGGATAGCTTCATGCTATACGAGTGCCCCCAGTAAAATCCATTGAGAGTTATCTGAACTTTAGTTTTCTGCATGACTTTAGACCACGAAGACGTCCTTAGTTGTTGGCACTCGGTGCTCGTGCTTATGCGGGATAGAAGTAACGGGCTGGTGAGAGCCTCCTCTGATTTCTTCCATTTTGGCCTGTCTAGGGAGAATCATGTAGAATGGCTCATGGTCCTAGTCTGTGTTGGGCGCACCCGATGAAAACTAGGTGTGTGTCATATCACAAAAATGTGCTCTTCCCAATGAAGGTGTGAACTTACACCTGCTCTGGGGACACTGCAGCAATGACGCACAGCCAGGCCATTTGAAACCGCTCTCCCATCTTTTACTGTAGGACGACTGGCATGATTTAAAATAAGGGCCAAGTTTACCGGCACTAGGGGGTGCAATGTGTAACTGCACCTGGCTGTTTTTGCATTCCTGGAGAGTCCATTGAATCCCTACACCTCATCCCTTGAAGCTCTTCTAGATGGCAAGTAAGTAGTGCACCTCCTGCAAGCCTGTTTGCCCCTGCACCCACATCAATAAAGCAACAAGGGCAATGGGGTTCTCTCATTTTCATGAAGCCATGACCCCATACATATAAGGGAGCATCCACATTCTCATTGAATTGACAAAAAATGTTTGCCCACATGACCTGAATTTCAGAAGGTGCTGCACAGGCATCTATGGCCCCACAGAAGGGGCTGCATGAGCTTCCATGTCCGCTTCTGTAACACAGAAGTACTCGAGAGGTGCAGAAATGGAATTGTACCTATGTGCACTTATGCGATACGGCCCACGAAGTCTAAGTCACAATACCAGGTGTTTTTTCATAAATGTGTGATAATTGTCAAGGTTGGGGAGAATACACTGTAATATTTTCGGGCTTGTAAATAGTTTTCCATCAGGGGCTTTCGAAGTCCAAATGGAGATTTTGATGGTGGTGTTCTAAAATGTTTGCAGTGTGCATTGCAAAGAGGATTAATATCATCACTAGAGGATACAACATGATGCATGTTAAGTATTTTGTTTATTTCACACAAAAAGTCTTTTAAACTAAACACTCAAGCGATTATTCTCTGTGCTAGGCAACAATGTCATGAGAACCATCCATGGAGTCGGAGAGATGATGTCACAGATGGTACTGAGCCGAGGTGCTATCCTTCCAATGACTGTACCAGATACTCAACCGGCCCTTCACCCAGGCAAGCAAATTGGCCACTCAGACAGTGAGGACATAACTGTGATGGACACGAAATTAAAAATCATTGAGATTTTACAGGTAAGGAATTGATTACAAAACTGAATATTAGTGTGGAATGTACTAAGGAACAGATTGAGCAAAGAGTAAATTAGTCTAGATAAACCTGAGGGAAAAACACCCAGCTTATGGCTCCTGTGTATTAAAAAAGAAACAGTACTGCCATCACATTAGCTCTCATATTCAGTGCTGGGTGGACAAGTAGATAGGGGCAGTGTTCATTGTTCGTAGTCTTTGATTAAACAAGGAGGATGGGTTCATAATAAGAGACAAGTAAGCAGATTGTCCATCACAAGGAGAATAAATCACCAGAAGAGAGTAGAGGGCTTGGATTATTATGCTCCTGTATGAGCCTTGATCCTGCCATAATTCTTGGATCCTATACTCTATAGCACAATTTACTCTCCCTGCATACCTATGCAAAACCTAGCTGTGCACAGCATAACCTCAAACATAGCTTCCCTGTAGTTACTTTTGACTTGTTTGTTCTATCCTCCCGAAAATGTTTCAGGGGACCATTTCCCTGTACTTAAGGTATCTGCCTAGTACCCAGGTAGGATTTGAAGGAAGAGGGCGAGCTGTTAAGTGGTGGAGAGTTTTATGGCACTTGCCATTTAATGCGTTTATTTGTTGGAAGACTTTCCTTCTTGGCTGTTGGTGATGAAGTATTAAAACCCACAGCTAAAGTTTTTTCTGTGTGGTAAAGATTAAAAAAGTGGCTGAGACATTGGCCCTTCCATTTTAAATAGACTAGTTAAGTCTTCTTGTGCACAAAGATTTTGGTGGGGAAGCAACCAGCAGGCGTGTCTCTTCCATTTAATGAAGATTGGGCAGGGCAGAGTGAAAGGGTCCTGGGGGAAACTGCAATCAGTTCTTGCCATACTCTAGCTGATATATTGCATTCTCCAATCCAACCCTTTCTAACTATGCATTCACAGCACACTGTAGGATGGTTCAGGCTTCTTCAGGCAAGAAACAGAACTCCATTCAAAATTACCCTCTAGATGCATTTGTTAGGAAGGTATTTGCTTCAGGCATTAGACGTTATAAATGCTACCTATAAAACCTGTTTGTGGTCTTGTTATACCAATGCTGCGTTGGAGGTGACAACTTTAGCTAAACCCAGTTTGCCAGAATAGTACCAACAGCCACTTTAAGAGCTTTTGCTAGCCAATCTAGATATGCTTGCTAGATATTTGTCTATTGGTGTGGTAAACCATCGCTACTCAGGAATGAGAACTATCAGCTTTATTTGAAGATGTGATTGGCCAAAGGCTTTTTAGCGTCAAAGGTGACTTTTCCCTGGAAAGATTTAAGCAGCTTATGGCTACTGTTACTACTCTGTGACTAATCTCCAGATCCCATAGATTTCAGCATTAGCAACAGTAATTCTGGGGCTTTCGCTATCAGTTTGCAAGTCAGGGGCACTGTCCAGTTCAGAAATAGTGGAAGTCCTTTCCTCCCTGCAGAGGTGTAGATATGTGGACAACAAGCAGCCATCTTCGTTCTTATCTTTCACTTCATCAACCCCAAAAACATCTCAGTACCATTTTTTATTTCACTCACAGTACTCTGGCCAAAGGACAGGTGGAAATGTTTTAACAAAAATAGGCAGAGAATTACATAGGACCAGTGTGTCCTCGAAATGTTAAGGGAAAGGCTTGTTGTGCTCCTTTTTGTAAAACCACTACTCATTCCCCTGAATACCTTTCTCTCCACCAATTCAAACCTCTTGATAATGGTTGTTGCTGCTCTTTTGTGAAATGGTGTCATAGAGATGGTGCCTATCTCTGATCTCCTTCGTCCAATTTTGGATTTGAGATTTCTTCATTATTTGTTTTCCGCAAAACAGAAATTCAAGATACAGATGTTTCAGCAGGCATTTCAAGCACTGCAAGACCGGGAGGGGTTATGGTTCCTTGACTTGCAGGATGCGTAATTCCACTATTCCAACCAGTCAGTCTGCACCTGAGATTTAAAGCAAGTATTATCAGTTTGCTGGTCTCCCATTTGGACTGAAGTCATCTCCCAAAATGTTTAATTAGTAATGGTGATAGTGATTGCTGATCCTCATCATCAGGGTTGTTTTATCTATTAGTTGACTTCTTAGAACATTGGTCGTTGCCTCTACTTGAGAAGGCTTTGTAACATAGTCATTCTATGACATGATGTAGGATTGATAGTGAATCGGAAGAAGCCATTCTTAGTTTTGATGCAGCACCTTCAGTTCAAAGGTGTGGTTCTGGAAACTCTGCCATTGAAAGCTTTTTCATTACTGGAGAGATTAGTGAGCATGAAGAATATAATTGCAATATTTACTGCTTCACCAAGCCATCAAAGGGAGGTTTTGCGGTTTCTCAAGTTTTTATTCCTGTCCTCAAGATTAAGGATGTGACCTCTTCAGGGTGTCTGGGGCATCTATAGAACCAGTTTTATAGTCCTCTCAAGGATGTGATTTACCTTTCTCCTGCAATGAGACTGAGCTTACAATGGTGGATGTGTCTGCCAAATTTGTTGATGGAGCATCCACTCAAGATTCCTTGGCATTATGTAACAATTGTAATAGTTGCATTTACTCTGGGAATGGCATGCACTTTTGGAAGTGATGAAATTCATTGCACTTTGGCTTGATGATGAAGGAACTATGCATATGAATGCATTGAAGTTAAGAGTGATGACATTAGCTCTCAATGGGTTGTCATCCTCAGTTGAAGTATTCTCAAATTCAGATTCTGAAAGACATCACAGCTGTGTTAGTTCTGTCTGAACACATGTCAGAGTAGGCTTCCAGCAGTTGTTTAAAGAGGCAGTGGAGTTATGGGGCCGGGTCATAGTTAAGATAAGTGGTCTGCCAGCAGCTACGCTGGTGTGGAAAGAAATGTGAAGGCGTTGATTGCCTCCTTTTATCAAGAGTGGAATAACTGAAAGTTATGACAGACGGGTTGTTTAATCTGTGGGGAACACAAACTTTGACTGCAACTGGGGAAAGAGTGCTTTCACTTCTACTATATGGAATTTCCAAAGAGGATTCTTAGGGGGTACTCCTTGTCTATTCTGAACCGATCTCCTTCACTATGCTTTTTCTCTTGTGCTGCTAATTCAGAAAGTTATATAGAAAATAAAGCTGTAGAGGTGTCATGTGATCGTTATTGCTCTAGACTTGACCTGGCGTCCGTTGTATCTTTAACTCCTAAAACTCAATTCCTCTTTCTTTCATGTTCTGCCTGCTTTTTCTTACCATCCAAGAGAACCTTTTGCCTCAGGAAGGGAGAAGTCTGTTGCACGCACATCTTCATACACTAATATTACTTGCCTGCTTAGTGTTCTCAGCCCATCACCTTCTGGAGGAGATCATGGATATTCTTCTTGGAGCTCATCATCCTTACTTGGGTGTTATGTTCTAGCACATGGTCTGTTTTTGCATTCTAGTGCCATGCGTCTCTTTATAGATTCTTTTCAGGCTAGGATTATGCACTTTAACATCAGCTAAAAAAAGAGATTTTTATTGGGGTGTTCAGGGCTATCTAGCTGCTAGTTTGGCATGTATTTTCTACCTAAATAAAGATCCTTTGTTACTGATACCTGTTGTGTCAAGATTCGTGAAAGGATCATGTTTTACTGAAGCATTTGAAGTTCCTTAATGGCACTTACGATTTCTGAAGTTTCTAATTCAGGATAAAGTAGGACCATTTCCTGTGATGTCAGTTCTTGTTGGATCCATATGTAAGATGATTCTTACAGGGGAAGGGTGCATCACAGCACATTTGTTCCCTTATGTTTTGTTTCTCTCTTTTCCCCATCCCTTATTTTTTGTCCCTGATTTTTGCACCTTTTAGTTTTGTCTGCTTTTGGATTCTACCTCCGAATTCTTCAAGCTCTTTTGTTATTCTTGAAGTTGGGAGGAGTTTGGGGCTTAGCTAATCTCTTTATTATTCACCCTCATCTCATTCAAGATCTATTCGATTGCCACATTGGTTTTCCCATTGTGGAGTTTTCCTTCTGGATGTGACCCTCTTAAGGAGGCACTTGAGAGCATTTATAATTCTTTTCAGGTGGCATCATGGTTACCGGAGAGTACTCACCCAGTGTGTGTGCATGTATGTGGTGCTCTGCGTTTGTCTGGGCTAGTGATGACAGCTCAATAATCTTGAGAGCACCAGCCTGAAAATGGTCTAGTGTCAGAAAATCCATGGCTGGTTGAAAACCAAAATTATTCCAGGTTATTGAAATGTCCACTCTCCATAAATAATAAAAGACACAGTTCCTTAGTAGGCATATGCTTCCAATCTCGCCTCCTGCCTGACCGCATCAACTGCTGCTTCAGTAAGGCACCGTCATGACAATCTGCTTTACAACAACGTACCCACGCCATGTGCATTCCTTGTTTTTCTTTATGTGCAGTGAAGCCTGGTCAAGCCAGTTTAAGCCTATACTAAGTGAGTTTTTACTGCTAGTATTTAAAAACGAACAAATAAGACATTTGACTCTCAGAATTCAGTTTTAATACTACATTTGAAATATCTGTTCTTTAGCAAAGACTACATTGCGGACCATAGCCCAATTATCATTAAGCTCAGCTAACTTAGAGAATTCTAATAATATATATTACACAATTTCAAAATTATGTTTACATTATATTTCTAAAATGTAGTCCAGTTCTATACATCTTGAAATATATTAACAGTTGTAAATAATAAATTTACTTATAATTTAAAGGCATAGTATAATGGGGGCTAGAACTCCTCAAAACGTAATATTTTGGGTATGCAATTAGAACAAATGGCTTTACCATGTACTTATTTTTCTATACATCGACAATCAGAAATTACATAAGCACTTATTCTGCTAATACAGAAGTGTTTATGAATCAAAATTTCCAATTTCCAATTGAGTTTTACACATATTAAAGCATGTGATATTGTTACTCAGATACCTAAAATGCATTTTGAAAAAGCAAATGTAATCTTTTCAAATTTGCTAAGTTTATTGAAGAATGGTACACTCAGTATATTCATGGCTACTAGACTTGTGATAAAACACAATCTACTTCTGCACAGTGATAATAATAATAGCTTGCTTTTTATTCAGTGGTTGCTACTGAGCCTTTTAATTACCATCGGTTATGGAATGCTACTCATTGTATTGACCCGGCAGTAATGTAAGTGTGTGTCTTCCTTGCCTGCATTTAGATTTTTGATTTGTAGCTCACAGACAGATAGATCTCTGCAGGGAACACAGTGCTTATGCCGATTGTTTTTTTCAGTTGAGTTTTTCACGTATTTAAGCATGTGATATTGTTTCTCAGAAGCATAAAAGGTTCTCTGAAAAAAAGCAAATGTAATCTTTTAAAATGTGTTACATTTACTGACTGAAGTATGGAACATTAAGGATATCCATGGCTACTGGCCTTGTGATAAAACACAATCTACTTCTGTTCAGTAAAATAATAATAGCTTGCTTTTATACAGTGATTTCATTACAAGACCGGCGGCTACATTATGCATAATCTTTTAATGCAGTCACAAGCAGCCGCACTACATCATAAATAAAGCAGTTCTAGAATGGAATGAACAGATAGTATGAGAGGCATGTGCACCAAACAGACAGCCTCTTTTAAATGCGGCTCTCAAGCAGATAAGTTCCTTTTCTATTCCTCTTATCCTGTGCTGTTAAGGGCATACTAGTTTTACTAAATTTGCCGTTTATCCGCTTGTTTCTCTACTCTCTTGATTGTTGACATGCCTTTCTTCCAGGTAATGCGATTGTCTACTTTCTTAATTGTTGAGATGCCTTTCTTCGTAATGTGATTACTTTTAGGCTTTGTCCTCCTCCACCTCCCTTCTCCTTTTCCTGATTTCCAATCTTTGGTTATCGAGGCCTCCCGCCCCCCCCCCCTTACCGGAGTACTCATCCTCCAGGCTCCCTTTGGCGGGTCCGCATTTTGGTGCGTCTTCCTCTTGGACGGAGCCCTCTGCCCTCGCCACCTTCCCTTCTCTCGCGGAGCCATCCCAAGGCTCTCTTTCGGTTTGCACGTTCCCTACCGGTTTTGCTGATTACGCGCGTCTTCGGGTTGCCTAATTGACCAAGTCCCGACCGCGTACTGTAAGAGCGGCCCTTGGCAACGGTGACACGAAGCACTTGTGTTGCCAACCGACTCGCCTCTAATCCTCTGACTGAAGGGCTTCTCGAGAGCTGTTCTCGAGCGCCTCTGTCAGTTACTGCCACCGGAGTGTACATTCACGTCGTTTCTGCCTGGCCATCCTATTTTGATCGCCTGCTTTCCCAAATCCTGGCCCAAAAAAAAAAAAAAGGGAGAGAGAATTCATTTTTATTACTTAAAACACTTATCTGTAACAAGCATTACAGATTTATATTCCTTTTATCTCCCATTCATCCTTCCAGTCTGCCTCACAATGTCAGACACCGAATCAGATGATGCTGCAACTAGTTCCCCTAATTTCAGTAGCGAATCTTTAAAAAACTTTATACAAAAAGAGATGAGGTCTTGCATGTTGGACACATTTAAAGAGGTTATGTCCTCTAAAAGACCCCTCCCCTTTCAGGACGAGCACCCTTATGAGCTCCTTACTCATAATGTCACACTTACTAACAAGGGTAAAAGAGCCAAAAAAACTAATAATAGTGAACCTTGTCTTAAGAGCACTATGGGAGGTCCTGGCACCTCAACTGGCTTGGGAGGTCGTAGCACCTCAAACTTTGTTGGAGGTCCAATACCTCTTTCCCTCAAAAGGGAGGCGATAGTTCTCATAATCTTGGTGAAACACCAGGGGGCGGAAGAAAGGCCGAAAGGTAGGGCTTGAAATTGAAAAAGACGATTGTTCCAAGCGAACTGAAGAAAGGGCTGGTGTTCCTTGGCCATTGGAATGGTAAAATAGGCGTCTTTTAGATCCAGTTTGACCAACCAGTCTCCCTCTCGAAGTAGGTCTCTCAGGAGGTGGATGCCCTCCATTTTGAAATGCCTGTAGACCAGATACTTGTTTAATTCTCGAAGATTTATAACTGGTCTCCAACCTTTGTCCTTTTTTTTGACGAGAAATAGAGTGCTTACAAACCTCTTCAAACTCCATAGAACTTCTACGATTGCGCCCTTTTGAAGCATGGAGGAAATCTCTTCTTCTACAATTTTTTGTTGATCCTCTGAAAGAGTAAGAACTCTCTGGGGAGATGATTGTGTAGGAGTGGTGATAAAATCTTTCCTGAAGCCCCGAACAGTCTCCAAAACCCAGGGGTCTTGAGTTAGGCTTTCCCATATGTGGTAAAAGAAACGTAGCCTGCCCCCTACCTTTGGAGGGGAAGAAGAATGAGGAAGAGGAGTACTTACTTTGAGTATTGGTGTTGTTAGGCATGTAGCGGGACCTGGATCCTCTGTACCGCGAACCTCTCCCTCTTTGTGGGTAGAATTGAGGGTTGGTTTGGAAGAACCCTCTTCCGGAGCCTCTGAATCTTGAGAAGGGCCTTTGGTTGCCTTGGCCGGAAGAAAGGCCCCTTCTTCCAGCCCGTCCAAAAAGGTTTGAATTAAAAACACGCCTCATATTAGCTTGGGCTTTATCAAGGGCGGTGAAGGTGGAAACATATTTACCAATGGATTTGATCATATCTTCGCCAAAAAGGAGTCCCTTAGGGTTTAGCGAAGGTTCTTTTTCGGCCATGTCACCCAATTTGGGGTTAATCTTGGTGAGAAGAGCTCTCCTTCTTTCAATATTAAGGCTAGAATTGGCATTACCGAGGAGCACTAATGCCCTTTGGCTGCAGCCTCTGACAAGGTTAGTGTCAAGGGGAGTATCGTTGAGGTGACACTCTTCTGCTGTATCTAATATTCTAGTTAGGGGTCCCAGGATGTCGAGGAGGCGATCCTGGCAGCCTTTGAGGGACTTCTCAATACCCTTTCTGGGGTCTTTACCCAGTTTGAACATAAACTTAATTAAGTCTGGGTCGAGGTTGGGAGTTTCACAGACCTTGTCTTGAATTGATGGTCTAGGGCACCCGGACCTAAGGGTACTACGAGTGTCTCTTTCCAGGGTATTCCTGAGCCAAATTTTAATGAATTTCGCCACATGCTCTTGGGGGAACCATTCAGAGCTTCTAGGATGGGAAATATTAAGTGGCGAAAACATTTCTTCGCCCAAGGGGTTTAGGATGACATTCTTAGATGAGGATGGTGAATCGTCATTAACCTGGTTATTGAAATCGAGTTCCTCATCGTCCAAATCAAGGATAAATTCATCAGAGGGGTTAGGGAAGCTATCCTCATTTTCAGAATCAGAATCTGCGATGTTATGAGCACTCCGATCAATTGTGCCGCTAGGGACACCCATATAATTCGTGTCGCGAGGGACACCTGAGTACTTTGTGCCGCTAGGGACACCTGAGAAGTTTGTGCCGCTGGGGACACCTTTCGCTTAATTGTTTATTTGGACGACATTCTCATTATGTCCCAACACCATTCGCAGATCCTCAAAGATTTGAGGATTGCAATGGAACTCATAGAGAGTCTAGGCTTTATTATAAACCGAGAAAAATCAGTCCTTACCCCCTCCAGATCCCTGGAGTTCCTCGCCTTTACAGTGGACACGTCAAAATGTCTTCTTTTACTTCCCCCGAAGAAAATCGCCAAAATTCGCAAAGAAATCAGGTTTGTTTTGAAACAAGATTCTATATCCCTAAGAGAGTTAGCCAGACTCTTAGGCCTCCTCTCGTCTTCCATTCAAGCCATCTTCCCGGGACCTCTCAACTACCGAGCTCTTCAGAGAATAAAAGGGAAGGCTCTCAGATCTGGCCTGTGGTACGGAGATCTTGTAACCTTAGTCCAGGAAGCCAGGTCAGAACTATCTTGGTGGCTGGAGAATTTGGATGCCTGGAATGGCAAAGCAATCTTTGGCTCGACTCCAGAGTTCATCCTGGAATCTGATGCGAGTCTCCATGGTTGGGGTGCTCACCTCCTCAACCAAAACACCGGTGGAGTATGGTCTCTTGCAGAGACATCACATCACATAAACTATTTAGAACTCACGGCAGGCTTATACGCTCTAATGAGTTTCAGACACTCGCTTCAAGGAAGATCTGTTATCCTGAAGATGGACAACATCTCCGCAGTTTCTTATATCAACCGCCTAGGCGGGACCAAATCAGCAGACCTCTCCGACTTAGCCAAGAGACTCTGGATGTTTTGCCTAGAGCACAAGATTGCTCTCAGGGCGGAATATCTCCCCGGAAAATCAAATACTTCGGATTGGAACTCAAGATTCCTCTTGGACTTCAGCGATTGGAAACTCGACCGAGTGTCTTCAACGTATTAAATCAATTTTGGGGCCCACTGGATGTGGACCTATTTGCGAGCAGGTTAACTTTCCAGATAGAGAAGTACTTCAGCTGGATGCCGGATCCGGGCGCTCTTGCTGTGAACGCCTTTCTCCAGCTCTGGTCAGACCTTCGGGGTTACGCCTTTCCCCCTTCGCGATGATTCAGAGAGTCCTTCAGAAGGTCAGACAAGACCAATGCTCCCTAGTCCTGATAACCCCTTTTGGCCTTCTCAGGCCTGGTTCCCAACAACTCTGGAATTGGCCTGCAGCATTCCCTTCTTCATTCCTGCGGTCAAGGGTCTGGTTACAAACGCAGACGGAGACGATCACCACCTAATTCTTTCAGGGAATTTGAACCTTCTTGCCTGGAAGGTGTCAGGAAATCCAACGAACTGTCTGGCCTTTCGACGTCAGCTGCAAATCTTCTCGGAGAATCTTGGGCCCCAGGAACACACTATAGGTACAACAACATTTGGAGAAAATGGTTTCGTTGGGCCTGGAGAGGGACTTGGATCCCGTGGAGGCCCCTATCGTTCATGTAGTTAATTTTCTTGTCGAACAATTCGATTTTGGGCTTTCGTATAGATCTATTAATTGTTATAGATCAGCTATCTCTGCTGGTCATTCTCTCATCAATGGTAAGACGGTAGGTAGAAATGTTATTGTTTGCAGAGTCATGAAGAGTATTAGACTGAAGAGACCCCCTAGACCTAAGTATCAATCCATGTGGGATGTTAAGGCTATTTTAGATCTTTTTTTATTTTGGCCTGATAATTCCTTTCTTAATAGGAAGTGTCTTTCTATTAAACTTGCAACCCTCTTGTGCTTAATTTCCTGCCGCAGAGTCTCTGATATTAAATGTCTTGATATTTCTTATAGATCTTATAATATGTTTGGTGTTAAATTTGATATTTTTAGAAGAACGAAAACTATGTCAGATTCTATTTTTTACCCTCGTTTCGAACTCTGTAAGAAACTTTGTGTTGTTGACTGTATGAAAGATTATGATATTAGAATGAATGATCTTCGCCCTCATGACGCTAATCAACTGCTTATTTCTTTTGTCAAACCATTCAAACCCATTTCCTCTGCTTCCATCGCTAGATGGGTCAAGTCCGCCATGAACCTAGCTGGCATTGATTTATCTAGATTCCAAGCCCACTCTATCAGAGGTGCTATGGCCAGTAAGTCCTTCTGGTCTGGTGGTAAGTTGGATGATATTCTCAAAGCAGCGGATTGGTCCAACGCATCCACATTTGCTCGACATTATTGCAAACCCATCGAGCACATGTCTGATGTTGTCCTACACGGCTACCAACATGCATAATGTAGCCTCCGGTCTTGTAATGAAATTGCGATTCTCCTATTAACATGACCAGAGAATCTGGATTTCATTAAAGACACGGAGGCTAACATTATCCCACCCGTCCCTCCCTTGGACGGTCTTCTCTTTACATACTTCTTTATTTAATGTTCTTATTTGTTTATTGCCTTTTTATACCATGAATGACATTTCTTTGCTCTGCTACCTCCAATCCTTAACATTTTCCTCCTTCCTTTCAGACAACTCGTCTTAATGGATTCCTTGGAATTTTCATTCTCAAGAACAAGTTGATACTGAAGCTTTCGGAACGCCCTTCCGGATTCCTTGGATTCTTCATTCTCAAGAACAAGTTGATACTGAAGCTTTTGGAACTTTCGTTACTTGCCCACATTTAAAAGAGGCTGTCTGTTTGGTGCACATGCCTCTCATACTATCTGTTCATTCCATTCTAGAACTGTTTTATTTATGATGTAGTGCGGCTGCTTGTGACTGCATTAAAAGATTATGCATAATGTTAGCCTCCGTGTCTTTAATGAAATCCAGATTCTCTGGTCATGTTAATAGGAGAATCGCAATTGCTACCCATATTTTTAATTACCAGGTGTTAGTGTAACCTAATGAAATGCTACTCATTGTATTGACTTATGAATGATGGAAGTGTGTCTTCCTTGCATGCATTTACATTTGTGAATTGTAACTCACAGATAGCTTTCAGCAGGGAACACGCTGCATATGCAGATTATTTGTTATTTTCAAGTTCTTTGGGTTTTGACAAATACATTGTTGTACTTGTGTGTAAACAAAAAAATTAAGCAGCACTCTATATGTTCTTTATTTTGCAGTTCATCCTGAGCGTCAGACTGGACTACAGAATAACATATATGCTTTCCATTTACAAGAAAGAATTTGGCGATAGTGGCTCTGGTGTTGAAAACTCAACAGTGGTACCTGATTCTCCATCTTTGTCAGGTGAACATTACATTTCATATCTTGTCAAATATGCTTGGTAGGTTGTGTTTTCTTTTTTTTCTTTTTAAAGAGCATGGTTAGCCTATCATTATAAAACCCCTCATCGAAGAAGTACATCACTCAAGGGTACAATAGGATTAACTGCCATACTGTTTGTGCAACTCCCTTGGACAGCAGAAAACTAATACATATCTGCACCATTGCAGGTTGTGCTGTTGCCCATTGCACCATTACAGAAATGAATCAGTCATAAGGACATCTCCCACGCCCTGCTCCAATAGAAACAAGATAGATACAGAATTTAATGTCTAGGCAAAATGTGTTCTAAAACAAAAAGTAGGACTGTATTAAATTGTTAACAGTGAAGTATCTTGAAAGAAAACCCGGTCTGGTTAAAAATCATCCTAACTGTTCAAACAGATTAATTGGGGATTAGGGATGGTGCCCTGATGTGCATTAATATCTATAGAGGTGGGAAAACATTTGTGTCCTTATGGGTAAACTTTTCTTTGTTATGAGCCAAGCCACATTAAGATGTGAAGAAAAATAGCTTTGCTCTTAAAATGTTTTCTGATTGTCAGGTTGCTGAAGTAGGGGCTGGTTGCTTGTAGTGTCCCACCAAGTGTCAGTGCTCTGCAGTCAGCTCAGCAGGGGATTGCAACAAAGACATTCTGAAGTGAGGAAAAGGTTCTGAGATGGAACTGATGCACCTGGAGGCTGGAGTAGCATGCAAGGTCCTTCGTTTAGAGTGGCAGTGTCTCCCAGTCAGACCAGTTTTGAGCACTAGAGTATTTGTTGGTGCTGGGTTAACAACTGTTTTGGTCATTCTCCATCTGTAATCCACAAGGTGCTCTTAGTTACATTTACAATTCTTCAAGACATTTTTGACTTAGTCTTTCTGTCATCAGTGCAGCGAAATGATAAACATTCACACACCATGCATCCAGAGTGTAAGCCCCGTCATGAGCGAACAAAGCATGGTTTTTCGTGTTTGATAAATGCCTACCAGTGAATAGACGTGCCCCTCTGTTCCAACATTACTGCAGGTGTATACCCATAGTTCTTAGTTGCTGAATCAGAAACAGGGTAGACATATTAAAGAGTTTTTTATTAGTACTGAGAAGCCAGTTTGGGCAAGAAAACTCTTTGATGGCAAGGAAAGTGGTTTGTCCCCCTAAGACCATTCAGATGTCTATATCTGCTATGTGTATATTCGATTTTGGGTAGCTGATTGGGTCTAAGATCGAGAACCTTAAGGGATCATATTGTCCTTTCATGGGCCAAGCTAAGTTTGTACTTATGGGAAGATTATTAAAATCACAAAAGGTGACTCCTGCTACCCAGTATACTAGTTTTTCCGGATTTCTGGTAGGAGAATTTAACTACCTACATTGCAGCTTAGGTACTGCAGTGTGTGTTTGACCCAGCCCCCCAACTAATGAGAACAGACAGGTCTCTTAAAGTTTAAAGAAAATTTCATTCATAATACGCCAGTGATATCCTCCTGCCACCATTGGCAAGAATGAAAGCAGGCTGCCCCAGTGAGAGATTACAGAAGCTTCACTTACTCTTCAGCTCTAGTCATACACATACTTACAATGCAGGTTAAATGAAAATGTAACTTTAGGAGATACTCCTATAAAATTCTCACTTAGAATGAAAGTTACAAGATTGCCCTACAACAGTTGTAATGTGGCTGAAGTACTTGTGTCCTTCTACTACTCACGCTTTCAGAGCTACTTGTTTTCTTTCAGTTGAAGCACTCCATAAGAGTGCATGTGTTTGCAGGCAATCTCCATGTGTTTCTACTCCTGTTTCACTCCATGTTGTTGCTTGCCCCCTCTCAACTCCTGTCCCTCTCCATGTTGTTGCTTGCTTGCCCCCTCCCACTCTCCTGTCTCTCTCTCTGTTGTTGCTTGCCCGTCCAACACGCTCCCTTTTGTTGCTTGCCCCACCCACCCTCCTGCCTCTCTCTGTTTCCCACTCCGTCCTGTTACTTGCCCCCTCCCACCGCATCCAGCATTATTGCTTGCCCCCTAATCCTTCATTGGTGCTTGCCACCTCCCGCCCCATTCCTGGTTGTTGCTTGACCTGTAAAAAGCACCCACGTTGTTCCTTGCCCTCTCATACCCTCCCTTCCTGCCAGAAAAAAACAAGCATTGGGAAAGCCAATAGACCTCATCTATAAGACCTATTGGCTTTGTGACTGATTTAGCCATGTTCTGTGCAACATGGCTGTGCTACATGGCAAAAAAGATCTGCAAATCCGATAGCTCACATTGGAAAGACCTATTGGCTTTGCCAAGGCTTGTTTGACTTGAACACAATTTCTCCAGGCTAAGAAAGATTCTATGCCACAATTCCGTTTGTGTCATTTTCTTTGGGTCGTGCTTTATGAATTTCAAGCGAAATCGTTTTTTAAAACCCTGTTAAATCACACTACCTGCAGTGATCTCCAGGATCAGCTTTGTTCCCTATGGTAGCCTTGACAAGCATTCTTCAATGTTCTACCAATTGACAAAAATTAGTTTTGGAATGTCACTGTTCTGCATAACTTGCTTCATATATATATCTTTCAGTGTAAATCATCAATAATAGCAGTGTTATCTTTAAAGATATTGTCACTTTCTGTACTTAATCTCTTCGGGTGTATTAAACTTCCATGAACTTTTTGAAATTCGATCTACATGAAATTAATTCGAAGGAGTTGGTTATTTCCTCTCCTTTACTGAGGAATGCATTATTATACATTTGGTTACAAAATATATCCCTACGTGAAGAATTGCGGTATGTGATCATATTGTAGAAAAAAGCCTAATAAATCAAACGAGTAATGTGTTATTCATTTTATTTGATACATTTTCGTGTAGCTCTTAGCAGGTGGCCGCTTCAGAGGACTAACCAAGAACTCAGACTACTGTGAAATGTACATTATTGTCCATAACAGCCAAATGCAGTGTTAGAGGCACAAGTACATTTATTGAACTAGGACCAGTACAAACGTATTTCACATGTTATTTTGTGCACTAGCACAAATGATCTTGACCAGCAGTGATCAGAGCGATGTTTCTGTTACTTATCTTTTTCCCCCAACGCCTATGTTTAATTAAAAAAAAAAAAACATTTGTCTGTATAATTCAAATGTTGTTGACGTAATATTTGACAGTGAACTACAAAAATAACATTCACATTTCTTATTTTTGTTGATTGTGTAAATATATTCTGTCTTTCCAGTTATTGTTCCTGATATAGATGAAATTGCTGCTCAAGCAGAAACCATGTTTGCTGGAAGGTATGGCATCTTTAAAACTGGCATTGTTCTCTGTTAATCCATTTTGAAACATTATGCTTCATTTTAAATATTCCTATATATATGTGCGCCCTATTCACAAATGTTTTACGGACCTTGGTGCCACTTAAAGACAATAACAAGAAGGATGTGTGCAAATGCCATCATACCGATTCATGTGTTTTTAATAACATGAAAATCTGTGAGTCTGGAGTCTTTCTGCTTTTTTTAATGCAGGAGAAGGTCGAGAGTGGGGGTGTTGTGGATTTATCTGAGATCAGGTCTCTACCCACAAACCTGCAACTTCATGGGTATTCCATAACTTTTTCACATAGCGCCCCACCCTGAAAATCTACACAAATATTTTTGGAGCAAAAGTGTGTCCTTTGTAGGAATGTGGAGGTAACACTCCATATTCAGTGGGGGTGTGGAAGGGATGCCCTGTGCCCAAAAATATTTTCCCTGTGACTAAGACAAAACTGATGTATGCTAATGCATACGTGCATCAAATTTACACATGTACATTTTCCCACATGGTGTATTATCAGCAAGCGTATATGCTAGGCTTTGAAACACATAGTGATTCTGTGAATGCCAGTGACTTATTGAGCTTCTCCTTTGATCCAGAGCAAATCTTTTGAATGTCAGAAATTTGGTTCGAATATAGGAGTAATTCTACAAGAGCAAATTTCTAACTTTTGTTGTGAACCAGTCAGTATGTTCTGTGGAAATCTACGAAGCACTTGGTGCTATAGAGTTGACTGCTTTTCATTAGAAAAGTACACTGAAAATATGAAGGGGAGTTGAGCAATTATTCCTTTCAAGTCTTAGTTGTTCCTTATTTCACACATCAGGGTTTGTCCTCTTTTTTAAAAATGTTTCTTGACCTCCTCTAGCCTTATTTTTCCTCCTGCCAGTATTAAGATTTGCAAGGACACTGACAGAAAACAAAGTATGGGGCTTCTCCTATGTGCAAGCAGTCTTCACAGGATGCAGCATTGACCTTTGATCCTATCGGGCATTCTAAAAGCTACTTTACCAGAAGTGAATTAGAGACCTTACTAGAATAGACATCGGAAAAACATGTAAAGGCATACATATAAATCCTAATTAATATAAATATATAGGTAGTAAAGTTCTCAGAGTATAAACTTTGTGCTAATCTCACTCACCTGAAAATCTCTGCCACTCTAACTTTTCATCCAGGATTTACAAAGGTTTGGTCTAGATCAGTAACATCATAATTTAGAAGTAGAGACACCTCCATCCTTTGCAGTCTTCTCTGGTAACATCTTATGTGCAAGTGCACCTGGCCCAACAGCTAAAGTTTGTCACATACTGCATCTTTAGTGTAATCTTCTTTTTTGTAGGTTTGTGCTGTACTCCTCTTTCTGTGTTCTGTATTTTCACTCTGTCCTCAGAGTCTTTCTTCCTAAAGTCAACTACACCAGTGTGAGGAAGAGGATTTAGTCCCATGTCTCCAGAAATGTAAAGTTCCCTGCCATGGCAGCTCAGAATTGAGCCACTTGAAACTTTTTTAATACTGGCTATTTGCAAAATGAGATCATTGCTACTCTTTCCCCTGTAGCTTTTAACTTTCCTGCCTAAAATACCTACAATCTCGATAAACCTCATGCGAATACCTATTTACATTACATTTCATTACTTCTGCGACACAGACAACGGGAAGGTGCACTTGTGACATGGGCGGGAGGTGGTTAAGTATTATCCAGGATCAAATAGATGTGAATCACTCTATTATAGAGTAAAACCATGACCAAAATGGAGTATTCATGACCAAAAAAGATGGCTCTCTGATTTTGGATAGGCAAATCATTCGAAAAGAATGGAATGTGTAATCCATCTGTAGAAACTGCTGGTGGATCTGGCTCCAGCTGTAGAATAGAAGAAGTCAATTGTTCAGTCTAGAAGCAAAAAAATCTTTTGAAAGAGGATCCCAGATTGTTGGGATGTGTTGGAAGATTAGGAAATGAGTTTCCAATCGCTTTAATGTCTTAGTTGACTGGAGTACCAATCTTGCCGTAGGAATTAGATATCCTGGCAAATTTCCTGCGGGTATGGCAATGTGAGGTTGAAGATAGTATTACCAAAACTGTTTTGCAATATTGCCTAGAATCTTTGACATCTTTGCCACCCAGCGATAGATATATCTCATTGCTATATGATTGTGGTCCGTGAGAAGGATGAAACATGGTTCCTTGTGAATGTTTGTATCACAAAGGAGCCTGTAAGAATCTCAAAATGATTTATGTGCATTGACAACATTCTAATGAGATTCCTGAATACCAATAACATCTTGGATCCCTCTCAAAATGGTTTCCGCTCCGGTCACAGTACAGAGACTGCTCTTCTGGCTGTGACAGAACATCTGCGGACCATTCTCGATTCCGGTGATATGGCGGCACTGATTTTGCTTGACCTGAGTGCCGCATTTGACACAGTTTCGCATGAGATTCTGCTACAGCGTTTGGAGGATGCCGGGGTTGTGGGCCTAGCACTAGAATGGTTCAGATCATTTCTGACAGACAGATCATTCCGAGTGTCGGCCCCCGTTTCTTTCCCAGGCTCATCCCATCGGTCAGGGGGTGCCTCAGGGCTCTGCACTGAGCCCCGTACTGTTTAATCTATATGTTCAGCCTCTTGCAACGGTGGCCAGGAATATGGGCTTCACCATGGTCTCGTATGCGGACGATACGCAGCTGGTGGTGGCCCTCTCCGATGGTCCCGCACAGGATGCTTCTAGGTTTAAGAGCGGCTTGGCCGCGGTTGCGGAGTGGATGACCATAAACTGTCTCCAGCTGAACGCTAATAAAACAGAGGTACTGCTGGTGGGGAAGGACAGTAGCCTCTGGAGTGAGCAATGGTGGCCTAACGTTCTTGGTAGTACCCCCACCCTGAAGTTGGTGGTCAAGAACCTGGGGGTATGGCTGGATTCTACCCTCAGTTTTCAAGAGCATACCAAAAAAGTTGCTGGTACTTGTTTTGGCCTCCTTCTGGGACTTAGGCCTCTGTTGAGGTTCTTTGACCTACCTACGCGCCAGCTGATTGTTCAATCAGCCATTCTATCTAGACTAGACTATGCTAGTTCGCTCCTTTTGGGGGCTAATCAGGCTGAGGTAATGCGACTGCAGCGTGTCCAAATCGTTGCCGCCAGAGCCCTGTTGGGGCTCCCACGTAATTGTCCCTCTACTGGTGCCATCCGGAGGTTACATTGGCTACCCATGGCCAAGCGGATCCAATTTAAGGCTCTCTGCTTATCTTTTAAGATCTTGAAGCTTGCTTCGCCCAGCCTTCTAGTTAACTTACTAGTCCCGTATGTCCCCACTCGCCAGCTGCGCTCCCTGGGGCAGCATTTGGTTATAGTCCCCCGTGTGAAGCGCCTTCGGGCCGGGGGACGATTCTTTCGTTGCTTGGCTGCCAAGCTATGGAATTCCTTGCCTCCCCAGGTCCGAGGCATGGATCGCTTGCTGGACTTTAGGAAAGCAATCAAAACTTTCCTTTTTCCCTCTGCCTAGTCTCCTTTTGTCCTTCTTCATATTCCTTGCGCCTACCTGCTCTGTTTCTCGCCCTGTTCCTTCTGACGCTGGCAGCGCCGGGACGCCTCTTTGCTGGGGCAGCTGTGCGCTATATAAATGCAGATAACATAACATAACATAACAACTCCCTCTGAGACAATGCACCACCAGTCAAGAATTGGCCTTAACTAGCACCCCACTCTAATGAATGTACATAGAACTCTAATATAAGATATGATGTAGAGTTTAAAATTGATCTTCTGTTCTAGGCGCAAAGGTAGCCTAGGCACTAAGTTGCCACTTTAATCCTTTTCTGGGCCAAAGAAATTAGTCTTAGTCACCCAAAACTCTTTGTAGATTCCAAATCTTGAGTCTTTGGGGTTTTCTGTAATAAATGATACATGGAAACACAGCCTGAATTGATTAAGCTACAAGGCCCACTATTTGGCAAGGTGATGCAGAGGAATGTGAGAAGATGTCAATAAATAAGAAACGTTATTTTATGATGGTAACCTGTTTCAAACCTGAGAGTTACAGAAATTTGAATTTGCTCAGATTACCAGAAATTCTATAGGCTGAACTTGAGTGAGCAAAAGGTTTGGTTGATTTATTGCAAACCCCAAACTTTCAGGAGGTGAAATCATAGTCTGTAATTGAGCCATAAGGACATTGCTGCTTTGGAATAGAAGAAGGTCATCTAAATTGATATGTTGTAAATAACCTTGAGATCTTAGTTTTGTTATCACTGTTTTGTGAAACACCAAGAGACGGAAGAATGATAGAACATGAGTGCTGTGAATTGATAAACTTGTTCTCCCATTTTAAATTGTAGGAATTTGCAATGTGGAAAAGGGATGGGGAATCAAAAATATGTGTGTTTTAAATGTAGCTGAATCACCCATTCAAATGGTTGGCGACAATCTCTCATAACGAGAATTGTAGCCATCTTGAAATGTGTGTACACAACAATCTGACTGAACTGGTGAAGATGTTTTACTGTACACAACTTTTTGTTCTCCTTTTTCACCAGAAAAAAAGATTGCCTAGAAAATCTGTTTGATTGAAAACCGTTTATTCTATAGAGTGATGAAAGAAAGTTTGGACTAGATCACTGTCAAATTCTAATTGGTACCCTGTTAACATTTGCAGAACCCAAGCATCTGTTGATAATTGGTGCCATGCTTGATAATAATGTGTGAATTATTGGAAAGATCTGCTTGATATGAAAAGATAAGTAGCATTTCTTCACTCACCAGGTCATCTCTGGTATGTCTGCAAATGCACAGTGTGCTTAGAAAGGAATTTATATGGAGACAGACACCAATCCCTGAAAGCCAGGAATACATTATGTATTTTAGTTAAATGATAAACTACATAAATCTCCATCTCCTTTAATGCAGATGTAGATTAAAGAATGCATCTACCTGGCCCAGGAGAATGCCATCCACGATGCTTATCTCAATAAGACTGAATCTTAGTATTATTCATTTACAGCCATGGTTAACATCAGAATGTGAGTTTTGTGTAGCAAAGGCGTGCACTGGCAAGTGCAAAGCAAGTTCGGGCACAGCTCCTACTAGAACCAGAATTTCAAAAAAGTGTATGGACTCGTGGCCACAGTATCCAAGGAGTCAGGTTATTGGAGAAATCAAAGGAGAGATGCAACCAGCAACCATTTGCCAGCATTGATGATCTTTATTAAGGGGTGGGCTTATTGTGAAGAAGACACTGACTAATGCTTGCAGGCAGTAATTGCAACTTCATAAAAGCCAATCTATCCCAGCATTTGTTTGCATAGATATTTTGAATCTCTTAGTCCTCTTGTCTCCAGTGGGAGTAGAAGAATGGCACATTCAGTCATCCTACATTTGCAAGTTATCGTTGCTTAAAGTGCCTCAGACTGCTTACCTTGGTATCCTGCAATTCCATGAGTGACATTTTGAAAAGTGGGAATGATCACCTACATTTGTTAATTCTCTGTACAATATGCACCAGGGTGGGCCTCCCAACAGTCACATTCAGAGTGCTTCTGACCTTATGATTGCCAGAGTCTGAAACTTTAAATTCTAAAATAAGAAGTGACATTTGAAGTAATATAAGGAAATTATAATTATGAAGTGGTAGTAACATTGAAAGAAATCAGTTTATATCATTGCCACCTCGTATGCTACTCCTGATTCTGAACATCCCTTCTCTTGATGTCATTCGTTAAAAATTATGTAAGTGCATGACTGGCCAGAAACAAGGTTTTCAATGTTGGAAACCATGCCCTGTATTGTCAAGATCTTAACTGGAAGTGTTTTAAAAACAGTTGCAGACTTTGATATAATTGCCCGTTCATTGTCACATTTTGTCAATTTTCATTGCACCGGCACTGTATTTTCACTGTACTATCTAGGGTCGGCTGCAGACTGCTGGATGAATGAGAACATGAAAATCATTTGTTTTGTAATATTAAGTGTATTCAGTTGATACACTGGATCATACATCTTACCCCCTAATGTTTGTCTTGTGATTTTCACATTCTTGTCTTTCAGTAAAGAAAAGAACCCAGTGGAGCTTGATGATGAGGGTGGCAGGACATTTTTAAGAGTCCTTATTCATCTTATAATGCATGACTACCCACCTTTACTTTCGGGGGCTCTTCATTTATTATTTAAGCATTTTAGCCAGAGAGCAGAAGTTCTACAGGCATTTAAACAAGTAAGGAGAGATAAGTAAATTTATAACAATGACTCTATGGTGTACTCTTTTAGGTGTCTTGCCCTAAAATGACCATGCTGTAGAAAATATCAAATAATGTAATGTGAATAATATTTCTGCTGTGTTTTCATGTATGTAAATATAAGATGTTATATATATATATATATATGCATATATATATATATATTTCACAATTCCAGCTACAAGACCTCGGAGAGCAGCAGTATAGGAAAGTAGCATACAGATAAACATATAAGCAAAAAGCACACTATCCTAATGCGTGAAACATAATAACACATTGTTATACAGTTATATGTATGAATGCGAGCAGAATTTGTAATAAGTAATCCGAGGTCTTGGACCATAAATGCATGGTGGCAAGTGCATGATATGGTGGACACCCTATGGAAACAATATTTAAACACCCAACAAGGACCTTATGTACTTGTTGAAAACAATTGCTGAGGGTATGGATCTGAATGTATTGTTGGGCAACACCACAGGTGACATGGAAGGTTTTGAACTTGTGGTGAAGAGCTGTACTAGCTTGGCTTTGTTCATTGGCTGAGAAGTGAAATACAGTAAGGCAATTGCAGCAACTTCTATGTAGAATCCTATGGTGATGAAGAGTTCTCAGTCTGACTGAATCAAAGAGAGTTTGACTAGGTGTAGAAGACATAGTTCACCATTTTCAGGAATTGGAAGCGTCATCAGCCACTTGAATGGTGGCTGTCTGAATCCAGACTGATAGTTTAATAGTAGGACACTGGATTTCATCTTCTTGTAAACCTGGTAATCTACAGCATTCTCAAGAATTGTCCCCTGGAATGGTAGATGAGTGGTCTGGCAGTTTAGTGAGGTCATCTTCTGCAGGAGAGGTGGGCTGTGACCTGTGTTGAGGATGTTCTGGAAGATACCTAGACTAGTGATGCATTGACAGTGTCCAGCCGAAGTGCCATTGATAGTGGTCCTTAGAATGACCATGTTGCCTTTGCCAACTTTGAGTTGTCTGTTGGCCATCGATAATTTGTAATTTTAGTGATGGCCAAGATGGCAAACAGATTCAGTATGTCTGAAGAATGTTCATTTAGCCATAATTTAGTGAACCAGATTGCGCCAAGCTTGTGGTCTGTTATGAGGTTGACTATTTTGTTACTGTGTGCATTGGCAGAAATGCACATATGAGCATACATGATTGGTTACGGGTGCAAGGCCTCGGTTCCTTAAGGTGACGTGGCTTCAATGATGTGTCGATGTGAACAGTGCGATTCGTCCATTCTACAGCATCAAATTCGAGCTGCTGAGCTGAAGGCGATGCATCGGTCAAAAGCCACACAGGGCCAGAGTCGGAGCGGTGCATCACAGACTTCCGTGAAGCGGTGCTCGAGGCTCATGCAGTAGCGGTTCTTCGGAGGTGCGGCGGCAAAGTCGGAGCTGCGTTGAAAGTTGGGGATGCTGCGTCGCGCACTTGGCGAGCGGTGTCCACGGCTTTGGTGCAGGTAGTGGCGATGCATCGATTTCACAGCGATGCGCCGTTTCCAAACTCACGCTTTGGAGTCGATGCGTAGGTTTCTTGATTACAGCACCATAGTCACCTCCAAGGCCCCAGGACTGGATTTGGCACAACAGATCCCAGGTGATGGTAGCAAGATGCAGGTGAAGTCTTTGATGTCCCTGGGACTTCAGCAACAGGAGGCAAGCTCAGTCAAGCCCTTGGAGAACCTTAGAAAGCAGGATGCAGACAGTAAAGTCCAGCCCTCTCACTCCCAGGCAAGAGGCAGCAGGCCAACACAGCAAAGTGGCAGTCCCTCTTGGCACCACAACAGTTCTTCTTCCTGGCAGAATGTCCTCAGTCCAGAAGTGTTCTGAGTATTTGGTGTCAGAGGTCCAGTACTTATATCCATTTTAGCCTTTGAAGAAGGGAGACTTCAAAGGCAGCTCTTTGTAGTGCAAAAGACCCTTCCCTGCCCTGGCTCCAGACACTAAGGGGGGGGTATGCAGCTCTTTTGTGAGGGGACAGGCACAGCCCTTTTGAGGTTCAAGTGTCCACTCCTCCCACCACTCTAGCTCAGGAAGTCCCATCAGCCTGGTGATGGGCTATCAGGATATGCAGGGCACACCTCGGCTCCCTTTGTCTGTGACTGTCTAGAGTGAATTCACTAAGTCCAACTGTCATCCAACCCAGACATTTATTCTAGGGACAGGCAGAGGCACTGGATAGTTAAAGTAAGAAAATGCTAGCTTTCTAAAAGTGCCATTTTCAGACCTGCAATTTAAAAACCAACTTCACTAAAATATGTGTTTTTAAATTGTGAGTCCAGAGACAGCAAACTCCAATTTTCTATCTGCTCCCAATTGCGTGTTACACTTGTAAAGTGTTACAAGGCAGCTCCATTGCTAACTTATGGGAGAGATGGGCCTTAGTGTAGTGAAAAATGAATTTAGCAGTTTTTCACTACCAAGACATATAAAACTCACCAGTACATGTCCTACCTTTTGAATACACTGCACCCTGCTCATGTGGCTACCTAGGGCCTACCTTAGGGGTGCCTTGCACATAATTAAAGGGAAGGTTTGGGCCTGGCAAGTAGGTTAACTTTCTAGGTCGACATGGCAGTTTAAAACTGAACACACAGGCTCTGCTGTGGCAGGCCTGAGACTTGTTTGAAGGGCTACTCATGTGGATGTGACAATCAGTGCTGCAGGCTCACTAGTAGCAATTGATTTACAGGCCCTGGGTATATGTAGTGCACTGTACTGGGGACTTATTAGTAAATCAAATATGCCAATCATGGACAACTCAAATTCCAATACATTTTAGACACAGAGCACATACACTTTAGCACTGGTCAGCAGTGGTAAAGTATTCAGAGTCCTAAAACCAGCAAAAACAAAGTTCAGCACACAGTCAAAAACAGGAGGCCAGTGATGGGCCACTACACTCGAAAGCCATATCGCTGACCTACAAAAAACTATGCAACAACCTACCCAATACACTCCACAAACTTAGAGAGCAGTGGCAAGGGGACCTGGGACCAATCGATGACGAAGACTGGCAAATGGCTTTAATGTCCCCCAGAGAAGTGGCTATCACCCTCCGCTTCCAACTGATACAACTTAGGATCCGACATAGATCATATTTAACAGGGGTTACTTTGGCAAAAATAGGCGCTAGGTCGGATGCGCTTTGCCTAAGGGGATGCCAACACACAGCTACTTTTTACCACACGATCTGGGAGTGCCCTGAGCTGCAGCGTATATGGGAGGGGGCCACGACTCACATTCCGACTGCAATAGGGAAAGACCTAACTCTCACACCAAGACTAGGCCTACTTAATATTTGGATGTCTACAGACCTTACAGAAGTAGAACAACAGCTGGCCACACTAGGTTATACCCTAGTCAAGCGAGAAATAGCGAGGGGATGGGGGGCGGCGGACTCACCGTCTATCCAAATGTGGGTGAAAGAGCTGGACAAATGTATGATTGCGGAAAAGGAAGTATTTACAACACGTGGGTGCCCCAAAAAATGGGACAAGAAGTGGGGCAAGTGGAATGTCTGACGTGGAAACATATGCATATCCCCATCGGTGGAACTTGAGCTGCGGCGAAGTGGTGAACGAGATGTAGTGATTGTGTAAATGTTGCTTTTCTCCCCCTAGATATTGTAAAGATGCACTATGTGATTGTCGGAAATACTGAATGGCTTATGTATATATATACTACTGTTGAAACTAATAAACAGATATTTAAAAAAAAAAACATGAGGCCAGAAGCAAAAAGACAAGGGAATCCAGACCAAAAGATGCCAGGTCAAATACGTTGCATTGGGCTAGCAAGCTTGAGATCAGTACTTGTAATAAGGAGTTGATCAAGCAGAGGTATGTTCTAGGAAAGCGAAAACCTTTGAGGTGGAAAAAGGGAAGAGCCGATATGCTTCCAGAGATGGAAAATTGGTATTCCTTTTTTAAAAGGAAGGGAAGGTTAAGTGATAGAGCTCCCTGTTATGCTTTTGAGAGTCATTAAAAATAACACATTTTATAGAGCGCGTAGCTACCTTGAAAGAGGCGTCCCAGCGCTAGGTACATGCAGCAATTAAACTCCCTAACACCCACATTAAAAAAACAAGTTGTAAGTTTTTTTCCTGAAAACACACTCCGACTGAATCCGATTAACCGCCAGTGGCAAAGACTTCCACATTAGATGTCATTCGATTCGACGTCTTAGCAGACAGTTGCAGAGAAGGTGCATGGAGTTGGGGCTTTAGGATATCATAGGAAGTATGTTGTGATGGTAGTTGTGATAGTAGTGGTAGTTGTGATTATATTTGGTGTTAGATATCATATCATCATTAATAAACATGGCCTGTCCTAGTGTTATAGTTAGTGTGAGTTTAGGTGAAGTGTCTTTGTAGGTCACTGAGCACTGCTGGTACACTCTGTGATAGTTGTCGTAATTGTGTACAGAAAGGTGCTCATGAATGGAAGTCAGCCGTAATGTGCAGTAATGTTTCTGAGGATGTGGTTGTTATGGTGAGCGTTATTAACAGGGCTACCAGTCTAAGATAGAGTGAGGCCATTTTGGTAAGCATTTGGTCAAAACCAGTAGTCTCTAGGAGTTGTGGGTAGCCTGCCATGTGCCCAAAACAGCGTCCTCATCAGCTTTGTTTCTACTAGATGCAGTGTGTGGAAAAGGGAGTTTACTGCATGTCCTGATACTTTATCGAAGGTCTATTTCTACAGCATAGAAATGCTAGTTCACGGTTTATGAATCTGTCATCTGGTGACATTTTTCAATAAAATAGTTCTTTGTTCATAATTGTTGTAATGCGATCTTTATATTTCAATATTCAAACAGTCAACACATGTTTGGAGGTAATCCTCTTTATCTAGGCTTAATTTTATTTTGTCTCTCTTTTCACGACTTTCAATCAAAGGTAGGTTCCCCAATGTTAGAGATTTATGAACCCCTTAAGTTTCCAAACATATGTCTCCAAGTTGAATCCTGACCGTTTACAGCCTGAGCCTAAAAAACAAAGATTTTCCATTTTTCTGATACCAATTGTGGGGGAAGATTCAAATCGGAATAACGACTGAATACATTTCTGGGGAAGCAACACTCCAAGAAATACCACATGTTTGTGCTCTTGGACTTTGGAGGTTGTGAGAGTATTCATTATGGCTTTACATCATACCAATTAGAGCTACAGCTGTCAGGACATTTGCTAACCCAGGCAGTGCCCTTGCTAACCCAGGCAGTGCCCTTGCTAACCCAGGCAGTGTCCTTGCTAACCCAGGCTACCCAGGCAGTGCCCTTGCTAACCCAGGCAGTGCCCTTGCTAACCCAGGCAGTGCCCTTGCTAACCCAGGCAGTGCTCTTGCTAACTCAGGCAGTGCCCTTGCTAACCCAGGCAGTGCCCTTGCTAACCCAGGCAGTGCCCTTGCTAACCCAGGCAGTGCCCTTGCTAACCCAGGCAGTGCCCTTGCTAACCCAGGCAGTGTCCTTGCTAACCCAGGCTACCCAGGCAGTGCCCTTGCTAACTCAGGCAGTGCCCTTGCTAACCCAGGCAGTGCCCTTGCTAACCCAGGCAGTGCCTTTGCTAACCCAGGCAGTGCCTTTGCTAACCCAGGCAGTGCCCTTGCTAAACCAGGCAGTGCCCTTGCTATCACTGGTTTTGGGGTTCATCAAGGCAATAGGAGGTCGGAAATTATATCTAGCTCTAAAAGCTCTGCTTTTTCCTTTGGTTCACACTCCTTACCTCCGGCTAGCCTCTGAGGGGTTCAACGGAGCAACCATGTATTGCAATTCAAAAGATGTGTGAGGTCACATCCACTTTGGTATTTTTGTCATTTGAAGCCCCTAGCAGCAAAGAGCCAATAACTGAACATGCACTGCATCCATGAACATTAGTAGCAGAAGGGCACTGAATATAAATGATTTAGGAAAATATTTTGTTACAAAGTGTATTTAATAAATGCTACAACTTAAGTCTTCTGAATTTATGCATGTTTTTACAGAGTGCATGGTTCTTAAATTTAATTGGAACACGTTATTGGGGTAATGCTCACCAGAAGCATAACATTGCACTTCTAGAAACAATTGTAGTCTAGTAGTCTAGCTGCTTACAGCAGTGATGGAAGCTAAATCAGTAAAAGTGAGAAAAGGTTGGATAAACAGGATTATTGCACACTGCCCCTCCTGCTAACCTAAAGACTATGCTAAGTGCCTCGGAATTGTCTTGGAATCTGAGGTCTTCCTCCAAGCTCCATGTTTGGCAGGGGGCACACTGTGGAGGTAACTATTGGGAGGAGGCTCATGTGAGGTCGGACTGTAGATATTGTGGAGCAGCTGGGCAGTTTCATGCCTCAATGGGCCAAACGATAATATCTCTTTAATAGTACAGCATGATATACAAAGCTCTATGTGATTCTTATCACTGTCACCTCATCAACTTTTTATCCTCTCCTCCTGCCTCCTGCCACTCATTGTTTCTCCTTTTCTTCACTCTGTGTCTGTTGGTCTGATGTCTAAGGCTGGATACCCATAAAGCACTGCTGTCAGGCGGGTGCAAAACCAATGTCTTGAGTAATATCCACTTCTTACACAAGGCTCCTTCCTCATTCTCTCTCCCTTGTCTTATTTCTTTCTCTCTCCTAATCCCTTCTTTCTCTCTCTCACTCCTGTGCAGTGAGACAATGTTATGATGGCTTAATAAGTTCTACAAAAATGCCAAAAACATCTTAAGAAAACCAGAGACAACAACTGATGTCCAATTGCACAAAACTCTACAATGTTCTTTACTTTGAAGCAATGATATGCTTCTCTCTTTCTTTCTTTCTTTCTCTCTCTCTTTCTCATTCTCTGGGTATCTCTCTTATGGTCTTACATTTCCCTGTGTCTTTGTCGCGCTCTCAGGGTCTATTTTTCTCTGCTTCTTTCAGTCTCTTTCACTCTTTCTGTTGTTCTCTTTTTCTAGGGCTCTTTCTCTTATATACCCAGTGTTGACCTGTGTAGAATGCTAGTTTGGAAAAAAAGAGCCATTCATGAGGCTTTGAAAACGAACATCTAATCTCCCCTTCCCTTCTATCACCCCCCACCAAATAGTCCTCAGGTTTTTGCTTCAAGGTGCACAATCCCCTTTCATACACCATCAAGCCTCTTCTCATCCCCTCACCCATCTCGAATCCTGCAAACACTTAGCATTTCCTCTCCCTTCAGCTGTCTCCCTTTTGTCATTGGCTTGCTCACTCTTTTGTCTTCAGATCCAGCAAAGAGACTTTCCTCCTCCTTCACTTAGCTCTTCTCATCACTTCGATATATGCATCCTTCCCCCTCCAACACTTTTGCCATCCTCCACCACTGTCCCTCAAACTTGTCTCCCCTCTGACCTCCTCCACCCCTATCTTTCACCCACAAATCTTTTGCTCTCTTCGTAACTCTCTGGCCTGCCTTCTCCCTACACTGTGCAGCTGGGCCTTCCTCAAAACATCCTGGGAGAGGGGTTTCTCTCAGGTGAGCCTCAACTGGTATTTTACATCAAACACACATCCCACAGTCAGATATTCTTACAAGTCAGCTGAAGGGCGTGGACTTTGGTAGAGGGTCACCATGTCCCCTGCCAGCAGTCCATTCAGAACTCTGTGGCTATTTAGCTGTTGGGGCTCAGGGGCCATGAAGCCCGTCAGTCGCCAGGCTACCTCTCTGACAATGCCGCTTCTAAAGCATGTGATTTATTATGTATATAAAGTGGCCATGGGATACATTTTAATGCTGATAAAGCGGGATTCTTATCTTATCTTACCATCACTAAGAATCCTCAGGTCGACTGAACCTTTTTACCTGCTGAATAGTGTGAAGGGAAGAAAACTCAATTTTTCTTTACAACAATTTAATATTCAACTTTGACTCCAAACATCACTAATTCCGAATTCAAATTTTAGGGGTTTATTACAAAGCCAAGAATAACTGCACATACAAGCACCTCAGCACGAGGTTAAAGAAATAGATGGGCACTAATACAAACATCATCCTACGCAGGAGTCTCATCTGACTCAGAATAAGAAGAATAGTTCGCTCCAGAAGCATTAAACTAGCAATGACGGCTCCAATCTCTATTTTATTCTTCATTTACCTAATAAAAGAAAAGCGTTAAATCTGTCCCTACTCTACCACTAAGGTGACATCCCTACTTAACAAGTTTCCCCAGGCAAGAGTAGAAAAAGGTAAAGGTGTCAGCTGTGAAGACTTCCTAAGAAGTGCACTCACTTAGCATTTGAGCTCGTTCTAAGATGCTCCTTCCTAACTAGATCTCTCTCTTTCGCCCTTCTCTCAGGTCTCCTCTACCTCCAATCTGCTCACCTCCCTCGGGGCACTATCCCTAATACAAAATCCACACACAAAAGAACACGCCCTTGTCACGCCTCTTCGGCCAGGTCTAACTTCTCGTACTTTTCCATCGAAACTCTTACTTCATCCAGGACGGTTACAGTGACCTTGGGTCCCAGGCACCTTCTCCCCTGAAAGTATCATCCCTACATTCCAGTATACTCCCATCTCAGTGTCTCCCACCATCCTAACTCCTAAAACAAAGAGCCAGTCTTTCACTAACGAGGCATGTGTCCTTGCACCTGCAACAGAAAATACATTCAACAGAAACTTTCCACTGTGCTAATCTACCATCGGTGCCCAGAGAGCCTTCCCAAGAGAACACCTTCTCGGCCTACAAAATAAGCTAACATAGGAATGAACAGGCCTTACTTTGACGTATATGCAGTCAGGCCTTTAAACAATTTAAACACACAATTCTAATTACTTCTATAAGCATTGATTCATTACATTTCATATGCGAAAAAGTGAACTACACGTGCAACTTAATATGGTACACGTTTAAACTACTGCATCTCGATTACACATGAGCTAATTCATTTATGCATCATTTTGAACGCGTTTCAGTTAAGCATTACATTTGCATGATTATAATAGCACAATTACTCTTCTATTCACTCTAATAAATGCGGTTTAGAACTACATTTTACTAGCCATTCATTAATATATAACTGGATATATGCGGGTGCGGACTAACAGTGATTATGATGCACCCCTACAAATTTCTCGAGAACATAGCGCTCTATCAGTTCCCCCCTTTGATGACTCCTGTCATCACACTTTTACAACTCTCTTGGAGAAAGAACCGACCTAAACAGAACTTGTTGCCATTCTCCCCTGTCGGAATCTCTCCAGACTCTTAATATTTCGATAGTGACTGTCCTGCAGTCTAGCCATTCTCGTCTCGTTTTCTCTCAAAGCTCTCTCAACTCTGCCTGCTTTATGCCATTTGTATGCTCTGATAAAACCCCACAAGCAAACCACACAAACCACAACGATAATGAGGTCTCAGAACATAGCCAAGGAAACCCTTTCCCAAATTCGCAAACCAGCTTCCCACTTGGCCAAACCCCTTGCCAACTTTCTCCCAAACTCCCTCTCCAGTCAAATCCTCTATCTCATGATGGATCGTAGTGATGTTACTTATATATTTCTCCAGATCTTTGCTGTTGTCTGGTATATAAGTACAGCACTCTTGAACTTTCAACATTTTACAGACTCCGCCCTCTTTTGCCAATAGGACATCTAAAGCAAGACGGTTCTGAAAAACCATTGTCCTTATCGACAGCATCTCTCCATCCACAATTATCAACGACTTTGCTGTATTCATTGACAATTCATCAACCACAGTCGCTAATCTCCGGATCTTCACATCATTCAGGATCACTCCTAAACTTGGTATCATTGCTCCAAAGATATCTCCTACTACCCCTCCTGCACTTGCACCTCTTTTTACTCTCGAATGCTTTCCACCTTCCAAAAGTTCCAAATCCTCTGCATGGTAAATCTTTGGAAATCTAATTCCCAAGTAACACGTACCATACCAGTTCGCTGGCAATCTCAAATAAGCATTCCTTCCACACACATAATACACCGTAGGTATCACTTGTACAGGACCTTGCAGAAAATTCTTTGCTGATTCCTCCATAGTGAAAACATGATCACACTCACTCTGTCCCACAAAGACCTTATCATAATAGGTCTGCACACGTCTTACGCACAGCTTCCCCCTTTGCACCATATCCAATGCTACAGGGCCATAACTTCCCTTCGCTCTGTGTAATCTCTCCTCGTCTGTCCAATATACAGGACTGTCTCCAGTATTATGTGTTTGTGTTAGTTTTCTATATCTATCTTCTACCTGATCTACAAACTTTTTCTCTACGTCTGTTAATGCACATGTTAAATTGTGTCTATGGGCATAGGCTGTATCTAAATTTGAAGTCGGTATGAAGTACTTTCCAAGTCTATCTTCCGCCTTGTAATAATCGTACTTGTTCAAATGTTTATGGGCAGGAACCTCTGAAAGCACAGCATCATAGTTGGAAAAGAAGTACTCATAGAGAACTCTCCCATAAAACATACTAAGTAACAAGCTACACGAAATTCCATAAGTCAGTGGAAGATGGGGGTATCTAATACCCTCATCCACTGAAGCTGGCAACTGCATACACACATAACAATCTTTCGCATCCATCGCATCCACATACTCATATAGCAACTTGGCATATGCGTTAAGCTTAAAATCACCTCTAGACAAATCTACATGCAACCTACGACTCTCTTCTATTAGCAAAGCTCTTTCGTCTCCTATGTTTTCCTCCTTTTTTGCTAGGTGTAGTGGGTGTAGGAGTCCCTTGTACCCCCCCCCCACCTCTAGCTCGTGTGGAACCAAATATGAAACTACAACTACTATGATTATAGAAACTATCACACCCCCTACTAATGTGCCTACTAGCAGTTTGGATCTACGGTGTGAATCTCCAGCCTCCATGATTTCGAAAAGCTCTCAAAGTTCTTGGTTTCAGCAACGAACACTCAAAAGTCTCTGTCTTCTTCACGTGTGACTTGCTTAACCAGTTCGAACAACACTCCGAAACAGCTGGAAATCCCCCTTTCAGCTACAGTTCCTTATTTACATAGTCCAGAAAAAGACTTCCCTAAGTCCTCGTTTCTCTTCTGTGGAAAGTCCCTAAGTTTATTCTTCTTCCACTCGGACCTAGGTTATCTTCTTTAGACTTTTATTTACAACAGTTTATACTCAGTCCAAAATAAGATCAGCTCCAAGCGCTTCTAAAACATACTGCAAAAGTTCAAGACGAAGAATTATCGTTTCATGTGAAGGTGGCTCAAACCCAAATGACGGAAATTCAAGTCGATGCAAAACCAATTGTCGAACTTTACTCAGAAGTGGGGGATTCGGAACCGTGAGGGTCAGTACTCCTTCGATTTCGAGCCCTGGTACTAACAGCACCATATCCAACGGGCTCTTGCTGACCACCAGCACGGACCTCAGCCTCCCTGAACTCACTACACTCGGCATCAGTTACTGCGTGAGTCCACTCCGGGGTAGCGTATCTCTGGCAAGGTACTCTCGTTCTTTTCGACCTTCTCCGACCTTCTTGAGCCTGCTCTCCGTCACTTGCTTCTGATTCAGACGTCTCAGACACTGGAGCAAGATCTCTTTTGGGTGCCAACCTTAGATTCAGTCGCCTCTGTCTCTCAGGCCAAGCCTCCTCTGTTCTGGTTGTTCTTCCGCTTTCTCCCTGAATACCCTCTGCACCACTTCCTTCTTCTGCTGAATTTGACTCTACTCCACCCACATCAACACCTCCGTCATCTTGAGTCAAAGTCGGGGTTCTGGTTGTCGGAACCCTCTTCTGCTTGTTCCGGTGCACAACCAGCTGCATCAGCGGCCCTCACAGCTTGACTTGTCCTCTCATGTGGCCCTGCCACATCAGCTGGATTTTCATTCACGAGAGGAGCTGTTTCTTCCGAGGGTGCTGAAACTCTGCGGGTATGGGAAGCATGCACCCAATTCGGCAATCCTCCGCACTTCACTGCTGTGTTCGTCACCAGTATTACCTGGTACGGGCCTCGCCACCGAACAGCCAGACAGCTCTTCCTCATGTGCTTTCGAACAAGCACCCAGTCTCCTGGACACAGGTCGTGGCACAGATCACTCGAGGCCGGAACAGCTGCAGCTTGCACCTGCTGGGATACAGAACGGACCACATCAGCTAGTCCTTTGCAGTAATCGAGAATCAAGTCATCAGTGATGTTTATCAAAGCTGTAGCTGGTACTGCTGGCAATCGCATCGCCCTCCCCATCAGAATTTCATGTGGGGATAACCCGGTTCTCCTGTCTGGGAAACTGCGAATACTCATAAGCACAAGCGGCAGGGCATCAGGCCACTTCAGAGACGTTGATGAACACACTTTTGCCATCCGGGCTTTCAAAGTCCCATTAACCTGTTCCACTATCCCAGAAGCCTCTGGTCGATAACTGCAATGTAGTCTCTGATCGACATTCAGTGCGGCACAAAGTAACTTCATGATTTCACTGTGGAAGTGTGATCCTCTATCTGATTCCAAAGAGGTTGGAAAACCGAACCTCGGGATAAGTTCCCTCAACAATAACTTAGCCACTGTGAGAGTGTCACACCTACGTGTTGGGTAAGCCTCCACCCACCGTGAGAATACACACACCACCACCATAATGTACCTCAACCCATTGCACTTGGGCATCTCAATGAAATCTAGCTGCATCCTATTGAAGGGTCCTCCTGACCTCCCAATGTGACTCAATGTGACCACAGTCTTCTTCCCAGCATTCATCTGTTGACACGTAACACATCTCTGACAGACTGCTTCAGCAATTGCATGAAATCATGGGTTATACCATGTCTGTCTAAACACACGCACCATTGCATCTCTGCCAAGATGTATTGCACCATGTATCAGTCTTGCCATCGGGCTCAACAAATTCTCTGGCAACACCGCTCGACCATCACTGGAAACCCAAACATCAACATCTCCTTTCTCACATCCTGCTCTGATCCATCCGTCTCGCTCTTGATCTGAAACCTCATCCTGCAGTCGCTTGAGTTCCTCCCAAGTGTCTGCCATGGCTAACATCATGCTGAGCTCCGTTCTTTCTTGGCTCTCTCCTGTGTAACCCCCTGTGAATATACATCCTTGCTCTGCACAAAAGCGGGCAACTTCATCGGCATAGTTGTTTCCCAGAGAGACCAAATCATTCCCCTTTCCATGAGCAGCACATTTGACTACTGCGATTTCCTTCGGACATTGCAATGCATCTAGTAGCTGTCTCACATATTCCCCATTCCTAATGGGTGAACCAGATGATGTCATGAATCCCCCTGTGACCATAACTGTCCGAAGTCATGAACCACACCGAACCCATACTGGATGTCAGTGTAGATCGTGATTCGGATTTGATCAGCGGCCAAACAGGCACGAGTCAAGGCAATGATCTCAGCTACCTGCGTGGAGTGTACTCCTTCTAGACAAGCAGCCTCAACCACTCCTGAGATGGTACATACAGCAAACGCTGCTCTCAACTGGCCAACACTGTCTCTTAGGCACGAACCATCAACAAAGAAAATTTCATCAGGGTCAGTCAGTGGTTCGTCAACAATGTCAGGTCACAGTTTGGTGCATAGTTCAGTCACATCGAGACAATCATGGTCCTCACAATCTTCATCATCTGTATTCGGTATGGGCATTAATGTCGCAGGATTTAAGACAGAGCACCTTTTCAGAGTCACATTCTCTGCGGCGAGTATGACTTGCTCATACCTCGTTAACCTGTTATTCGTTAGGTGCTGGGTCTTTGTCCTGGTCATTAACAATTCAACAGAGTGTGGTACATAAACTGTCAGAGGGTGACCCATTACAATACTTTCACATCTTTCAATGCTGACACCTGTTGCAGCAACGGATCTGAGACATCCGGGCAACGCAGAAGCTACTGGATCTAAAGTAGCTGAAAAATAGGCAACTGGTCTACGGACACCTCCATGGTTCTGAGCCAAGACTGCTAATGCACAACCTTCTCTCTCGCAACAGAACAGTGAGAAAGCCTTGATGTAATCAGGCATTCCCAAAGCTGGTGCACAACACAAACCCTCTCTCAGTCTTAGGAATGACATCAAACAGTCGTGGTCCCATGGTACCGGATCACTCACATCCTTGTGCGTCAGCCTCTGCAAAGGCTTTGCATTCAAGGAAAAGTTGGGAATCCACTGGCGACAATAGCCGACCATTCCCAGAAACATCCTGACCTCCCTCTGAGTGGTAGGCACAGCCATGTTCATTATTGCCTCAATTCGATCTGGTGACACCTTCCTCTTGCCTTTCTCTATTCTGTGACCCAAGTACTGCACTTCGTTCAGACAGTACTGCAGCTTGTTCGGAGACACCTTGTGTCCATTCTCTGCCAAATGATTCAACAGGGCTATCGTGTCTATCCTGCAAGCGTCTTCTGTTTCTGAGGCAATAAGCAGATCGTCTATGTACTGCACGAGAACTGAGTTCTGTGGCAATACGAGACTTTCAAGATTCTTCTTCAAGATCTGATTAAAGATCGATGGACTCTCTGTATACCCTTGAGGGATACGACACCACATTAACACATGATTTTCCAGCCGGAAAGCAAGAAGAAATTGGCTTTCTTCGTGGAGCGGTATCGAGAAGAATGCTTGACACAAATCACAGTAAACCACTCAGCTTCGCACGGGATCTGAAACAGTATCACTGATGGATTCGGTACCACTGGACAACATGGGACAACTATCGTGTTGACCTTTCGCAAGTCTTGCACGATCCTGAACTTCCCACTCGGTTTCTGTAGTCCCATGATGGGTGAATTACATGGGCTACCTCTTATCTCCTTCAGAATTCCCTGCTTGATCATGGACTCGATTACAGGTTTAATCCCTGCAATAGTCTCGGGTGACAGGTTGTACTGGGGCGTTCTAGGGAATTCAACATTCTGCTTAACCTGGATCTGTACAGGTTCAACCCCTTTGATCAGTCCGATCTCTTCTCCCGTGAAATCCCACACCTCATGTGACACAGAATCTCTCAAATCTAGTGGAAGTTCCTCCACTGTCACCACAGGATACATTTCTATGCACAAGTGCTGATTCGCAACCTTGAAGGTGGCATCATCATCCTTCGTCTGAACCTCAACTCCCCTAGGTGTGCAATAGATGGTGCAATTTAACTTACACAATAGATCTCTTCCTAACAGACAGAATGGACTTGAATCGCACACCACAAACCGATGTCTATCTCGGAAAGAGCCTATTCTCACCGGAATCGGTTCAGTCAATGGGCTAGTTATCCTCTTGTTCGCCACTCCAACAACTTGGATCGATTGTCCCGAGAGGGGTAGGTTGGGGACTACAGCTGATCTTACAGTAGACCGGGTAGCACCAGTGTCAACCAAAAGGGTGGTAGGATGACCATTGATCCAGCGCTATCAATAAAATTTCTTCTCCTATATGCTTTGGACGTCCAGGTACAAATATCCCTCTTTCCACAACTATATCCATATGACGGTGGGGCCCATAACACCGCATAAACATTCACTCTCTCATATATTCCCTGGATTTCATCCGTTTTTACCTAGGAGAAAACAGTTAATGATTTGCTGGAAGGAGACGGGATACCTTTTAAAACGACATAATACTTCTCAAGCTTTAAGGTTTTCCGCTCATTGGTCGATGGACCAACTAGTAGGAATCAGTTGATGGTGATTAAGACAAGCTCAATCACTATAAACCTTTAAACATTTACATTTATCATTGAGCTAAAGAACCACTGACTCATTGTTTAAAGATAATAAAGTTTATATAATTTTTTAGAAGCATGAATAAGTTTCAAATTTATTATTCAGATTTATTACATTTAGCATCATTATAAGAATAAATTGAAATTGCAATGCATACCTATTAGATGGAAAAACAAAGTTCGTCACAGCAATGAATTCAGATCACAGCATAGAACTTCCCGAAAAACTGTCTATCTGTCCTGAAAAACAGGCCTTCTCGACGGACCACCCATAGGATGTTTCCCGCCACAATCCCGTTCTTTTCCCCTTTAATATTTTAAGAATAAAAAGGTCTAATAATATTAAATGGAAATGGAAAATCTATTAAAAAGCAAAAGGTTCTCCAGCAGCAGCGTCTCGTGCTCAATCAAAAATATAAAATAGCAGCTCCCGCACCCCCCTCTAAGAGTAGGTCTTCTTATACCCTAATACTAGCTTACTAAGTGAAAATGTTACATCTTTGTGGGCGAGATTCTCTCTAATTGGTCCATTTGGGGTCAGCATACATCTCATTATGAATATCCTTGCTCCAACCAGTTCTTTGTGGAAGGTTCATACTTCTGTCGTTTCTCACGGGTTCATGACATTACCCATCCGCACATTGGTCTCAATCTGTATCCTTTTCTGATACTTGTAAGTTGAACAGTTCATTGTTTATTCACATATTCACTGCAACTTCTCACGCTTTTCGCTATGTCCTTCTTTGGCACACGTTTGTATAATAAGGTCATCGCAGCCTTGACCACGCTTCCATCCTAGGCTTTGGGACGGTCACATGATCCCTTTTGTTCAGCCTTTCTCGCTTTCGGAACCCACTTCGCGCTTGCGTACTCTAGCTTGTTTGCCATGGCAGCCATTTTTACATCGCGGCACAACAGGCCTAAGCGAACTATTATAAAGATAAACAGAACATAGTTAAGAATAAAGAATATAAGCCTTTTCGTTTCCCTCCCATCATTCTACGTACCCCAATTAAGTATTACCTAGCAAAAGCGACATATAAAGCCATTTCTTACTTACCAACCGCTTTACTTTGCCACTACACAGTTTATTTCCAAGCACAAATCATGCATTTATTATTCTAATTAGTACGCAAATTATTAGGCTTATGTTATCCACGTTAACAATTGTAAGTAAATTAGTTTGCACGGCTATAGCGTGTTACCCATAACCCTTTTCATGTCACATACATGGTTGGTTATTTACTGAGACGAACCTGTGTGTTAATTATTCAACATAAATATTAGGAGGTTAAAATTTTTTTGTTTACCCTGCTCCATCAACTTCAATGTCTGCCTCCACAAAAGGTCCTCTCTGGTCTACCTCCAAGACTGCTCCAAGTGTGCAGTCTTCCTCCCCCCTCAGGCACCGTCAGGCCAACGGGTCTGGGCTGTACTCATCATACCCTTCGAAAAGGGGCATCTGCTGGTAAGTCCGCATTCCTTGCGAAATTCTCGGTGGCTGGGGAACTTGCACCTGTGGGTTAAACGTCCCCCCTTTCATCGATCTGGACCTCGTCACAGTATTGACTACCTCTGGCACGGGTGCCTGAACCACTTCTACCTCCTGTTGCACATGATTGGCTGGGTTCAAGGGACACTCGCGCTTCCAATGTCCAATCTGGTGACAAAGATGACACGCAGTGGTCTTCTTCAATGTCGCCACGTCCATTCCTGTCTTAGGATCTACAGGTTTCCCTTTTCCCCGACCTTGCACATTCTGGTTCCCTTGATTGTTTCCCTGTCTTCTTCCCAGCGTCCCTCCGCTAGGCTGGACCTGAGCTGTTTGCATCTGAACAAGCATTAGTTTGTCCTTCAGCTTCCGGTGCTTCGAGTCTACTTCATCACTACAGTGCCTCGCATACCGCAAGATTTCATCCACCGGCTTGTTCTGCCAACAGATCAAATGTTGCTGTATCATAAGACTAACCTCTGATCTCAATCCTAGGACAAACTTTGAGACAAACTGTCCCATATCCTTGGGGTCTAAGGTATCTAGTCCACTATACTGTTTAAAAGCTTGCAAGAGTCGTTCATAATACTCATGCACTGTCTCCTTTGGTTCCTGAACAGTTCGATCTATCTTAACCCAATCAATGTCTTGAGGCGAGATCTTCGACTTCAACCATGTAATCACTTGTTCGAACTTTTTCATGACTATAGGTGACGGACCATTTGTCACGGCATCCCTTTCAGGTTCGGAAGTCGGCCACTCAACTGCAATTTTACAAGCTGACCATAAGTCTCCTGGTACTACGATATCAAACAAGGTGTTCAAATCAATCCACAATACCTTCGAAATGTTAACAAACCGGTCAACCTGTTTGTACCACTCTACTGGTTTTTCCCTCAGCCGAGGAAAATCATTTGTAAATGCAGACAAATCACCTCTACTCCATGGCACATGCACGTACCCTCCGTTCTGTACTTCCCGTAAAGGATAGTTCCCTACTCCTGTCGTCCCTCCCCCCGGAGGCGGCGTCTCTCCTACGTTCTTTTTGGGAATCTTCCTCTTAGACTACCTTTCCTCCCATTTGTTAAGCATGACCCATATACGCATCCCTACAATCAGGTCCTTGATATGTGTCCTCAGTCCTATGACCCTGTTCTCTTCCAGCTCTTGATCACTGTATTGCAACCTATGGGATCCTTGCAACGATTTCATTTTAGACAAATCCACCTCATATCTCTTTGCCAATTCTGTCAATTTCTCATGTGCGGTCCTCGCTTTACGAGTCACATCCTTTGCTACAAAAAGCAGCTCATCTGGTTCATAGATCTCTATTCTATCCAAAGGCAGATTCCCGCTAATCATTTTGTCTACCTCTGCCTTCAACCTCACTACATCCAACATCCTTGCCCTCATGGCACTCCTCAAAATTTCTCGACAAGCAGCACCATTCCGTTCATCATAATCACAGCTTTGTTCTCGTGGCTTACTCTCTTCTATCGTATTCCTAGAAACTGGTCTGTTTCCTGAGTTGTCTTGCTCCACATCTCCTGCCATCCTATCACTCTGATTCCTCACAGGTGGTACCCACATTCTCAAGTCTGATCTGGACTCGACCAAAGACCTTGGTCTTACCGGTCTCACATCCACCTGTCCACTAGAGGAGTCTGCGGTGGCTGGCAAAGGTGTGCTCGCTTCTATGGGCTTCGGAGAGTGGACCATTCCCTCCCCTACACCATTTCCTCCAACGCTGATCCCCTCTCTCCCTGTCGTCTGCGATAGACTTCCTTCACCTACTCGATCTGGGTCATACACTGATACTATAGGACCAATGGTAACAGGTACCGTCAGGGCATCTGGCAACCTCACACTTCCCATTGAAGGTTGTGTTCCCACTCCCTCTGTTCCTGTGGAGATTTGTCCCACTACTCTCACATTTGTCTGATTCTGTAACTCGCCAGTCCCTCCTGCCACAGTCGATTTTCCTTCGCTATAATCTGGATTAAGTGGAGGTGGTCTCTCTGACAGCAGTCTCTCTACCAAGCTGTCATCCGTATCACTGTCATCTTCCTCTATACTCTTTGCCTGCGTACCTCCGGTTTTCTCTAACAATGGATATAATCTATCCCCTTCAATCGTTTCCACTCTCCACCTTTTCTCCAGTGCATCCCATCTCGCATCTTGAAATGCCCTGATCGACTTTTTCACCCTTTCCTGACTTCTGTCTCTTTTTCTGTCATACGCTGCTCTAATCCATGCATGTAGTGCCTCAAATTGTGTCAGTCTGGGCAGTGGTCGTAAAGAAGACATTACGGTTTTTAGCTGGCTCAACACTTCCAACCTGAAAGTACCATAGCGTGGGAAAGTCAATTCTCTCCCTGTGTCATTGTATGCCAATTCTCAAGCCAAATTATAGTATGCAATCCCACATTCTTAGCCATGTAATGTGCTGGCGTATCTTCGGGAGGGGCTTCCTCTCCACCCCGAGTAACCACATGTCTATCACCTCTACAGAGTTCTCGTAAAACTTTAAAACATTTCATGATGAAGCAGATTTCCGTTCGCGCACAAGATTTCGTTTTTACTTCCTGATGTCAGTCCACCAATACCAGCGCGACTCACACCAACCGACCTATTGCAGCGCGGCACTGTCTGACGTCACTCTTCCTCCGCTCGCAGCAGTTCCCCTCCTTTACAATTCACCTCTCACGCTCACACGCGTCCCAATCACACTCTGAAGTAACTGTCTGTCCACAAAATGACCGGACAATCACCTCTCTCACTGTCTGTCCACCAGCGACCGGACAGTCTCTCGAAACTGTTGACCTCAAATCTAGCAACTGTCTGTCCGCGAAACGACCGGACAATCGCCTCTGACACAATCGATAGGATCCAAACACTCAATGTTTCACACACAACAACCTACGACCAGCGTCGGTTATTCGCACACTCACACATACGCTCCCTATCATCAGTGGGTTAATCAACGACGTCTCATGACTCCCACAACCTCTGGTCAACAATCTCAACTCTGGGTGTCTTCTACACCACAATCTCTTATCCCGGGATATCGAATCAAATCTCTCGGCCCGCGCGCGCTCACGGTCCGATCCTCAATCGCACGACTCTCATTCCAACTCTGCAAGACATCACACAATCAAATCAACACCGCAATCTAACAAGCATCACCCTGTTCATACTCACGCTACCATGAACTGCTACTTCGCCGCACCATCACTCTCCGTCGGTTTTCATCGACCGCCATCGTCGTCCTCTTACAATCCACTGGATCACCATCACTCGGGCTCTATGGGGCAAGTAATCTCTTATCCTAATCTAGATCTCCCCTTACTATCAGAGGAAACCATCCTACCCTGCTACCAACTGATAAAGCGGGATTATTATCTTATCTTACCATCACTAAGAATCCTCAGGTCGACTGAACCTTTTTACCTGCTGAATAGTGTGAAGGGAAGAAAACTCAATTTTTCTTTACAACAATTTAAGATTCAACTTTGACTCCAAAGATCACTGACTCCGAATTCAAATTTTAGGGGTTTATTACAAAGCCAAGAATAACTGCACATACAAGCACCTCAGCACGAGGTTAAAGAAATAGATGGGCACTAATACAAACATCATCCTACGCAGGAGTCTCATCCGACTCAGAATAAGAAGAATCGTTAGCTCCAGAAGCATTAAACTAGCAATGACGGCTCCAATCTCTATTTTATTCTTCATTTACCTAATAAAGGAAAAGCGTTAAATCTGTCCCTAATCTACCACTAAGGTGACATCCCTACTGAACAAGTTTCCCCAGGCAAGAGTAGAAAAAGGTAAAGGTGTCAGCTGTGAAGACTTCCTAAGAAGTGCACTCACTTAGCATTTGAGCTCGTTCTAAGATGCTCCTTCCTAACTAGATCTCTCTCTTGCGCCCTTCTCTCAGGTCTCCTTTACCTCCAATCTGCGCTCCTCCCTCGGGGCACTATCCCTAATACAAAATCCACATACAATAGAACACGCCCTTGTCACGCCTCTTCGGCCAGGTCTTCCTTCTCGTACTTTTCCATCGAAACTCTTACTTCATCCAGGACGGTTACAGTGACCTTGGGTCCCAGGCACCTTCTCCGCTGAAAGTATCATCCCTACATTCCAGTATACTCCCATCTCAGTGTCTCCCACCATCCTAACTCCTAAAACAAAGAGCCAGTCTTTCACTAACGAGGCATGTGTCCTTGCACCTGCAACAGAAAATACATTCAACAGAAACTTTCCACTGTGCTAATCTACCATCGGTGCCCAGAGAGCCTTCCCAAGAGAACACCTTCTCGGCCTACAAAATAAGCTAACATAGGAACGAACAGGCCTTTCTTTGACGTATATGCAGTCAGGCCTTTACACAATTTAAACACACAATTCTAATTACTTCTATAAGCATTGGTTCATTACATTTCATATGCGAAAAAGTGAACTACACGTGCAACTTAATATGGTACACGTTTAAACTACTGCATCTCGATTACACATGAGCTAATTCATTTATGCATCATTTTGAACGCGTTTCAGTTAAGCATTACATTTGCATGATTATAATAGCACAATTACTCTTCTATTCACTCTAATAAATGCGGTTTAGAACTACATTTTACTAGCCATTCATTAATATATAACTGGATATATGCGGGTGCGGACTAACGGTGATTATGATGCACCCCTACAAATTTCTCGAGAACATAGCGCTCTAACAATGCTATTCCTTTAATGACTTTTGTAATGCTGAACACCCCTTGAGTCAATCTGATGAGCTCTAGTAACGTAACCTGCTGAAATATTCAACAGTGAACACGGAATACTGTATGTGTTTTACATTAGAAACTAATGGGTACATGTGTGAACGGAAATCAAAGATGGCAGAATAAACATGATATTCTGTGGTCCAAGAAACATGCTAAACTGGCACAGCTTAGGCAGCACTTTTGCATGTTTTTTCTCACACACAAAACGGGCACAACAATGGCAACAGCAATATATGCTTCCCCCACAGACAGAACAGGTGTAGCGTGGATAGCAGAAGGACAAGCCTGGGAACCTTCTCACAACAACATTGTGTGCATGCTGGTGTGTAGGGCTGGGTGTTTCTGTGGGGAGCTTGCTGGCATTGAAGTTTGTGTCATGAGATAAAGTAATTGTAGAAGTCTGCTTCGAGTCCCCAACAATGTATGCAGAAGCAAGGTTGGGGGTTAGACATCAGCTCTGAGCATTGGGTCAGTAATTTCCTGCTGGCCCCTCTGTCATCTCCCAGACCTCATCTGTTCTACCTCAGTGATGATCTGCAGGCCTTCCAGCCCTTTTATTTATTTTCTTCTAAGCCTTTGAAGCCCATCAGCCAGCTGTCGAGAGCTCCAAGTCCACATTCACAGATTGTTTGGTGGTTCTCAGGGGACATGAGTTGGCCCTCGCAATATGTGGTTACCTAGCTCTCTCACACCCTCTTCTGGAGCTCACAGACACTAAGCCAATACTAATGGATCCCAAGCTAGACTTCAGTCAAGCACACATTAGTTTATAGCCACCCTCAGAGACCCTTTGCTGTTCCTTAGATACCCTGTGACAGCCCTTGGAACAACAAACCACCCATCAAGAAACCTCACCTGACATTCAACCTTCACTGGCCCTCAACCAAACTTACCTGACCCTCAGGCCAACTCTGTCAGTTCTCAGGTTCACTTTGCCGGAGTTAAGTCTATCATAAGTACCAGAAATCAGCTTCTACCTTTTTATCTGTACTCTCAGTTTATTGCAAGCCCATCATTTGCCACCCTCTGCTGGCCCTCAAAGGACCCAGAAGACACTTCGACGGCCCTCGGAGACTCTTACCTAACCTTTACCTCACTCACTCTTTCTTTTCTTTTTTCCCATTGGCCCTTCTCTGCATTCTCTCACCTTTTCATCACTCTTCTCTTAATCTTTTTTCTTTATATTTTACACATTTATTTATTATTTTAATGTACTTACAATCGCGCTTTTATTCAAAGCAAATGCGTGCCCATGGTACCTTAGCAATGAGTGCCAAAATGATAAATAACCAGTCGAGACAAAGAAAAAGAGAAAGACAAGGCAGTGGAAGTGATGCATAAAGCCATAGGGAAACCTAAAGTGAAAATGATGAACCAGTTTACTATCAATATAAATTCATCAGTTAGAAATAATCAATTCTCAAGGAGCCATGCCTCAGTTCCTCCTCACCAAATGACTGTCGTATGGTACAGAGTCAAGGTAGTAAAGATAGGGTGTAAAGGTTGCAGGACTCGACGAAAGCAGGTAGATGGGAGCTAAAACGCATAGGTAGTAGCAGATGGCACATACTCTGCAATCTGCACACATTTCTCACTGTCTGTGTGGAGTGGAACAGATGCCAGAACATGTAAAACGCCTAGATGTCACAGCAGGCCCACATGCACCATGAAAGCTTGAATACAAACACCAGCAAAGTTCATGAAACATTGTTTTTCATTTGACAGATATATTTTTGTACTGCTTGTTATAGCAAATTTTGCCAAAAAGCACAAAAGTGTTATGTGGAATGCTTCAATTGATCTCAGCCGCTGGTAATTACTCCAGATCACATGCCCACCATTCCACCCCAGCCAGGAACCAACCATAGGCAAGTCAGCAGTGGTCTTGCTCCAAAAGGAGTGGTTCAACTGAAACTGCCAGGTCAGGACCCCTCTGAACTAGAGTCGGTTTTGGGTTATTTAGCCACGTCAATAGGGGTGCAGAGTGAGTTCTATGGCACAGTAAGTACTGATCCAATATCTGGGTATACCCATCGCTCCTAGAGCATTGTTCTGAAGAAAGCAAAAACAGTATCCTCTGCCACTGGTAATTACACTGATTGCATTCCAGTCCATCATTTGTTTGCCCTCTGTCACCTCAGACAGGAACCAGCCATATTACAATCAGTCTGGACCCTGCTCCAGTTTTGTATCACTGTAAATGGCATGTGTTCTGTCCTTAACTCAGTAATATGCATTTCATCCACCTTGGAAAGATGAAAGGTTGAGACACTCTTGCTGGAATTCAATATTTCTGCAGGTTGTGTGCATAGATGTCTGCAGACAGCACAATTATGTCATAATGCGAATTAAGCAGAATGATCAATGGTACATTCTTTTTTTTTTTACATGATGTCAAAATGTAGTATTTCTTTTGTGCTCTTTATGTTTAAATAGTGCTTTAATGTATCACTGGGTTCACAGCACCAAGAAAATAAAACAAAACACTATTAAGATGTATGTAGGGATAATATGGGAGACTGTTTTCTGGAAGCCAAAATTCTTCTGGCATAGTACTGTATTTGCTGCCGTGTGATGGGTACTTACTCGGTCTCTAATGTTGGAGTGAACGTGTTGCTGGCTATGCCTGTTGTTTATTTGTTCGTGAGTGTGGAATGTGATAATGCCATCTTTAACCTCAGTCCACTTCCACCTGTTCACATTAAATAGTCAGTCACTTTTTTAATGTGCAATTGAAACAACCATGGGCAGCCAATGACTGGAAGCAATAAATAAGCATTGGCAATGCCAATAGGTCTGACTTTAAAGGAATACTTTTTGGTAATGTGAAGCTTTACAGGTAAATAGCATTGAATTGGATGACTGCCCTCCTCACATCTGTGCTGCTGCCAGAGAGAAACACCATCAATTATTGGTTAGTTAAGCCAGCATTACAATGTCATGTGTGTGCCCTTGAAAGTTCAAGCTCAGGCAGATGGATGAATAAACAAACAAAATGACCACAGCTGTGTGGAGGGCAAGCACTTTTTTTTGTGGAAGCACACAACTTCAGCCCTATCAAAACATGTACTTCTGGCTTGCAACGTGGGCAGAGCCAAAGCCCCTCTCCTGGTGATTCTGACATCATTATCTGGTGATAGCTGCGCTGTCATGTCAGACCGTAAAAACTCCAAGAGGCTCATTAGGGCTTTGAATGACCTTGCAAGGAATACTTTTGATGTGGCTGAAGGTCAGGCCAACAGCCCCAGCCCAAGGAAACTTATGGGTGAGCTTGGAGCTGTAAAGCGCACTCAGTCCAGTGGTCGTTGCGTGCCTGACCCTGATGGAAAATTATCTACATGTACACTGCATTTAATGAAATGATGCACGGCTCCTGACTATATGACCTAATGTCATGGGCAGAGGCAAAATTTATATTTGATCTACTAAGATTATAACGGGTATAGTTTATCCGACATTCCAATGCATATGGGAAACAAAAAAGCCATAATCGTCCTACATTTAAAAGAAAACGCAGTATGTACATTTCGAGAAAATGCAACTTATTTTACATAAATGAACGTTCTCTTTTCTTTCAAACTCAAAAGAAAAACATAATTTATATGAAAACAGAGCAGCTAACCATGGCTGTAGAGAATAGGTGCAATATACTGTACTTAAAAACAGTGCAAATTAAACGAAAAATGGGTTCTGCCAAAAAGAATGCAATTTTGCCTAATTTTGTTTTGTTTGGTAAACTTTGGTTACAGTAGTTAATATTGGATAGGTGAATTGTGAAAGAAATTATACATGGGAGTTCTCTTACCTTATCCTTTTTCATGTCCCACGTTGGACAACCTTCGTGAAACGGCATCTACAAGTAGGTTCCCTCTTCCTCTTTTCTTGGGGCGGAGAATCGAATGATCCAATCCGAGGGACTGGATACATTGAGCTATTGAATTGAGTAATATTAATGCCTAATAAACAGTGCCTAGACACAATTCAGTTTGTATATTACGCTATGTAAATAGTTCCTTTGTTATGTTTATTATTTATTTAGCCCTCTAGCCATTAATGCCTTCCCATCAAAATAAGTACCATGGTAAGAGGGATGGGGCCCAACTTTTAGTACACTAGCTATACCTCTTTTATAGCTAATTTGGTCTTTTTTAGGATTAAATTTCCAATCTACAATTTAACAACCTGGCGTTCTCCGTTTACACTGACATGATCCCACTGATTTATCCACCCTGGTTCCCTGCTCCCGCTTCGCCCATCACCTGGCCAGAGATGCTGTCTGTCCCGGGGGGGAGGAGGTTTTCTCCTTCTACTGGGTGGATCCACAGCATCCTATACCCCTATGTCTTCCTTCCGTGGGATAGTCCTAAATGATGCTTCAGGTGGATTCATGATTTCATTATTCTATTATTATTATTTAATTATTATTATGGCAGTTTACTCCTATGAATAGTAGGTTTTTACTCACAAGTATGGCAATGACCACAGCGATTGTTTTATGAACATTTATAATAAAATTAATATTTCTGGGCGGTGATGGTTCTTGAATTGACGAGTCCCAAGCAGGATTACAATCATTATTTCTTTCTCTGTCTGGGTGTCCTCTTGTTCTCACCAGAGGGCAGTGTTGAGCTGCTACTTCCTCCCTTCCATGGCAACACTTCTGTAACTCCCCTATCACTGCTTCAAAATACAGATTTGATTCTATTTCCTGATCTAAATACTGTCTTTGTGTTTGGCTAACAGAATAGCTCCTCGAAGACCAACTAAGCCCCCGCAGATAAATTGCCTGGAAACGTTTCCTCCAATGTCTTATCAATGATGTGTCTTTGGTCTATTGGACTTCCTGGACCACTCTGAATAATTTCTTTTCCGTTCAGCTAGAAATTGGATTTCCATTATTTTGACAGGAAACATACAAGTATTCTGAAGGTGTGGCAGATTTTCAAAAAATAATCTTTGTCATAGACCATAATTCACATTGAACCCAGCATTTTCAAGTATATAGTCTCGCAATGACTGGCGCCCCTCAATATTTTGAACAGGTGCAGCATTGAGTATGGTATTGCACTGTGCCTGGTGCACGTGCATTCAAACTTTTTCGAAGCGGTTGGCACTTGTTTGCCTGTTAAGCGCATAGTTAGTTGCGCTGTAGTGAGGCAGCTCCAAATAGCAGTGACCTATTAGGTGATGTCTACTTTTCAATACATAGAACACAACAGAATTGACACAAACAGCAGGTTTCGAACTGACAGCACAAGGCCTTTCAGGATACTGACTTTAAATATCACCTAAGCGACAATGTTGACAATACTCATGTATTAACTCACTCATCCATCTAGAATACCGACTTTAAATATCACCTAAGCGACAATGTTGCCAATACTCCTGTATTAACTCACTCAGCCATCAATACATTCATCTCAGTGACTTAAGTACCCACTCCAGAGATCTGTCTGTAGTCTATATTCACTCATGCCTTAACCGTTCAATTTCTGTGAGTGATGAAAGCTTGTTCAACTCTGCCATGCTGGAACTGGCCAGAGGAAATGGCAGATGACACTTATTGCCTTCTGTACGGGAGGACAATTTGCCCTGCTACTGCCACACAATCCTGACCAAGGTGTACATGTTCTATGAAGAGGGGTGTTTCCAAAGCTATTGTCCCATCTCATAAAAATACAAAGGATATTTTGAACGTATTTGCCTAACATGCCCAGGCCAGTCGGAATCTTTTGTTAGTTGCGGTGCCCTGACCCAGTTACCCTGGTTTTAGTCACAGTTTCACAGCTTGACGAAACTGTGTGCTTGGGCAGTTACTTTCTCCCCATTGCCTCCTTTTCTGTGATCATCACATTTGAGAGCACCTTGAAATATTTCAGTTCATGATGTGCACTATACATAAGCCTCTTTCTTGTATGGTTTAATAGACCATAATGTTGTTTCATTTATAACAATAAAGGCCTTGTATAGAAGGTACTAAACAACCATCTTGACTCACTAATGAAATTGTCATCAGGGCAGAAGGGCAAAAGAATGTAATACCTATCCAGGATCAGAATTGCACATTGGTTAACTAGGAAACCGGTTTCAATCCTGGCTTCCATTCTCAACCAATGTGACCGAGGCAATTACTTTTCTTCCTTGTGCCTCCTTTTCCATGATCATCATGCCAGAGAGCACCTTCAAATAATTCAGTTCAGGATACACTCTGTACAACAATTTCTCTTGTGTATGGCTTACTAGGCCATATTGTTGCTCCACCTATAAAAATAAAGGCTTATATAGAGGTAACAAGACTGCTGACTTCTCTCTTGAGTCTTTAATAAAATTGTCACGGTAGAAAGGTTATGGCTCACTAATTCTAGTAAAGGTCACTCAGTGCAGTGAAATAATCTAATATGTGAAAGTGACACAATCCCAAAAAAATAGATGTTTTTATGCAAAAGTTTGACCTCCGCAATAAATAAAGTGGGAATGAGTGATACTTTCAGCAGGGCTTGAGGTCCAGGATGAGCTAAGTTCGGAGTTCTCCTCAGCCTCCAGGGCTTTGCTTTTCTAGATAGGATGCAACACAAGTGAGGGTGCGGAGAATTATGGGACCCGGCCATCACTGCATTACTACCACTGCCTTATTGGCACTGGCAGCGAAGCGGGAGATGCTTGGGTGTGTGGTTTGCAGTCTCAAGGCCTATGCACTCCTGCCTCCCACACCTAGTCAGCTGCAGGAGTGCCTTGGCATTAAAGGCATGACCTGTTTTGTAGCGCATGCTACAATGACATTAACTTGTCCTGTGAAACATGCTGCACGTGTGGACATCCTCACCAATAGCAGACCTCTACAAGCAGAGCGGCCTGAGGAAACTTGCCCCATTGCCCGCCTCCTATCACCTCCCTTCTGAGGCTACTGAACATCCACAAAGAAGCAGGAACAGTTTCACAATATTTGATGTGAGATACCTGTATTCCCTTGGAAGATGCTCGACTCCAAGGGGCAATATTCAAGCACCTAAAGATGCAGATGGAAAAGAGAAGTATGGTCTGTTGCCAAGTCCCCATTCTTTTCATCTTGTGGTAGGAAGACACCAGTAAACACAATTTTTATCTCATCCACATACAATTTTAGTATAGGTATGACAGTTTAACAAAGAAAGAATATAATATCTGACATAAGTTACATACCCACTCCCAAACTAGGGACCTGTACTAGGAGACTGTACAGCTAGAGACCAGTACTACTCTTCAATGCTTCCCAATGCAAGATATGGAACCTACTGATGAAGCATGCCACACTAGGTAAGAGAATGTTCATCATTCCATACGAGTAAATGAATGTATGTTAATTCCGTAGGAGGTTTGGCTGTTTCTTCCAGGAGTTTTGTACTTCTTGTATGGTTATGGAAATCGCACAAAAGTCGATTACCTCCTTTCACTCACTCTTTAGTGTGTTAGCTACCTGCGATGAACCTGTCCTGTATGTGTTAGAGAATTGTGCTATGTTCCTTCTACTACTGCCACCTATCCTTAACTTATTTGTGTTGTGGAAGGCTGCCCTGCTGTAAACCATGTTGCATATTTATTGTCTTAGAAAGCTCAGTTTAAAACTTTCCACTACACATATGAAAAAACAATTCACATTGCCATTGCTTGATTTATTGCGTGATGCGAATGAAAGAGTCAACACTCATACAATATATGAGCAGAGTTTACTTTTGGATTTATGTGTGAAACCAGCATTTTTTAAAATGAAGTTGTTGACTTTGCAAAATTTTAAAATGGCTGATAAGATGGCTTTGTTAAAATGTAAAACAGCTGACAAGAGAACTTTGTAAAATGTTAAAACTGAGCTGACAGGTGATCAATTCTGACATTTTATCCAACAGAACTTTGTACGCTGGCAGTTTGAGCCCATTGTTGAAACTGTTAAAAAAAACAACTTACAAACCCACAATAAAACATGCTGTTGGGTGAAAAACACAAAAATAGATGTTGGTATCCTATGTCGCAGCGCCAAAGCGCAGAGTTTTGAACGTAAACTAAAATGTATTTCCTGGCTTTCTCCTTTTACTCTTCTAGAGAATCGCATGTTAAACAGCCAGTGGGCGAGAGGGCGCAGTCGTCTTTCAGATGCAATTGCGAGCATCTGAGTGCTTATGGGCTGACATTAACACTCCTTTGAACACCTGCAAAAGGCGTAATTTACCACACAATGCGAACAGCAATAGTTACGTGTAGAAAGGAAAAAAATAATGTCCTGCCGCCACTATTCCCGAACACATCCTTAGTCTGGGAGGTGAAGCGCCCATCTTGAACAAGTGCAGCACAGGCTGCAGGCGTGGGCCCAGTGCTCCCTACATTACAAGTTGGAGAACCGACATGAGTGCGTTAATTCTGTACCCAAAACTAATACATACGTCCAATTTAATATATGGTCTACCTTGGACTCGAGGGTTTGCATCTTGTGGCCCTTCCCGTCTATCAGGATTTTGATTTGGCTATACAAAAAGAATTGTGTAGCCATGTGTCCGCATGTACAACTCCTGATTGCTAAATAATTGCTCTTTAACTAGATATCACCCAAACGTCACTGACCAATGTAAAGCATTTAAAATCCACAGGATGTCAGCCACCTTCTGAAAGGCGGTCTTTAACTCCGTTTCGATGTTACAGCTGACCAATTGTGAAACACTGACTTATTCTTCCTAAACTGAGGTCACTCAGGTACGAGGAATAAGAGCAAACATGGAGACAGGGTGAGACATCAAGAGCGTAACATGTGGATTTAACACTATTCACGTTTTTGGAGTAATCGAAGAAGCTAGAACCAAAATGAATGCTCAGTGCTTGATAGAAAGATAAATACATTGTGGACATGCTGCTGCTGAGGTCAGTTTCTAATGTTTGCCAATATTCCGCATGAAAGAGGAGAGTTGCCGCCATGCATTCTAACCATTCGATTTACAGCATCATGATAAATACATGCATACCGACAGAGCGAAGCATGGAAAAGTCTACTAGGCTCCTCAGGGCCATCGCTAGGCATGGGCAGTGTGGGCAGCTGCCCAGGGCCTCGCACTCAGCTGAGAAACAGGGGGCCCCGCTTCACTGTGAAAGGCCACACTTTCACTGTTAGCCCAAGCGTGGTGGCATTCCTGGGGGTGCAGGGGTGGGGGGAAGTAGCAAACAGAATGGGGCTGGTACAGCAGCTGGGCCAGCAATTATGTTGGCTCAGTGTCAGGGGCGAGGCAGCGCCTCTGTTAAGTACCGGCCATTCTAGGCGCCCTTTCACATTTTGTTGCTAGGTGATAGAAGGCCCCTTTGTTTCCAGGGCCAGCCGGACACAGGTAAGGAGAGGTGGGTGAGGGGAGGAGGGAACAGCCAGATCAACTGGCTTTTGTAATCTTTGCATCACACATAGCAAAGATTCCTTTGATGTTAATGTGCATTTAAAATGTATGTAGAACTGCTGGTGCTAAGGCAGTGTTGTGCAAAATGAGGGGAGGGGGGTCCCCCTTTCCTGGGCCTCGAAGCGCTGGAGCCAGCCGTAAGGTTCTTGTAGCCCTTCCCTGGGCCTTGTAGCCATTACTCCCTCTTTCCTCTCCTTTCATTTATTTGGTCCTCGTGAAATTGACCAAAAAAGAAAAACACTTTGCTGGAAATGTCTTTTTGGGAAATTTTTCTATTGCAAAGTGCAGCCTCGGGATGGAGAGAAATAAAGGTTTCAAAATGTGAAAAATAACTAAATAAAGCAAGACAGAGTGGGTCGCAAAGTGGCCAGATTGATTTTATTCACACCCAAAACACAGCGCTACTTTACAGAGTTTGCCAGTGAAGCGCTACTTTTATTTTCTCTTCTTTCTTTGAACAACATTGTTTTTCCAGGGTGGGGAAGTGCACCATTCCTGGAGGTACTGCAATACCTGGTTGATGGGTTGATTGGAAAATAAAATGCGTACCGCGGCTCTGTGTTCACGGATGTGGACTTTTTAAACCATACTGCTTATGATTTGTAAGGATATAAGTAATGAACATTGAAATGGGTCCCTTCTGGGCCCTGTAGTCATGTCCTTAACTTTTCAGGCAAAAGCACTCACTGATTTCTGAATAATAAGTGCAAAAGCGTTAAGGTAACCATGTTGTTCCTTCCTACATTTCACATGTGTTACTTAATCTTTCATTCCCTATGAGTGTTTGCTTTTTCCAGGATGTTGTTACTTTTTTTTTTTAGGCAGCATATTACTCTTAATTAATCGTAATTTTGAATTGTGTCACATCCAGGTGTTTATAGCGAGGCACAATTGGGTTGTAGTTGAGGGCAGTGCGAGTTTCTCTCAGTGGGGCAGTATGGTGTTCAGGGGGGGAAAGGATGTGGCACTATCGTCAGAGCTGACGAATATGTGACTGGGGAACCAGGTTCAGCCGTCATGACCAGTCTCCCAGACCACTCTCTTGAGGGAGCATATTCCTATGCTAGACCTTAGAAGGTCCTGCTAGACCCGTGGTACTCATAGTACGGCCCGCGGGCCGCCAGCGGCCCGGCAGGCCTTCATTGGCGGCCCACGGACCTTGCCTGCAGTTTCCATGGCCAGCAGTAAACACAGAAGATGACCGCAGGCGCATACGTAGTGAATACGTATTAAATAGGTATTCACTACGTATGCTCCTGCGGCCTTCTTCTGTGTTTACTGCCGGCCCCTGTGACGTCAGGGCACCTTCGGAAAGCTTCACAAAGGGCCCTTTAAAAGTCAGCTGTAAGCGCTTTCACAGCTGACTTTTAAAAGGGCCTTTTGGGAAGCTTCCTAGTTAGGACAAAGACAGATAGAGGCGTAGAGACAGATAGAGGCGCAGAGACAGATAGAGGCGCAGAAACAGATAGAGGCGCAGAAACAGATAGAGGCACAGAGACAGGCGCAGAGACAGATAGAGGCGCAGAGACAGATAGAGGCGCAGAGACAGATAGAGGCGCAGAGACAGAGGCGCAGAGACAGATAGAGGCGCAGAGACAGATAGAGGCGCAGAGACAGAGACAGGGACAGATAGAGACAGGGACAGGGACAGATAGAGACAGGGACAGACAGAGACAGAGATAGAGACAGACAGAGACAGGGACAGACAGGGACAGGGACAGACAGGGACAGACCGGGACAGACCGGGACAGGGACAGACCGGGACAGGGACAGACAGAGACAGGGACAGACAGAGACAGGGACAGACAGAGACAGGGACAGACAGAGACAGGGACAGACAGAGACAGGGACAGACAGAGACAGGGACAGACAGGGACAGGGACAGACAGGGACAGGGACAGACAGGGACAGACAGAGACAGACAGATAGAGCCAGAGACAGGGACAGACAGACAGACAGATAGAGACAGAGACAGGGACAGACAGATAGAGACAGAGACAGGGACAGACAGATAGAGACAGAGACAGGGACAGACAGATAGAGACAGGGACAGACAGAGACAGGGACAGACAGAGACAGGGACAGACAGAGACAGGGACAGACAGAGACAGGGACAGACAGATAGAGACAGAGACAGGAACAGACAGAGACAGGGACAGACAGATAGAGACAGGGATAGGTAGAGACAGGTATAGACAGAGACAGGGACAGATGGATAGAGACAGACAGGGACAGAAAGATAGAGACAGGGACAGACAGATAGAGACAGGGACAGACAGGGACAGACAGAGACAGAGACATGGACAGACAGGGACAGAAAGATAGAGACAGGGACAGACAGGGACAGGCTGATAGAGACAGGGACAGACAGGGACAGACAGAGACAGGGACAGAGACAGGGACAGAGATAGAGACAGGGACAGACAGAGATAGAGTCAGACAGAGACAGGGACAGACAGGGACAGACCGGGACAGGGACAGACCGGGACAGGGACAGACAGAGACAGGGACAGACAGAGACAGGGACAGACAGAGACAGGGACAGACAGAGACAGGGACAGACAGAGACAGGGACAGACAGAGACAGGGACAGACAGGGACAGACAGAGACAGACAGAGACAGACAGATAGAGCCAGAGACAGGGACAGACAGACAGATAGAGACAGGGACAGACAGATAGAGACAGGGACAGACAGATAGAGACAGGGACAGACAGATAGAGACAGGGACAGACAGAGACAGGGACAGACAGATAGAGACAGAGACAGGAACAGACAGAGACAGGGACAGAAGGATACAGGGACAGAAGGATACAGGGACAGATGGAGACAGGGACAGAAGGATACAGGGACAGATGGAGACAGGGACAGACAGATAGAGACAGGGATAGGTAGAGACAGGTATAGACAGAGACAGGGACAGATGGATAGAGACAGAGACAGGGACAGACAGATAGAGACAGGGACAGACAGATAGAGACAGGGACAGACAGGGACAGACAGACAGAGACATGGACAGACAGGGACAGACAGATAGAGACAGGGACAGACAGGGACAGGCCGATAGAGACAGGGACAGACAGGGACAGGCCGATAGAGACAGGGACAGACAGGGACAGGCCGATAGAGACAGGGACAGAGACATGGACAGAGACAGACATGGACAGAGACAGACAGAGACAGGGACAGACAGAGACAGGGACAGACAGACAGAGACAGGGACAGACAGATAGAGACAGGGACAGACAGATAGAGACAGGGACAGACAGAGACAGGGACAGACAGAGACAGGGACAGACAGAGACAGGGACAGACAGATAGAGACAGATAGAGACAGGGACAGACAGAGACAGACAGATAGAGACAGGGACAGACAGAGACAGGGACAGACAGAGACAGACAGATAGAGACAGGGACAGACCGAGACAGGGACAGACAGACAGGGACAGATAGAGACATGGACAGACAGATAGGGACAGATAGAGACAGGGACAGACAGATAGAGACAGGGACAGACAGATAGAGACAGGGACAGACAGAGACAGGAACAGACAGGGACAGACAGATGGAGACAGAGACAGATAGAGACATAGACAGATAGAGACATAGACAGAGAGATAGCAGATAGAGGATAGAGAGACATAGAAGATAGAGAGACATAGAAGATAGAGAGAGAGATAGAGAGAGAGCGAGATAGAGATAGCTAGAGAGAGATAGCTAGAGACAGAGAGAGAGATAGCTAGAGATAGAGAGAGATAGAGAGAGATAGAGAGAGATAGAGCGAGATAGAGAAAGATAGAGTGCGATAGAGATAGCGGTAGAGAGAGATAGATAGAGAGAGAGAGAGATAGATAGATGTGTGTATGCCGGGTCTGGTGGCACAGTGGACGAATGCGTCCGCTGCAGGGGCCTGTGTTCAACCTCATGGTAAGTTTTTTTTTCTTGCCCTAGCCCCGCTCCCCTCCCCCACTGACCCCGCCCCCACCGGTGCGGCCCTCGGCCACAAACCACACTCTAAGTTTGGCCCCCGAGAGAAAGTTTGTGAGTACCCATGTGCTAGACTATAGAAGCCCTGGTGTCTTAGCACCATCAGGTGGACCATAGCGGTGGCAAGTGTGGGTTAACATTGAAGGCCTGTCCACCACAATCCATACTGAAGTTCACCTCCAGTCTTGTGGGCAGGCCTATGAAACAGCACACCTTAGAGCAGCAATGACCCTGCCACTGAGGTCACAGGACCCTTGAGAAGGGCTGGCTCTAGGGAAGTGCGACCGGTGCGATCGCACCGGCCAGTGACTTCGGGTGGGGGCGTCATGTCAGCAATTTTCGCCAGCAATAAAAATGTCATGATAACTCCATAGATTAATGTTCTTCTTAGAGAGAGATGGAGTTTTGTCAAGTGGAAGTTTTGACTCCTGAAAAGTAAGCGCAGAGGGTTAATGTGCTTGCTGCATAGAACATGTACCATGCAGATCACAAAGTGCACATAATGTAAATAGGTCAGTGGGTTACTGCTTTTGTCAGTTAGATCCTTTTGTTATAAGTCAAAAATCTTAACATAGAACAGTGAGCTATTAACTGTCATCTTAGAGCTGCATGCAAACTGCAAGGTATAAATTAGAGCATTATGGTTATTACCCCTGTCTTTGATTATCCTAAGGTTGCAAAAGGGTTCATTTGGATAGAAATCAATTCTGGTTATTAAAGAGAACCCCCAACCATGATATTACGTTCTAAATTCATAGTTTGTGTTTCTCCAGACCAATCACTATTAAATTATACTGCCTACTAGTATGATTGTCATGTGACTCCTACACCTTGTAGTCCTTTGTCTTATCTAACATTTCCTATACAGTGTTTTACATACGTATGATTAATTGTCTCTGTGTAATGTGTGTGATGTAAAGTGCTCTGACACCCTACACTGGTATCAGAGGGGATGTAAATCAAATTAAATGCATCTGAGCGGGAATGTGGTTGCGGAGGCTTAATGGGCACTGTTGAGGGAATCTGTGGCAGAGGGAGTCATTGGGGGGCACCAACAAACATTGTCGCACAGGGCTCCAACAGCACGAAAGCTGGCCTCTACCACTTCCTACAGTTCCAACACTAAATCAAAAACATTGATTTGAAAACCCTTGAATCTGCAGCATACCTTCAAGTCAATGTATGATTTAGTAGTGGTCTCGGTGGTTCTAAGTATTTTTTTAAATTTATGTACAATCTTTATTTGTTTGCAATGGTGTCTTGTATTTTTGTAATATATGTGTTGTGTTTTTGCACTTAACATAATTCTGGCGAGTAAAGAGCCCACACACAAAAAGACTGTCCTACGAGTCTTAGCATGTGCGTATGGGATACTGGTGAGAGGATTTACATTAAAACAACTTACTAAGTATTAACGTCATACTAAGGTGGCACAATAATGGCACAGAAAGATAACAGAGCCTTTTGAAATTTGCGATTATATCCATGGTGTGAGGTTTTTCTCTTGTTTAAATTTATATTTTGAATGATCCGCGCCCTCATTACCTCAACAGGATCTCTCCCCTTTATGAAACAGAACTGGAATTTTTATCATGCACTCATCTGGAAACAATCATGGAATCTGGAAACATGGAGTAAAAAATATCCATCTTTTTGAGACCTGCACCTAGCTTTTCCATCCAATGTGACAAATGTAATCCATTTAATACAGTCTTCAAATATATGGACTTATTTCACTTGTATATTTATCTTTTTGTCCATGTTACTGATATCCACATTAGGTCTCGTGATGCCAAATAAGATCTATAGTCCTGTGATGTCACTTTCTGTGATGTCACTTCTTGTGATGTTACATGCAAATTAGAGGGGCCTCACATCTTCCCTCTCGCCCGGGGCCCCAGAAGTTCTAGGACCGGCCCTGAGGCTCCTAAAGTCTGCCCCTTTTCGTGCCTATTTTAGACTCAGGAATCCTGTGTAGTCACTAGATCTGATTGCCTTTTATGTGCTGCATGCCGCTGTCGAAGGCTTAAAGGCGCTTTAGATGCCATTTATTGTGAATCTTACATTCTCACGTTAGAAGAGAGGAGGCAGATCTGGGATTGGTAATTGGTGCTTGGTAAAGTCTTTCGGACCAGATGGGGTTTAGATATTGCAGCCTTTCTTCATGTGATTGTTGTCTCTACATAAGATTATTGGGCATTATGCCGTCATTACTTGTGAGTTCATAAGAGCATGGCTAGCTGTAAGAATGGTGGTGAATTATTTACTCAAAATTGGTGTTTCAGACAATGAAGTAATTAATTACTATGGTCTGGTTTGACAGCGCACCTGTCGCCAGACATTTATGTGAGCATCACTAGAGAGCGGATTTGGCTCCGCCCATCAGGTGGGAGCCAGAAGAACAGGTTTTGATTGGGCAGTAGATGTGTGCTTCTACAAAAAAAAAAGTGCTTGCCCTCCACCAGCTTTGATCATGTTGCTTATTTATTGAGCTGCCTAAGCTTGAACTATCAAGGGCACACGCATGTGATTGGAATACACTTAAAGTGTCTCAGATACAGTAGCACTGGTGAGGGGGCGGAATGGCAGTGCAGGGGACGATGACAGGGAGGTGGGGAGGAGGAAGGGAAAACAAATAAACATTTTAAAAAACCTGCCGCCTGACGCTCTTTTTCGTGTCCTCGCTGCTGCGCAGGCTCCGGATGCGGTCTCCTCCTTCCTCTCTGTGCTTACTTGAGCGGAAAGGGAAGGACTTCTGCCCTAGTACAACGCGAAACCAACCAATCCTGGAGCTGCACAGTAGCTCCAGGATCGGTTGGAGCAGGCTAACCCCGCGCTCATTTTGGGGCTGGTGGCCTGCGGCTGCAATCCCATGGCTGTTTCTCAGCCTTGGGATTGTAGGCTCTGAAGTGCGCAGGTCAGATTGGTCGGCTGTAGGCAGCCAGCCAATATGACTTGCGCACTGGCAGGGGGCTGCATTACTAGCGCAATTACACTAATCAGCCCCGCCCCCTGCCATCGCGCTTTAACAGCGCGAGCCTGGGACACATTAATAAAAAGGTATTTATTACCCTTTTATTAATGTGTGTGCCTGCTGCACTCGCGGCAGGCGGGGCCACGCTCCTCAGCCATAACGGAGGAGCCGCTGCTGCTCAGATAACTAGATAATTCATATGGTTTTTCTCTGGCAGCAGCACGGTTGAGAGGAGGACAGGCTTTAACCTACATTGAGTTTTAGGTCTGTCATGAAAGTCCATGTTTTTGTTTGTTTGTAGATGTGCAAGAACGAGTAAGACAAATCACTTGTTCTCTGGAACAGATTCCAATTTATTTCGTAATGCTTTGAGACAAAAATAAGAAAATTTCACAGCCAACACGTGTTTTGCCCCCTTACACTGGCCATCCGGCCTGGGGCTTCCTCAGGGCTGTACATTTAGGACAGGTACATAGTGATCATATAGTGAACAGGTCATAAAGGTTCCACAATTAAAGTAGTGCAAAGACGGAAGGTGCGGGAGTAGGTCAAACCCGGTTGGGTGGTGTACGAAGGGTTCACAGCGAAAGGAAAAGAAAAAGAGAGAATGCGAAAGGGAGGAGGCAAAAAATGGGAAGTTAGCCGTAGGGGAGAGAAGAAACAGAGTGAAAAGACCAAGGTAGAAAGAAGTCAGAGAACAGGAAAGAACATTAGCTGTTACAAATTCGTTATCGTTGTACAGTGCATGTTAAAGAAACAATCAGTGTGGCAAGAACCGGCATAGCAAGATATATTTAGGCAGTACAATATTTACAAATGTAGGAAAGGAGAAAGGGGAAAGGGCAAAGGGGAAAAAAAAGGGGGAAAGGCACACAAAGTGCAACATACACAAGTATAAGGCGAGTATATTGGTATATCAAGACATGTAAAATCCCAAAGTTCGGGTCCATAGCGGTTATCATAAACAAGCATGGTTAACAAAATCATCATGAGGCATTGATGTCATGTAAGACATCGTCATACATACGGAGTCCAGAGTACAAGGGTCAAGGTTCCAAAGATGGATGAACAGGTCGAAAAAAATACAAAAGTATACAGCAACAGGTTAGCATACATAGAAGGAGGTAAAATGATGTAATATTATCTTTGGGCCAGATCTTTAGTCCTTAATGGCATAGCTTTAGGTTTTCCGGCCCAGTGCTCTAGGGAATCACAGACTCCCGTGTAGGAATAAATGTCTGTGACCTGTGTAAGTGCTTGCATATACCGTGGTGTAGAAAGGCCTCTTTTAGCTGGTTTGGGTGGATGTGGGAATATTAGATAACCCGGGTGATTGGGCGAGAAAATCAATTCTGCGTGAAATTTTGATTGTACCACTTCGCTGGCAATCCTGAAATTCGCTTACCGTAAAAGGTCAAAATCAGGGTTAGGAAATAAAATCAGAAACTTTCCCTGTAGGGCGTATAGGTCAAATCCTATGTGGGGGGAGAGAGACGGGGGAGACAAGCGTTTATTATTAGTACATAATAGTGGACGGGACTGGTCTCGCAAAAAACTGGGAGACCAGAAATTGAGTAGAGCTCGAGCGTGAATAATGAGCGGCGAGCTAGCAATGCTGGCACGAACTGCCACTTACTTGGGATGCGGTGAGATTACGTCTATCTGCTACGATCCGTCGGCATGGGCAATGCGCCCTCGGTCCAACTGTCACCTGACCTTTTAATCTACACCAATATTATTCTACAGTTGTTTGCTGGCACACAAATACATATCTATTCCCATGCTATTTACTTGTAATGTTTCACATTACCATACAACATATAAAGCCAGACCTATTGGCATTGCCAATGCTTGTTTCACATTCGTTTTTATAATTTTATTTCATTACAATCAAGACATTAAAACTTTTTGACTGCTAGAATTTCGCGGGACAAGAATAGCAATAGAAATCTGTTCCACCGTTTTATGCACATATATATGGGAATATTCTAGTAGCTTCAAATACAATATAACTGTGAAAATATGTAAAAAAATATGCAAATTAAATCCCTTAAAATAGCAAACTGTCAATATCAACACCAGTTGAATTTTTTTTAGGCTTCATTAATCTCACCCATCAGTGTATCCATTCATGCACCCATATGCCAATCTATCCACTGAGCAATGTACCCACAGCTATTCATCTCGGTCGCATGTAGGCCTGCGTGATTTGCTTCTGACTGTGTGTTTTTTGTTCACGTCTCTTTGTGTATAGGTGTCTATATGCATGTTGGTCTGTTAGTGCAAGGATATTAGTAGGTGTGTTGTTCTATAAGCATACGTGCTTCTAGGCACACATACAGAAAACAAAAACATTGGCTTTGTCATTGCTTTTTGAAATAGTTTCTTTGCTAGCCCCTGTTTCATAGTTTCACATTTGATATGTCGGTGTAGCCGTTTTCGTCCTGCTGTCATTAGATGACAGGATGTGGTCAGGTAACTCTTGAAGTTGCAGCACCTTTGTCACCATATGCACCATAAGGGTGAAAGACAACTGAGGGACTGTCTTATGCAGTGATTAACTTCACCAATTCACAGTAGATCGACTCTACTGATCTTTTACAAATACTAGAACACTACTGTGAAGAGATGATGCTCTTGCCTTGGTCACTGCTTGTGTCAAACATGCATGGGGTCAGGAAGAACAATTCACGGAAATGTGATCGCACCCAATGCTTTGTTTCTAGGTGCAGCTGCTGGTGTCCAATCAAGATGTGGACAACTACAAGCAAATCAAGTCTGATCTGGACCAGCTACGATTGACAGTCGAAAAATCTGAATTATGGGTTGATAAGAACGCTAACTACGAGAGCGAAGAAATGAGTGAAAATCAGACCAAAGACGGCAAAGAGCAGATGAACGAGGTACTGTGTTTTAATTTGTAAACGGGGCATAAAACCACAGATACAGCAGTCCAAGATACATGCAGCAACATTTCTCGACCAGACATTTAGTAATGCAGTGTCAGCGAATGGAAAGTACACATGAAACAGTATTTTTTTTATATAACTTGGAGATATGGTGAAATGGCGGGAGCCTCATACTGTGTCAGAGGTAGACATAGGTTTTAATGTTATGTGGCAGCTATTGGATTTAGAATTGAGATACTCAGCATGATGCATTCCAAAGCAGTGCTTAATTTGCGGAAAAATAAGTGTCAGGGCCCAAGAATTCTCAGGAGGCCATTAAAGCTTTCACCACCCCCTCTCCCTGCCTAATGTCACTACCAATGCTACCTACTTAACATCACATTGCTGCAAATGTGACCGTATTGATTATTCCTGGCCATCCTCCGCTGTAAGAATTGCCTGGAGGTGTTAAATTGTCTGCCAATGTTTAGAAATAGACACAGTGCCACTATGTATTGGCACAAATTAAACACTGTTCCAAAGTTACAATATTTACAGTCAGCAAGCCACAGAAGTGGTGAACCCAGATACCGACGCTGAAATCCTGATCACGTGTGTACATATGTATGTGTGTGGTTTGTGTGTTACATACACTGTGTATGCCTAAGTGAACCAGAAGGAAGGTGGTCTGTGGATTCCGCCCCTAGCCTGCTCATGTACACAAGATGCAAGTGCGTTTCCTTCCCCAGCAGTGTAAGTGCATTGCTGACATGGGTAAAAGCAGAAAATAGATCATGGTCCACCACCAGGCTGTCAGGTGCCAAGTATTTAAAAAGGATTCAATAATGAAGTCCAGAAGATCTTTCCAATTGGATGTTTGCATGCCGACACTTGCTGTCATCGGGCACCGACTCACCCCCTTTTGGAGCTTAAATCAATGCAGAGAGCGCACCTGGAAGTGAACGCTAAGTCGAAGCCGAGGCTCCTGTCGATGCCAAGATCGGTGGAGTCTGTGGCTCCCAGCCGGGATAGACTGGCAGAAGAGCTCGATGCCAGGCAGAAGGAGCTCTTCATACACGTAGAAACTGGCAAGATTTCTGCCAAAGTACCCCAGAAAAACCATCAACCCACTCTGCCTCTCAGGTCCTAAGAAAGGGAGGCTGTAGTAGTATTAGTAGTATGAGTTTATTGTTTTAATCAAATGATTACAATAAAAGTATAAAACATCATAATCGATACAAATATCAGAAGATCTGTAACAATTTTAGAATCATGGTATGTTAAAATCAGAGCATAAAAACAGTTGGCTTAGATCTGGACACAGATTAGTTTGATTCAGAGTATATGCAATACATTTAAATCACAGTTGATGCTTTGTAAGCCTGATCTAAGAGTTTAATTGGCATTACTATTGTACTGTTGTCCCGGATACTATCAAAATTTCAAGCAGTTTAAATGGTTGTTCTTATTTTGCCATAACGAAAGTCACTGGCAGATACTTTAACTTGAATACATGATTTTGTGGCAATGCACAAGTGTGCAGAGACACATGTTTTGTAATCAATCTATAAAAGCAATATGGTTTAATTTAAATTCAAATGTAATCAAAACCGAGTATAACATTTTTTACATGAATTACAAACTTAAAGCTTTATAAGCCTCGTCCAATAATATTCATAATATTATCAGCTTTATTATTGGACTGTTGTCCTTGCCCTAACATGGGTCTAGCAGCCTCTACAGTAGATCTTACTTGGCCTTGAAGGAATCTGTGTGAGATTTTTCTTAAACCTGCGGATTTAGTGTAAATGAGCAAAAACATGTAATTTAAGATCAATTTGTAAAAACAACCTGCTTGAGTGTACAGATATAATGTATTCAGGGTATAGAAATAAGTGCTGGAATCCTAACGTTAATGCTTTGTAAGCCTGGTCTAGAAATGTCATTAGCATTATTATTGCACTATCTTCCCTAACACTAAAACAGTATCGAAGTGCCTTCAAAGTTGATTGTAATTTTGCCTTATTAAAAATAGGTCGCAAATACTTTTTCCTTAAATACAAGAGCCTGGGGCAAATACATAGCATGTGCAGAATGGAATGAGTTGTATGCTCACAAAGTCGACAGACAGTATTGTCTTTGAATACTGGGTTCCATTTCCACTCACATTCATAGATCGGGATATAAAACAAACGGAACCCTAAACATTTCATTTAAACATATCCAGGAAAATTTGACCCTAGATACTCTTGCTACTGCAGAGAAAAGGTATCAAATACTAAGTCCATGTACTTATATTGTTTGGCCTCAGCCAAGTCAGAGTCTCTGTCTAAGAGTAAAAGTTTCACGGAATAGATTTTCCCAGATCGGTCGATTTAACTGTGCCAGTGCCTCTAGGTCGAGTAGTTTGTAGATTTCTACATTTGAAGGTAGGTCATGCAACTCCAAGTCCTTGTATGTAGTTTTTCTTGCTTCCTGGTGGATTAAAAATTGTAATGATGTTGGATCTGCTCTTGCACAGTCACAAAAGTAGCTCAGGGGGCTTCTGTATTGAAGTAATGTTAAAGATTTTAGATTTAATTCTAGCCTGATGACACAATGAGGGGGAGGCCGGCTTTCTAGAAGGAGCTTGCCTTTGATGATGCACCATGTTATCTGGTGTACAAGATTCATAACACCAAGGCTATAAGCCCCCTACTCCACCCTCCCACACTTGGACAATCACAACCACAACCTTCTCCTACACCTCCACCTTCACCACACATACTCACCTCTATCAGAATCACCACACTGCTCAGTGCATACAGATTTTGACCAAGGTAACCATTATGGTTAGGAAGACCCTTACATTTATCCTGCTGGGGAAGGAGACTCGGACAACCACTGGGAAGACTACAATGCTGGTCCTTCAGATGGTTGAGATTTAGAACTATACCCGTTGAAGCCTTCCCTGCTGGATGATACCACAGAGTATCATGTTGTCTTTCAGAGGGCGAGAGGAGATTTTTCATATCTTCAGGATCTGCATTGGCTTTCTTAAGGAGCGGAGAGACAACAGCTTCCTTCCAGATAGCAGGAAAAATGCCTGATTAAATCATGCAATTAAACAGCTTCTGCAAAAATTTTGCAATAGGATCCGGGGCAAGTTGTAATGTTTTGGGCATGCAAGAGTCATACGGGACCCTGATTTTAGACTTAACAATAAGTCCTTGGTTTGCTGGACAGAGATATGCTGGAAAGCTGAAAAAAGATTGTGAGAAGGGCAGGGAGCAGATTTATCAAAGAATATTTCATCTGCAACAGGCAGATTAAAATTCAGGAAGATGTTGAGAACTTTATCTTGAAAATATACTGCTACTTTGTTACAGAACTCTCGAGAAGAATTAAGCACCCGCTGAATAGGAGGTTTTGATAGCTCTTTCACTACCTCAAACAGCAGCTTAGAAGAATTATTAGCTGATCTAATATTTCCGTAAAGAAGAGTGATTTAGCCTGTAATATGGCCTGTTTAAAGTCTAGAAGTACTTTATGTTTCTCTTTTTAACTAAGATATGGGTTTGCCCTCCATTTCCACTCTTGTCTGCGGCATGAGTTCTGTTGAATACCAAGGTGCAGAAGGCTTGCTTCTAATTGCAACCTTGGTTTTAAAGGGAGCAACAATGTCCAGAGCTGTATTAACCCAATCTTGGAAGCCTTCTGCAGAAAAGGGAAAAGAGCTGTTCTTGGCTGCTTTGGAGGATTCAAGGGCCTGTTCCCATCCGTTAGCTGTGATCTTATTTAAGTTCCTACAAAGTAATTGCTTAGGAAAGGTAAAGCCCATTCTGATTGTAAGGCGTGGGAGAGAGAATTTAAACTGGATCATCCAGTGATCTGCCCGGCTAAGGGGCTGGACTGCCTCAATAACCAAATTATTGTGGTTAGTAAAAATCCCATCTAAAGTTTTGCCCACCGTGTGAGTAGGAGATTGAACCAACTGTTTAAATCCAAAATTGGACATAAGTTCAAGGAATAGGGCAGAGTCTTTACAAAGAGAGTCATCAAAATGGAAATTGAAATTCCCTAGAATGGTGAATTGGGAGGACATCCAATGAGGTTCCAAGGTCTGGCACCAAGACTCGGTGAAGTTGCCTTGTCGACCCAGCAGATGGTATAGCAAGAGACCCGAAACAGTGTACTTGGCTCAGAGTTTAAGTCTGCATAAGGCTGCCTCCAGAGAGTCACCTGTACTCTTGGCCACAGGGTTGAGGGTGTAGCTAAAAGCCTCACGTGCAATTAAGGTAAAACCACCCCCCCTCTGCCCCTGACGATCACTTCTAAGAATAATGTAACCTGGGGGGGGACTGCATCCACCAAATCAGGGCCAGAGTCCTCTTTTGCCCAGGCCTCAGTGATGAATAGGCAGTCAAGGGACAGTGAATGAGCAAGAGTTAATTAGCGCTCACAAATATGCATCTGATTGTCCACCTCCCCAGCATTATCATTAAAAGATCTATCCTCATCAGATAGGTGGGGCATACTAAGTAAATTCCCTGAATTAGAGTAGGACATACATTTAGGATAAAACATACAATTCTGACAATACCCTCCTTCACCTTCAAACAAATTGAGTTTAACTGAGCATGCCCCCTTAGGGTTTCTGGGTCAGAGGTCCACAAGTTGGGCACGTGAATATTGCCTTACCTTAACAAAATTGTTATGGGACTTGAAACTGTCAGCATCATTGGCCCCCGGTGCTGTCCAGGTGTGGACGGGCACAGACAGGCTTGCCTTTGGCACGCCGGCGGCATGTGTCCGCTGTGCGTCATCACCAGACTGCAACTAAATAGGGGCTGACGCTAATGGAAATCAGCTGGACTGCAGCCATCCAAAATGGTGGTCGTACCGGTCCAGCAAATAAATCAAAATTGACGGTTCAGCTCCCTCCGCTCATAGAGAACCGCTACGGACTGGGGAGCTGAAAGAAACACAAAGCACACAAATGCGGCAGAGAAGGCACAGTTAAGAACAGTGTGTGAGGGACAATTGTGTGCTAGACAGAGGCAGCCGTGCTCAAATATTAAAATCTATCGCATTAAAATATATTGCATTAAAACTCAATAGAAAAAATGGTAAAATAGCAAAAACCGTAACAGAAAGCAGGAAAACTTGAAGCAGCAGCAGCCCCACTTGACTGCCTGTCTGCTGCGCGTCGGCGCCAGACTACAACTAAATAGGGGCCAACGCTAATGGAAATCATGTGGACTGCATTTTGTAAATAATCTAGGGCAACTTCCAAAACAGTGAGAATCTCAGAACATGTCAGAATAGAAAATCGTGACACTAGTGTTTAGAAAAATACAAAAGTAATTTATTTAAAGTTCATGATACTGTTAAAGATATAAAAACATGATAAATATAATCCTACAGAGACCTTAGTTTGAACAACATCCTATTTCATATTCATTATATTCACTGTACATCATATTCATTATGTACAGCATATCAGTAAGAGGCAATATAGTATTCGAGAGATCGGACCTTCTACAGATATAGTATGATTGGGACTCATCTACAATCTGAGGGCCTTAATGAAACAGCTGCTGTTTTGAGAACAGTGTCTATGATGTAAAAATTAGTTTGTGTGACTAATGTCGGACTAGTTTCTGAATCCATGCGGGAAACGTTGGACTCAGGTTGTCGGGCAGACCCGAGCTTGTTGGATCTATCAACGGCGTTCGACACTGTGCCACACTCGCTGCTCCTGGACCGTCTCTTAGATATTGGTGTTTCAGGGTGCGCTTGGAGATGGCTAAAATCCTTTCTTGAGGGCAGAACGCAACAGATTTGGATTCCTCCATTTTCTTCCTCTTCCCAGACTGTCACCACAGGAGTGCCTCTTCTCTTTAACATCTATATCACTCCCCTGATACAGTTGGCTGAGGAGCTTGGCGCTAAGATCATCGTTAATGCTGATGATACCCAGCTTTTCTTCACATGGAAGAAAAATTATTCTGATACCTCTCTTGCTAGATCCTGTCTGTTAGTGGTTTTTAGATGGCTGTTCACTGCTCAGTTGAAATGTAACGAGGAAAAAACTGAGATACTCCTTTTCGGGGATTTCCCTCCTCAGTTTCAGAAATCGTTCTGACCAGACGATTCTCCTTTGCCGACCTCGGAAGGCCTTCCCACAAAAAACCTGGGAATTTGGTTTGACGAGAAGTCGAACTTCTCTACTCAGATCAAGAAGCTCATTGGCCAATGCTTTGGCATTTTGAAATCCTTAAAAAAGTTTCTTCCTCTTCTTCCCAGGTCAGCTAGGGAAACTGTTATCCTTGCACTGGTATCTTCGCGCCTGGATTATGCCAATGCCTTATATGTAGATTTGCCTGGCTACCGTCTGAACAAACTGCAGGTGGTTCAGAATGCTGTGGCCAGAACTCTCCTTAATGTCCCTATAAAGACCAGCGTGAGACAACACTAGCGTGATCTTCGCTGGTTGCCTATACTGGAGAGGATAAAGTTTAAATCCCTGGTCCTGGCACATTCAGCTCTCTATGGACACGGCCCTGCTTACCTGAGAAAGCGCTGCAGGTTCTATATTCCTACCAGGCAGCTGTGCTCTGCGACGCAGCTGCTCACCTATGTCCCTAGATTTCGCCTTAAGAGAATGGGAGGGAGCTCTTTTGCTTTCAGGGCATCTTCGGCCTGTAACCTTTTCCCTCTGGATCTCTGCAGCATTCAGGATTCCAAGCTTTTAAGGAAAAGGCTCAAGACATTTCTATTCATCTAGCCGTCCCCTCTTTCCTACCTCCAGGCTCGTGCCGGGACACTCTTCGAGTAGCCGCGCGCGTTACAAATCCCAAATACAAATACAAATAATGAAACAAAACATTTTCATTGCAAAAAGAAAACATTCTTCCCAATGTTTAATTGCCTTTAGGAATTTAAGGATTTTGCTATCTGGTGAAGACAAAGCCCTCCTTCTGGTCTATCAACTATAAATATTTTTTGCACAGTTGAGGCAAAATTCTAACCTATTTTAGTTTCTGATACAGCAATCAACAGCTGAAAGGTGGCCTCTTACCCATTGCAAAGTGGTGTGCACCAAGTGTTTAGCAGTTTAAATAACTTTTAATCTGATTGAGTTGGAAACCTCTTTTGTTAAAATCTGCATATTATGCAGAAGATGTTGGATTATCAGGCAAGTGCAGCAAGTTAAAAGCCAGAGCCCTAAAATCACATTTCTTCTTGGTCATGCTCATATAAAACCAGCAAAAGGAAGTGTAAGGAGCATTGCCTTTTTTCTGGTGCAATGGTTAAATACTATAGACCGCTAGTACACAGATGTTTTTAATGTGCTCTTCTCCTCCTACGTGATCTTCCACTTTAGAATCCACAGAGACAGTGGGTTGTCAGTTCAATGTATTTCTGCGTTCTGCTGCAGGAGATAGCGCACACCTCCCACTCAGGTGAAAGTCCTCCTTATCTCTTCTATGTGGTAAAAAGAGTATTTCTCTTGATACTAGCAGGTAGAAAAAAATGTTAGAGATTTATTTGCAATTTTAAATGGACCTTATAAATTAAAATAGACTGTTACAGATTGTCCTGCTGTAGCAGGCTATGTGGTGCTTTGAATCCTGTGGATTGTATGTGCCAAATAAACCTGTGGGTTAAATACTTTAGTGAACTTGCCCATCCCGCCCAAGGATGGATCTGAGGGTTTTGGCTGGGATCTTACGCTGAATGATCCATGCCCTTTTCATTGATAATCAGTCTGGTGATCCTGAACGTAAGAGAATTTTAATGTCTCTTCGACATAATCCTAAATGTTTGTGCATTCTCACTCACCTTGTGGGGGAGTTATTGAGCGTGAGGAACACCTGTAACCATCATTGTTTATTTGACTGAGAATCTTTACTCCATCCCCATTTCATGTGGCTGTGCTCCAGCAGCACCTCTTTCGTTGGCTCTACTGGGACTACTGGTTCATAACATCACATATAACGGATGTGACCAGGTCTACAATACAATAGCTGTGTCTCTGATGTAGTCAATGTGCTTTGACCCCTCCTAGACATTTCTCAGTGAAAAATGAAGTCAACTACCCAAAGTCACCATCATTTGTACACTGGCAAAATCTCATCTTTCTTGCTTTAACCGCTTGTCTGTGGCAGGAATTCCAGCCAGGTGCTGGACATTCCAATCGGGAGCGTGGTCATGACGAGCTCAGCTCGTCATGAGCACACGCCCAGCGTGACACATGACGAGCTGAGCTCATCATGAGCATGGAACGGGTTAACAGCAGAAAAGGTAGACTGTGGTCAGATAGAGTTTACTGAAGTATACACAGGCGGCTCCTCTGCTAAGACTGAGGAGCGTCGCCCCACTGCTATCATAGGAAAAATAAAATGATAATAACGTTATCATTTTATTTTTTGTAGGTTCGGGGCTCAGTTAGGGCGGGGCTGGTGGCACAGGGGGAGGAGTGGTTTGCAAAACAGTCATTCGCACTTTGCATGTTCCCCACCTGGCTCTATGCACAGCCTACTGGGAAACATGCACAGGCTCCCTGTCTCCATCTGAGCGCCGAACCACAACGCTCAGACCAATCACAACGCTGCATTACAGCATTGTGATTGGCTTATGGGAGCCTGTGTGCTTCCTGGACTAGCAGTAGAAGCGGAGGAGAGACGCGGCTGACAGAGTGGTATTCTTTCTAATTTGGACCCCTCACAACACCCCCAGCTCCTCCACCTCCTTTCCCTGCCAGCCGCTACTGAGTGTACATCCAGGCTTGATATTTCTGTGCCCACAGAGTAGAGAGGGAAATCTATACGTACCACCACCCACATAGAAGAAGAGGCTTTAAACACATTACAACACCCGATCTTTACAATCTATCATTTATTAAATTGATTAATTGATTTAAAAAGCAGAGGCATGTCACTTTGGAACACCAGAGAGAATATTGATTTAAGCACATTAAGAGAGTACCCATTGGAATTGTCAAGACCTGATTATTGACTTAAGATTATTGATTTAATCATCAGCTCATGGTTGAATCAAGAGGTTGATCGCTCCCTATGAGAGAAGCGGGCCCCAGACTAATCTTGGTGTGTGTTTCAAATCTGAGTAAAGAGGCTAATTTTAAAAGCTAAATTAAAGGCTGGTTAGCTGGGATGGTTCCTCAAATGTGGGCATTGGGTGTTTCAAATATCCTGATGCTCCCCATACTACTTTTTGGTTAATTGCACAATTATTTAGTGTCACTTTGTTTGTCACGGTAGAAGTTAGGTAGAGGATCCCTAAATACTCTGTTTTCCACTTCCTTAATGCAATTTGTTATTTTGAGTGACCACTAAGTTCTTGAGCCCTCTCATTGTCAATATCTTGAATTACGTGGATAGAGCGAGGTTGGTGATTTCAAGAAAAGTATACCTGTATTCAAGCCTCTGATGCACTTTGATTTTGGTTCTTTTAAGCCCTTTGTTGGCGCAGTCTGTTTTCGTGCAAGTGTATGGCTGAAGCCTAAGTGGAAACTGCACAACTCCTAAGCATTGGCTGTCAGCTCTGGTGGCTAGGAATAGCTTGTATCTAAGCTTCCGCACTACTCACAAGGTACACCTGCCTAGGCAAAACATTTTCAGTTAGTGCGGTCCATACCGACCATTGCTAGAGACAGACTGAGTGAAAGGTGATGCTCCGAGGCAAAATGTACACACAGGGTTTAGAAGTAAAACGAAACAACAATTCCGCAAGAAACACAGCATTTAAACTGTCCAAACAAAGTTTAATAAAATCGGGCAAATATAAGATGAGGTTTGTTAAGAGAGAGAACTTTAACTAGAATTCGAACTTCCCTTGATTCGGGAATGAGCCCCTTTTATCCCCTCAACCCCCATGCCAAATCTTCTAATTTACTAGCACATTCATAGCCCGTTTGTGGTTCCTTCCCAAAGGTCAACCCAAATGCAGTGCAGTATTTAGAGCTTGGATGCACAAAACAAAAACCAGGACAGTCATAGTTGGTAAGCCAAGAGACTTCATGCTCTCCACAGCTACATGTATTCTAAGTACATTAGCCACCTAATCGTTGACAGGCAGGATCTGTAATGGTATTTAACTTTTGGCTGGGCCAGCACCCCCTGTCTTCTATAGCCTATTAACCTAGCCCTATGTCTGGTAGGCAGCACGCTGACCAGCAGGGGCATCAGTCGTCCCCTTTCCTCTCCTATACTGCAACAAACCACTTGAGTTTGCCCTTAGTGATGCATGCCCATCCGCAGGGGCAGGATCCAGGACTTCCTCCTAGGGTGAGGGTGGCGATCCATCATGTCCGACAGATGGGTCTTAGCAATCGTTTGGCATGGCTATGCCCTACCTTTTCTTTTCGCCGTGCCAAACATTCTCCCACATCAGCGAAAATTTCTGGAGACCACCTGTCCATTCTTCTGCAGGAGGAGTGAGTGTTACTCTCTAAGGGTGCTCTCAAGAGGGTACCGAACTCGGAAAGAGTAGTGGGTTGTTTCTTTTGTAATTTCTTTGTGCGGAAAAAGGACAGAGGTCTCTGGCCTAGTTTGGATCTTTGACCTCTGAATGTCTTCTTGCAGAAGGCCAAATTCAAAATACTCACGCTGGCCCAGATCCTGTCTTCACTCGACCCCTACCACTGGATTGTATCTTTTTTTATTTTTTATTTAATTTTATTTTCCAACTGAACAATTAGCACAGTACAGTCATTGCATGATACGTCTACAATAAGTGAACGTCTATGGTAAGAAACAACTCTGGATTGTATCTTTGGACCTGCAGAGAAGCGTATTTTCATTTAACATTTCTGCAGTCCCATGAACATTATCTGTGGTTCAGGGTAGGCCAGGAGCATATTCTGTTTTCCATACTCACCTTCGTGTTCACGAGTGCCCCTCCGGTGTTCATAAAGGTGATACTTCAGCCTCTGTCTTGGATCACAGTGAGTGCAGCTGTAAAACTTTGTGGCCTCTTAGCTTCCTGCATCCTTATTATCAATTATGTGAGTTCTTCAGTGGAATCTGAACTTCCAATGGGTCCCACATCAAGGAAATCTGACAGATGTCATCCAGATTTCAAAGGAGACAACTCACGGCTTGAAAAAAATTGGTCCAATGGAAGGTCACTCTTTCTTCTCCACCCAGTCTCGTTGGTGGTGACTAACGTGTCCCTGCTGGGATGGGAAGGCCATCGGGTGGATGTGGAGACACACATGCCTAAATCACACATGTCTTAACAACGCGGTCTGAACTGGGATCGCGTCTTTACCACGTATGCCTTTACCACACTTGTCTTTACAATGAATTTCGTTGTAAAGGCTTGATTGATAAAGGGATATACATGGTAAATTGCATATTTCAGCCCACCTGCCTTGCGCCCTTACACCCGATACCCCAGCCCTGTAATCTGACCCACCCCAGCCCTTAAAACTACCCTGACCCCTCCCTCTAAGCCCTAACACTCTGTCCCTGCCCCAAAAAACTACCCTGACCGTCCCCCGCCCTGAGCCCCAAAATCCTGCCCCGCCCAATGCCCTGAGCCCTAAAACAACCCGTCCTGCCCTTCTCCTCCCCGGCCCTAAGGCCTAAATCCTTGCCTCCTGTCAAAAATGACCCCGCTCCCAGCCCCCCCGCCTGAGCCCTAAAACCCTGCCTGCCCTTTCCCCAAAAAACTGCCTTTAGCCCTAAAATGGACCCCCCCCCAAACCCAGCCCAACTTACCTATTTGCGTCCGGATCTTCCTGTCCCAACGCATCCTGTTCCTCTCCCCGCCAATCCGGAAATCTAGACCGTTCTCTGCCTTAACCACGCATATGTGTGGTTAAGGCAGGTGCCTGGTTCAGGCAAGCGTTGTTTTGCTTGCGTAGAAACAGCACGCATGGTTCAGCCCGCGTTGTTAAGGCCATTTCCCGACAGAGTTGTGTCCTGGGACCTATGCCAGGAAGTTGGCGCACCAAGGCATTTCCCTGATCATGAACCACCTGCCTGGGTCCTTGATTGCCAGAGTTGAGCATGGGCTGTCTGGCAGATCATGAGTGGTGTAGAGCATTTTCCAACAGGGGGAGAAATCTGGCTAGATCTTTTTGCCACTGTCAAGAACGCACAATCTCACACATTTTGCGCATTGGAGATTTCACAGAAACACTGTTTAGGAGATTGAAGCCGGCTGGAATAGAACATAGGATTCCTCTACGCCTGCCCACCTCCAATTCTGAAAAACAATAAGATTGACCATGCACATGTCATCCTTATGGTTCTGAATGGGGCCAGGAGAGTGTTGTACCACTTGAGTATCTATCTTCCGATCAGGCTACCAATGTGGGAGGATCTTTTGTCACAGCAACAGGGCAGGGCAGGGTCCTGCACCTGGATCTACTCAATCTACCCCTATATGCATGGAGATTGAGCGGCAGGAAGTGGCTTCATTTGACCTGCTGTATGAGGTGGAGATCAGAAGACTTTGGTCTTCTGCAGAAGCTCGGCTTAATTGGTTGGTGTTGTGGTCCATTCATGTGGCTTTGAAAGTCTTCCTGTTGTCCATCTAGGGGAGGCTGGTGCAGAGTCTCACAGACACTACCCCATGTGGTATTGCAACAAACAAGGCAGAGTTGGTTGTATGATACAACCACACATGCCTAAACCACACATGCCTTAACAACGCGTTCCAAACTAGGACCGCGTCTTTACCACGTATGCCTTTACCATGCATGCCTTTACAACAAACTTTGTTGTAAAGGCATGATTGATAAAGGGATATGCATGGTAAAGTGCATGTTCCAGCCCACCTGCCCTGCGCCCTTACAACCGATACCCCAGCCCTGTAATCCGACCCGCCACAGGCCTTAAAACTACCCTGACCCCAGGCACCCTTATATGAAATCCGTTTATGCCAGGTGCAGGGACAATTTTTTAGGCTGGTGGGGTGATCGTAAGATTGATCCCTTACAAGCAAAGCTTTATTAAGTCCTTATGTTTGTTTTCTCTTTAGCCCAGTAAGGCCTTGCAGTGAGCACTATTAAAGGTTATTTGTTGGCTGTTTCGGCCTTTCTGTATTTACCAAACCAACCATCGTTGTTTAAATCATCTCTTGTGATGAGATTTATTAAAGTTTTCAGACACATGTTCCCTCCCGAGCTGCTTGTGATACCACTGTGGGACCTTATCTTGGACTTGAAGTTTCTCCTGTGTACGTACGGCTTAAGAGCTGAAGCATAGTTTCTCGCTCCATCTCTTGACTTTAAAGACTGTCTTCCTCAACGCAATTACATCAGCTCTTCATGTGAGTGAACTACAGGCACTTTAAGTGCAACTGCCATACACTACCTTTTCCCAAGCAAGTTGGAGCTGAGGATTTGGGCAGCATTTTTGCAAAAGTTGTGACTCCCTTTCCAATAGGGAGATCCATAACCTTGCCTGTGTTTTTTGTTCCCCCTTATCCCTCGAAAGAGGAGGAGAGGCTCCATCGGCTGGCACAACAAGGAAGAGTATGCTGTTCCTAAAAGGTCCTACAGGTCAATGGTTGTGAAAAAAGCATGTGAGTGCTCATGAAGATCGGAGAAAATCTTATCTCCTTTCAGAAAAAGACCCTCACACACCCAGCCAGCTAGGTGTCTTGCTTCATCACTGGGTCTGCTCCTTATCGGGTCGGCGCTGCAATACCCGATCGGCACCCTTGGTGGGGCCTTCTTGGCGGAGATCTTTTTTCTTAGCCGTTGGGTGTGGTGCGCGTAAGGGCCCTAGTGAGTGTAGATGTGTAAATGTGTAATGTGTGCAATCTAAAACAGGAGTTAGTGATCCACCCAAAACTATTTTAATGACTGTGGTCACTATCCTGATTAAAACCAGAAAGAGGCGCACACACCTGCTCGAAGATTGCAGGATTGTGTGCTGAAACTCAGGCCAACATGTTTCTTGCCTAGTGTCAAATTAACGGCAATTCTTCAGGACCTAATATTGATCATTCTACACTTTATGGTTGGTGGTCTGTTAAGTACACAGTTAAGTGACCACCCATACAGCACCCTATAAAGTGGTACCTGTCGATCAACAACACTGCCTGTAGGAGAGAAGAATCATAGCGATTAGTACATCGTTCTACTATAGTCTGCAGTTCAACCTAAATGCAAAAGTGCAAAATATGACCATGCTATTGTGACACTGCAAAACAAACATGAAAGATGAGCATGCTTCACATAAAAATGTATGTGCTCATGCACTTGGCGAATTTTGAGGAAAGAATAGAAACAGAAGTAGCAAAGAATATGCAAATATACAAAGCATACTAGCACACTCACCCAAACTTGGGTCAGCTCCAAGCATCAAGGTGTCACGGCAGGTGAAAACACTGCAAGGTTCAGTGTCCTGTGGATTGTAGTGATTGACAAAGGGAGGGTAGGAGGGGGGTGGGGAAGGGGGAGAGAGGAAGAGGAGGGCGGGGGGGAAAGGAGGGAAAAGGGGGGAAAGGGGGAATTGTAGCATAGAAATATAGGTTGAAGCTCACCTCATGACACTACTAAAATGAAGGTAATAAATGAACATGGGATGGAGATTACCAACAAGGGACCCGAAAGGGGTATGTCCCATTGAGATCCCGAAGGCTATCACTTAGAGAATACAGTGTATCCTGCACGTTGGTAGCAGGCGGTGAACCAGTGGTGTGTCGTACCGCGCGCTCCTACTAATCACCACGACCAGATGGTCGAGAGTGATACACTGAAGAGTGCCGCTGGCACCCCCCGATATCGCTAGCAACCAAGTAGGGCAACGAAAACAATAGAAGATTAGCGCAAGAAGAGTGAGCGCAATGGACGAGGACCAATGCCGTGCTGCGTCGCCATTCTCTCCTATGTTGTTCACAGTGGGAAAACTCACTCGGTCGATGTCCTCAACTACGGCACCCGCACTGAGTAGAAGGAGGGTGCAGGACACAGCAAGGCTGGTCCCGCCAAGCGGACACTCTTAACAATGCCGAAAATCCCCTGTTTGGAGGTCCAAGCAAAAGCAAACGGGTCCCACACTCTTCGACTCGTCCCAAACCCCGGTACTCACGTTGTTCGCTCCGTCTGATCACGGTCGACCTACCCCTCACTCTGCCGGACCCGGGTGGATGTCACTACTCTTTCGTGTACGAATAATATTCCCCGGTCGGTCACTCTCTCGTAAAAGAGCCAGAAATAACAACCGGGAAAGTTTGCTAGAGAGCGTACATAAGGATCCCGATACCACGATTACCTGTGTGACCACTTTTACTCCCGACTCAAATCGAGTGAGGAGTATCATTAAGAAACACTGGGGCATTCTGAATACAGGAGCACTAGATCTTCCCATACCCAGATTCGCGTTCAAACGCACAAGTAATTTAAAAGACATGCTCATACACACACGACCAAGCACCCTGAAAACCAATGTACAAAGGGGACTATGGGATCTACCTCCCGTAGTTGGTCACTACCCATGTGGGTCTTGCTCGGTCTGCCCTCTTACCAAGACCACAAAAGAAATAACATTCACGAATGGGGTAAAATGGGTCCTTAAGAGACACACCAACTGTAACGCCAACAACTGTATTTATGCATTGACCTGTCCGTGCGGACTCCTTTATGTAGGGATGACGACCAGACCGGTGAAAATCCGGATGACTGAACACAGGAACAACTTCAGGTGTCATAGAACTAACACCAAGATGACGACTCATTTTGAACATCACAAACACCCACCTGACTCTTTTCGGTGGGTGGTTTTGGAAGCTCACCCCGGGATGCACCAAAACATTCTGTTCCGCATAGAACAGAGGTGGGTACTGAGGTTGTCCTCTGATAAGGAGGGACTTAATGAAGACATACCTTGGAGTTTGCTGACGTGATACATCAAATGATGTACTGTCTCCACTTCGTCCTTCCTTATTTCCGCTATTCGTGACTAGTATTGGCACTGCTATTCCCTAGGTATTATCACCAACATGTGCTACACCGATACTATAGGAAATAGCACCGCTAGGGGTCCTACCACCTGTTGTGGCCATTATTACACAGGGGTTTAATCCCCGTTTGAATCCTACATCAAGTCCTGCCCCCGCCACCCAGTGTTTACTATAGTGGTGGTCTCTGTACCCAACAGCAACCACATCGATCACTGGGTGGTTATGCAATTCTACCTTTTTACTTTAATACAAGGATTTGGTACTTTCCAGGCTATCGAGTTGTTAATTGATTAGACACTATTGCAGCACCAGCTGGTGGTTTATGAGGCACACTCTCGGAGCACGAGTCCTTGCTGTTCCCCGTTCCATATTTTTAGCTACATATTTTTAGCTACATAATCTTATGACTACCGCTTCATAGTGGCCCACAATTAGTTAATTGGGGAAACCTTCACTGACGCATACACAATGAGTGTTCCAACATGGCACCCGGAAGTGGAGTTTGACGCTCTAGTCGTTGTCTCTACCTCGATACCGGAAGTCCCGCCTCCATCGCTGACCGACCGGGGAATATCATTCGTACACGAAAGAGTAGTGACATCCACCCGGGTCCGGCAGAGTGAGGTGTAGGTCGACCGTGATCAGACGGAGCGAACAACGTGAGTACCGGGGTTTGGGACGAGTCGAAGAGTGTGGGACCTGTTTGCTTTTGCTTGGACCTCCAAACAGGGGATTTTCGGCATTGTTAAGAGTGTCCGCTTGGCGGGACCAGCCTTGCTGTGTCCCGCACCCTCCTTCTACTCAGTGCGGGTGCCGTAGTTGAGGACATCGCCCGAGTGAGTTTTCCCACTGTGAACAACATAGGAGAGAATGGCGACGCAGCACGGCATTGGTCCTCGTCCATTGCGCTCACTCTTCTTGCGCTAATCTTCTATTGTTTTCGTTGCCCTACTTGGTTGCTAGCGATATCGGGGGGGTGCCAGCGGCACTCTTCAGTGTATCACTCTCGACCATCTGGTCGTGGTGATTAGTAGGAGCGCGCGGTACGACACACCACCGGTTCACCACCTGCTACCAACGTGCAGGATACACTGTATTCTCTAAGTGATAGCCTTCGGGATCTCAATGGGACATACCCCTTTCGGGTCCCTTGTTGGTAATCTCCATTCCATGTTCATTTATTACCTTCATTTTAGTAGTGTCATGAGGTGAGCTTCAACCTATATTTCTATGCTATAATTCCCCCTCCCCCCCTTTTCCCTCCTTTCCCCCCCCGCCCTCCTCTTCCTCTCTCCCCCTTCCCCCCCCCCTCCTACCCTCCCTTTGTCAATCACTACAATCCACAGGACACTGAACCTTGCAGTGTTTTCACCTGCCGTGACACCTTGATGCTTTGAGCTGACCCAAGTTTGGGTGAGTGTGCTAGTATGCTTTGTATATTTGCATATTCTTTGCTACTTCTGTTTCTATTCTTTCCTCAAAATTCGCCAAGTGCATGAGCACATACATTTTTATGTGAAGCATGCTCATCTTTCACGTTTGTTTTACAGTGTCACAATAGCATGGTCATATTTTGCACTTTTGCATTTAGGTTGAACTGCAGACTATAGTAGAACGATGTACTAATCGCTATGATTCTTCTCTCCTACAGGCAGTGTTGTTGATCGACAGGTACTACTTTATAGGGTGCTGTATGGGTGGTCACTTAACTGTGTACTTAACAGACCACCAACCATAAAGTGTAGAATGATCAATATTAGGTCCTGAAGAATTGCCGTTAATTTGACACTAGGCAAGAAACATGTTGGCCTGAGTTTCAGCACACAATCCTGCAATCTTCGAGCAGGCGTGTGCGGCTCTTTCTGGTTTTAATCAGGATAGTGACCACAGTCATTAAAATAGTTTTGGGTGGATCACTAACTCCTGTTTTAGATTGCACACATTACACATTTACACATCTACACTCACTAGGGCCCTTACGCGCACCACACCCAACAGCTAAGAAAAAAGATCTCCGCCAAGAAGGCCCCACCACGGGTGCCGATCGGGTATTGCAGCGCCGACCCGATAAGGAGCAGACCCAGTGATGAAGCAAGACACCTAGCTGGCTGGGTGTGTGAGGGTCTTTTTCTGAAAGGAGATAAGATTTTCTCCGATCTTCATGAGCACTCACATGCTTTTTTCGCAACCATTGACCTGTAGGACCTTTTAGGAACATCATACTCTTCCTTGTTGTGCTTCCGTGGGCCTGTATGCTGGACCTATTCAATTGGCCCTTAGTGCCTCCATGTTGTCTTATTGCTCCATCGGCTGGACCACAAAAGAACCTTAAGCTTTTGCATCGATCATATCAAGCAACAACATGTGTACAACCAGCTTTTTTGTAGGGTTCTCTGGGGTGATGAAATGGAAGGCTGTGTAGAAAAGGAACCCTGCTGAGGTGGATATTCCTCTGCATCATGATCTGCTACACACTGGCCAAGAAGCAGCCCCCAAAACGTCTGAGAGCCCATTACACCAGGGCAAACACTGCTACCACCACATTGTGCGTTGGTTTGAGGAGTGCCTGTCCTAAACGGGTCAGGCTTCAGAGTGGCGTCAGCACATGCATTAATGAAGCACTGATGCCTTAACAACCAGAACTGGCGGAAAGGATACTCCACTCACTCACTTGTGCTGGTTTTTTTCGGTCTGAGGCCATATTGGGTCGTGCACCTATCCCTAAGCAGGTGGTGAAAGATCTTGGTGTCTGGGTCGATTCGGACCTCAGCTTTCAGTTTCAAACCAAGAAAGTTGCAGGGACCTGCTTTGGCACACTTCGGGGGCTTAAACCGTTGCTTGGGTTTTTTAACCCACCCGTTAGGCAAATGATTATTCAGGCCTCCATTTTATCAAGATTGGACTATGCCAATGCACTGTACATAGGGGTAAATAAAACCGAAACCCTGAGATTACAGCGAGTTCAAAATGCGGCAGCTAGAACCCTGCTTGGTCTCCCCAGAACCTGCCCCACTTCTAGGGCAATTCGCCGGTTGCATTGGTTGCCTGTTGTCAACCGAGTAGAATTCAAGGTCCTCTGCACTGCATTCAAAATCTTGAAACTTTCCTCTCCAGCCATCTTGTCCAATCTATTATCACCTTATTCCCCTACGCGCCAACTTCGCTCCTCGGGACAACATCTGGCGACTGTGCCTCGTACGAGGAAGGGCGCGGTCGGGCGGGCGCTCTTTCCGTTTACTGGCTGCCAAGCTTTGGAATGCTGTGCCATTTCCCATTCGTGCCATGGAGAACTACATGGCTTTCCGCAGGGCTATTAAAACCCATCTTTTCCCCACAGCCTAGTGCCTTCTTCTGATTTTCAGCCTCTATGTTCTGCTTCAGCGCTGGGACGCCTCTTTGCTGAGGCAGCTGTGCGCTATACAAAACATGCTAACATAACATAACTCCAGAAACCCTCACCTGGGGAGGTACTGCTTTGGTGAGGAATCTGAGGTGTAAAGTATCCATGAGAAGAGCAAGTTACGAACCTTTGGTAAAGCTCTTTCTACTGGTTACTGTCTAACTCGCAGATTCTCACTGCTCTCTCACTTACACATTCTGTGGAGTGCCTTTTTAACCCTCTAAAAAGGTCACAAGATAGACATCAGCACACTGTTATCAACAGTCGTTCACGCTATGGGAAATAACAAACTGATGTCACTGGACAAGTTTGGAGCTTATATGTGGCTCCACTCGTTCACTTCCTGGGTGGCACGGAGCCACATGGTGCAACCTAGCAGCATGCAGGGGCACTGCTGAAGGATGGCTTCAGACCTAGTCAGGCACTTGGGAGAGGATTCTAAGTTGAGGAATCTGTGGTTACAGCATCTACCAGAAGGAACGTTGCCAGAGGTATGCAACTTATACTTTTAGTGAGGAAAGCATCCAAATTCCCATGTCATTCCCCATTGGAATTTTTAAACCTAGTGATATGAGTTGTTTATTGGTCCTGTTAATTATCAATCCCTGGGCTATTGGTTTTTAAGGGGGGCAATAAATAATGTCTCCACCACCAGGCCACTCGTAATGGTGGCCTAGAAGTAGTAATAATGCTTCCACTCCTTCATATCTTTCACTTCGCCCTCAATCTCAGGAGTAGCTTTGATGGAGGAAAAAATATGATAGGCTTACCAATAAACACTTCAGTCACACTCACCTCCATGTGTAACAGGCAGTGATAATGTGTGTCTCTGTAGGTCAGCTCAGTTCATTAGTCTGAACTCATAGTGCTTTCTCCTTATACATATATAGTTAAAATATTACTACATTCTTTGGATGATAGTAAATGGCTATACATTATTTGGAAGATAGTAAATGCCTACTTGGTTGCAATTCTGTACACAACCTGCTGTTGGCGCCTATTCTAGTTTATAGTCCTGATACTCAGGCTTTAGTCCATACCATGCACTTGTTGTCCCAGTAACTGTTCTGTACAGAAAACGTACCTGGATCAGCACACCTGCTCGTGCACTGAATGCTGCTGCCTCCATCCTTAAAGCTGCAGTGTCTCCATCCATCATCCCCGTGGTATAGGCATAGAGATTCAATACCTGCCAGACTCTTTGATAGTTCTCGACTCTGGGTACTCCGACTATCATTTATCTATCAGTTTTATCCGCTATGGCGCTTCGCCCTCATGTAGCCTTCAAGAGTATGCACGTGGGTCTGCTGAGCAGTGTTGTGTGGGTTATCAATCAGCCAGCAGGGATCAGGAGCAGGTGCTCAGGGGTCTCTGTCTTATTCTGTTGGTGGTCATGTCAGAGCTGCGGCTGGACTGCAGCGCTGCGTGACTCGGATAGGCGCTATGAGCACAAGAAGAATTGCTGGTGAAAATGCAAGTGCTTCATAAACCCTATCCTCTTTGTCCCATGGCCTTTTTGTCTTTCGCGATCTGTAAATGTGCTTCGAGAACCCATAAAAGCAAGAAAAGTATTGTAGTTAAAGAAGAACATGAATTTAATAATTCAGACGACTTGATAAACTAAATATTAAGCGTTGCATAAACGTGTTTTTGACGTCAAAGAACCAGATTTGGAAACGTGGGGAGTTTGGTTTTAATTATCCATGTAATCACAGACTTAATGCTTCAACAGTAACTCTAGGGCACATCTGTCTCAGTCGGGTTTAGTGTGCTGTAGAAGCCGTGCACCTGTGCTCAATCTGAAGAAAAGGAATAAACAGACTACTCTTTATGAAGCTAGGAATCGTCATGGATAGAAAGTACAAGAAAGTGTTAATGGTTTGAAGGGTGCGATGTTTAGGCTGAGATGTGAGGAAGCTGGTAAACAATGAGATAAAGAGATCCAGAGAATATCTTGGCATGCTACACTTAAAGGAGGAATCATAGAAACGTGTTAAATGTATATGTTTCTGAAGTAATCTTATGCAGCAATTGCATTTAACTTCACGATTACTTTGGCAAAGAAAAGATTTATTTTTAGGTCCCGAGTATGAGTTATGCAAAATCCATCATTTATAAAGTAAGCACCATCAAATCAAACAGCTGAGCTGTCTAACCAGCGTTCATGGTGGAGGGAAGAGCAATGTGTGTTAACTGAGGAGCTGGACCTCAGTACTTCGTTGTGGAGAATGTTTGCGGTTGTACACCTCTATTTCTATGATGGAAGTCCAGTTTAGCATGTTTGTGTAATTGCCACCTAGGATAGAAGGCGCGATGGCCAAAGGAGAATCAAGCTGACACGGTCGACCAGCGTTTTTCACCCTAGTAACACAACAGCGCAATAAAGGGAAACATTTGCCAAATAGCACAGACCTTAGTGGTCTGTTCACATCCTCCCTTGTGTCTATTCCCATCCATTCTTTTAAACCTTGCATACAGCTTTTAGCTTTTTGATGTTGAATAACTATGGTGGACAATATCAGTAACAGTGGGCCTTGGGTCAGCCTACTGCTTACCATTCATTAGCTTTCTCATCAATCTTAATTGCTCCCATTTTATTTGATGGCATGTCATAATCTTTTTGCGTTTATCCCTATCATGGATCATAGAACCTTTACTATTCTTTTGACTGAATGACGTGTCTATCCACTGCTTACCTCCTGGGAACTACTATTTTTCTTTTACCTTCAGCACTCTGCAAGTGCATGTGTTTTCTTGCTTCTCCAAAGGGGGGCATCCTGTAACCTGGAACAGTAAATTCAATCAGAAAACAAAGTGGCTTCCACTACACGACATGTGCGCATGTATGGTGACACTAGTGACTCCATAGTGTCATGGTGCATAGGCACTGCTCATTTGCTTGAAATTCAGTCCCAAATTTTGTGAGTCTTCCTCTGGTTTGAAGCAGGGCGTTTGAGAGGAAAGGGAACCACTCCTCCACCAGAGTAGAACTTTTTCCCCAGTATCTTGTGAAAGGTTTAGAGAGAATTTCTCATTGGATAAAGCTAACAAATCAAAATTAACCCTAAATCCTCCAGTCCGATAGAACCTAAGTAAATTGGGTTTCTCGCTCTTCCTGGGAAAATGCAAGTTTCTAATTGAACAAATTGGCGCAAATGCTGCTCTAACGACATCTAGTGATAATATCATCAGTGAGAAAAGGAGAAGGGAGATTGGTGGAAGATTTAGGTTATAGCAAACTACACAGTGTGAAAATTATTGGTTTGATGTGTTAAAGAGTTCTAATTAGGGTCAGTGCAGGGACATAACCTTGCAAACTACTAGCCCTATACTAAATTTACCTGTGGGGGCAATCAGAAATTACACAGTGAAAACAAGAGAGGTTAGTCATATTGAAGCCTCTTATTTCATGATATTAAATTAATACTATTGAGCAAAACCCTATTTGGATTCTGCAAAATTACTATAGAGAAGGATATCTCTATAGGCTGCCCAGGTCCACTTAACAACAATGACTCACAAGCAGGTAGCACTGCCATGTCAATAGTTGCAAGAACACAGGAGTATTACCTGAAGCAAAATGCCCAGAAGGCCACAGGCATGCAGAAGTAATCAATCTCTTTAAATAATTGTTCTTCTTCAAATAGTAGAAGCTGTTGTCTTAAGCAAAAAAAAGAGGATTTCAAAGGAAGAAGTTCAGAGAGCAACACAACCAAAGAGTATATTACATTTATTTAAAGAGCACAAGATTATTTGGATACAGGAAAGTTAGTGAAGCACTGTCTTAGCATATTGAACTGTGAGACACACACTGAAGCTGTGAGTCAGAGAGGGAGGGCTTTAGGTGAGGTAGCAATGAAAGCGCAGTGTCTCTGCCCTTGGTCTTTCCACCTAACATTTTATTGGTTTATATTTATAGCACCATATATGACAAGAGAGTCCGAAGCCTTTTGTGGTTGAGTGTTACTTTACTCCCAGATATTTTAATTACATTTCTCATTCTCATCTCTGGATGAAATGTTCAAATTGTGCTTGTTACATTCTGCTATTTTTGTAATTATTACTGGTAATTTTTATTGAGCCTTATGGGACCCTCTTGGATATAAACACTCTCATAGATGTCTGGATGAGTTTTAGAGGATTGTCTCGCAGAGTACACCAGTCCACTCTTGGATGTAAACATGAGACCTTTAAATTGAACACTTCTTAATGTTGTCCTCATTCAGTGTACCCACCAATCTTCAGTTGTAAACTAAAGAGAAATATCAATTACTGATTTCTCTTGTTTTTTACTCTTAACCATTCTGAGACAAGTGAGCCGTGATTCACCCGTCAGATGTGAAGACATTCGAATATAGAAGGTGCCATCCAGCACGTTGGCGGCAGTACCTGTTTTTATCCCCCTCATCAACAGGATCAGGAGCTCGCTCGGTGCTTCACTGACCACATTTCTCAGCATTCTGAAATCATATAGGTCAAATGTCTCCTCCTAAGATATCAGGGTTTAAATTGTGTTACATGAATGGTAAAAAATATGTCCTTGACTATACAAATGACATCTGCATGTGGTGTTTGGGTTAGGAACACGACACATTGGCCTGCTACTCCTTTAGTGCACCGAAAATCCATCAGGGAAGAGGAGGCCACACTGTTTTTGGCCAATGCCCACAGATATACACCAAAGCATTCCCCTTTGCATTCAGGGAAACTCCCATGACAGAAAACTTAGTCTAAAAAGATCTATCCACAAAAGTCGTTGTAGAAAGTATAAATCCTTCTTCTTCTTTCATGCTTTTGTCTGACACCTGACTCTTAGTGATTTTCAGAGAAAATCCAGCTGTTGAAAAAGATAAGATTGGAGTTCCCTGCTCCATTTGCTGACCCTACACAGCTCAATTTCTTCTGCCTGGCATTGCCAGACTTTTTGGTAAAGCTAGGGTACCCTCTAGGGTGAGCCCAATCCTTCAAGCTTGGTGACTCCCAACTTCATATCTCCATGGACATGGGCTTCTAAGTCAGAGGATATCATTTGAGCGGCTTACAAAGAAAGTGAAAGCATGTTTCAATAATGTGCCCTTGGCAAAGCCTCTTCCTTGGGCACAAAGATTTACCTGGATTCATAAACTATTTCGGCCAGGCTACAAGTCCATTGCTGTACCTAATAAGGATTACAGCCGCACAGAAAATATTGATTCTGAGGCAGATCACCTTCTTCCCCCCATGAGACTGATGCAGCTTTATATCTCCATTTACAACATGCAAGGAGGCTGAATTCGCCAACATTAGGGGACCATGACTTGCTCCATGGGCATGGCGATCACACTTTGTTGCCACGCTTTGATGCGTTCCACTAGCTTCTCAACCCTCATGGGCATGCCCTTCAATGGCTGTTTAGAGAGAAGGGAGAGTCTAACTTAGAGCTCTTCTTGAACAGGTGAGCTGCGGCTCACATACTGAGCCTAGCCTCCTAGCTAGATGGTTCTACCAACAACACAGGTAGTTTCAAGGCTATTACATGGCACTGCATTCCCGGTAGGGACAACCTTCTGAAACAATCCACAGACCCCAAAAAATGTACCACTCCCATCAGAGCAGTAGTGGCTCTGGGTTGCACCATCACCCAACATATCCATTTCATACCATCCTCTGTCAGCTCTGCAGCCTCAAAACCTTGTTGACTCCCCATTACACTATCAACCTAATTGGGGAGACTATCTCCCAATTCTTCATCACTTTGGAGACCGTAATGATGTGTTGCTGGGTCATTTATCTAATACACGAGGGAGGAATACATGCTACTCTTTCTATCCCTTTCTTGAGCTGTCCTCAGCCAGGGTGTGTTCTCCAGCACACAACTCGATTTTAGAGATGGAAGTCCCATCCATATTGGACAAAGGGGCCATAGAGACGACGCCTATGGATCAAAGAGAGACAGCACTGAGTTCCCCTCACAGGTTTGAAGGTCTGACATCTATCTTTGGCCTTCACCTCTTAAACCTGATGTTGTGTCTTTATTGGCCCTCAATGTGAGATATTTGTTGATGTTTCTCATCCTCCAGGATGCCTAGTTCTATCTGCCAATCCTTCCCACCCACAGACGTTACCTGATTCAAGATGGGGTTCTGGCACTATCAGTTCACATACCTACAGTTTGTATTGACGGCCGCACCACATCTTTACAAAAGTGCACATAGTTGTGATGGCTTCCCTGTAATGGTCAGTAGTTCCTGTATTCCTGTACTTGGATGAGTGGCTGGTGTCATCTATGTCTGTGCTGCTGGTCATAGGGCATCTTCAAAACATAATGACTCTCCTCTATGACTTGGGTTTAGTATGAGCACTCAGAAATCATACCACTCTAGCGAAGATATTACATTCATAGGAGTGGTTTTGGACATGACCCACATGAAGGACATTTCTGGGAATTGTGGGTATTTGGGGGATGTTTCAGATGTTTCTGACTTGGGTGCAGATCCTGGTTCTGCATGGCTTATATCTGCATCCTGTTGATGCCTCAGGCCAGGTGGTGGCTGAGACCCCCGTAGTGGTGCCTGATAAAATCGTGGCTCCAGTAGAGGCTCTCAGCTCAGGTGTAGGGCTTTAACATAACATAACATGTGTATTTGTAAAGCGCACGTTCACCCGTAGGCATCTTGGCGCTGAATAACAGATGTTTATTGTTACCCAACTCAATGGTACTCCTTTTATCGACCTCAGATGGATGAAAGGCTGAGTGGACCCACCAGGTCACTTCATCTGGATCTGCACTGTTAAATGATCCTCTCAAAACTTTTGGTGGGTTGCTCCATCAGCTGGCCGCAGACACAGTCTACTGTGATCACTAAGAGATAAGACTTTAGGTTTATTGGCCATTCATTTGCTCTGACCAGAAAGCATTAGTGTGTGAGCATCACATATGAAGTATTACCCGAACCTCCACTTAGTGAGCTCCAATGTTGTTTTCTTGATGAATATGAGAGTTGGACACCCGCTTGGTGGTACTCAGCAGCTCAGCCTGAGACGGGCCTTAGAGGGCCAGAAAGCCAGTCTCCACTCTTTAACGTGATGGAGCTAGGATTATGACAGGTTGGCCTCAGGCAGTTTATGATAAAGAGATGGATCGGTGAAGAAAGAACATTTTCTGACACCGATAAAAATACAGGGTTTGCTCCTCTTTCAATACTATTGTAATATATCATGTTTACTGGCAGTATCCTGCTTCTCTACAGTTATTCCACCCATAACGTAACTTGTTCTCCTCCCTGGCCAGACGATATAATCTTGTAGCTTTAGGACTCTGGTTTCAAGTTTCAAATTACTTTTTATGTAAGAATGTATGAGTTAAATATGTAAAATGCAATGTATGCATGTAAGTCTGGGTTGTAAATCTCCACCTGTTGCACGTGAATTTAAAACCCCCTGTAGTGTGCAGCGTCCCATTTAACCCCAGCTAGGCTTGCACTGTATCATAGATAGGCATTGAGGAAAAGACTCGTTGATGGGCACATTTGATACTGTAACAAATTGCATGGCGCCTGCCTCCAAAGGCCGCCATCCTTTCCCAGTGGGACTACCTACTGTGACCGTTGCTCATTCACAACGTCACTTCTGTTTTCCTTAATTTATTAAGGAATCAATATTGCAGCATCCTAAGGAAAGTGACAATATTCATTATGGGTCTGGTAGCTCAGTGGACTAATGCATTCACTCTATTCATCTGTGTTTGACCTGATGGTCACCTGTTGTAATCCAGTCACGCCAGCACCGTCTTTCATGCTACCAAGTTCGATAAAATGAGTGCTATTGAGTTGGGTAACAATTAACATCTGTTACTCTTAAATCCCCTCACTACTTCTTAATGCTACCCTTACATGAAGCCTAAAAACCCAAACTACCCCTTAAAGCTACCCATCCCTCAACCCTAAAAACCCAGCACCACCCCTTAATGCTACTCCTCCCTGAACCCTAAAAATCCCTAACTGCCTGTTAATGCTAATAATCACTGAACCCTACCACCCCATTACTACCCCTTAATGATACCCTTCCCTGAATCCTAAAAACCATGCCCACTAGCCCCGGTTCTCGATACACTTACCTTTGACGTATAGGGTGCAACATTTTTTTTTTTTTTTTTTGCAGCCACAACTTTTTTTGAGTAGTCAACATTTTTGACACAACTTTTTTCAGTCTTTTTTCCCCATTATATATTTTTTCTGTAAACCCGATTTTGTTCATTCCAGACTAGCACCCGACCATATCGTTTTCAGAAGCTAGAACCAGCACATTTGTTGTAAATTCAGCTTCTCTTGCACTACTGTTATCCACCAGCTTTGGTTTCCTCAAGAGTTATAATTACTTTAACAGTCAACCCTTCTTTCAACAGATTGTTTTGTCTGTAATCTTCTAATTGCATGAAATAACATACATACTTAATAGAGTACCAAATTACAGCTCCCCTGCACGTGTTTCTGTAGGAATGTACCAAGTTATACTATAAATCACATGTATATCAGCCCTGGTACTCGAGTTTGCGTGTACTGATATGCTGTAGAGCTCGTCTTGGACCAGGGGTGCGTGTACTCTGCAGTGGAGATTGTATGTTCTCTGATGCATCTGGTCTGAAGCTTGTCTTGCTGTTTAGCTGGGGTGGGTGTTTGTTCTGCAGTGTGCAAAGCTATTCTTGCTCCTGAGTGGGTGGAATCTCTCATTGGATGAATTTGCCTCATTGTTGAGTGCTGGTGTCGTAATTCTTGTGATTAGAGCGTGAACTCCTTCTGGAGTGGCTGTACGCTGTAGAGGGAGTGACTTTGCTCAGATGTAAATGTAAAGTTTGCTGCACTCTCCACGGGCTTAGTGAGTGAACACTCTGATTAGACATGAAGTGGATGCAGGGTTGCTCGATTGGCCAATCCAACCGTGAGTGGGTGCCGCTGTCCTGGCGTTTATATATGCACTTTTTGTTCTACTGTGAACCTCTTCTTGCTGTGATCTGTGGCATGGCAATAAAGCTGGGGCTGCTCATAGCAACACCATTGGCAACGCTCCCCCCCCTCCAACAAATTATGCATGCTGACAATAAACACACAACACGTTACTTGTTTGGGTAAAATTGCTGCAGGTTTATTACATACACCGTTATGTAACAAGGTGGGTTATCTTACGGGCGATCCAAGGGCAGGCAACCATCTGGGCCGCCTGCCCGCCTGATGAGCCAAGCAGCACTGGACGAACCCCATCTGTGCTGCCACTTCTGGTGATCCTTCTCCCTGATCACCTGACACATGGTCCCTTCCTACTCACGCCCCTTTCAGGGCGGAGCGTAGCATAGCAAACCCCCAGTTGTTCAGGCCCACAACCGCCCGAAGGACTAACGGGGCGCCGACACGGTTTTCCAGTCACCTCCCATGAGGCTCTTAGGATTTGGCTCTAGCACCCCCTTTGGTGCTGCGCAGGGAGGGGTACCCTTCTGTCCCCCTTTGCTTCCAGATCGCCCTGTAACTCCGCCTGCAACGAAAAGACAACATTACAGCATTCTCTGCCTCCCATCAGCCCATAACCACGCCGGGTAAGCGGTAGGGTGGGAGACGGCGTGTCCAGGGCGAAAAGAGGAAGAACAGTGGTGGGGGGGAGGCTATATACCCTCCCCCTGTCCTCGCGCTCCCCGGAAGTGACGCTGCCTCTCGCGTCACCCCCGGGCTGGGGGACTCCTCCCCCGAGTCCCTGCCCCCCGAGAAAGGGGGGGGGGGTGCCCAGGTGTTGCTAGAGGGCTGCCCTCCTTAGTGGCCCCCTGCGGGGGCCTCGGACAGCCGCATAGCAACACCATTGGCAACGCTCCCCCCCCTCCAACAAATTATGCATGCTGACAATAAACACACAACACGTTACTTGTTTGGGTAAAATTGCTGCAGGTTTATTACATACACCGTTATGTAATAAGGTGGGTTATCTTACGGGCGATCCAAGGGCAGGCAACCATCTGGGCCGCCTGCCCGCCTGATGAGCCAAGCAGCACTGGACGAACCCCATCTGTGCTGCCACTTCTGGTGATCCTTCTCCCTGATCACCTGACACATGGTCCCTTCCTACTCACGCCCCTTTCAGGGCGGAGCGTAGCATAGCAAACCCCCAGTTGTTCAGGCCCACAACCGCCCGAAGGACTAACGGGCGCCGACACGGTTTTCCAGTCACCTCCCATGAGGCTCTTAGGATTTGGCTCTAGCACCCCCTTTGGTGCTGCGCAGGGAGGGGTACCCTTCTGTCCCCCTTTGCTTCCAGATCGCCCTGTAACTCCGCCACAGCTCTGGAGGTGGCCCCCGTCGCCGCCAGGGCCCCCCACCCAGCCCCTATGGTCCTACCTGCAACCTCTCATTTCCAAGGCCTCCCGCAGGTCTAACAGGAAGAGGTCCATCCCCACTGGCGATAGGTGAACCCCATCCGCCGCAAAGTAACCTTTCACCTTTTCTTGAATCAGCTCATGTCTGATGAATCCCAGGCCCCTCTGCTCAGTGAACTTGCGCATTGCCCCGTTCACTCGCTTACGGGAGTGCTCCACTGCCTCCCCAGACTTCGCCCCTTGCCATACTCTGCGTGGAATCATCTCTGACCAACAGACCTCACATTGCCCCATGCGTTTGACGATTTCACCCAAGTCACTTTTCATGGCCTGCAAGAGTAGCCTTCTCCCCATGGCAATGAGGTCATTTCCCCCAGGTGTATCACCAATATTCTTGGCATGGCCCCCTGGGCGGCTAGTCTCTGTTCCAGTCTGTTCCTGAGGGTGCTCCATCTCATTCCAGGGAAACCCATCCACTCAAACTGTGTCTTTGAAAATCCCCGCGTCCAATTCCGGCGCGCCGCCCACTGGGCCACCCTGGTGATGAAAGAATGCCCGATCACCCATACCTGGAAACCTAGTAGAGTAAAGGACACCATTTACATACTCTGTACTTTTAATGTTCAATTTCACACAAGAATTATGACATGTGGTACACTCAAAATCACTGCACACTGTGAATACAAACAAATTGCTTCAAGGACGGACGTACCGTTTGTAGCATTCAGACTCCCAACGCCCCACCTTTTTTACCCCCTCTGGCTCCATTCCTGCTTTGAATGCCGCCGTGGCCGCCCCTATTCTGAAGGAATGGCTGGTGTATTTTTTCCCTTGCTGGGCGAGGCCCGCCCGAGTTAAGCTAGTCCTCATCAATCGTTCCATCTGGTACTTCGTCAGGGGACCCTGATCAGCATGGATCAGCAGATACCCGGGGGCGTTGGGGCGTAGCGCCAAGTACTCCCTGACCTTGGCGACCGGGCAGTACCTGTGGTCCCCCAGCGGCCTTAACTCCACGTCTACCCCCCGCCCTGCCTGGTCCGTTTTGGACCTCCTGAGGTGGATGGACAGGGTGCCCACCAGGCTGACATCCTTGATGCTTAAGGCATTGCCCGACCGGTCCGACTTGGACCTGGCCACCAGTTCACTTATCCGAAATGCGCCAAAAAACGCTAGGCAGAAGGCGGCCGCAAAGAGCGATGCCTCGTACTGCGAGTAGGTGACCCCTTCTAATACGTCCAGCATGCCCTTGAGGGTGTCAAATTCGATGGGGGCCCTGTTGTCTGGTACTCTGGGTTCCTCTCTTGCCCAACCCTTGAGGGCCGCCCTGATAATGAAGGACTTGGTGGGGTCGCTCCCCCCCGTGAGTTTGGCGTCGTGGCTCACTGCCGCCAGGTGGCCGCACACCCAGGAATGGCTCTTCCCCTGTTCCTTAGCCCACACTACGAATGCCTGCACTGTGCCCTCCCTCGGGAGCGGGGAAAGTCCCAGGGATTGAGACACTTTCTTGAAGGTGGCCAGGTGGGCCCTGTATCGTGTCCTGGTACCTGGGGCCAATGAGCATTCACCCAGTGCTCTCAATCGTTGCTCCACTGTAGGATTCTCCAGAGGTGCGCCGGGAAGGGGGTCATCTCCGCTCTCGCTTGCGGCCAGGCCTCCCGGAAACGGAGCCACTGAAAACGAGAAAGAGCGTCAGCTGCCACGTTCTTGACCCCCTCGATATGCCTCGCCCTGAATTCAACATTGCAGCGCAGACATGCCCTGACTAACTCTCTGAGAAGACAGAGGACCAACGGGCACTTGGCTGTTTGCCCATTGATGGCCTGCACCACTGCCATGTTGTCAGACCAGAATAGCACCTTTCTGTCTGAAAGCGACCCCGGCCACAGGTGTAGTGCAATGACGATTGGGAATAGCTCCAGGACCGAGATGTTGGCTGTGATGTTGCGCCTGCGCCAGGCGTTGGGCCACTCCTGGGCGCACCATTCTGCCCCCAAGATTGCCCCAAAGCCCTCCCTGCCTGATGCGTCCGTGAAGAGGCAGAGCTCAGGACTGTCTGCCCACGGTGCCCTCCAAATCACCGTCCCATTGAACTGCGTGAGGAACTCGCACCACATGGCAAGGTCTTCCTTCAAGCCCTTTGCCAGCCTAACCAGGTGGTGTTTCTTTTTGACGTTAGCTGTTGCCCTAGCTAACCTCCTGGCGAAGACTCTCCCCGCGGGGATAACTCTGACTGCGAAATTGAGCTTTCCCAGGAGGCATTGTATGGCACCCAGGGGGGCTTTGTCTTTCCCCAGCAATGCTTGAATGTCCTGACGCAGCGCCTGTACCTTGTCCGCAGGGAGCCTGGACTCGCCCTTAACAGTGTCCAGTTCGATGCCTAAAAAAGTCAAGACATGCGCCGGACCCTCAGTCTTGCCAGGTGCTAACGGAACCCCTAGGTGCCTGGCCATGTCCTGGAAGCACTGCAAGCCTCTGCTGCACTCACGCGTGCCCGCCCCCCCGATGAACAAGAAGTCATCCAGGTAGTGCGTCACCCCTTCCACCTTGAACCTGTGCCCGAGCACCCACTGCAGGAAAGAGCTAAAAGCCTCAAAGTAGGCACAGGACACGGAGCATCCCATGGGCATGCATTTATCGAAGAAGAATTCTCCCTGCCACTTGAACCCCAGGAGATGCTGGCTATCCGGGTGGACCGGCAGCAGGCGGAAAGCAGCCTATATGTCTGATTTTGCCAACCAAGCTCCCTTGCCCGCCCTCCTGACCATGTCCACCGCCATGTCCAGGGAGCAGTAAGACACCGAGCACGTTCCCTCTTCTAACCAGAAGTTCACTGAGTCACCTTCTGGGTAAGACAGGTGCTGGATCAACCTGAAGGCCCCTGGCTCTTTCTTGGGTACTACCCCCAGAGGGGATACAACAAAGTTCGTGAGTGGTGGCTGATTGAAGGGGCCCGCCACCCTACCCAGGGCCGATTCCTTATTAATCTTCCCCTGCACAACTTCCGGTTGCTCCCTGGCCGATTTGAGGTTGCCCGCGTCCCTGCTTGCTAATGGGCCCCGGTAAGGTATTCTGAATCCTTCCATGAACCCCTCCGCTAGGAGCAGTCTATCCTTGGTGTTCGGATACTCGCGGATGAGGGGGAGGAGGTTTGCAATGATGATGGGGGACGGACCCTTGGCCATGTGTGGGTTGGAAGATCTGCCCCTGGCAGGCAACCTGGGGACAACACTGCTGGGAGGGGGAGGGGGGGGCGGAAAGGGAGGGCAGGACGGCGGAAATTGTCTATTTATCTTGCCTTCCCGGCGGAGGTGCGGGGCCCTCCCGCTTGTTACAAGAGGAGGCAGGATGTGTGGCCCCGCATTTGCTACAGGTATGGGAGAACCTGCATGCTTTGCCCCAGGAGCAGGACCCTGCGTTATATAACCTGCAGGTTCCATTGTACACTGTTTTACCTCCATTCTTTCGGCCACCTCCTCGGCCACCCCGAAAAGACTTGTTGAACTGACCCTTCGACTCCTGCTTCTCACCCTTGGGCTTGTCACCCCCACTGTTGTTTGTGTTGGTCTTGTCCTTCCCTTCAACTGTGCCCTTTCCCATGTGCTTAACCCAGAGCCTCACCTCCATTTGGTCCCACTCCAGTTCTGGACACATGGCCATCTTTTTTCGAAATTCGCAGTCATAGTGGTACCATCCCATCCCCCCGCTTGTCCCAGCCTCGTTGGTGATGATGCTGGCATACTGAAACAACCCCGGCCCCTGTTCTGGGAATTTTTCCATTATCACTGCAGCCAGGATGGCGAAAGCTTGTCCCCATGTTACAATGTTCTTCTCCGGCCAAGCTTGGAATCGTACCTTTTTATCCTCCTCCTTACCCCCATCTTTCTTGTGTCAACGCCCTCCGCCCCGTGCATGAGCAGGGTAAATATATCTATGAACTCTCGCCTCCAGATCCCCTCTTTGGCCGCTGTGGGAACCTCCCACCCCAATGAGCACCGCCCCGAGACCATAGGCGCCATTGTGACTAGTGGCTTGGACACCCCGGCTGCGTTGGGCAGCTCTGGGGAACGTGTGGGAGCGCTGACTGCCTGAGGTGCGGCGGGCGGGATCACCACCGGGAGTGGTACCGTGCTGGCGGGGGGACTTGCTGTAGACGGAGTGGCACCCACCGCCGGGTGCTGCCCCACTGGTTCTGCTGGGCTGCTGGTTGACGCTTTGTCGCCCTGGGGAAGAGCTTCGCTTGCCGTGCTGGCGCCCCTCCCCAAACCTGCGTGATGGACGGGACCCCAAGCGCACCCCCGGAGGAGCCGGCACCGCCCTCCACCCCCACTGTTCGAGCTGGCCCCCGCAAGGCCTGCTCTGACCTCGGCCATAAAGCTCCTCAAAGAGTCTGTGAGCTTACCCAAGTCCTCGGTTGTTGCGTAGCTCGCAGGGAGCGGGATGCTGGCTGGGGGAATGGCTGGCCCAGGTGCCGGGGGCGGAGGGAGGGGCAGCGGGGTGGCAGGGATCCGGGGGTGGTCATGGCCCGACTCCTGGTTGGCAGCGGGTCTGCCGGAAAGTCCTTTACTGTGGGCCTGCGTGTCCTCTTGGACCTAGTGGGGCCTGCCTCTTCGATGTGCTCCTGCTCTGTGGTCAAGGACGCACTGGCGAATCCAGAGTCCTCCGGGTTATTGGCCTTCAGAAGTTCTGTGGCCCAAGCCAATCCCTTGGTCTTGGCCATGGCGAGGAAAGCTGCGATCTGCGCTTCTTGTGAGGTGCCTGGCTGGGTTTCGTCGACTTGGGACATCTGCGAGAATAGACGGGGGGAACCCTGGCTATCCATCCTGCCTCCTGCGACTGACGGCTCAATCTGGAAGAAAATTTTATATTTTAAGACACTCTGCCCAACTCTGGTTGCCAGGCCTGACCTGCCTCCATGCAGATGCGCAGCCACTGCGTCCCCCCCTCGGTATCGTACTTACTTCAACCCGGTAGGCTATCAATCTTTTGGTGGCGACGCTCGGATGGGTGCCGCACTGGACTCTGTGAGTGGAGATGAAGGTAGAGGTGAGTAAATCTCCCTGGGCCCCCGTGCCCCTGTCCTCTGGGCCCCGGCACCCTCCCCAGCCCCGTGGAGCGGGGAAGCACCCACTTCCGCAGCCGCTTAGCCATGATCAATGGTCCGCCGTCCTACTAGTTGTACCTAACTTACGCTGCTGCTTGCTCCTCCTGGGTCCCCCCATGCACCCATACCTGCTACGTGATCGTTTCCCCCTGGTCAATCGCTTCCTGGCTGCGCCGAACGTCAAAATTCTGTCCTGCTTGTGGAAACAAAAATTGGGTGAGGAGTGTTCGGTCGCCTTGCTGACCTTCCCTGTTGTCAGTGCCAGTGCCAACTCCCTAGAGGCACCCAACCCCTCAGGCCCTCCTGTTGAGGACTCACTCCCAAAACGCCCCCTCGTGCCCCTGGTGGTCCAGATCTTTGTTACCTTTATCCCACGTCGTCCGACTGCGCGGGCCGCTTGTCCCTAGTGTGTGGGCAGTGCCTCGCGGGGGGGGGGCGAAGCGTGCCGCTGGAAAACAACGGGCGCGGAGTGAGGCATAGCAGGCAAGCACTACACAATACTAAGCGGGGAGGGGTGGCCCATCGGTGTTACAGCCGCAGGCCCCCGCACAGTTTGGTGCCCTAGGGAAGCTCCACCCGTCGGGTTGTCGCGTCCCCCGCTGGGCCCCCATGTGCAGGCGCAGGGGACGCCATCAGTGCTGTGGCCCCCCCGCATCTACTGGAAGGGCCCGGGCGGAGCGGCGGAGCCACACGGGGACTCGCTGGGCCACGCCACCTCCCCGCCCGCCGGCTGAGGGCCTGCCTTGCCTCCCTTTGGGCAGCAGTAGAACCGCGCAGGGTGTCCAGGCAGACCTACTGCCCTGAGAACCAGAAGGAGACTGGGGCAGGACCCGCTGCCCTGGTGAGCTGGTGCAGCGCCCCCTGCCCTGGAGTCATGTGGGACAGGGCAGCGCTCACCGCCCCGGAAATCGTGCCCCTGGGGGAGAACAAGCAGCGCTCAGGGCCCTGCGCAACGGAGACTGGGCAGCACTAGCAGGATCGGAGCCTTGTCCTGCCGGAACCTATGGCAGGCAAGGCGCAGGAGTTCACCCTGATCAAAGCTCCCGGGTGGTGGCGGTGGGGGGGGGGGGCAATTGAGTGTGAGGCAGGCGAGGCCAGGCGCAGGCGCTTGTCAGTGGCCCTGCCCCACAGGCCCTCGCGGTGAAAGCCCTGCCCGAGCCGCCTCATGGAGCGCCATGGCCGGAGGCCCTCCTGACACTGATGGAGACTCCCCCCCGGCGCCGATGGCACTGCTACCCCCCCCGCCTCCCCTCAGCGGCCCGCCGGAGCAGGCCGGGACTGCCCCCCCTAGTGGGAGAGTGGCGTGGTACCGCCCGAAATAAATGTCCCCAAATTAGAGGCAGCAGCCTCGAAGACAGTGGCGAAGCATGGGCTGTCGGCGGGGTGCGTGGTGACTCGATGGGATTGATATCCCTGCAGCGCTGGGGACAGCCGGACGCCTCGGAGGCGAGCGCTTCTCCCAGTGCTGTTGTTGGAGACCCCCCCGTGCCCCGGGGACGGCCCCCAGCATGCCGCGCGCCACCTGCCTCGCCAACTGGCCCTCGACGGCCCCGTGAGCTGGGAGGGGGAGGCTGTGCATCTCGGCGTGGCCCGCCAGGCCAGGCGCCCGGGAGACAAATGCCGGTGGTCAGCAGCCCGCGGGCCCGGTGAGGCCCGGACCCCGTGCTCCGCGTGGCCAGCAGTCGGAGGCCCCCTCCCGCCCCCCTTCCAGCGGGGAGCCCAAAGGGGGAGGGGAAGATGCACGAAATTTTTCCGGCCCGTGGAAAGGCCGTGCGACCCCACCAGTGGTAACTGGGCGGGGACCGCGGACCGAGCACGCTGTGTCGTGCCCAGGGCAACCAGACCCTGCGGCCCCTAGCGCCCCATCGTTGCCTGAGCCCTCGAGGAGCTGTCCTCCCCCCCCTAGAGCGGGTGCCGAAGCCGGGATGGCCTGGCGCCTTGCATAGGGGGACTGGGGGGGAGGATTAAACTCACCGGGAGTGCTCAAAGGGCGACGGGCAGCAAGACGGGCAGCAAGGCGGGCAGCGGTCCAGGGAGACGGCGTGTCCAGGGCGAAAAGAGGAAGAACAGTGGTGGGGGGGAGGCTATATACCCTCCCCCTGTCCTCGCGCTCCCCGGAAGTGACGCTGCCTCTCGCGTCACCCCCGGGCTGGGGGACTCCTCCCCCGAGTCCCTGCCCCCCGAGAAAGGGGGGGGGGGTGCCCAGGTGTTGCTAGAGGGCTGCCCTCCTTAGTGGCCCCCTGCGGGGGCCTCGGACAGCCGCATGTCATACAGTAGTTTTGTGTTCCCTGATATGTTAGAAGCTTGTAAAGCACCAGGTTACTCCAATTTGGAGTGCCCCCGCACTAGATTTTCTCCTATAGCTATCAGTGATGTCATCTGAAGCTGGCCTTGTTCTGTGGGCCTTGGTGTTTACTAGATTGGTAATGATGTTAAGCCCTCCTAGCTTTCTAGCGGCCTACTATAGTTGTGCATACTCAGGTCTCAAACTGTTGTGTGTTGCACACTCTGGATCGGGTCGAGTACTGCTATGCAACTTGTCTCTTTAGTATAGCCAGTATTTTTTCATTAAAACGTGTCATCCACTAGTGAAGTCAATTTTGGACAATGGTCAGAGGTGACATACTTTAGAGACAGTAAGTGCGAAGTTTAACAAAAATATGGCTGAGCTGTCTCAGTGGAGGTGAAACAGTGGCCACATGATTCTAGAGAACTTCCGGATCACTACTTCCGGTGTTCAGGATAGCACTACTTCGGGTATGGGAACTTCAGGGACAATGGCATAGTGGTAACAATAATCTTAGCAATATCACTGTTTGCTCCTTAGAAAACATTAACTGCACCCTTGCGCATCGCCTAAACGCTCGGCAGTCTCAAAGACTATATCTTGACAAGTTGTTGCCCAGTAAATGACTCCCAGCTTGTCAACATGTGAGCCAGCACTATTTTTTAAAAAGGTAGAACGTGTGAACGAGAAAAAGAAGTTTTGTTCGAACAGATTGTCTATTTTATTCCCTCAGTTTATTCATGCATGGTAAGGAATTGCCAGTGCATGTCAAACTGATGTGTTAATGGAAAATTAAATCTAAAGAGTCCTCCTTGACAGAAATGAAATGCAACACAATCCTTAAAGTAACTTACTTTGTGATTTTGCATTTGAAAAAACTCTCATAAAATGAAAAATTATTTCAATTCTTCTCACTTTGAATTGCATTGTTATCGCCCTTTTGTGTTATGCAAAAGTATTTGTCCCAGTTTAGTGCAGGGTTATTGAAGTTGCTAGATACGGTTTTGAGAAGCAGATATTGTGGCAGATGTTGTTTCTTTTTTTTTTTAAACTATATTCAATTTAATTGGACGACCAGATGATGGGCTATGCCATGATGTAACCGAGCATCTGTTGGTGTGTTGTTCTTTCAGGAGCCGGGTATTCTTAGCCAAATGCAAGATGGAAGCAAAAAGCCTCAGATTGACAGCAACAAAGCAAATAACTACAGGATCGTCAAAGAGGTCTGAACACCCACACACCTGGGGACTTTGCCTTATTATTACGAGCCTATTATGCCTGATATTTCTTCTTTTTTTAACATTATATTTTCTATTTTTTCCAGATTTTGATGAGGCTCAGTAAGCTCTGTGTTCAGAATAAGAAAGGTCGGAATCAGCAGCAGCGCTTGCTGAAGAACATGGGAGCCCATGCTGTGGTGCTTGACCTCCTGCAGATACCCTATGAAAAGGTAGCGCTACGAAACCTATGAGGCCTGAAGAAGAAATGCAGCGCTTCTGCCACAAACCGCTTTTATGAGTAGCGAGCTGCTGTGTGAAGGCCAATAGTAAAGCGTGTTGACTTCCTAACAGTACCATGCTAATGGTGAAGTGCTCTCAGTTTCTTCTTTCCAGTTTTATACCAACTTCCTCTGAATTAGTGCCCAGGAGCGCACTGGTTATGTAGCTGCTAAGGCCTTGGTAGGACAAGTTAACATTGATTTGTCCTACTCTGTTTAATACCTCCTGCTTCAGTGGCAGAGATGACGTGATGGCTATTGTCCATCCGTGATGTAATTGTAGCGTCATTTTTGGAGCCTTATGATGTAGCACTCGATTTGCCAAGAGGAATCTTGCTCCTCACTGAGGCTCGCCATATATGATGCCCTTTTTCTGATGTTCTCCCTTCCTGTTCTTGTTCCCTTCCTTCCTTCCTTGTTCATTTCACTCTAACTTACTCATCCTTTTGAAATTGGTGTGATCAGGACAAGTACTTTTCTGAGTATTTAGATCAGGTATTTTGGAACTGTAAAATCTGCTGATATTTGCAATCAGTTGTCTCCTAATAAGTGTGAATAACTATAGTGTTTCAGTATAGCACTCGCCAATTCACTAACCTTTGATTACATACTGATACATCTAGTTAATATTCATGTTCTGTGGGATTTCTTTACAGTTTATAAATGCTTGCAGTTTTTTTTAAATAACTTTTAAGAGTTTAACCAGAAGTTACTTCATACATGAGGTAAGTGAGAAAGGCACAGCCATACATTGGCAACCTTGTGTGCACAATTAGAAGTAAGTCTTAAATAAATATTTCTAGTATCTCTGAGTAGAAATTGCCAGTAGAAGTGTGACTGCTCAGAGTTTATTCATATAATAGTTAACATTATGTTTCTAAGCAGATTGAGTGCTTGTATTCCACTTTTCAAGATAGGAGAGAAGAGCTCTGATTTTTCACCAGTCCTCCAGGCTTCTTTGTGAGGGTAGCCAACAAGTCTGCAATTGTATACCTGATCTTGGGCACCATCTTTATGAAGGTGAACTAACGTTTTGCAGCAACCCTGAAATTGGTACAGTTGACCGCTGACGGTTCTTGGCAACATACAAATCATACTATATTTTGGTGGCAGAGGCAATTATTGTATTACTTTTGCATGCAAATGAAACAAAATGTATTTATTCAACAAACATTCACATAATTGATCTGGCACAAAACAATGTTACCTCTGACTTGATGCACCTCGCTTCTGATGGATACTTCTAACCGAAGATTCCTCGCCTTTAGAAATGTACTCCAGGTGCCAGACTGGATCTGAAAGTTTTTGATTGCAGGTCTTCTGTGTGCTGTTGGTGGCGCAGCACTACGCTTTGGCTTCATTCCGCGCTGGGAGTGACGGAGCAGAGATGCGTATAAGCACCTCCCTTGCCTACCAACATCAGTTCCTTTCTTTCCACGCCTTCGATCATAGTTCCAGACCTGTGTTCCCTTTCTCGTCAATATTGACAACTTTTTCAAATTGAAATCCAGTGTGCAAGTAAACCATGTCCCCACCTAAAACTACAGAGTTTAAACCATGTTATGACTGTTGGAAACAGTTGTCTGTAATGGATCCGCACAAGGTATGCCTTTTGTGTTTGAGCTTGGGGCATGTCTCAGTCATGCAATGAGTGTTTCCTCCTGCACCCAAAGGCAATCCATGACCGTGAAGAGAAGCTGTGTGTCACCAAACATTGAAAGAAGTCATGTACTTCATTTAAGTCCTGCTCCCACTCCAAGTTTAGGGTACGGATCGGTTCAGAATCTCAAGACTGATCCCTCAAAGGTCTTCTTCGCATTTGAAGTCATCCTGTAAATATAAGTCCAAATCGAATAGAAAACTCCTGAAGGCGAAGTGGGACTCAACCCCATCCCACTACTCTGTCTAAAGGTAAGTGTCAAGGTGCCGTTCCCAATCCTCAAATAAGTAGCCTATCCCACAGGTGATCCCAAAAAAGACCCCAATTCCCCGGGCCACCTGCAACACCCCAGCAGGTTGAGGCCTCTATGGAAGCCATGCTGTCTATTTGTGGCACTCTCCAGGTCCCTCTGGACCGTCTTCAGGTCCCAGGGATCCACCCGGGTTTCTAGTAATGTTGCCGCCGGTGGATCTGTCCTTGGTGCCATCTGAGCCCCTGGAAACCATCTCGAGTTCCGCGCCGACTCCGGTGCCAACTTCCATTCCGGCTCGAAGACCTGCGCTTGTCCCACTTTTATCGGTGCTGGTCCCAAAGTCGCAGGCACCAGAGGGGGGTTCATCTACCAAATCTGGTGTCCTATCCTGAGCTGAATCTGTCTCGACCCAGACCGAGGTTGCAGTCTGATTCTAATCCAGTGCTCCCGGTTCCCGTCCAAACTTATTCAGGCAATACACTAACACCATTACAGAGCTGTCCTCAGAGGCTCCATCGTCTTTTTGGTTTTGACCAGAGTTTAGAACCACTCGGAGATGACAATGTGAGGATGATTTACCCCCACATTTTGATGATTACATTTTACACATGAATTTACAGGAGGCCAGTGTGTTTGATACTTCCCCTGGAACAAGTTTGATTTCTCCCCCCTTGGGCCACCAATGGAAGAGAGGTCTTCCTTAGTTGTGGTAATTAGGTGTACTGCTGACCTATTGAAGTTAAGACATATGTCCTTACAGAAGCTCTGCAACCTGGGCCTGCATCCTCTGAGCCTATGCTCCTATTCAAGGAGGCCCTAACTGACATTTATAGGCACATGGCCTAATCCTTGCTCTTGCCCACTGGAGAACAGGCAGGTGGCCAAGTGCCACAAACCAGCACCTGGCGACCCTGATTTTCTTCAGAGCATTCTACTCCTGCGAGTTTGATGGTACAAGCTTTTTCTAGCAAGAAGAATCCTAATTAATTCCCATGACCCCACCCCTTCCCCAGTAGTCACCCAGTAATTGTGTCGCCGGGGATCAGGTAGGCAATGCGCAGGTCACCAGGGGTATCAGTATTCCCAGTCCCCCACCCCTGCTGCATCGGTCTCCAAGCTGCTTTAGTTTTCCATAAGAGGAGCACAACTACCCTGTGGGGGGCAGGCTCCAACATTTTCTACCAGGGTAGCAATCCATCATTTCTGAGAGATGGGAACTCCAAATTGTCCAGCAAGGTTGTGCCCTTCAGTTCCTTTCCGACCCACTTCCGCTCCATCCCACATCAGACCAGCTTTCAGAGGAGCACCTATCCATCTCATTGTGAGTGGTGCGGGCTCTACGGTCCAAAAGGGCCATCGAGAAAGTTCCAGACTTGGAAATAAGAATGGGTTGTTTCTCCTACTGTTTCCTCGTGCTGAAGAACAATGGAGACTTTTGTCCTACAGTAGATCTTTGCCATCTGAATGCCTTCCTGTGGGAGGACAAAGTTGAAATGGTCACACTGGCCAGGACCTGCCTGCCTTGGATTCGGGCGAATGGATGGTAGCCTTGGACCTACAGGACATGTACTTCTATGTGTACGTCCTGCAGTGCTACAGACATTACCTGTGGTTTAAGGTTGGCCAGGAGCCTTGTCAGTTTGCCCTGCTCCCCTTTGGATTGATCAGTGCTCTCTGGGTGTTCACAAAAGGGATGGTGGTGGTCAGTGCTCATCTTCGGAGGTTTGGGATGCCAGTTTTCCCCTACCTCAGTGACTGGATGATGAAGGCGAGGCGCACCATAGTCAGTCGTAGACCATCTCCTGAATATTTTGGGGTTCTCGGTCAATGAGCCAAAGTCACACCTGGCTCCTTCGCTGAGACTTTCTTCTGTAGGAGATGTCTTGGACACAGTGCAGTTCAGGGCCATAACTACGTCACTACAAGTCTAGGACATTCATTTTTTCAGCCACGGATCTGAATCTCATGAGAGTAGCTCTGAAGCATCTTGGCCTGTTAGCCTCAATCATCCTGTTTATACTTTGCCAGGTGGCCTATTCTACCTCTGCAGTGGGATCTGAGATCTCGATGGGCCCAGCACCAGGGAAACATGTTGGATATTATCCAGGTTTCGGAGGAGACTGCACAAGATCTGAACTGGTGGCTGCTGGGCCACAACCTTACCAGCAGCAGACTCCTCTCCCTTCCCCATCCAGGGTTGATGCGGGTGACTTATTCATCACTGCTGGGTTGGAGAAGTCATCTGGGCAAGGTGGCGATCAGAGAACCCTTCACTCCGGGACAAAAGCACCTTCATATCAGTCTGTTTGGCCATTAACCAGGCGTTAAAGGCCTTCCTTCTGTCCATCAAGAGAGGGATTGATATAGGTCCCCACTGACCCCTCTACCGCCATTTGGTACTGCAACAAGAAGGGAGGAGTAGGTTCCTGGATCCTGTGCCAGGAGGCTCTGCACCTTTGGAGGTGATTGGAACCTTAAGGCACCTCCCTGCTTGTGAACCACCTGTCAGGATCATCACTGAATACCAGGGCGGACATGCTCAGCTGGAGCTATCTGGTGAATCATGAATGGCAGCTCCACCCAGAGGTGGGGAGCATCCTGGCTAGCTTGCAGCAGTGGGGAGAATCCTGGTTAGTTCTTTTTGCCACTGCAGAGAACTCTGTGTCCAAACATTTGCACGTTGGAGTTCCCACGAAGATTCTCCCAAACAGACGCTTTTTAACTGAGGTGGAACACAGGACTGCTGTATGCATCCCTGCCTCTGTCTCTCCTACCCAGAGTTCTAAAGAAAATCAGGGACAACCAGGCCCAAGTCATCCTGGTGGCCCAAGATTGGGCCAGCAGACTGTGGTATGAGGAACTTCTGAACATAGTGTCTGCCCTCCAATCAGGCTACCACTTAGGAAAGATCTTCTGTCACAGCAACAGGGTATGGCTCTCCACCGAACCTACTCAATCTACACCTCCATGCATGGAGAATGAGGGGTGGCAGCCAATGCCATTAAATTTGCCAACTGAAGTTGGGCATGTCATCCTGGCTGCCAGGCACCCTTCCATGAAGTTTGCTCTGGGACAAATTTGAGACTTGGTGTGGAGTCCGCAGGACAGACCCTTTTCAAGACAAGCTTTCAGAATGTTATTTGTTTGGTCTTGTGTGCAGCAAGGCCTTGTGATGGGCACTATTAAAGGTTATTTATCGGCCCTTTTAGCCTTTTTGCATTTACTGCACTCTCCCTCCCTTTTTGTGTCAGCTGTTGTGATGTGTTTTATTAAAGATTTAACACACGTGCTTCCTCCCAAACCATTTGTGATGCTACAGTGGGACCTTAATTTGATCTTGACATTTCTCATGTGTACTCCCTTCAAGCAGATGCATGGCTGCTCGCTGCATCTTCTGTCACCACTGCCTTCCTCACCACAATTACTTCAACACATACCTTGAGTGAACTCCAGGCTCTCTTGGTGCAACCACCCTATACCACTTTTTTTTCCAGACAAGCTGATGCTGAGAGCCAGAGCAGCCCTCTTGTTCAAAGTTGTAATGCATTTTCACGTTGGGTGATCCATCACCCTCCCAATGTACTTTGCCCCACCTCATCCCTTTGAAGACGAGAGACTCCATTTGCTGGTTACCAAAAGAACTAGTCAGCTTTTTGTGGTGCTTTTGGGGGCAAAGAAAGTTAGGGCAGTGTAACAAAGGACTCTGTCAAGGTGGATCATCCTTTGTATTAAGATCTGCAATGCATTGGCAAAAAAGCAGCCCCCAGAAGGTCTGAGGACCCATTCCATCAGAGCTAAGGCTGCCACCACATCGTTGGCATGCAGAGTGTCTGCTGTTGACAACTGTCAGGCCGTGACGTGGGTGTCAATGCACACAATCACAAAGCACTGCTACTTTGACAGCTAGGTCTGACAGCAGGGGCAGTTCACTGGTTCGGTCCTGGGGAGCTTTTTAATGTGAGCCCACTTCACAGACCTCTACACTTTGGGAAGTTCTGCTTTTGCATTTGTTCCTGAAGCTGAGAAATCTGTGGTTAAAAGTATTCTTACCTTTGGGAATGCTCTTTTTGGTTGATACTCTATCTAACCACAGATTACTCAATGCCAGTCCACCTCCCCATTCTGAGAACTCGTTTCTTTTTCTTTTTTCAAAAAAGGTCCCAAGTTATAGAACTGGTGTATCCAATTGGGATCCCCCCTCCTCCACCCCTGCATCCGAGTGCGCAGAAAGCGTAAAGCGAGAAACTGGCGTTGGCACACAGGGGTGGTGCCTATATGCGACTCTTGTGTCACATCTGGGGCAGACCAAAGCCAACGTGGAACCGCTCGGCACCACCTGGTGGCACGCAGGAGCACAGTATGGAAAACCTCCAGATACAGTCTGGCGCCTTCGGAACATTATAAAGTGAGGAATCTGTGGTTAGATAGAGTATCCACCAGAAACTTAATTAACTTGTTCTTTTGTGTCTGTTTATTGTGAATACACTATATAAAGTTAAAAATGAAGTGGGCTTAATTCATAGTAAAGCGAGATGCTGATACATGTAGGATCACCATCGGTTTTCCGCTCTCCGGGGATTGAGATCCTAATGCTTGGTAATGATTAAGGTGCCCTATATTTTGCTGAAACACAGTTGGGTTTGATGTTGGGTGGTTTGTGTTATGTAGCTTGCATCTCCCGAGTACAGTGCTCTTCGGCAATATCTGTGCGAGGTGCATATTGGTTGCAAAAGTTTAAAGGATTGAAGGCACATTTAGAGATCCAATGCTCTTGTGTTATCTAAACTGATACGATTCATCTCTGCAGCGTGACCTCAGGGAAGTCAGAGCTGGCTCATATCTGACTTGCTCATGCCAGTTAAATAGTGCAGAATGTGGTGTGCTGGGCTTAAACTGCCGAGCAAAGTCTGCACATTTATCAGATGTGTTAATGTTTGAATGCTTACAAAAAGTTTCCTTATTTCATGTTTTAATCTCTTCTCCAGAACGATGAAAAGATGAATGAAATAATGAATCTGGCCCACGTATTCCTTCAGAATTTCTGCCGTGGAAATCCTCAGAATCAAGTTCTTCTGCATAAGCATTTGAACCTGTTCCTCACTCCTGGCGTAAGTATGGATGCGCACATGTTTTGGGGCGATAGAAAATCATGTATAGATTGGTCACGGATTCTTTTTTACCCGCATTAGAGGGTTGTTATGTGTTTTAAAAGAAGGAGATTTTCATTTTTTCTCCTGTTTGCTAGAAGACTGGTACTATGTGTCATTGTACTCTGCCGGACACACTGACATTGGAAACAGGGCAGTGCTCATGTGAACAAGATTCAAAGGATGAAAGGCTGAGTTGGCAGTGCTACTATGCAAAACTGTTGCCCCCGGTTGTTGCATGAATTGTCTTACCGAATGTTTTTAAACATTTTATTAGTTTTAGAATTGTAACAATCTTAGCATCATGATGTCCCTAATTGGCTGTAAAGCCCAGAACAGAGTTCGGCTGGGTTATAACAAAGCATTTTTAAATAAAGGTACTTCTAGCTGCTCATGAAAGGCCAGACATTCATAATTATCATTAAGTCCAAAAGGGAGGGCAGCCTTCATCACAGACTGGGCGATACTAATAAGGTGTACGCTCTTTGATTTCATTATCGACTTGATGTAGTAGGCCTGTACCGTGACCTCAGTGTTGCTGTAATTTAGTTCAAGGCCACTTCTCCAAAGTCCTGCAGATAGGCCCATGTTACCTTGCATCCCCTTCTTTAAGTAGCTTGCAAACTGTAGAAATTGCCCTTTGGATGGTGTGAAGCTCTTTAAAAAAAAAAGTCAAAACTCATACAGCTTCCAGTTGCTACAACCTTACTAGTAGGAATATAGCCTTGGGACCAGCAGGCAATAAGTCAATCTGTCAGATTGAATTCTGAATTCAAATATTGTACATACCTAATCCAAAGTTTATCCGCAACAGTGGGATCCAGGGAAGATTTCCAGGATATCCACATGGTTAAAATGTACATATAGTAAATCTAAATGTGAATCGTTTTACCCGATTATTGGCACGAGTCCCTAGTTCATGGGCCATTCTTAGACATCCTTGCCTAGGGATTCTTAAGCTAATGCAACTCACAGTGTGCACGATATAATTTATATAAATGAAAAATAAATAAGCACAAAGATGGATCACATTACCATAATATCTTATCTGAAATAGTTATGCTAGATATTTAAAGTCCGGTCTAATTTCTTAGCTGCATAATTTTGGTGCCAACCTAATAAAACGATAGGGCCCGTAGTCACAAAAGAAGTAATAAGTCTGCATCCATAGGTGTATGCCTACGTTGGGGTGCAGATTTACTGCTTCTGGGAATCACACAAACCTTTCCAGACTCAGACATTCCCTGACACATTGCTGGGAGTGTCAATGGACACCTCCCGTAGGCTCCTTTTCCCCTGTGCGGAAATCTATGTACTGTAGATTTAAGCAGAGGGGGCAATCTTAATTTTTTTGTGCTTTTTCTTTAACAGGGAAAGCAATCTTCCCCATTGAGAAAGTCTTCCCCTGTACCTCAGCAAATTTGGTGGTGATCCAGATTCCTTCCCATCCAGTCTTTGGCTGGAGAAGATCTCTGACCATTTCCAGGGAGAGAAAGCGTTGGATTTGAGTTTGTGAATGCTGATAAATGTACACATTTGTGGACGTACGAAGACTTGCAAGGCTAGTCATGCTTTGTAAAGCCAACTTCCCATATCCTGCATGGTATTTAGTACTATGGTTATCTCTACACTCATGGTCGAGACATCCACAGAAGTAAATTCATTTAAGCCTACCATAAATCCTTTTGTGAAGTCCTGCAAGGCATAATTGAGTTCTTTTTGGATGTAAACATAAGTTTATGGCTAAAAATGCCTTTATGGATTGAGCCTGTTATCTTTTCATAGTCAATCACATCTAGAAATGTGTGCCTGTCCCGCCCACCCACTCCAGCTGCTGAATAATTTCTCTCACATGGCTGCTGCAAATTCGAGGTTATGGTGTGAAGGGTGAGCAGTGAAGGAAATGTGGTCAGATGTAAATGGCACGCCACTGACTTCCAGATATCTAATAAAGTGCAGGTGATAACACTACATTCTTAGATCTGGATGGGTTGGATAGCGACCAGTGATCCCGCAGGTCTTACTTGCAATTGCATGAGGAATGTGTACCCATTTTATAAGTTTCAAGGGTTGACCACTTATGTCACAGCAGTCTCAGGTTTGCAGCCTGTTAATATATCCAGAGATGTGGACTTTCAAGAACACGCCTGGATTATGGGGTCCCCGCATCCAAATGAAGTCTTGAAGCTTCTTCTACAGGGATGATATCCTCTCTGGGCACAGCCAGAGCAGTGGTTTGGAAAAGATACAACAGACGGCGATCATGTTAATTTTGGCTGCCATCAGTGTTCCCAGCCATGATAATATTACCAACTTTCCTTCCAGTTACATCTCTCTGGTTAGTTCCCTTACGTGAAGGCCAGTCCGCTTTTGGGAGGTTGACATGGAATTTCTTAAATGAACATTTGATTAATACCTTTGTTAGATTAACACCAAAATAGCTAGGTAAACCTATATCCTAGGTAACTGGATGATCTCTTTCATAGGCGCTCAAGGGAATAATAAATTCCTAGGAGGTTCTTCAGCTACTTACCTCAGCACACCATTTAATAGTTTCCAATGTTTCATGATGTGTTAGTACTATTAAAGTGAGACTTTTTGTAAATGCCCTTCCCTGTGCCAATTACCTGTGCTTGCTGATAATCATGCCTACCTTTCGCCATCACATTTGTTAGCAGAGTTTAAAATGATGTGTCAGGAGGCCAGGGAAGGTACATCTTAAGGATTTTGGGGGCCATCGGCCAAGCCTATTTTGGGAGCCCCTGTTCCCAACAACTTTGAATTTGGTTCATTTACAGCTAAATCACACACATTGATCGTACCTTAAAAGTTAAGTAAATGTAAAAGAAAGACGACCAATGATAGGCAATTGCTTATTTAAAATCAGCACCCAACGCTTTAACATACCTTCTTTCCTCAAGTTGCCCTTGGATTGCCTTGACAGATTGTCATGTAAGTGGACCATAGGGCAGCCCGGTATGAGGCTGTGGTATACCTGCCAACATTCTATGACCAAAAGAGGTATAGGTAGTTATTACAGCTTGACTAGTTGGATAAGTTAATGAGGGAACCCTATCCAGACCAAATAATAAGGTGCCCCCTTGAAAGGTGGGGCCCGGGCCCAGAGCCCACTTTGCATATGCCTTCAAACATCTCTGCGCCGGGGGTATGCTATTTGCGTTTCCACGTATCGTCACTGTTAATTTGTTTCTTGATTATTTAAACTCCTACCTATCAATATTCTTTTGTGGTCGACTATCTGTCACTCATCCTTCCCTGGTTTATTGGCAGACTTTAGTCTCCTAATCAACTCAATGCTATTTCAAGTCTATCAGTGCTACTATGAATGTTTTAATCTGCAATCACTACATGTATGACGAAACTACGATAGCATTGCCTGGTTTGCTGAGGGTGGGGAGATAATAGGGGGTAAAGGTACAGGGTGACTTCAGAAACTGGAAGTTAATGACTGATGTAAAGAGGAACTATGGAGGAAGGACATTCATATGGCCCTGCGATCACGAAAAATGAGACCACTCCTCAAATCAGGAACATGGCACCACAGTGCAGTCTGTCAGATGGCGTAGGGTGTAACTGAAACACACAGAATCCAGAATACAACACCATTTTGGAAAAAGCAAACAACGCTCATACCTTAAGGAAAGTGTTTTGTCCTTAATGCATGTAGTGGGCTACACTTGCCATGGTTTAAGGGTGGCCACCATACACTTGCAGCTGATTTAGAGTTTGTTGAACAAGTTACTCTGTCACAACCCAATGGATATCCAGCCTTATTATAAGTGCCACAGGATATTATGCATATGCAATAATTATGTATGTCATGTCTGTGACGGAGTAACCCATCTGCCAAGTCATAATCAGGTCCTAAGTATTGTGTGGAAAATGGTGTTTAACATACTGTACAGGGGTATAGTGGATTTTCCTGGAACATCCAAACAAAATTCCTTTGACTCTGTCCCATCCTACCAGTTTATGATTAGTAATGCTGTGCTGTTACCACCATACTGAAATGAACACACTGTTTTGACGTAATCCCATGTGTCAAATCGAATGTGAGCACATAACTGTATTGGCCTACTTAAGACGAACTGTGAGCTAGGTGCAATATCTATGCAATATAGTTCTCTGGCTGTACAATGTAAACGAAAACTGTAAAAAAAAAAGTAGAGTGAATCATTTATATATGATTAATAAATGTGCTCCTATATGTGGTAATTTTTGCATGCAGCTGCTGGAAGCTGAAACCGTGCGGCACATCTTCACAAACAACTACCATCTGTGTAATGAAGTGAACGAGAGAGTGGTGCAGCACTTTGTACATTGTGTTGAAACCCATGGCCGCCATGTGGAATACTTGAGGTTTTTGCAGACCGTGGTCAAGGTGGATGGAAAATACGTGAAAAAAAGTCAAGATGTTGTGATGACCGAGGTATGTCAAACGTTTATGCTATGCTTCAGAGCTATCCTTGTGTACTAAATGTGACAGTATATGCATCTGTGGTTTGCAGGATATTTGTAGATGGCTTAAGAATCTTAGTAAAATCTTCCAATGTCTTGCTAGTACTTTATAACACATAGGGCCTCATTACTAGTGCCCCAATATCCCAAATGATGGTACTGGCCCTGCTGGGATTATACATTTCACGGCAACACTTCCGGTCGGGACTGTTTCGCCTAAACACCTGATTCGTTGAAAGCAGTTGAAATCTCAGGAAGAAATACTATTTGAAAGGCAGCGTTTTACATGGGCAGGTACTGTCTGGTATTGACCACCTGCACTTCTTTAATTTGAAAGGAAGAGTACCTGCACTTCTCAGCACTACTGTAATACTTTTAATGAGAGAGTGCCTGCACTTCTCAGCACTGCTGTAATACATTTAATGAGAGAGTACCTGCACTTCTCAGCACTGCTGTAATACTTTTAATGAGAGAGTGCCTGCACTTGTCAGGGGCAAAAAGGTACGCTAAATAGTGAGTACTTGCACTTCTATAGTTTCATTTAAAGCACTTGTGAAAGGGGAATAAGTGAGAGAATGTTGCGTAATATTCCCAATTCCTCTTGTAATTCCTCATTTCTCACTGAAGCTCTCAGTGACGAACTCAAGACCCAGTGGTACTCCTCTCTCCTGGAATTGCCAGTGCCCCTGCTATCTGTAATAAGAGGTGATGGGGTAGATGGCCGTTTTCCAGCCCACTCATAAAGAAGCCTGTTGTGCTTTGTAAATCAAAGGGTAAATGTACCTCAGCGACCGGCCATCTAGTCTATTTATTATGTTCCAGGATGTAGTAACCAATCGGCACACAGGGTAGAGCTCTAATAGATGGGCGGCGGTGATAAGTTGATATGAGCAGTAGCGGCTGCTAAGGGGCAGCAGTGGTGGCGGGGAAAGTGGGGTGTTTAAAAAAAGAACATTTAAACTTACCTTACCGGGGGCGCCTCTCCTCTGTCCTTCTTGCCACGACGCAGGAACAGGAAGCACCCAGGTTTCCAGACTCTTCTTGCCAATCACAACGTTGCTAATAGCAGTGTTCTGATTGGTCTGAGCACCATGGTTTGGTGCTCAGATGGAGACTGGGGGGCCTGTGCATGTTCTCCACCGAGGCTGTGCATTACAGCCAGTGGAGAACATGCTAAGTGCGCATGACTGTTTGACCGGCCCAAGATGGCCGGCCAAACCATCAATCACACTTGGAGAGTGCCTACCACTCCTCCCCTGCTCTGCGGGCAGCCCCTCACCTACAGAGCCACTAGGGAAAAATAAAATAATGATAACACGGCGTTATCATTTTATTTTTCTTGTGGGGCGATGCTCCTATGCCTTAGCGAAGGAGCCGCCCCTGGTGAGGCTGGTTATCATAGGCACATACATGATTTACAACTGCCACCATATCTTACTCCAGGCCACTGTTCCAAGCCATCAAAGATGGTGCTGCTAAAAGATCCGTTTACCACGTTTTAATAATTTTCTTAGCGGGAGAAGGCTTTTTTAGCGGGTAATGCTCTTGGTGACAGTTGAACTCAGGTGCTCTGTTTACTCTATGCTACTGTGGGCTGGTATTTACATTTTTTCCGCACTTCATTCAGCTTCCACTGCAGCCCTTCTGTTTTGAGTGTAAACCCCAGTGCTTAATTTGAGCCGGTGCTCAGCACCGGCACTTAATTGGTTTCCGGTGCTCGGCACCTAACTGTTCCAAGTATGGTGTTGACAGTTTACCACATGGTGGCGCTGCTCATCTAATTTAGAGATGAGCAGAACAATGGTTGTTTAGGAATGCAATATACATTAAAATAGTGCTAATACCTGCCTCCCCAGCCATTCCTTTAGCTTTGGGGACCTGGAAAAATCGGAACTTTCGCATTTACATGCGAGAGAGATGGGCAGTAGTTGTTTTGGCAGTGATGACAAGGGCGATGTGTGGTGCACGCCTCAGTGGCCTCCTGGTCAGAGCCCTGGCACTTAATATTTTACAAATTAAGCACTGGTAAACCCGTTGAAGGTAAGATCTCATGGTTTATTTTATTTTTGAAAGAATACAAGAATAAATGTGCCGAGTTTGGGATTATTTGTGACACAAGAAGGATGTGCGTCGGCAGTCAGGCAATCGACAAATGAGGCATTACGAGACGGCCTCTTTGCTCACTTAAATTCTGAAGTTCTGAGTTTACCAAATAGCTTTGAAATGAACCGACTTGCAATAAATAGATCCAGATGGATATTTAAACTCTACACAAAATGCACCAAACTGCCTAAGGACACCCACGAAGACAGGGGAGTGAGGGGATTAGAACTGTATTTCTCGGTGAGGCAGGGTTATGGACATATAGAGAGCAGCAGTTCCTATGAAGTTGTATGAAATTAAGCGTGCAGAAGCAACATATCTAAGTGCAAAGATTTTTTAAAAAGCAGAGACTACAGCAGTTTGGTTGCTTTTATTTTACTTTAATGTGTTTGAATGTAACTGTTGTCACTTCTGTTTTAGTGTGTTACATTTTGCTGAATTTAAGCTGTAGTGTTGCAGATTTCCATCTCATAAAGACCCAAGTAGTGTAAAGAAAAGTATGACTATCTTCCATTTTAGATGATGGTGATTAATGAGTTTCCACATTGCCATTTTAGTTAATTAATGGTGGTGAAGATGTGCTGGTGTTTTACAACGACAGAGCCTCGTTCCCGGTCCTCCTTCAGATGATGTGCTCGGAGCGGGATCGTCGGGATGAGAGTGGGCCCCTGGCCTACCACATCTCCCTGGTGGAGCTGTTGGCGGCATGCACTGAGGGCAAGAACGTGTACACTGAGATCAAGTGCAACTCTCTCCTACCTCTGGATGACATCGTGAGGGTGGTGTCCCACGAGGACTGTATCCCTGAGGTAAGCCGGGCATGCCCGCAACAGATTACGCTTTTACAACTATGTATGGAGAACCTCAATGTCTAATCTACTAAAAGGAAGAACACAGACTTTTCCTGCTGTGCTCAGCTCTATTCTTTTGCTCCTAAACTGCGTTATTAAGAAAATCAATCAGCAAGAAGGTCTGACAGCACAGTGGTCTTGTCACTGCTCCACATTTGTTCAGTAGCCTGCAGTACCTCTCTTCCCGGCGTCTTGAAGGCTGCCTGTGGCAGGCAAAGTGATCTGAACACAGGACTCCCAGCCCTAGGGAGGGTGGAATGAAGTTGTTGATCATCCAGCAAACACTTGCAGCTGCTTTATGAAGCTGCAGACCGAGAGGATGTTTTAACATTTAACCAAGCTGCTGTGCCAGACAAAACTACTAGTCTGGCGAAGGAAGGGGGCAAAGTATCCAGCTTTGCCTATGTTCAGTCTGTACTGCAAAGAAAATGAAGTGGATTGAGAGCACCTGTCTGCTTTACCCCCCACTCAATAACCTAACAAAGACATATGTCTTTGTTAGGTTAGGGAGCGGAAGATAAAGCAGTGTAGACTTCATTACATGTACATAATATGTTGAACTACATAGAGTTTAAGTTGGTGTAAGCATTAGACTTGAACATTGGGTTATCGTGTAAATTGTGGCCAATTTATCTGTGTGGTGGTGCTTTTTCTATTGTGTATGCCACAAATCTCTGAATTGCCTAAAATACGACTTGTATCATTCTGAAGGATATTCTATCATTAAAAATTGTGAAAATGCAAGATTGACACGATTTAGCTGACATTCCCCAAAGCTCGTTGGTTTACAGCCATAGGCAAGTCAGTAGTCAATCAATTAATCAGGATTTGTAAAACGCTGCTGATCACCCACGAGGGTATCCAGGCGCTGGGGTGAGGGGAGGTGTGGGGGGGGAGAGGAGTGGCTGCTGCTGGTCGCAGTTAATCGAACAGCCAGGTCTTTAGTCTGTGTCTGAATTCCAGCCAGGTGGGTAAGGTCCGGAGGTGGATGGGGAGGCTGTTCCAGGTTTTTGCGGCCAGGTAGGAGAAAGAGCCGCCGCTGCTTCTGCTTTGTCGGAAGTGCAGAGTGTGGGCAAGGGAGAGGGAGTAGTGTTTTCTGTGTATGGTCTCTGTATCACCTTTGGTAATAATATTGGCCAAGCTCAGCAGCTTAGCTGCTGGACGTTTTGGCGACAGAAATAAAAAAACACAGCTGCCAGTTATTAAAGTTATTAAAGGTCTAGTTCATAATTAATGGAAAAGTATATTTATTGGCACAAACCCATAAAAAGTTGAGAGACTCTAAATATTGTAAAGTATTGACAATTCCTTTTACATTAAAGTCATTGGAACAAAAAGTGGAAGTCTACAGAGATATTAATATCTCTTGGAGAAGGTATTTATTAAAATAATTAATTGGTAACAGAAATCCTCCAATTTCTGGAGGAGACTCTCCTTGCTGAATTACCTCGACCATACTATTCCTATGAAGAAGAAATTCAGCTGTAGTAGCTTCATACAGAGAGCTTCTTCCAGAAGTCACAGGGTTTTCAGTACCCACCAAATATAAATCAGGCCTAAATCTCAGCAAAGAAATGTCACTCTGATTGGGGCATTTGGGCAGATATTGAATTTGGTTGAGAAAGGGATATATGTATAATCACTTGTTTTCTTTAGGGTATTCCAGCATATCCTAGGAGCCTTTCAATTCATAAATATCAGTCTCTCTCTTACGCGGCTTTCAGATCTCGATCTGTTACATTACAGTTGACCATAGGAGTTAAATTGTATCGCACTGGGTCTTGGTAATCCTCCCTTCACTGAGAAGCAGAGAAGACAGAGCAGTCAGGACCCTCTGTGATTTTCCATTCCTGTTCTGCTGCCATCTCTGAAAGTGGCCTTCATATAGAGCAAGTGAAGTAGAAGGTTGATGCTCATAGTGCAAGGCTTAAGGTCAGTACGTCTGGGCAAGATGCTGTTGGTGGAGGAACCTGTTCTTTTTGTTTTGGGGGGAATCTGTATTTCTCCAAACCTCACCCCTCTTTCTGACTGAATGATATGGCATATTCCCCTCCATAGTCATGATAGGGCAGTGTTCCTACCACCCGGGTTGCCGTGTGTGAAGGGGACCAAAGCATACCCAGGAGGAGGAGGCTGAATTCCTAATCTTGTAATTGACTGTATTCTTGATGCGACTAATTGTTGCTTGTATGCCACATGCCTTGAGGAAGACTTTTCTGTCAACCTACCCAAGGGTGAGTCATAAATTCCTTGCAGAATTCAGTTCATCTTTGGGGATTGGATTGGTTGTGTCTTGTAGAAGCTCAGTAACATCACAACGGTGATTTTTCTCTTCTGAATGCAGCCACTGCGATTCCCTCTGAATATGATAGAAAATGTACTAAGCATTTCATATTTGGGGCAATAAACATCTAAGCTTTACACAAGAGTTGAATTTGGAGGAATGGCTTGAGAAATATGAAAAGTATGTTATGTTAATATAATTTATTGAGCGCACGAATACCCAGAGGTGTCTTGGCGCTGAAAACCAAAAGTAAGCCCGTAAGAAGTAGAACCTAATTCCGGAATAACCATGTTTTAAGACCCTTTCTAAAAGAGGCAAATGAGCTCACAGCTCTGATATCCGTTGGAAGCGTATTCCATAGTTTAGCTGTGCCATAAGCAATGCTTCGGCCTCCCCAACTGGAGGTGCGAATCCTTGCAACCATCATAAGTTTGGCGCCGGTGGATCGTAGCTGTCTGGTAGGATGGTACCAGGAGGAGAAGTTTTAAGAAACACTGGTCCGGTATTATTCAAGGCCTTATATGCTAAGCATAGCATTTTGAACTTGATACGATGTGCCACAGGAAGCCAGTGGAGTGTCCGGATTTCTTTAGAGACTGACTCATACTTAGGGATATTAAATAGGAGTCTTGTGGCTGCATTTTGTACCATCTGAAGTTTTTTTTATATTGTTTCTGCATATTCAGGTAGAGTCTGTTGCAGTAGTTTAACTTTGACAGCACAAGTGCAGTCACCACCGTCCTCCTGGAGTCGACGGGATATAGGGCAGAATCTTCTTCAGTTTCTTAATCAGATGGTAGGTGGCCGACACAGTAGCATTGGTCTGCTGAGAGAAAGTTAGTTTGTTGTCAATCAGTACCCCGAGACTTTTTGCCTTTTCTACTGGTTTTGGCAATTCACCCATCTCAGCCGGCCACCAAAGGCCGTCCCATCTGGGTTGTAGATTCCCAAAGATCACTACTTCAGTTTTTTCCGAGTTAAGTTTAAGACAGTGCTTGCCCATCCATCTGTTAATTTCCACCATACAGTTTTGAAACTGCAGTGCTGGGGAGGCTTGATCTTTGATGCCACAACCACAATCTGTGTGTCATCGGCATACAATGTTAGACTGAAGCCGAAATGCTGGATCAAAGGATACATAGATGTTAAACAATGATGGGCTAAGTGATGAGCCCTGTGGAACTCCACACGGAAGAACATAAGTGGTTGATTTAAACTGATAGGGCAGTTTTCCTTCAGAAAAGAAGATAGCAGAGCCAGTGCCATACCCATAACCCCTAATGTTTCCAGACGCAGTTGCAGTAAATTATGGTCAACAGTATTGAAAACTGCCGACAAATCAAGGAGGATAAGTGCGGCAGCATCCCCTCTGTCCATCACAGTCCTAATCTCCTCGGTGGCCTTGATCAGGGCAGTCTCCGTACTTTGTTCTGAATTAGGAGGGAATCAAGTAAATCATTTTCTTCGATAAAATGAGGTAACTGTTTGTTCATGATTTTCTCTACTATTTTGGCTGGAAGTAGCAGCCTGGCAATTGGGCGATAGTTGCTCGGGTTTTATGCGTCCAGATTAGGTTTTTTTATCAGTGGAAGGATTGACGCATCCTTCCATAAATCTAAATCTAAATCTAAATCCGTATTTGTAAAGCGCGAACTACTCACCCTTACGGGTCTCAAGGCGCTGGGGGCCGTCGTGGAAATTAAGTGAGCTATTGCCCAGAGTCACATGGTGCTGAGCTGAGCTGCCGCCGGAGCCGGGAATCGAACCGTGAACCCTGTGCTCCGAAGTCAGCTGCCCTGGCCGCTGCACCACACCTCTCCACGTGCAGGAAAAATACCAGACGTGAACATGCTGTTAAATATTTCCGTGAGAATAGGACTTACCTCCTTCGCTATATCATTCAAAACTGCGGGGGGGGGCAAGGATCCAACGGGGATCCAGATTTGATTTCCCTAATGTGTTTTCCCACTAATTCAGTAGACAAACATTCATATGGAAGACTGGCAATTTGTTGTTGAGCTAGTGAGACGCGATTGGCAAGTTTTTACAGAGAGGTGTCCTAAACCTGAAAGAAGCTTTTGGTCCGGTTTTTATAGATTAATGTTGTGGTGGATACAGACAGTGTCTCTGCAAATTTTAGGTACCTAGTGGGTGCTTAAACTTCAGGAGTTTGTTTTGAATATAAGACATACAGTCCCACAAATGGGTTTTATACCTGATGTTTAGAAAGTATTAGCTGGCAAATATACTGATATATTGATGTTTATTTAGTACACTTCTAATTCCTATTAGAAAGTTTGTTCAGTATAAATGGGGTTTCAGGGTTAGATAGGTGTCAGTGAGACGGCCTAGGTCACATACTTTCTATGCAGCGGATGACCCTGGAATTGGCTTTCTTTGTGCCGGCTGTTGGCTTCAAAAAGCTAGGTCTTGTTACAGTACATAAATATTCCCCATTCCAAGACAACACAACATACATAAGAATGAGCCTGACAAATTTTTAGACATATACAATATAACACACCCTTGATAGGCCTAGATAGAGGAATGTTATGGTTTAAGACATTGAATGCAGACATTGGGATTAGGTAATATCAGTAATGCAATTGGTCATTTAAATCATCGAATCATCCGCAGAATTTAGTTGATTGTCTGCATGTGACCCCTATCAAATATAAGTACATCTATCCTCGCTGAAATATTTAACTTTATACATGATTCTACCCTGCATTGGAAGCCAATTAAAGACCCTCAGAATGCTAGGTCCCAAGAATTGTTGTACCAGGTGATGAGTTGCTTCATTCTGCAGTGTTTGTAGCTTTGAGACACAGTTTTTGTGACGATTTCAGGTACACCATGCTGTGATTTTTAAGTAAAGAAATAATTTCCATCACTGTGCCTGCATTCATTTAACCCCTTTGCTGCTAGGCCTCCTCCCCCCCCCCCCTGTGCTAAGCCTTTTTTTGGCTATTTGGGGTAGTTCGCGCTTAGGCCCCTGTAACGTTTTGACCACATAAGGTATCCACGCCAAATTTGCGTCTTTTTCTTCCAACATCATGGGGATTCTAAAGGTACCCAGGGTTTGTGGATTCCCCTGGAGGGGACCCAGAAATTAGCCAAAATATAGCAAAAAATCTTTTTTTGGGGGGGGGGAATGGAAAAAAAGGGCTACAGATGAAAGCGTCTGGTTTTTTCCATGCAAATGGTATCAACAAAGGGGTTGTGGTGCTGAAATCACCATTTCCCCAGCTTTCAGGGACAAGCAGACTTTTGTCAGAAAACCAACATTTTTTACACAGTTTTGGCATTTTTCTGGGACATAGCCTATTTTTGCTATTTTTTGTGCTTTCAACCTCCTTCCAGTTAATGGTAGAAATGGGTATGAAAGCAATAATGGATCCTGGAAAGCTATACATTTTAGAAAAGTAGACAACATTCTGAATTCAGCAAGGGGTCATTTGTGTAGATCCTTCAAGGTTTCTTTATAGAAATTAACTGTTGAATATAGGAAAAATTGAAAATTTGTTGAAAAAAACAGCCATTTGTGTCAACGTTTTCACCTGTAACTTCTTCTAATTATGACAGCTGTTTGAAAGCAATATACCGTTACATCCGCTGGACCTTTCTGGTTGTGGGGATATATAGGACTTGTAGGTTCACCAAGAACCCGACGAACCCAGAGCCAATAACTGAGCAGTGTCTTGCAATGGTTTTTTATTATGTACCGGGTATATAGCAATTAATTTGGGAAAATATATACATGGAAAAATCGGTATGAAAGACACCTATGTAGTTCTGAAATTGGAACAAAATATAGAGTTTAGAAACAGTAGATATTTGCACATTTCCGAAATTGTGAGTACCCATACTAGCATGAGAATTATAGGTCATTTTTCAAAACGACTTCTTTTTTACACATTGTCTTTCATTTGGAAGGCAGAAATGCATCGAAAGTCAATAGGTAATAACAGTTGCTCTACAATTCTGTGTTACCCTAAGTCTCCCGATAAAAATGGTACCTCACTTGTGTGGGTAGGCCTAATGCCCGCGACAGGAAACTGCTCAAAACGCAACGTGGACGCACTTTATTTGTACAGTGAAAACTGACCCTTTTTTTGCAAAGTGCCTAGCTGTAGAATTTGAACCATAGCTCTGCCGGCACCTAGGGAAACCTAGCAAACCTATACATTTTTGAAAACTAGATACCCAGGGGAATCCGGGATGGGGTGACTTGACAGGCTCTCACCAGATTCTATTACCCAGAATCCCTTGCAAACATAAAAATTTGTAAAAAAAACCTACATTTTCCTCACATTTCTGTGGTGGAACGTTCTGGAATCTGCGTGGATCCACAAAATTCCACCCACCCTGCGTTCCCCAAAGTCTGACGTGAAAGATGGTACCTCACTTGTGTGGGTAGGCCTAGTGCCCGCGACAGGCAAGGGCCCAAAACCTATTGAGGCGACATCAAAATGACCTATCACAAAACAACCTGGTTTTGCAAGGGGGGTCCCATGAGGTTTTGGCCCCGGGGTCAGCGGCCATCTTGGGAAACCTACCAAACCCACACATTTCTGAAAACTAGACACCCGGGGAAGTTCAGCAAGGTATGGCTTGCGTGGGTCCCCCAACATTTCCCTACCCAGAATCCCCTGCAAACCTCAAATTTAGCTGAAAAAAATCCCTTTTTTCTCAAATTTCTGTGTGGGAAAGTTTTGGAATCTACGTGGATCCACAAATTTCCTACCACCCAGCGTTCCACCAGGACTCCCGATAAAAATGGTACCTCACTCGCGTGGGTGGGTCAAGTACCAGCGACAGGCAAGGGCCCAAAACGTATTGAGGAGACATCAAAATTACCTGTTACAAAACAACCTGGTTTTGCAAGGGGTCACCTGAGTTTTTGTCCCCGGGCTCGGCGGCCATTTTGGGAAACCTACCAAACCCACACATTTCTGAAAACTAGACACCCGGGGGAGTCCAGCGAGGTATGGCTTGCGTGGGTCCCCCAATGTTTTCCTACCCAGAATCCCCTGCAAACCTCAAATTTAGCTGAAAGAAATCCCCTTTTTTCTCAAATTTCTGTGTGGGAAAGTTCTGGAATCTACGTGGATCCAGAAATTTCCTACCACCCAGCGTTCTCCCAGGTCTCCCAATAAAAATGATACCTCACTCGTGTGGGTGGGTCAAGTACCCGCGACAGGCAAGGGCCCAAAACGTTTCGAGGAGACATCAAAAATGACCTATCACAAAACAACCTGGTTTTGCAAGGGGAGTCACCTGGGTTTTTGGCCCCGGGCTCGGCGGCTGTCTTGGGAAACTACCAATCCCACACATTTCTGAAAACTAGACACCCGGTGGAGTCCAGCGAGGTATGGTTTGCATGGATCCCCCAACGTTTCCCTACCCAGAACGCCCTGCAAACCTCAAATTTAGCTGAAAAAACCACATTTTCCACATATTTTTGGGTGGAATCACCGTGCCGGCACAAATGTCCTACCCCACAGCGTTCCTCTCAGTCTCCCGAGTAAAATGATATCTCACTTGTGTGGGTGGGGCAAGGGCCTGTGACTGGGAAGAGCCCAAAACATAGGGATTTAGGGTATAGCACCGACAATTCTAAGCACTACATTTGTTTAAAAATACGTTTTTAGCCAATTCTGCATTGGACACCCACACAAGTGAGGTATCATTTTACTCGGGACACTAAGGAGAATGCTGTGGGGTAGGACATTTGTACCGGCACGGTGATTCCACCCAAAAATATGTGGAAAATGTGATTTTGTTCAGCTAAATTTGAGGTTTGCAGGGGATTATGGGTAGGGAAATGTTGGGGGACCCATGCAAGCCATACCTTGCTGGACTCCCCCGGGTGTCTAGTTTTCAGAAATGTGTGGGTTTGATAGGTTCCCCTAAATGGCCGCCAAGCCCGGGGCCAAAAACTCATGGGACCCCCCTTGCAAAACCAGGTTGTTTTGTGATAGGTAATTTTGATGTCGCCTCAATAGGTTTTGGGCCCTTGCCTGTCGCGGGTACTTGACCAACCCACGCGAGTGAGGTACCATTTTTATCGGGCTACCTGGGGGAACGCTGGGTGGTAGGAAATTTGTGGATCCACGCAGATTCCAGAACTTTCCCACACAGAAATGTGAGAAAAAAGTGATTTCTTTCAGCTAAATTTGAGGTTTGCAGGGGATTCTGGGTAGGGAAACGTTGGGGGACCCACGCAAGCCATTCCTTGCTGGACTCCCCCGGGTGTCTAGTTTTCAGAAATGTGTGGGTTTGGTAGATTTCCCAAGGTGGCCGCCGAGCCAGGGGCCAAAAACACAGGTGACTCCCCTTGCAAAACCAGGTTGTTTTGTGATAGGTAATTTTGATGTCTCCTCAATACGTTTTGGGCCCTTGCCCATCGCGGGTGCTTGGGGCACCCACAAGAGTGAGGTACCATTTTTATCGGGAGACCTGGGGGATCGCTGGGTGGTAGCAAATTTGTGGATTTACGTAGATTCCAGAACTTTCCACCACAGAAATGTGAGGAAAATGTTTTTTTTTTTTTTTACAAAGTTTGAGGTTTGCAAGGGATTCTGGGTAACAAAACCTGGTGAGAGCCAGACAAGTCACCCCATCCTGGATTCCCCTGGGTGTCTAGTTTTCAAAAATGTATAGGTTTGCTAGGTTTCCCTAGGTGCCGGCAGAGCTAGGGTTCAAAATCTACAGCTAGGCACTTTGCAAAAAAAGGGTCAGTTTTCACTGTGAAAATGTGGTGTGTCCACGTTGTGTTTTGGGCCGTATTGTGTCGGGGGCACTTGGCCTACCCACACAAGTGAGGTACCATTTTTCTCGGAAGACTTTGGGGAATGCGTGGTGGGTGGAATTTTGTGGATCCATGCAGATCCCAGAACTTTCCATCACAGAAATGTGAGGAAAATGTTTTTTTTTTTTTTAACTAAGTTTGAGGTTTGCAAGGGATTCTAGGTAACAGAACCTAGTGAGAGCCACACAAGTCCCCCCCCATCCTGGGTTCACCTCAGTGTCTAGTTTTCAAAAATATATAGGTTTGCTATGTTTCCCTAGGTGCCGGCTGCGCTAGGGCGCAAAATCCACAGGTAGGCACATTCCGAAAAAAAGTCAATGCCTAGTGGGCTTTCTGCCGCCCTGGGGAGGGGGGAAATCTGGGGCTATTGCCCCGATATGCCCCCGAGGGGGCCAGAAAGACTGTGGCTATTCTTTTGGGGGGTCTGGGGCATTGGGATGCCCATTCTGGTCAGCCCCCACCCCTGCGTATAAAAAAGCCAGCATAATTGCTGGCGCTTAGTGGGTTTTCTGCCCCCCGGGGGGCAGATCAGGGGCTACTGCCCCCATCTGCCTCCTGGGAGGGGCAGAAAGACTGTGGCATCTTTTTTGGGGTGGATGGGGGCTGCCAAGAATTGGAAAAAGAAAATCCCTGGTGGCTAGTGGGGTTTCTGCCCCCCCCGGGGGGTGCAGATAAGGTGCTATTGCCCCATATGCCTCCCAGGGGGGCAGAAAGACTGTAGCATTTTTTTTGGGGGGTGGGGGCATTGACATGCCCATTCTGGGCAGCCCCCACCCCAACCTATATAAAAAAAATAAATCTTAGTGGGCTTTCTGCCCCCCCCGGGGGGCAGATCAGGGGCTATTGCCCCCATCTTCCTCCTGGGGGGGTACAAAGTCTTTTGTTTTCTTTGGGGGGAAGGGTGGGGGCATTTGCATGCCCATTCTGGGCAGCCCCCACCCCGGGCCTATAAAAAAAAATAGTCCCTGGCATCTAGGGTGCTTTCTGTCCCTCCGGGGGGGCAGAAAGACTAAAATTTTGTGGGGGGAGGGGTGGGGGCATTGGCATGCCCATCTTGGGCAACCCCCACCCCTACATTCATCGGGGGAAAAAAACCCTGGTGTCTAGTGGGCTTTCTGCCCCCCCTCCCAGGAGGGGCAGATTGAGGGCTTCTACCCCTGGGGGGCAGAAAGACTGTAATTTTGCGGCGAAGGGGTGGGGGCATTGGCATGCCCATATTGGGCAGCCCCCACCCCTAATTATATATATTTTTTTAAAACCCTGGTATCTAATGGGCTTTCTGCCCCCCCCCGGGGGGGCAGATTGGGGGCTACTGCCCCCATGTGCTTCCCAGGGGGGGCAGAAAGACTGTCATTTTGCGGCGGAGGGGTGGGGGCATTGGCATGCCCATATTGGGCAGCCCCCACCCCTAATTCCAAGTAAATAAAAATCCCTGGTGTCTAGTGGGCTTTCTGCCCCCCCCCGGGGGCGGGCAGATTGGGGGCTACTGCCCCCATCTGCCCCCCCAGGGGGACAGAAAGACTGACTGTGCCAAAAAAAAATGGGGGGAGCAAAGGCCCTTGCCCAAGGGGCCGCTCCCCCCTCCCTGGTGCCTAGTGGGTGGATCCCTGCTTTCCCTCCCCTTTCCAATGATACCTCTCCTGTCTTTCTACGTGCTCAGGGGGCTGAGATAGCCCCCTGAGCACGTAGAAAGCGAAACTGAAATGAGCCTCATGGCTCATTTCAGTTTCGGTTTCTACTGAAATGACGTCAGCGCGACGTGCGCGCTGATCGTCATTTCAGGGAAACCGTGCATGCAGCCTCGGAGCTGGGAAAGCTCTTCCCCAGCTCCCGAGGCTGTTGGGGGGGAGGGGTTAAGGGAATCCCTCTGGTGCGCACATGAGCACTGGTGCGGCGGACGGCCCCCGGCCGTCCGACGCACCGAAGGGGTTAAGGAATAAAGTGCAGTATTTTCTTCATGGTGTTTTTTTATGGTTTGCACAATGGTCCCTACATCATTTAACCACACTGTCTATTTACTTTTTCTGATGACTACTTCTAAGCGTAGATTTCCCACCTTTAGAATATCTCCATATGCCAGACTGGATCTCAGTCCGGCCGTGGTGCTCACTACTGGAATTTGTGCAAAAAATTGTGTACTTATGCACCCAAAGGTGATCCAATAACTTGAAGTTGAAGATACACCATAAGCCCAAGAAAGCTAAGCAGGACTCAACCCAATCCAACCAAAATCAGACGAGAAGGCTTGAGGGCATTAATTGAAAGATCATATACCACAAGTGTCCTCTGATTTTCAGCCAGTTCCGCAACTTGTCCTGTTGCTCCCTTAAATCCCCAGGCACTCACTGACCCAGCAGAAAATAAGTGGCTTCAAGGGGGGCATGCTGCAGCTCTTTCAAATGCGTCTCGCTCCATCTGGGGTGCCTTCGGGACCCATGAGCTCCAAGGGGCTTCAATTGGACTTCCACTGGCAACCTCTCCCTTGGTGCAATATGACCCCATGTGCCCCATACTGGTGTTAGTTCAGACTTCCACTACTACCCCTAGGTCCATGCCATTCCCTTCTCTACCAACGCCAATGCTGACTCCATCGGCCCCAGCCAAGGACTCGAATAGTTCACTGGTTTCCAACCCCAATCCGTCGTCTGCCCACTCACACCCTATTTCATGCTACGTAATTACAATAGAGCGAATAGTCAGTATGCAGCCAGGCTCCAATCCTTGGCCTCTGCTGTGGCACCTAGAAGCCATATTCAGATCCGACTCCTGATGCAGTCCAGGTGATGCAAAATGTTCCCACAACACTAATACGGATGAGGAAGTGGGCAATGTATTTGCCCCTATTTATTCCGATGACAGGGTATACTTGGATTTACAGAATGCCAGTGCAGTGGATCCATCTCCAGAGACTGAGCTTGACCACTAGTGAAAGATAGTGCCTTTTTTATAGTAGTTATTCAAAGGACAGCATTTGCCTACTTTTAAAATTATTGCAAAATTATTAACTGGGGTCATCATGGTCTCATGGCTACATGGTCTAATCCTTGCTTGGGCAACCCAGTCAGTCGACCTATGGCTAGGTGATGTAGACCGGCCCCCAGGGATCCTGATAATCTTACAAGGCTTCCTATGCCTGAGAGTCCGGGGGGGTGGGGGAAACATCGATAAATAAGGTCCCTCCTAATGCCTTTTCCAACCAAACCTTCTGATAGAGTCAAAACATATAGATGCCTTCAGCATGAAATTGTTCACTTCGGCCAGTTTAGCCTTATGACCCATTGAACGTAGCGTGCCTTCTCGGCTAGTACACTCATTCATTATGGGCCATTGCCAATGAGGTATTACTGAGTATACCGGAAGACTTCATAGCCTTGCTGGCGCAAAAAATAAATAATGGCCAGGATATGGCGATGTATCATTTAGGTGCTTGCTGACACCACATAACTTTTTGGCAAAGCTATTGGCGCTAGTATCATCCTTAAAAGCCACTACTGGGTGAGGATCAAATGGCTTTTCAGGAGATGTCCAAGCATCCTGGATGGACATGCCCTTTGATGGTGTCATACTCTTTAGCGAGAATACTAATTGATATTTCAAATGATTTAAAGGCAGCAGGGCCACAGTACAATCCTTGGGACTCTTGTCTCCCGCCAAGAAGTTCCACAAACAATTCAAAACAATTCAGGGTTATTGAGGGTTATCATCAGCCATTTCAACCTTTTTGTCTACCTGATAAGCCCTCTCTTTTTAAATCACCCGTTGTGATGCCTTTTATCAAAGGTCTGACTCACATGTTTCTCATGAAGCCAGTGTTCATGCCACACTGGGTCTTGAACTGGATGTTGGCATTTCTTATGTGTATGCCTTTTGAGTTGATGCACAGCTGCTTACTGCTACTACTGATGCTCAAAATAGTTTTCCTGATTACCAGATCCAGCTGAAGAAGGGAACGCAGGTGCGCTCACTGCAGCTGCCCTACACCACCTTCTTTCTAGACAAATTAGTGCTGAGGACCTGGGCAGATTTGTCACCCACAATTGACATTCCTTCTCATGTCAGCCAATCTGTGACTGGCTTTTTTGGGCCACATCACCTTTTGAAAGAAGAGGAGAGGCTCCATCAGTTGGACCTTAAAAGTGCTTTAGTTTGTACAGTGACCACACAAAATATCATCATATGGATGATCAGATCTTTGTGGGATTCTCATGGAGCAAAGAAAGAGAAGGAGGTGTATAAAGAACCCTGTCAAGGTGGATAGTCTAATGCATCAAAACCTGCTATGAGCTGGCCTGGAAGAAAACCCCGGATGATATTCCACTAGAGACTGCCACAACAGTGTTGGGAAGGAGGGTACCAGTTCTGCACAGCTGCCAGGCTGCAACGTGGGCAATGGTGCATACATTCCCAAATCACTAGATCGTTGGCAATCGGATCCGACGATAGACCCATTTTGCCGTTTGGTGATGCAAGACTTCATACACTGAGTCTACTTCTCAGCCCATCCCCTTTTGAGAGGTACTGCTATGGTATGTATTCTAAAGGTGAGGAATCTGTGGTTAGAAGTATCCATCAGAAGAACAAGTAACGTATCATTGGTAACGCTGATTCTGGTGGCAACTTTCTCTCTAACTGTAGGTACCTCTGTAGCATCCCACCTCCCTGGTCTGTGGAGTGGACTCCAGGCCATAATAATAGGGTTCCAAGTTATATTCAGGCACACTATTACTTATGAATTGTTTCAGGACTCCATGCTGGTTGTGGGGGACGTTTAAGAAATTTACATAAGCGCAGGTATTGTGCTTAAATGCAGCTCTTCTCCAACACTTTGGGGGGCATTATGGAGTCACTGCAGAGACGAAAGGAGCCACCTATCAGTGCTCTGAAGCATTGTTAAAAAATTGTCCGGATCCAGACTGGTCCATGGGGATAGTCTGATGATGAGAAATCTGCTGCTAGATTATACACCAGAAGGAACATAGCCAAGGAAAGTAACCTGTTTTCTTAGTCTGAAGTCTTTTTCAAGAGTAATAAGCAGATTTTGTACTTTTCCACAAGTGAATGTAATTTCAAATAGGAATCCAGTTATTCGGAATTGGAACTTTTTAAATACAATATTTGAAATCAATTATCTTAGGTTTAATTTCAGATCATCAAAACTTTTGGGAACCTCCGGCTACCTACTTCTTAGGACACCTAATAATCTAATAGAAGAAACTTTGTTTTTTTGAGCCAGAAATATACATAGTATTTGTAAGTAACAAACCACACAATTATCTCTTGTTTTAGTGTGTGTCTCTACGCTAGTTGTTTAAGTGTTCTTTTGTTTTTTTGTTATTAGCTTTCCGTATTGAAACTTCAGTTGTTCTGACTGATATTTAATTTTCACATTTAAAGCAATCAACATTTCTGTGTGATATTATTGTTTTCCAAACTGTTGACTGTCTATGCTTTTGATGCAAAGAGTTGAAAACGACATTAATAGTAATTAACTATTACTTATTGCAGACCCTCTCTCCTCTCGTGGGTTTCTTTTTACTTATGGACATCTTAATTCGGCTGTAAGTTGTCTTTCTCTATTCAGCACCTGTTTCTTCTTTCACTTCTGACATGTGCTGCGCCTCCCCTGCTACCACAGTAACCCCTCTAATGCTGAGGCCTTTCCACCCCAGTGCTTAGACCTTTTTTTGGCTATTTGGAGTACTTCACATTTAGGCCTCCTGAACTTTGTTCCCACAAAGTATACATGCCAAATTTGCATCCTTTTTTCCCCAACAAACTGGGGATTCTAAAGGTACTCTGGGTTTGTGGACTACCCTGAAGGGGACCGCGAAAATAGCCAACATTTGTCTAAATTTAGAGGTTTTCCCAAAATATGGCATCAACGAAAGGTTTGCTGTGCTAAAATCACCATCTTCTCAACATTCAGGAACATGCAGAGCTGTATTGTAAACCCAATATTTTTTTACCACAGTTTTGGCATTTTTCTAAGAGGTAGCGAATTTTTCTGAATTTGTGTGCTTTCCGCCTACAGAGTTTGTGGCTGAAACAGTTGTGAACCCCATGGGTGATGTCAGAAAGCTATACATTTCTGAAAAGTAGACAAACTTCTGAATTAATCAAGAGGCCATTGTGTAGATCCTTCTAAGTTTCCCAGCCAAAACAACTACTGAAATAAAAGAAAATATGAAAAATGGGTTGGCAAAAACAGCCGTTTGTGACAAGGTTTTCATCTGTAACTTCTTGTCACAATGGCCAATTTACAAAAGCAATACACCAGTACGTCTGCTAGGCTCCTCTAGTCACTGGGATATATAGGGTTTGTAGGTTCTCCAAGAGCTCGAGGTCCTCCAGACCCAACAACTGAATTGCACCTTACAATGGATTTCCATTGTGTGCCAAGTATAGAGCAATCAATATGGTAAAATATAAAGTGTGAAACATGGGCATGAAGGAAACCTATGTACTTCTGAAATGTACATCATATACTGAGTTTAGGAGCAGTGGTTATTTGTATATCTCTGAATTTGTGGTTACCCATCCTAGCATGTTATTGTTGCATACTGGCTTACATTTGAAAGGCACAAATCCAGTTGGTAATAATGATCCCCGCTTGTGTGGCTGGGCCTAGCACCTGTGACACAATACTCCCCAAAGTGCAACCTGGAGGCATCATATTTTACCCAGCAGAATCCATGCTTTTTAAAAAATACATGGGTATCTGCGGCTTTTTGGTGCTAGCTCAGCTGCAAACCTGGAAAACCTACCATACCCAGACATTTCTGAAAACTAGCGGTGTGACTTCTGTGGTTCTAAGGAGGTGTTTTTACCCAGAAGCCCTTACAAACTTCAAACTTTGCATCAAAACATGCTTTTTCCTCACATTTCTCTGATGTAAATTTCTGGAATCTTTGGGGAGCCACAGTTTTCCTATCACCCAGCGTTTCCCCAGGTCTCTTAATAAAAATGGTACCTCACTTGTGTGGGTGGGCCTAGCACCCACAACAGGAAAGAGCGCAAAACGCAACATGGACCCATCAACTTTTTTGACTGAAAACTAACCCTTTTTTTTTTTTTTTTACTGCGGATTTTCGGCCCTAGCTAGGCCAACACCTATGGGAGTCTACTAAACTGGCACATTTCTGAAAACCAGGCACCTAGGAGAGTCCAGAGTGGTGTGACTTGCGTGGCTCTCACCCAATTATTTCCCCAGAAACCCTTGCAAACCTCAACCCTTTGGCTAAATTCACACATTTTCCTCACCTTTCTGTGATGGAAAGTACTGGAATCTGCGGGGAGCCACAAATCTCCTACCACTCAACATTCCCTGCAGTTCTTACAATAAAAATAGTACCTCACATGAGTGGGTGGGTGAGCCTAGCCCTTGTGACAGGAAACGGCCCAAAACGCAACATGGGCACATCAAATCTTTCCTTTGAAAACCAACCCTTTTTTGCAATTTTATTAGCTGTGGATTTTGTGCCCTAGCTCACCTGGCACCTAGGGAAAAGAAGCAAACCTGCACATTTATGAAAACTGGACACTTGAGAAAGTCCAGGGTGGCGTGACTTGCGTGACCTCATCAGGTTATTTTATCCAGAAGCCCTTGCAAACCTCATACTTTGTCTAGAAACACACATTTTCTGCGAATTTCTGTGATGGAAAATTCTGGGATCTGCAGGTATCCACCAATTTCCTACCACTCACATTTCCACCTGTCCCCTTATAACAATAGTACCTCACTTATGTGGGTCGGCCATGAGACCGCAACACAAAAGGCCCTAAAGAGCTATATGGAGAGGCAGCAATAGGGGTAGCTGCGATATTTGAAGCCGTGCTCAGCCGCCACCCATTGAACCCTACTAACCACAGACATTTGTTAAAAAATTAGACACCTGGGGGATTCCAGGGTTGTGTGCCTTGCATGGATCTCACAACGTTTTCTTACTCACAATCACTGTTCCCTAGAACGTGCGCGGGTGCGCGCCCGCGCACTGAGGTCACCCCGAGCGCGCAGTGTCCCAATTGTAGCGCGCACACACGCAACACAGCCCGTAAGTCCGATCGCGCCCCCGTTTTTAAAACGCGAGCAGCGAGAAAACGGCAATTTCCTGGTTGCACGAGGCAGAGCTGGAGACAACGGAGGAGAGGACACAGCCGAGCGTCAGGAAAGTGTCTCCCTTATGTCCTGGATGGTTAGGGAGGGCTCGGGTTTACGAGCAAGTGGCGCCTGCACTTGCCGCATTTTTCTCAATAGTGACGCCAGCGGGCAGCTTGTGGGCCTTTGTGAAAGTATTCATGTTAATTGCAGCGCCGTCATGCGCTGCAATTAACATGAATACTTTTACAAAGGCCCACAAACTGCCCATGGCGTGCACTATTAGGAAAAGTAATGCGGCAATCTAAAGCGAGACATGTTCTTTCAGATGATTCTGAAAGAACACGTCGTGTTTGACTCTGCATTCCTTTGCTAATAGTGGGCATCTGCGGGGCTGAATGTGGGCCTTTGAAATAGTTTTCATGCTGATTGCAGTGCACACGGGCGCTGCAATTAACAAGAATACTATCTCAAAGGCCCACATTCAGCCCCGCAGCTGCCCACTATTAGCAAAGGAATGCAGTCATACACAACGTGTGCTTTCAGAATCATCTGAAAGCACACGTCGTATTTGACCCTGCAGTCTTTAGCTAATAGTGGGTAGCTACGGGGCTGAATGTGGGCCTTTGAGATAGTATTCTTGTTAATTGCAGCGCCCGTGTGCACTGCAATTAGCATGAAAACTATTTCAAAGGCCCACATTCAGCCCCGCTCTATTAGCAAAACGAATGCAGGGTGAAACACAACTTGTGCTTTCAGAATCACATGTCGTGTTTGACCCTGCATTTCTTTGTTAGAAGTGCGTGGTTGAATGTGGGCCTTTGAGATAGTATTCTTGTTAATTGCAGTGCACACGGGCGCTGCAATTAACACGATTATTATCTCAAAGGCCCACATTCAGCCCCGCAGCTGCCCACTAGTAGGAAAAGGAATGTAGCAAATGTAACGCAGGACGTGTGCTTCATAGCTGCCAAGGTTTCAGATTGCCATGTGGGACATTTTCATATGTTTGTGTAATATGAGTGACATTTTAAGGATCATGAGTACATAGCTGCCAGGGTTTCAGATTGCTATGTGTGACATTTTCATATGTTTGTGTAATATGAGTGACATTTTAAGGATCATGAGTACATAGCTGCCAGGGTTTCAGATTGCTATGTGTGACATTTTCATATGTTTGTGTAATATGAGTGACATTTTAAGGATCATGAGTACATAGCTGCCAAGGTTTCAGATTGCTATGTGTGACATTTTCATATGTTTGTGTAATATGAGTGACATTTTAAGGATCATGAGTACATAGCTGCCAGGGTTTCAGATTGCTATGTGTGACATTTTCATATGTTTGTGTAATATGAGTGACATTTTAAGGATCATGAGTACATAGCTGCCAAGGTTTCAGATTGCTATGTGTGACATTTTCATATGTTTGTGTAATATGAGTGACATTTTAAGGATCATGAGTACATAGCTGCCAGGGTTTCAGATTGCTATGTGTGACATTTTCATATGTTTGTGTAATATGAGTGACATTTTAAGGATCATGAGTACATAGCTGCCAAGGTTTCAGATTGCTATGTGTGACATTTTCATATGTTTGTGTAATATGAGTGACATTTTAAGGATCATGAGTACATAGCTGCCAAGGTTTCAGATTGCTATGTGTGACATTTTCATATGTTTCAGTGTAATATGAGTGACATTTTCTCACAAGCAAAATCAACACACTAAAATTCACGGTTTAACAACCGCCACGGCAAACAGCTAAGGGGGATTAATTTGGGTGCAAGAGAGGCTGAGGGGGACACATAGCCGGGCAGCAGCGGAGTGAGCAAGGGCGCTGTATTATTGCAAGTACGTTGCACAGTTCGTGAAAACTTTCGACCACTAGAAACTGTGAGGTGGACTCTTTTTCATGACATTTACAAACTCACTAAATCATAGGTCTTGACTAAGTTCCCCTTCATTTCCCCTTTGAGTCAAAACACAAATTCGGTGCAAGGCGACATTATTGATGCATTCGCATGCACAAGGCATAAGTAGAAACAGGGCCGGCTTTAGCAATGGTGGCGCCCTGTGCGACAATGTTTTGTGGCGCCCCCAATGACCACCTCCGCCACAGATTCCCACACTACCACCATTTGACAGTGCTCCTCAAGTCTCAATAACCACTGTCTCTTAGATTAATTTCGATTTATAGCACGACTCATACCAGTTTAAGGTGTCAGAACACTTTAGATCACACACACATTGCACAGAGACAATCCCATGTGTAAATGAGTGTATAGGAAATGTTACATAAGACAAAGGCCTACAAGGTGTAGGAGTAAAATGTCATCCATTCTGGTAGGCAGTATAGTTTGAGACTTTGGTCTTGAAAAATACAAATTCAGAATTTAAAAATGTTACACCAATGTTGGGGGTTTTCCTAAATAATAAGAATTGATTTCTACATAAATGAACCATTTTTGCAATATTAGGATAACAAAAGACTGGCAAAAAACACACATAGCTCTTAACACATTCCTTGCAGTTTGCATGCAGCTCTTTGATGACAGTGAATATATTAGGATTTTAACTTATACAAGTAACAACAGGATCTCTCTGCCAAAAGCGGTAACCCATTGACCAATTTATATTTTATGCACTTTGTGATATGAATGGGACACGTTATTTGCAGCAGACATATTAACCCTCTGCACTACAAGTCAACATTTCTTAGACAAAGCTCCGGTCTCTCTCCAGGAAGAACATTAATCAGATGAGTTATCTTGAGATTTTTATTGCTGGAACTAAGAACTCGGCACCAGCTGCCTCTAAAACAATAAACATGGCACCCCCACCCCAAGTCAGCACCCGGTGCGATGGCACCGATCGCACCACCCCAGAGCCGGCCCTGAGTAGAAACACTCATTTTGGCATTGAAATGCCCACACATGGGAAGGCATGGCCGGCAAGATGTCGACAAGAAGTGCTTCATCCTGGACACAAAACTGTAATTTTTAATCCAACGCTGAATCCTGCAGTCCCCGCCACCTGGGTTAGGACAGAGAGCCGAAAGAGGGGGCTAACGGCAGAAACAAAGTTGTGCGAGGCCTGCAGCAAGGCACTGGTGCGGAGGCCCCTGAGGAGAAGACTCTGAAGTGGAGGCTGCGTGAAGGAGGGCTGACCCAGTGGAGGGCGGTGTCTTTTTGCGGGGTGCCCTGGGGGCTGAAGAGCCCCTGGCGAGAACCGGCTTCGCTGCGGTCAAGACAGGCGATCGGCCATAACACAGGGGCCTGCCTGGATCACCCCGAGGGGTTCTGGTAATTGCCAGCCGGGGGACGTGTTTGCAATGAGGCGGCATTGGAGGCAGCCAGACTGCAGCATAAGAGGAGAGGGTGCCTGGAGGGGTTCTGCTGGCGCCACTGGTGGAGAAAGTGGGCTGTGGGAGCAAGATTTGAGATATAGAAAGACAATACAATATTCACCAGTGCAGGAATAATGTTAAATACTGTTAAATGTTGTCTCCGCTTCAGATATAGGAATGTTACTGCAAAAGGTCAAAGGGAGCACCCTCGCATGTTAAAGTCTTTGTTCGCTCTCCACGGGAGGGGGCACAGAGTCAGTGACTGGCGGCCCTGCCCTCTGGCTCCGCCGGCGTACAACTGGGGCACTGATCACCCCGCTAAAGAGCTAGCTGGATCAATAAAAATCATACACTCGTGATTAGATATAGATTAGGCTGAAGTAGGGAATGTTTTCAACTCCAAGACACGTTTTTTTCTCTAAATACCATGAGCTTAAGTATGCATATTTATTAAAAACATGCATCTTAAAAGCGAGCACACTTACCAACAAGCACTGACGCGCCTATTTTACCAGAGCTTTGCCCTCTCTCGAATCATAGAAACCAGAGTCCTCCTGGCCACAACGAATGACTCCCTCAGCAAACGTGCCACCCGGGCTGCATTCAGACTCAGCAGCTGCACAGTGCGTGCTCTGGACTCCAGCGGCCGCCACGGGTCCGTGGGATTGGGTCTCGGCGGTGGCAGGGGATCATTCATGATTATGCTTAAATTACTGCGCTGCGGTGGAAGCACTGCCGTGGCATTGTCACGTCCAGCGTAATGCCGCACGCAGCCATGGGGATTACTTCCTATTTTAACTAATACATTGTAGCCAGCAGCCCGCAAAGCCTACCAGGAGCAGCGCTCTCGCACAGGCCTGCTGCCACTCCAGTTTCAGCATAGCGGCGTTATGGCTTGACAGCCAAGGCTGAAATGCGTTAGTCTAACACCTGATGCGTGGTCCTTGGCGTGGCTGTGAGTAACACTTTCTCGCCAGCAAAATCAAGCCATAAAGAGGAGGGAAACGTATATAGAAATTACATGCATAGCTGTCAAGGTTTCACATTGCTCTGTGTGAACTTTTCATGATTTCAGTGTAATTATTAGTGTAATTTCAACAACTATGAGTGACGCTTTATTTCCAGCAAAAATAGCTGGCAAGTTTCATTTTCCTTATGTGACATTTTCATATTTTCCTTGTGTTTGTGTGACATTTCTATTCTTATGTCTGATGCGTCTCAATATTTTGCTTCCCAACAACATTTTGATCCATAACCAATATAACAGTGAATTAATTAACATAGTCTTTAATCGCTATAAGCACTGCACCTTAAACTGTAGAACTTGTGATTTCACATCTGATTTTAGTGTGTGTTGCCTTTGTATACTTTACAAAGCTTGTATTGCATTTCATGATGTTTCCTTTGTACATATAAAATTGTTCTGAAATTAAAAAGGCATCTACATAACACTTCAAGCATACCGAATAGTAACCAATTCCTTTGCAATACAAGGTGTTGCAGGATTTTCTTTGAAAAAGACGTCTTCACATCTACCTCCAATAACCACTATTCAACTACTAACACTTGAACATGAGTGATCACTGGTACTAGGCAGAAATTAAAAGGTGTGAACCTTTTATCGCTCACAAATGTACAGATTCAAGAAGAATCAAAATTAAGCAAAACAAACTATATGAGCAGAGAACTACATTAAATCACAATAGACTCTTTCCTTTCTGAAATCCACCACTCTTTCAACCTTTTCCATTTTAATGGGATCAAGCACAACAAATACACTTCCCTGATAGTGACTCGGGACAGAATTGTGTCAAAGGTAATTTACTGTATTATTGCTTGAAAGGCTGTTCTATCTTTAACCAAACACTGTGTAAGGCACCTCATTGACAAGCTGGGTGATGCTGGGTCAGTCTCCTTGTAATTACTACACACTCCTTTGGCATTGCAAGCCAATGCGCGGGGCAGTATTGGAACACGGTTTTATGCAACTCCGTGTTTAAGCTCAGTAGTTTCAGGAGCCGGAAAATAAGAAAAGGCGCCGAGGTCATTGTGAGGCTAGACCCAGTGCTTGCACTTTGTGTATTTAAAGGCTTCTCCAAGCCGCCCACAGCCAGATTCATCTAGTGCCATATCCATGTGTATTGTATATCTGTGATCTTGTATAGGCTCCCAACATTTTCCCACCCTATGAACAGTGCTCGAGTTGAGGATCTTTAGTAAAATCTTAAGGTACCATCGTTGGAGTCCTATGCTTTTCTAAACCCGAAGTGTACTTGCCTGTGTAACCAATTCATGTCATGGCGTGTGTATCTAAATTGAACACCTGCCTTTAGACCCTTCATGTGGTGCTACAGATGTGGAAATGCACCGTCCTTTCACTTTTTAAGCAAAAACTTGGAGTGATATTTGGCGCTGCACCCTTACGCGCGGTCTGGTTCCCGGCGCACATAGCCTAGGCTGCAGTGCACAGAGACCTTACACTGCCGCACACAGAGGAAAAAAATTAGAGGGAACATTGCTCACAATGCCCTTCAAACCTCAATCTTTGCCTTAAATCTGTCATTTTGTTTGAATTACCGTGGCGTAAACTTCAGAAATCCACAGGAATTCACAAAATTCCTACCAGTCAGAGTATTCCCCTTGGTGTCTAGTTTTCAGAAATGTCTGGGTTTAGTCTGCTTCCCCAGGTGGCGGCCTACACAAGCCCAAAAGAGTGTAGCATTTCAGTATGGCAAGTTGGATGATCTTGGAATTTAGCCTCACTCTCGCAGCCCATAAGTAAAAACACCACCCGAAATAATCAAAATGTCTTCTCGCTTGCCATTGGGATAGGGACATTTTAGTCCGCTGGGAAGCAGAAATAATGTTGAAGCTTTAGGGGTGACGGCGATGCCTGATGTCAGGATGGGCTGACCCCACCTCCATTATTTTATAAAAAATAAAAGAATTCCTGCCATCCATTTGGCTTTTTGCCCCCTCCCCATCCTGGGGCATACCCCCTCCCTGCTCCCGGGTGGCCAAAATAATGGTTTGCCCCTTTTGGGGTGGGTTATGGGCCAATGCCAGAGTGAAATAGCTGCACCCCTTGCTTTTGCCCCAGCTAGAAAATCTCTGGTGTCTAGTGGGCTTTGTACCCACATGGGCAGATTTTGGGAAGCCTCCCCATTTAGGATAATCCCTCTATCTGCCCCAGGAAGTGCAGAAAGACATTATTGCCTCTTCTGGGGTGGGTGTATGGCCCAATACTAGGGGTAGGCTGCCTATCCTTTTGTTTGTTTTGGCGCCCTTTTGAAATCCCTTGTCTATTTGCACCCTTTTTGGGGTAGGGGAATGGCCATGCCCATAGTGGGCAGCCCCCCAGTCCTACTTTTCCTTTTGATTAAGTAATCTCTGTTGTCTAGTGGACTTTCTGCCTCCCTCCCCCCCCAGGGGAGCAGATTAGGGCAAATACCCTAATCTGCTACCTTGGGGGGAGGCAGAAAGACTGCACTGCCTTTTTTGGGGTGGGGCATGACCCTGTGCATGGCGGGCAGCCTCACCCATATGTTAAATATGCTTTTCTATTTATTGGGGGAAGGTCTCAGGAAGACTTATACACCCGTTTTGTTTTGGGGTATGGCCATGGCCATGTCTATAGTGGTCAGCCCCTACCCCTGCATTTTCTTCTGATTATATAATCCCTGGTGTCTAGTGGGCTCTATGCCCCCTAGGGGTGGATTGGAGCAAATTCCCCTTTCTGCCTTTTCATGGGGGGCAGATACTGTACTACCTTTTTGGTGGTGGTGGTGGCATGGTCCTGTGCATTGTGAGCAGCCCCAACCCTGTTAATAATTTTTTTGCTACTTATCCCTGGTATCTAGTGGGCTTTCTGCCCCCCTCCAGCCATCCAGCTGCAGCAGACTGGGGCAAACCTCTAATCTGCCCCAGAGGGAGGGCAAAAAGACTTGTGCACAGTGTCTGTGGTGGGGGAATGTCGATGGCTATGATGGACAGCCTCCACCCCTATGTTTTATTGATTATGTAATCCCTTGTGTCTAGTGGGCTTTCTGCACCCCCACACCCCCCTGGAGGGGCAGATTGGGGGTAATTCTCCCCTTCTGCCCCCCAGGGGCAGAAAGACTAAAACCTTGGAGGGGGGGTGGGAGTAACAAAAGCTCTTGCCACAAGGCTTCTCCCTCTGCCAAAAATATTTGGTTTCTGGTTGGTGTATCACTGCTTGGAGATTGCTCTCCTGCAGTGATCCCCATGCAGGGATTCACTGGATGGGGATACCATTGTGTAGTATCCTAGTTTATTGTCATCCCTGTGTATGCCATTTTCCACCACATGCTCTGCCATTGTAATGTTACAGTATGATGATGTATGTTATGTTATAGGGTATTTGTTAAGCGCACGGCTACTCCAAGGAGTGTCCCGGCGCTATCTTGACCCCAGAACAGAGCAAATGAAAGACCTGACAGCCATAGCCAGCTAGTCTACTCTACTGTTGGAAAAGCAAGGTTTTTAAGCTTCGCCTAAAGCTGAGGAGATCACGTTCTTGTCTAAGGGAAAGTGGGAGACTGTTCCATAATTTTGCAGCTACTACCTGAAAGGAGCGTCCTCCTTTGCGAGAACGGCAGAACTTAGGCACAATTGTCAATTGCTGGGTTGATGACCGCAGAGTTCTGGACGGTTTGTAGGGCTGAATTTTATTCCTGATGTACGGGGCCCCGATGTTATTTAGGGCCTTAAAAGTCAACACCAGGGATTTAAAACTGACCCTTTTTTTCACTGGTAGCCAGTGCAAAGATCTAAGGTGGGGCGACATGTGTGACTTGGGTCCAACCATGAGCACGGCCCTAGCTGGCGCATTTTAAACTACCTGAAGGCGGTTCAGTAAGTAGTCCGGAAGGCCCAGATACAACACATTTACGTAGTCCAGCCTTGACATGATCAGTGCTTGGACCACGGTTTTCCTATGAGGGATAGGAAGCAGGGGGAGGAAATTCCTCATCATTTTTAAATGCCCGAAACAGGTGCCAGCAACCGATTGGACCTGGGACTTCATAGTCATGTCGGAATCTAATTTCACTCCTAGATTTTTTGCGATGGAGACTGGACTATCAGGGGGGGATACATTTTTTTGGCCACCATTGACGCCATTCGTCGCCTGGAGTGTGTCCCAAAAAAATAATTTCCGACTTGTCAGAGTTGCAGAGTAATTGATTTTGCCTAAACCAGTCAAACACCTTGGTTAGGCAAACATTGACTTCATTACCGTTCAGCACCTCATCCTTCTCACAGGTAAACAGCAATTGCGTGTCATCTGCGTACGATATAATTTTTGCTCCGTATTGTTCGGCTAAAGGAGCAAGGGGGGCCATGTATATATTAAACAGGGTAGGGCTTAAAACGGAACCCTGTGGCACCCCTACATTCAGTGGGGGGATGAGGGCTGAGAAAGGAGGAGCCCAGACTGTTTGCTGGCGGTTATCCAGAAAGGAGGAAAACCATCTGAGCACCGTGCCCCCAATGCCGCTCTCCCTCAGTCTATGAAGGGAGGCGATCATGTGGCACGGTGTCGAAGGCCGCGGAAAGATCTAATAATATCAGCACAGCCTTTCCTCCTCTGTCAAGGGTGGTTTTGATCGTCTCTGAGATTTCTAATAGAGCAGTTTCTGTACTGAAGTTTGCTCTTAAACCTGACTGGCTCGGGTGGAGCACCTGGCTGACCTCAATAAAATCTGTGATGGTGGCATTCACATATTTCTCCAAAGCCTTGGAGAAATAAGGTAAGAGCGATATGGGTCTATAATTGCTGGCTACCAAGGGGTCCGCTAATGGGTTTTTAGGAGCGGAAGAATTTTTCCATGCTTACAATTTTCTGGCATCCTTCCTTCGGACAGAGATAGATTCAGTATCTGGTTAACAGCTGGATTTATTACCTCGGCAATCGATGCCAATGTTTTTGCTGGACAGGGGTCAGAGGGGGATCCAGATTTCAGGGCCTTCATAATTTTAAGTGAAGTGGCCATGGGCATAGGAGAAAACTCCAAAAGGGTATTCTCCGTAGTGGGGCATACGGGGAGAGGCCTATGAGTATTGCTCTCCCTGTCCAAGGGGGGGGGCCTACTAAAAGAGTCCTGAATAGTTTTAATTTTCCTATAAAAGTATTGTGCAATTTCATTTGTCCATTCATTGGTAGGGGCAAGGGAGCTTTTAGAAGCATTAGGTGAGGAGAAATCCTTGACAATCTTGAACAATTCTTTAGCGCGGTTTTCAGCTTGTTCAATTTTTATAGCCAAAAAACTTTTCTTTTCCCCTCGAACTTTAACATAGTGGGCTTTCAAAGCCGCTTTATATGTAAGTTTATGTATGGGATCGAAATTTCTCCTCCATAAACGTTCTAGATTTTTACATGCACTTTTACTTTTCCTTAAGGACTCAGTAAACCACGGTGCTGAAGTTCTGCCTTGTTTGGCCGCTCGTAATTTTATGGGGGCTAGCTGCATGGTCCATTCCTGAAGCCAGCCTTCCAAAGAGAGTACATCATGTTCTAAGTTATTGTTAGCTGGTATAGGATGATGGCCCAGTATAGCAGCTAAAGCCTCTGATGTTATTTGATCGAAAGATCTAAAGCTTTTCGACCAATTTTTACAGTAAGACTGAGACTTGGCCTGAACCTTTCCTAACCTAAAGGTTAGCAAATAGTGGTCCGACCAAATAATTGGCAAGGGAACGATTGGTTCTAGCCCAGTTGTTGAAAAAATTTGATCTAAAGTATGACCTTTTTCACGCGTTGGAAGCGACACATATGGTGTCAAATTGAAAATACTCAATAATTCACAGAGTTTCATAGCCTCTGGATCGGTCGTTTGGTCGAAATGAATGTTAAAATCCCCCAGAATCAGGCACTGGCTGTATTTGGACACAATGGGCGTGATAGCATGGCCCAGGGATTCCAAGAACCTTCCTGCTGGTCCCGGTGGGCGGTAAATTATCGTGCCCGCGATAGACTGGTGAGCCGAGATCGTCAGATGGAAACCAAGTCCCTCTGCCCCTTCTAGCTCTATCATAGGTATTAATTGGCAGGAGAGTGGGTTTTTATATATAATCGCCACGCCCCCGCCCCTACCGACAAGTCTATCCTTCCTAAGTATCTTATATTCTGATGGGAGGGTGCAAGCGATGGTAGGGTTTGAGCCCTCGTTGAGCCATGTTTCTGTTGCAAACATGACATCCAGCTGTGTCTCTGTGAGGAGGTCGAAAAGCTGGAGTTCATGCTTTTTTATAGATCTAGTATTGAGAAGGATGGCTTTCAGCTTACCCCCGTCCCCCGCAACCCCAGAAAGAGGAAGATCGGTAGCATGCCCTGTCTTACGTAAATTACCGCCTCTATCAAACTGTAAGTGGGAGCTCCAATTACACTCCTTACAGATGAGTGGCTCTAAATCTACTGATATAGGGCATTGGGAGCAGCGACTAATGCCACTACCCAGCATCAAAAGTTTTTCTCTGCTTTATACTTGTGTGGGGTTATAAGTGCCGGTGTTACCTGGTAAAAAATCAGCAGCATAACCGGCGCCAGTCGCCTCCGGGTCGCGGACGGGCGCAGACGGGCTTGCCTTAGGCGCGCCTTCGGTGCGCCAGCGGCGCGCTCGCGCAGCATCTCTCTTTGTGTGTTCCAGAATGAAACACTAGACCGCACCCCGATCCAAAAATGGCGTCCGGGAGTGTCGAGTCAAAAGAAGTAATCCGGGTTTGAAACCCACCAGCCCCCTTAAGTTTCACATTTTTAAATTCCCCACACAGCACAATAAAAACAGTATTTAAAAAGCAGAGCAATAAAATCAGCCAACTCTCCAAATTAAAATATGTCAAATGTGCAAAGCGCAATTCAGTGCAAAAACGAGGGCAGAGAGCAAACAACTGCTCTGTCCAGGGTCGAGGAGCGCTCGCGCAGCGTCTCTCTTTATGTGTTCCAGAATGAAACACTAGACTGCACCCCGATCCAAAAATGGCGTCCGGGAGTGTCGAGTCAAAAGAAGTAATCCGGGTTTGAAACCCACCAGCCCCCTTAAGTTTCACATTTTTAAATTCCCCACACAGCACAATAAAAACAGTATTTAAAAAGCAGAGCAATAAAATCAGCCAACTCTCCAAATTAAAATATGTCAAATGTGCAAAGCGCAATTCAGTGCAAAAACGAGGGCAGAGAGCAAACAACTACTCTGTCCAGGGTTACGGAATGTTGGGTGTCTGTCAAGAAAAGCCACAGTTGTGATGGGGCGGAGCAGCATGCTGGCTGCTCCTGGTGGGGCTCATCTACACATCTACAATAAATCATCTTGAACTTCATCTCTCTGTCTGGACTTGATTACTACATTTTTATGGCGACGATCTGGAAACTTACCCTCGTTCTACATGCTCAACATAAGAAGTCAATGTCAAGGAAGTCAAGCTGTTGAGAACAAGCATCAAACTACGATTGGAACAACGATTCTGGCATCCTGAGCCCCACCAGTCACCACTACACCGGTCGCCCCCAACCTCTGCGTGCCAGATCCTACTTCACACAAGCCTGTCTCAATGAATGGACTTTTTCAACCACCGCACAAGTACAGTGTGGCTCTATGGATTGTTCTGTTTTCAAGCACCTCTCAACATCAAAGCAATTAAAGCATGTTGTCTCTGTGTCATGTGTCTACATCAATAAGAAATGCGCCTTCAAGGGAAGTAAGCATTGTCATTTTGGACTTTCTACATGTCATCCCTATTATGAATGCTGTGCAGTTCGAGATGTTTAAGGACATTTGGAGCGCCTGGGGTTGTGCAACCTTAAAAGCTGCCCGTGTTGTGTGGGGCGTCTACTCTCCAGACATCATTGTGTGGGTTTGACACGGTTGCCGTTTGTTACACTGCATGGAAAGAAACTATAATTAAAGAATCAACTGAGCTGTGCTGGAGGCATTCTTTAATGGGAGTAGCATGCACCCTCAGACAGTGTGTTTGGCGTAGTGGTGTTTTGTCTCCCACTGTGTTTCAAACTCGCACTTTCCCGTGAACGCCAGACACAAGTCTCTTTATTTATTCGGCCCAGTGAGTCAATTACTCAGGTTACCGGCAAGTTTAACTGTGTTTCATGCCGTGGCAGTTCAACCGCTTCCCGGTATTTCAAAACTGTCGCGCGTGTCTACTATTTGCACGCGCAACTCTACCTGCATCTGTGGAGAATCTTCTATCGTCTCGAGTCTCTCTCTTTCTCTCCACGTTTGTGCTGCTGAGCGGCAACGTTTTGCTGCTTGAGCGTGTTTGGAACCATCCGGCACGACGTACATAATGTGCCGCCATTTTGTGTTTCGATACAACTACCAAGGACCTGTATCTATGCATTCTTCCTTTCAAGTATTTGCCAACCATGGCGCAGTGTTTTTCTTGCCAACCAGGTTTTGTTCAGTGATAATAAAGTTATCAGCAAGTTGAAGTTAACCGGGATCGTCGCGACGTGATGATCGGCTGCACCATGAAGCTACAGGTTTCCTCTTCTCTTTATTTCTGGTGTTTTGGCATGACTGATAACAGTGCACAGTCGTCGGGCTGTCACATAAGTCCAGATGTTTACAAAGATGTCAGTTTTCGTCAATTTTAATTTGCCTGATACATACCTCGACAAGCACTACTTTACTTTTCATTCATCTCGGGAACTCTGTTCCATTGTTTTTTTTTCAAAACTTCGATCTTCAGTGGAAGTTTTCTGTGCACCAGTGCACTGTACTTTCAAAAGGTAACCAGATTCTTCCTTGTACTTCGAACTGCTGTTTGTTTCTGCACGCCTGCTTCACAATATCGCGGTGACAAGCACACCATTGACTTTCTTGATCCAAAATGGAGGTGCAAGTTTATTTTTTCTATCACCGGGATTTCAAACAATTTATGTATTAAACGTAACATCCTTTTGTTGTGTGCGAGCATCGTGGGAGTCTCATTCAATGCCACATGTGAACAGTATTTTGCTTTTCTGTATACAAGATGGTTCATGTGTCATATGTATACGGTGACACGTTCACACATAGTTGTAACTCTCTTCAAATCATATTTTAAATGCAAATAGAAGTTTTAGCCTGTTTTACTGTATGCATCTATGTTTGGGTTTGTTGTACTACTCACAGTTTCAAATATATTTCCAAGTATATGTCATGGGTTATTACCCTTACACGTTACCTGACTATTGGCTATCCTCACTTATTGGGGTGTGTTCATGTTCTATTTTCTATTATACCATTACTCCACACAGTGTGTGTAGTATGGGATTTATTTCCATTACGGTGCACGTCAAGTGACCTCTACACGAGGTTGTCCAGGTTGCTCTTACAGTGCTCGTCAAGTGACCTCTACACGAGGTTGTCCAGGTTGTCCTTACATGGATGTCAAGTGACCTCTACACGAGGTTGTCCAGGTTGTCCTTAGATGGACGTCAAGTGACCTCTACACGAGGTTGTCCAGGTTGTCCTTACATGGATGTCAAGTGACATCTACACGAGGTTGTCCAGGTTTTCCTTACACAGACGTCTAGTGACTTCTACACGAGGTTGTCCAGCTTGTCCTTACACGGACGTCAAGTGACCTCTACACGAGGTTGTCCAGGTTGTCATTACACGGTCTATTATATTTTTAACTCGCACAGTGTGTGTCATATGGGTTTTAGTCCCATTATAATTGTATTTTAACAAACTTACGCATTTGCACTTTGATTCTCCCGCCGGTCCCCGTTCCACCGCAGCTTGTGCTGTTTGAGTAGAGGGACGTGGCTCTGCCCTCTTTCGCCTCACTTCCGCTACCGGGGGCATTATTTAAACGGCATGTGTGCCCGGCCGTGCAGCGAGAGGTGACAGCGCGCCGGAAGGCAAGGTCACCATTGTTTTAGCGTGTGCATTAGAGTTTGCTGCTTTTATCTGAATCATTGCTCATTTTTATATTTTTAATTGTATTTTAACAAACTTACGCTTTTGCACTTTTCTTCTCCCGCCGGTCCCCATTCCACCGCAGCTTGTGCTGTTTGAGTGGAGGGACGTGGCTCCGCCCTCTTTCTCCTCACTTCCACTACCGGGGGCATTATTTAAACGGCATGGGTGCCCGGCCGCACAGCGGACGCGCGCAGCGGGCGCGCCTTAGCAAGCCCGTCTGCGCCCGTCCGCGGCCGGTTCGCGACCAGCGCCAGCCAGGCTGCCCGCTCGCACAAAAATGAGGTAATTCAGTGGTATAGATCTGATCTCTTGGCACTTAATGTCACATCCTGCCCCAAGCCTCATGGCTGTGACCTGGCAACAGACATGCTTCTCAGCTTGTGCGCTTAGTGTAACTGGGTGCTGGGAGACCCAGACTTAAGCGATGCTAAAAGGGAGCAGAGTGAGTCGGTTGATCAGATTAGGGCATGCCTATTAAACTGTAGATCCTTACCAAAGCATGCTGAGGATTTGTGGTTACTACTGGCAGGAAATGAGTATGAGGTCATGTTTTTAAATGAAACATGGCTGAAGGATGATATCCTTGCAGCAGTGGCATTAGCTATTCCATCTGGGTTCAAACTATGCTGCGCAAATAGAGTGGGAGATAAAAGAGGAGGGGGGTAGTGATTATTTTTAAGGACTCTTGGGACATAGCTTCTTCAGCATTATCGAATATGGGCATGGTCGAGGGCTTAAACTTTTGCATCAAGACTAGCCCCATAACCTCCTTTTCAGGATTGTTGGTATATAGGCCTCCAGACTGCCTACCAAACATACACCTGGAACTTTGCAATTATATTGCACAGAAATCTCTTTTATTCTCTAATTTTACTGCATTAGGGGACTTTAATTTGCATGTTAACGATCCCACTTGTGTTCAGGCAATGAAGATGGTTTCCGTGCTGGACGGCGCTAATTTGCCCCAACTTGTTAAATTCCCTACTCACAAAGCTGGGCATACCCTTGACCTGATATTTTCTAATATCGCGCCTATAAAAACGGAAGCACCGATTCAGGTGGCTTGGTCGGACCATTTTCTTATTCCTTTCTCTTTTAACCTGGCAAAACCCAACCTACCTGAAAGCTCTAGATACTTTCTAAAGAGGAACTGGAAGAAATTGACGGCTGAATGCTTAGGCCCAGTTTTGATGACCAGCCAACCGCCTCTATCTCTAGATCCTAACGCAGATACTTTGGCCCTACATAAATGGATTGCCGACGCAGTAGAGTCTACGGCGCCAGCCAGAGTCACTAAATCCATGAGAAAATCGCCCTCAGCCCCATGGTTCTCAGAGTCGCTTAGGGCAATGAAGAGCAAGTGCAAGCACCTGGAACGACAGTGGAGGGCGGATTATGACGCTACGGCTAAAATGACATATAAGAAATTTTTGAAAGATATGCATAAATTGATGAAGGAGGCAAGGAGAGATCACATAGCCAAGTGTATTGATAATTCTGATAGACCGGGCAAGGTAATTTTCAAGGTGGTCAACTCCTTCCTCAAACCTCGTGAGCTGGTAATTGACGCCCAGCCCTCTCTGGCACTGTGTGAGAGAATTTCGTATTTTTTCGACAACAAAATTGGCAAGGTCTACAATTCCTTCTCTGCTATAACTGCTACGGTAAAATCGGACGTGGTGGTAAGGAAAGCACCCGTGCCTCTCCTTTCTGAATTTACACCTATTTCCCAGAAGGAAGCACTGGCTGTAATCCAGGGCTGCAAGTCAGGCTCGCCGGAGGACCCGTGCCCTCCCAAACTGTGGAAAGAGTTGGCACATTCCACCATCGATGTGTTGTCCAAAATATGGAATACCTCCCTTACCTCCGGCATCTTCCCCGACTTATGGAAACACGCCACTCTTCTTCACTTTAAGAAGAAACCCAATGTGGATTCAGGGGAATTGAACAATTACAGACCTATTTCTCTGCTGCCAGCACCAGCTAAAATGGCCAATTTTATCGAGAGCCACAATATCCTGCACAACACCCAATCTGGTTTCCGAGCTGGTTTTAGCACAGAGACAGCGCTATTAGAGGTAGCAGACTCCGTTAGGATGGCATTGGATTCAGGGGCATCAGTTATGCTGGTGCTCCTGGATCTTTCAGCTGCATTTGACACAGTAGACCACTCTATACTGGCTCAACGCCTTTTGGACAGTGGGGTTAATGGCTCAGCCCTGACCTGGTTGAAGTCCTTCCTCCACTTGCGCACTCAAAGGGTGGCCCTACGACCGCATCAGTCCAACTGCAAGCATTTATGGTGCGGTGTGCCGCAGGGGTCGGCCCTAAGCCGGCTGCTGTTCAATATATATCTGGCCCCTCTATTTACTCTGATAGCTAACTGGGGTGTGAAGGCGATTTCTTACGCCGACGACACCCAGCTGGTTTTCTCCTTTAAGGATCAGTTCGAAGATTCTTTCAAGAGCTTTAAAGGCTGCTTAAAAGATATTGCATGCTGGATGAACAACAATAAAAAACTGAATGCCGATAAAACCGAAGTGGTGTTTTTCGGCAAAAGCCAGCCCCCTGCCGCAGACCTGTGGTGGCTGGCGGAAATGGGTTCACCACCCACTCCAGCCGGCTGTGCCAAAGATCTGGGAGTAAAATGGCAGGCTGATTTATCCTTTTCAGCCCAAATTCAGCAGGTAACAGCTGCTTGCTTCACCAGCTTGAGAAACTTGCAAAAATGTATACATCTGCTTCCAGAGAACTGCCGTCGAGCCGTAGTCCATGCCACAGTAACGGCCCGCCTGGACTACGCGAACGGCCTCTATTTAGGCGCACCGGTGTACCTTGTTAGGAAACTCCAAATGGTTCAAAATGCGGCTGCGAGATTGATCAGACATGTCCCATTCCGGCAACATATCTCTCCGCATATTAGAGAACTACATTGGCTTCCGATAGCCAACAGAATCAAATTTAAGGCCTTAACCCTAGCTTTTCGGGCAATCCATGGAACGTGCCCTAGCTATTTGAAACAGAGGCTAGGTGTCTTGATGCAGACTCGCGCTCTGAGGTCCAATTCCCAGAAATTGCTTTGTACTCCACGGGTCAAGAAAGCCCGGTTGGGTGGCAGATCTTTTATGTTCGGGGCGTCCAGGTTATGGAATTCCCTGCCTAACTCCTTGCGCCAGATTTCTTCTGAAACTCAATTTAGGAAGGCAGCAAAAACATGGCTTTTTAACCTAGTTTAATCTTCCATGATCCTTGGTCGATCTTGTCTCTCGCGTGTCACTTGTCTCTCTAGCGCCGGGACACCACCTTGGAGGTAGCTGTTCGCGCTCTACAAATGGCAGTATTATTATTATTATATTATTACAGTGCACAACATGTGACCTTTTTACGAGGTTGTCTCTACAGGGGTTTAATTCCATTCTCAATTGTTCTTCACCTTGTTTACATTAAGCCTTTTTGCTTTACAATGTCGATTTTCCACTACTATGTTGTTTACAGGGAAGTAGGAGTGATGTTGTTGTATTCATTCATTCTTTCTTCACCCTGTTTGCATTAAGCCTTATTGCTTTGCATTGTCGATTTTCCATTGCTAGATTGTTTACAGGGAAGTAGGAGTGATGTTATCTTCTCTGTTTTCTTTATTTCTCATGCTGTGCTTTGCCTCCTGTCATGCCTGTCTGGCCAGTGGGTGTGTCTGGAGGTAGGGATCGGTGCTTTCATGTTCTTCTTTTGGTTTCTATCTTATTTGTTGTGTTATAGAAGAAAAGGAGATATGTAGTATCCTAGTTTGTCATCATCCCTGTTTATGCCATTTTCCACCACATGCTCTGCCATTGGAATGTTACAGTATGATGATGTATTACGGAATGTTGGGTGTCTGTCAAGAAAAGCCACAGTTGTGAAGGGGCTGAGCAGCATGCTGGCTGCTCCTGGTGGGGCTCATTAACATATCTACAATAAATCATCTTGAACTACATCTCTCTGTCTGGACTTCATCACTACACATTGGAAAAAGGATAGTGTCCCCTTTCCATTGATTTCTCCTCCAACTCAGTGTTTGGGGGGCTTAGACATGCCCACCCCATGAGCACTGATGCGCAAAATTAAAACGATCGGCTCACTTTACTTTCACTTTTATAGTAATGACATCCGCGCACCCTGTGCACTGACAGTCATTACCCAAACAAAAATAAAACGCCTCAAGATCTCGGGGAAGCTCTTCCCCAGCAGCTGGAGCTGATAATGAAAAGAGAAAAAAAAGGAATCCCTCTTGTGCCAACACCAGAAGGTTATTTTAAAGCTTCCCCATTGTTAGCCAGTGGCCGATGTCCCCCCTGAAGGGGCTAAGGGCCTCATGGACTAAAAATGGATTGGGAAAAAGTGGTTGCAATTTGCTCACCGACTTTTACCAAATGTATTTGAATTTTGTGAACTGACCTATGTCCTAATAGGTTGGTTCACAAAATACCACGCTATAATGAGGTGCAGTTTGACCCTCATTAATATGCATGAGGTAGGTCGCAAATTGCAACCCACTATTTTTGGTTACAGTCACAGTGGCCTGCTTTGATCAACTTACCTTCGTGTCTGTGATTGCCTTTATGCAAAACAACATTTCTTATTTCCTTAACGGAAATGGAATGCGTTTAGAAACCAAAATGTAAATTTTTACAAACACCTTTTAGGAGCAGACAGTGATTCCATGGACCACTGCATGCACCTAAAACAAACATTTGCAATGCAATCGGTCTCACCTTTGGGACCTTATATGTATTTAGCTATGCAGCACCTTAGCCTGGGTGCTGAAACATTTACTTTTCTTTAACATGGAGGGAAAGTAAGCGCCAAACTGCGGAACACGCCAGGTTTGGAAACACATGGAGAAAAAATACTGCCTATCAGCGGGAAATTGTATTGTCCAAAGCGCGGTTTTTAATCTAAAATCAGCCCCTTCGGTGGCAATATCACTGAAAATACAAGATTGGAAAAAAATATTATTGTCTACGGGTTTTCGTAGAAGACACGTTTCTATGGCCTGGAATGTAGGGAATGCTAAAGTGAATCTTGTATTTTACTGACCTCTGCTGGTCGTTTTTTATCAAGGAAGTTAAATAGAGGTAGTTGCCAGAAAAATAAAAAAAGAAAGTTCCTAAGCAGAAAGCAATTCTGGTATTTTACTGACCTCTACTGGTCGTTTACTATCAAGACAGTTAAATAGAGGCAGTTGAACAGAAAAAAAAGTCCCTTAGCAAAGGTGGAAGCAGACAAGTCCTGGGGATGATCTTCAGATCCCACATAGTACATACAACAGATCTTCCAGACAGCGCAAGCACTGTCTAGGCTCGACCTAAAAAAATGTTGTCCACATATACAAAGGGGAAGGGGTCCCTTGAGGACGCTTTCCTGTTTGTAAATGGGCTCCCACCTCTTTTGTGGTGGTGTTAAAATATTAATGTTTTGTGACCTCTTTTGTGGTGGTGTTAAAATATTAATGTTTTGTGACCGGATTTCAGGCACAAAATATTAAAACATATCATAAAGCATTGGAATTTGGAAGGGACACCTTTAACATGCCCTTTCCAAATACTTATTACTTATGGTCCTTATGGTTTCCTAAATTCATTTAACAAAACCTCTTCTGAGTTCCAAAAAGGGTTTTAGCAGTAAAAAATGCTATGATTTACCAAATCTGTGGGTTTGCGAATAGAATAAATCTTTCTACATGAGGCCCAAAGTTTACATTTGTCTACTCTGCTATTGGTTAGATTAATTTCTAACCAATAGCAGAAATTCTATGAAACCACTGATTCACATCGCTTTGGAAATATGTTCCTTAGATTGATGGGCAGGAGTAAGATTTGCATTTTTTCTTATCCTCTCAATACAAAGATTTCCAAAGCTGTTTCTAACTAAACCATGTCCAAACCCAAAAGAATTCAAGTAAATGTATTTTATAAATAAGGTCAAATTTCCAGAAGTGGTTGCTTGCCTTCATGGGACTGCAACTTCCTCAAAGCTCTTTCTTCATTTGATAGACTATTTGTCCCAGTTTGCACAAATGGAAATGAAAAAAATGAAAAACAGATTGAACTGAAAGACTGTTTTACTGATTATTTGCATTATTCGGACCCATTCCCCCTGTGTGAAATTGCCATGTACAACACTGTACATTTCTCCCAGTCATTTGAGGCTATCATTTGCTTTTTGTAGGTCAAAATTGCATATGTGAATTTTGTCAACCACTGTTATGTGGACACTGAAGTCGAGATGAAAGAAATCTATACCAGTAACCACATTTGGAAACTGTTTGAAAACTTCCTTGTTGATATGGCCAGGGTAAGTTGTGAGAGTCTGTATCAATCCATGTACATTCAACTGAAGTAAAATAATTTTTTTGTTTGAAAATAAATGAAATGTGTATTGAATGTTTCTTTATAATTTGTACTTAATCTTTAGCATTCAGGCCTATTAAGGATAGTTTCAGTTAACCTATCAGTCATCAAATCAGGTATACCAGCATCAAGAAAACTGAAGATAAATTTAAAACCAACCAGGCTTTTCACGAGCACAAATGAATAGCAAAGCGGCTGATGCCATTCAATCATGACCATCAGATTACTTAGTGAGGAACTAGGGGTGAAATCTGGTGCTGCTGCACAGTAGTGGTGCCACCACTTTGCCACGCAGTTATTCTGCATGTACATGCTGTTGTAGTCATACCAAGTGGAAAGTCATAATATAGAAGTTTTAATATCAGCCTGAACTTACATCGACTCCACAATATCGACTACCAGTGTATTTTCAAGGTAAGCAATTTTGGATTAAGAAGGGTAAATTTATACTTCTTGCATACGTATCTTTCCGATATAGTGGTAGTTGAGACAGTGAAGTTGATATATGTGTAGGTTTATAAAATTGTGTTAGGGCAGAAAAGTCCCTCACAAGGTGGTAGACGTGTACTCCTGCTCTTAGTGCCCCAACTGTGGTGAAACCTGGATGGCTGGTAACACATTTTTGATCATGGGTGAAAGTGGATCATGCGTGTGTACCATATCCTAGGCCTGTCTCATGGATCTGTTTAGACCAGGAGCGGCGCACCACACACTACTCTCATAGTGGTGCAGGGCTACTGCCGTTTCTGGAACCCGAGTAGCAGGAGCGTGGTGGCAACACACCATTTTGATAGTAAGTAATCAAGTAATATTGACAAGCCATCTGACCTGTGTCATGGGATTGGGGCCTAATGGCTCACTCATACCGAATTGCACACCTGTGTGCTCAGCTCAATCTTGGCTTACATCAAGACGAATGTGGGGAGACAGTGTGTGCTTGTTGGGGTACACCTTGCTGATATGTATGTGAGCCAGTGTGTGCTAACGTACGTGGAGACAGTTTGTGCATGTTTGAGTGCACCATGTTGGCATGTACATGAGCCAGTGTGTGCTACAATACATGGAGACAGTGCATGCATGTTGGAGTGCACCGCGCTGGTATCTACCTGAGCAAGTGTGTGCTACAGTATAAGTAGACAGTGCGTGCATGTTGGAGTACTCCTCACTGGTATGTTGTATGTAAGCCAGTGTGTACTACAGTACATGGAGGCAGCGCATGCATGTATACGTGCTTTGCTCTGATACTTACATGTGCCTGGTAAGTGGTGCAGCACTTGAAGGGATACATGCATGTTCACATGCAGTGCTAATGATAATTGAGTGTCTGTGAGCGGTTCAGCTCATGAGTGCCCGTTGCTCCCATATTAGGAACCCCAGAGCTTTCTGGAGAAACATGTGGAGGTAGAGGAACCCTCCAGATAAATTTGTGGATTGCTACATTTCTGAGATCTGGGTGGGACACACGGTAGAAGGAGGAAGAGCCAGGCCCTTTAGTATTTTTCAAACGGGCTTTTTGATTCTGAAAGAGGTCACTTGTCAGAGGAGCCTGGACACACCTCAGGAAGGAGATGGGGCTGATAAGACAATCATAAAGATCAGGGCTGGATGCTTTGGAACCTTTTGATATACCGATCACTGATGCTGACTACCAGGTGTGATCATCTAGTTACTCCCATGGCTTGTGTTTGGAGATACTCTTGCTGCGATGGATTGGTCTCTGGGAGGAAGAGAGAGACAGAGGAATGGACACTTCAAAGTGGGCAACCACCAGAACGCAAACTTCAAAGCCAGAGACTCGAAATCACATTTGTGTCTGCAAATGGATTATAAAAATGAGCGCTTGAGACTTCCAAATTGTCAAACTGAAGCTGTACATCAGCGTGGAGAAGCTTAGCACAAGTTCTACCTGTTGTGACCAAGGCTGGGGACTACAAGTCAGTCAGTCTCCTATGCTTGGTGAAGGGCCATCACCAAGGAGAATCGACTAAATCCACCCGTAGTACCAACTTCTGCCTGACCCAAGACCAGAGAACCCTGTGAGGAGGAGGTTACTGGAGGGAGTGGAGTCCAGTGGGGATCCTGCTAAGTGGATCCCAGGAGTGGATTCTTTAAGATTCTGGTCCGTCTGGACAGTTGCACCGATCAGGCAGTCTGCCTGTGTGCACTGTCGCTTTGACCGGGCCCTTTACCCGTGTGCATAATCTACAACACCTGTACTCCAAGTGGGGGCTGCTGTAAATAAAAAGATATTTGCTGTACACGGGACCTTTTCACGAAAACGATTTATTTACAACTCGCTAGTGTGGAGCTTTGATTCAATCTAACTTACCTGAACCCTGAGAAATCATTTATTAACATTTCTCAATAAAGTCGTGAGAGTATTTCTGACTTTCTCTACGAAAGGTACGGGACCTTTTCGAAAAGATAAGTCACTAACAACTCGGAACCTAGTCGTAAGGCTCTTCCTCCAACCCTATCATTCAAGCAGCTTTCTTGGGTTGAGACTATCAACAAATATCGTTAGAGGGACTTGTTTTACAAACATCTGTATGTCCTGAAGATGGTCTGACGGATGTCATTGCCATAACAGACCGAAACGTCGACTATTACATCTATTTCCTTAACAACTAAGGCGTCTGAGGAATTGTTTTCTATTTTAGTTTCTTTTTCCTCTATGTACATTTCCTTGGAATAGATGATCACACTTTTGATTTGTAGGTTCATTTGTGTACCCTCTATCATAGTGTCTCGTTGTTTTTGAATGTACCCCTCTCATTTTTGTTCCACATTAAAATTGTGTATTTATGAAAGATAGATATACCCGTGTTTTCTAATTAATTTTCAATTGTTTCACTTTAATTGTGTTGTTAAACATTGACTTTGTGTACATTTATATAGATGTGCAGACTCTTGCTAGATTAAGCCACCAATTGGGGCTTAACAAATAGATGTTTAAGAAATTTAACTAAGTTTAGTAAACGAAATCCCTTGTAGGTACCTTTACTCAAACGTAAATAAAAAGAGTCATTGCCTTTGGTACCTTGCTGAACAACAGAAGGTTTATCACCCTTCGCAGGTAAATAACCTGAGATGGCTGTTGACCTGTTTGTGTTGCTCATGACCCTCGTATGCTAGGTGGGGGACTGCAGTGATGATTGAGGGCCGGCACCTTATGCATCCTTCGATCTAGAAGAGGGCAGTCACCTCGTGTACTGCTATAGCCTGAAGGTGTTGTTGCACTGTGTGAGGTGTTACGATCCTCCGTGTGTCCAGAGCAGGCCATGACCAGCAACAGTTCAACAATCTAAATCCAGAAGCACCTTGCCGCTGGACACAGAGGGAGACTTACTACATGACTGTAGCAGTTCCCTGGATGCCTGCTGCCTTGATGGCAGCATCTCGACTTCTGTTCAGTGCTGGGCCGCCAACTCGCACCCAGGGTCTTTAAACTACCACTGCAGCAAGAGTGGTAAGTATCAATGCCGGGCCACTTGGGGAACTTGCTCATATTGATACGCTGTGGCATGGGATACTTGAGTGTTTATAGTCGAACTTCTAAGATTTTAACTCACAAGCGGGGCCAGCTTGGATGCCACCTCACACAAATGGGGAATAACCATGGTCCTTGGAATGGAAAGCGAGACTCAAGCCCTGACCCAGGTAACTCTAGGATGCCTGCCTTAGGAAGACTGTGAATATTATTGTGGTGTGCCGTATTATACTTTGTGTTAGTAGATAGATAAATACTCTGTTTTCGTAAAAGTAAGTATTAGACTGCGCAATAATTTATTGGGGTTGCTGGATGTATGTTGAGTTGTGAGCATGTGTTCTCTCTACACCTTAGTCTTCTCTAAGAAGCCTGGGACTGCCCAACTCGTGCTACTGCTGAGAGCCAGGTGCTGAAAGGGTACTTATCCCAGTGTACAGAGCCCAGAGTAGGCAGGGCCCCATTACTTTGAGAGTGATAGGCTTGAACCACCACAGTTTGGCTCAGTAACACGTGCTTTCCCCGTGGCCCTCTGAAAGGGGTTCTGTCAGATTGAGCTTGATATTGTGACCTTCAAATTCCTCAATATGCACCCTTTGATGATCCTGCTGATTTCTCAGAAATTTACATTCACAATTGTTGTTTGTAGTCCCCAGTACCTACCTACTTATGTTTTATGTGCTATAACACTAGTTATTTACATATGTTGATGGATATCAATGGTGTCTGTGCCCTGAAATTTCTGATACTTTTTCAGTCAAAAGCAGAAGGTGGACAATCCTCTTTTCACACAGATATCTAGAGCTGTCTTTTGCACAGAGATCTTTAGAGCTAATGATCCGTCCTTCTTGGGCAAATCTTCCAATCTGGGGTGAGAGTTAGATGGTGAATCACTCAGGCAAGTACACTCCTCTGTGGATTAAAGTTGAGCTACCTCAATTACCTGTACCAAAGAGTCCAAACATTATGGTACCATGGTTTACCCTAAGCTGGCTACTGGGTAAAACACCAGACCTCAGCCAATCCACTTCAATACCAAAGCTTAACCAAAGTGCTCTTGGTTAGGGCTGGATTTTTCATATGACCTAGTTATGGGTTTGCCCTGAGGTGCCCCAGAAGACTTTAACTACAACTGATACCGAAATGCCAGAGGCACGAGTATTGCAAAACGTGATGTACATGGCCTGTTTGTTCCCAGTTTTAAGGGGCTGGTACCAATAGACAGAGAAAGCATACCTATTCAAATAAGATAATCGAGGAAATGGGTTTTGATGGAAACAAATCTGTGGAACCTGCAATGGTCATGAAAGCTAACAATAGAAGGCCATGCAATTATCTTAACCCTACTCCACTGGGATCTAGTGCGTTGCTTGAAATGCAGGTGTAACTTGTTCTCTCCAATGTAGGCCAAACATATGTGACTGAGGTTTTTGCAATACAATAAGCTGGTTTGTAGGAGACGAAAGTACATTCCATTTAGTGAATCCAGATAGCATCACACCAGGTGGATCACAGCACTCTTTCACTGCAGATAAGCCCAGTACTGAAATAGTTTTACAATGAATGAAGATTGCAATAGCCTGCTTTCAGCACAGCTGAGTACTGGGTTTTATTGTCAGTTCATGTCTAAAGAGAATTCCTAAATTCTTAACCTGTGTGACTGGAGTTGATATTGTTCCAGATCCGTGAGCCAGAATTCACAGTACAAGAGTTGTGGTCCAAGAACAAGCACAGTTTGTGTTGGATTAAGTTTCTGTTAATCCTACTCACCCAATTATTAATGGGCTGCATACATTTGCCAAATATCCCTGTGAGGTGGAGGCCAACACAGCAACTATATATTATTGACATAGTTATAAATTCAGAGTACAAAATATTTGAGCAATGGAATCAGCAGTAGTAACTAAGCATTGGAATATAAAGTGGGCAGAGACTATTCCTGTGGGTTGAATGTCAGAATATGGAGTTAAAAAATATCGAACTATAAACAATATTGACGTAAGTATATCGATAACCAATATATCATCCTTGTAAGTATAGATTTCCCACTGATAATTCCACGTCTTCAGTACCATGGTAATATATATATATATATATATATATATTCACTGAAAAAACCATAGGTTTTAGGGACAGTTATAGTTAGTTGGACATTTCACTCATACAAAACCATAGAAATTTCCCCGTTATAGTTAGTTCAGCTAACTATAACTCGCGCCCCGCAATGCACTGCTGATGTCACATATTACATCACTCATGACATGGTCAGTGACATCACTGATGACATCACTGATGACATCTCAAATGACATCACTGATGACATCATCCAGTGACTGTGTGTTTCTGTAAAGTTTGAAATATGTTTAATATATATAGGGAAAGGCGTATTGAAGAATGAGTGGGTGTATAAGTGTCTGAATGGATGATTTAGTAGGTGCGTGACTGACTCTATAAGTGAGTGATTAAACATATCTTTCTGAATGCATGGGTTAGTGAGTAAACTGTGTGAATGTCTGTATCCGTGTGTCTGTTGGTGTGTAAGCGACTGCATGGGTTTGCAAATAGCTACATGAGTGTCTATATGGGTTATTGATTTGTTGTCTGAGTATCTGTATGGGTGCCTGAGTGTGTGTGTGGGTGGGGTGTGTGTGACTCTGAGCATCGATGTGTAAGTGGGTGATTCACTGGATGCATGGTTTCAAGACTGCATCTGTGATGGACTGTATGGGTGGGTGAGTGTGTGTTTATGGGTGTGTTAGTGAGTGAATGTATATCTCAGTGGTACATGTGTGAGTAACTACATATGTGAAAAGTAGTATATATGTGTGTTGGAGTACATAATTGGCTACAAATGAGAGTGTGTTATTGTGAGAGTGGCTGTATGGATGAGTGTGTGCTTGTATCATTGATTGTATAAGAGCGTAAGAATGTGCTAGTATTTGTATGAGTAATTGGGCTGGTGTGTGTATAACTGTATATCTGAGTAAATGGCAGTGTGATTAATTATTTCCATGACTGACTAGGTGTGTGAGTACCTCTATGGATGAGTGGCGGTGTGTGAGTGTCTATATAGGTGTATGAGTGCATATGATAGTCCTGTACTGAGTGACCATAAGTATGAGTGACTGTACGGGTGAGTGAGTGGATGTGTGTGTAGACCTAAGAATCAGTGAGTGGGTATGTAGTTATTGGTGTTGGAGTGTCTATGGTTTTGAGAATGGCAGTCTGTAATTTAGAGTGGGTGTATCTAAAGTTATGTTAGGGTGTGAGAAGATGCATGAAATTATCACATGGATGATGTCATCAGTGATGTCATCAGTGATGTCATTGAGATGTCATCAGTGATGTCATCAGTGATGTCCCTGACCATGTCATGAGTGATGTAATGTGTGACGTCATCAGCAGTGCATTGCGGGGCGCGAGTTATAGTTAGCTGAACTAACTATAACGGGGAATTTCTATGGTTTTGTACGAGTGAAATGTCCAACTAACTATAACTGTCCCTAAAACCTATGGTTTTTTCAGTGAATTTGTAAGGTTTTTTAAATGCTAATTTCTAACTATAACGTGCCTGAAACCTATGGTTTTTTCAGTGAATTTCAAAGGTTTTTTATATGCTAATTTCTAACTATAACGTGCCTGAAACCTATGGTTTTTTCAGTGAATTTCAAAGGTTTGTCAAATGCTAGTTTGTAACTATGCCTACAGAAGTAGGACATGTGAAGAAAGAAGAAAAAACGCACAGAAAGAAGCAAAAGAAATGTAGAAAGAAACAGAAGTCCACAAAGATGAAGAAAAATGCAGGAAGAAGCAAGACATGTGCAGAAAGAACCAACAGAGGAGCAGAATGAGGCCTTGTTGCAAAATCATCCTGTGCCCACACCTGTTCCAGACGGGTACTGGTGGTAACTGACTCTGACTAACCAGGCCTAGAGCCAGTGCTATGCTAAAAGACACTTAGAATACAGTGAAAACACCTACATACACTAGGGAACACTATGCGTTGGGGTACCCCTGTGATTAGCATGACCTCCTCTGTAACTCCCTAGTACATAATAGGGCAGGGGGATTAAAACTACCTCTTAAAACGCGCCATGGGGCGCGTTTGCACACTGGTGTAGGGAGGGGGGCCTGAGGTTACATGTGTGCAAGCACGCCCTCTGGCCGTTTTAAGTTGGGGGATAAAGTCCCCTTGAATCCTAAGGGTCCCTGGGGTCCAACTAGCCCACCAGCTACCTCCAGTAAGCGCCACAGAGTTGCGTTGCAGAGAGGTGTAAAAGGGGCATTGCCTGGACCACCTCTCTGCAACGCAGCGCAGTGGCGCTTACTGGAAGCACCTGGTGGGCTAGTTGGCCCCCAGAGGCCCTCATGATTGAAGGGAATTAATTCCCCAACTTAAAACGCGCCACAGTGCGTGTTTGCACACGTCACCTCAGGCCCCGTCCCCTCCCTTCACCACTGTGTAAACACGCCCTGTGGCCGTTTAAGTTGGCAAACTAAGTCCCCTTGAATCCTGAGGGTCCCAGGGGTCCAACTAGCCCACTAAGTACCTCCAGTAAGCACCACAGAGCTGCGTTGCAGAAAGGTGTAAAAGGGGCATGGCCTCTGAACACCTCTCTGCAACGCAGCTCCTGGCGCATACTGGAGGTACCTGGTGGGCTAGTTGGCCCCCAGGGACCCTCAGTATTCAAGGGCAATTAATTCCCCAACTTACAACTCGCCAGGGGCGCGTTTGCACAGTGGTGAAGGAAGGGGCAGGGCCTGAGGTGACATGTGTGCAAACGCACGCTGTGGCGCGTTTTAAGTTGGGGAATTAATTCCTCTTCAATCCTGAAGGTCCCTGGGGGCCAACTAGCCCACCAGGTACCTCCAGTATGCGCCAGGGAGCTGCCTTGCAGAGAGGTGTTCAGAGGCCACGCCCCTTTTTACACCACTCTGCAACGCAGCTCTGTGGCGCTTACTGGAGGTACTTAGTGGGCTAGTTGGACCCCTGGGACCCTCAGGATTCAAGGGGACTTAATTTGCCAACTTAAAACGGCCACAGGGCGTGTTTACACAGTGGTGAAGGGAGGGGACGGGGCCTGAGGTGACGTGTGCAAACACGCCCTGTGGCGCGTTTTAAGTTGGGGAATTAATTCCCCTTCAATCATGAGGGCCCCTGGGGGCCAACTAGCCCACCAGGTGCTTCCAGCTTACATTTTAAGTGCCCCGGGGAGGTGGCGGTCCCCGGGGCGTGTGGGGGGGCTTGAGCCCCCCCACACGTATTTTTTTTTAAATGAAGCCCCGGGGGGTGGCGGTCCCCGGGGCTGGGGGGGGGCTGTGAGCCCCCCCCGCAAATATGTAAGATAAGCCCCGGGGTGGCGGTCCCTGGGGCTGGGGGGCCCCTTTGGGCCCCCCATCACAATACTACTATTGCCCCCGGGATTTGGCCCACCCGGGGGCTGAATATTAACGAAGCGCGGGAGCCCGCGCTTCGTTGTTTTTTTTTCTCAGCAGGATCCGCGCACCCTGCGCGGATTTTGCCGATTTAAAAAAAAAAAAAACCTAAGCAGGCCTAGGGGGTCAGGGTGTTTCTACCCTGCCCCCTTTTTGCGTTTTGCGCACTTGTTTCTCAGATTTCTTGTGCCTCGGTTCTACAGAGGCACAAGATGGCTGCCAACACTTCCTGGTTTGGAGTGTTGACAGCCAACTAGCATACAGCTCGTGATCGGGAGGGTGTGCGGATCCTCCACGCCCATAGATATATATGTGTTTTTACTTTTGATTTTCTCTGCAACTACTGAACAGATTTACACCATTTAAAAAAAGGTTGCTTTCTGAACCAAGCGCTACCTCTTTGCCAAATTTGGTGTAATTCCGTTCAGCAGTTCGAGCTGTAGCCGTGTCTAAAGTTTCCTATGGAGAATTGACATGGAGAAAACACGTTTTGGGACCCCCTTTTTCTCGGCCCCCGCTTGCTGAATCACCCCGAAACTTTCAGGATAGGAGCGGACCGGAACGCCCCACGAGTTTTGAAAATTTCGCGAAGATTCGTCAACCGGCGCCAAAGTTATTGGAAATAGAATGTTGTGAATTTCCTATGGAAAATAGGTCCTAACTATAACTATCTACTGGCGACCGCCAGTAGATTATATATATATATACATATACATATATATATACATCACATGGTCTGCCACTGAAGAGGGCGTTGGCCCAAAACGCGTCTGGCAGGAAACCACAAAAGGACTTTGTTCATGGCGTGCCCTTGCTTTGGCGTAATTTCCACCTGGGAGTGCATCCCACCTAGAGGCAACTCTTTTTGTATTATATATATATATACACATATCAAGTACAGTGTTCGCATGTACCTCTGCCATCAAATGGCGGCGGGCTTCCGGCGAGGTCGCGATCCTCAAAACGCCAATCTAGTATCACATGATCAAAAATAAAGAAATTGTTCGTCAAACAAATAAGCATCATATTTAAAAGCATCTCAGTATGCATCAGATAACACAATGGACGACTCTTAAGGTAGTATCGACAGGCTTCCAAGCCCAAATCATGGGGTATACAAGTATAAAGGCTGTTCACATCACTTGTCAGCAATAACATATCTTGCTCCCAATTAACATTCTCAGTTTGTCTCAAAAAATCTCCTGTATCCTGTACATAGGACGGCAACGCTTGTACACATGGTCTAAGAAAATAATCAATGTACTTAGAAGTATTTTCGTACATACTTCCTATTGAGGAAACAATTGGCCTTCCAGGAGGATTACATTTGTCCTTGTGAACTTTAGGCAATAAATACATTGCAGATAATTTAGGAAATTCACAATACAGGAATTTAAACTCATCATTTGATAACAATTTATCATTTTTCCATTTCACAACATTATTTCTATACTTCTCATTACTGGATTCATAGCATTTTCTATCACTTTTTACGTAACTTTTAATGTCACTAAGTTGTCTTTTTCCCTCATCCAGATACATTTTTAGTGGCCAGACCACCACATTTCCACCTTTGTCTGACTTCTTAATGACAAAGTCTTTATTGGTTTGCAATTCTTTAATAGCTGTTTAATAGCCGTTTTGATAACACATTTGAGGCAACGAAGTAGTCCTTTGTCAAAGTTTACACTTTTTTGCACTATATGTTATGGGTGAAATCAAATGTCAAATTGACCCGTGAGAAAGGAACAGCTGTTACGAAATGCGTCGGGCATTGTTTGCCATATGCTTTGGATGTAATAAACCACGTTACAAACGGATTTTGGGCTCTGCGCAATCTTTTACTTCTATGAGAAGGATTGGCGTTTTGATATATATATATATCTCTTCAAGGTACGCAGTAGTGGAGTTATGAATCTTACCTATATATATGTACACGTACAATATAGGGTTATTCATTATTTCTTACGTCGATTTTAAAAACTTAATGTTCTTGTAGTACATCATTTTCAATGGCATGGAACAAAAATAAGGTGTGCAATCTAATCAATAGAGACATAATTTCACTCAACACAACCAATTCTGCCTGCATCTCACCAGTGCCACGTCTCATATGTGCAAACTACCTAAAGGGTCAACAGGGATTGAATATTCTATTGAATCAAGTGATACCAAAATGATCAAAAAGGACAAAGGCAATAGGAATTCCCTGGTGTACTGCTTAACTTAAATCATAGTTAAAACAACAGATTTTGTACCTTTGTAACACCTAAAACAAGCTTGGAGAGAGTTTAATGTTCTTTCCAATGTTTGATTGTCATTACACAAAGCCTCCCCTCTCCAGCAGCTTAGCAGGGTGTGACAGGTTGGAGGTGGGTTATCGCTTACTTGGACAGACGGTCCAATGTAGGCTCTTTCAATGGCCTTATAGTAGGAAACTGGGTTACTAGTTGAGGGGGTGAAACCCTACTCAAGCAGCAACCCCAATCTCGGTCAGGGTTAAACACAAGCCAACCCCAAATTAAGCTGTGCTCAACCCACTGTAGCTTGGCACAAAAGCAGTCTGGCTTAATTCAAAGGCAATGTGTAAAGTATTTTTTCTGCACACAAACAGTAATAAAATAAAAATGCAACACTAGAAAAATCCCACATCAATTTAGAAAAACAGAGTAAAATAAAAATATTTGAGACTAAAACAACACAAATCCAATCAGTAGAGCCAGAGATGTTCAATTTCAAAGTTTTACGTAAAAATAGTGCCTAAAAGTACAAAGTGCCAACTGTGGTTATCTGGTCGCGCCGTACCAGGGCAAAGTCACAAGTTCAGGCTGAACACGATGGAGAGTGGGGCAAAGACTTAGATCAAGTTAGGCCCATTGAACAAAGTACCATAAGTCCTGGTTTGTGGAGTTTCGCGAGATCCTGCGTTGAGGATGCAACACGCAAGGAAGCTGCAGTGCTGCGATGTGGAGTCTTATGTCATTGTAGAGGATGCCGTCGACAAGGGGCTTGCAATTTGAAGTCCTTCATCGAGAATGTGTCTTGCAGAGGCGGTTCCAATGAAGCTGCGGGGCTGCGATGCAATGTACTGCGTCAGAGAAGCGTTGCGCAGCTTTGGTTTCAATGCGGCTGCAAGGAGATTCATCACAACGCATCAGTTGTGCTCACAGGACCACAGCTAGGCTGGCAGATTACCTTCAGGCCCACTTCCAATGGTCCAGGATGGGGCCACTTGGGGGTTAGGACTCACAGCAGACAGAGTCCAGGTGCTGGGTTCAAGGTAGTTGGAGCTTTTTCTGTCCCTGAGGCTCTGATCTGGAGGCCTGCACTTGGAGTCACTCTGGTGGTCCTGGGTTCAAGATGGAAGCCCAGTCCTCCTCACTCAGGCAGCCAGCAGGGGAGCAGTAGGGAAAGTAGCAGTCCTTCTTGCAGAGCATCATAGCAGTCCTTTTGAGTCTCAACAAGTTCAGAGGTGTACTGAAAAGTTGGATCTGAAGGTCCCATTATTTATACATGATGAAGTAGGAGAAGGTTCTTGAGATTTCCACCCCCAGAGGTGCTTTGTTCTGCCTCCCTGCCCTGGCCCCAGCTTGTCTGCATACACAGAAGAATAGTATCCAGTCCTTTGTGAGTGTGCTCAGGCGGAACCTTTGTGATGTACGAGTGTGGTAGGTGACAGCTCCGCCCTCCTATCAAGTCAGAGATGGGTCATACTGCCAGCACATAGTACCCCTTTGTCTCATTGTCTGGGAACAATACTCAAAGTCCAACTGCTAGCTATACCTAGTCATGTGACCTAGGATACAGGCTGCAGGCACCAAATAATTGGGACAAGAAAATAACTTTCTAAAAGTGACATTTTCAGAACTGTGACTTAAAAATCCGACTTTACTATCAAAGAGGGTTTTACATTACAATTCTTTTGACACCAAACTCGAGATTCCTATCTGCTCCCAATTGAAAGTTCTCATTTATTAAATGTGATAATGTAACCCAATGTTATCCTATGGGAGAGTGAGGCTTTGCAGTAGTGAAACATGAATTTAAGAGTTTTTCATTATCATGACATGTAAAACTTAAAAGGTACATTTCAAAATGTTTTTAAGTACAGTACACCCTGCCTTATGCGGTGCTTAGGGCCTACCCTTGGGGTGCCATATTTGTATTAAAAAGGAAGGTGTAGGCCTGACAAAACGTTTATTTTGCCAGGTTAAAATGGCAGTTTTAAACTGCACACACAGGCTGCAATGGCAGGCCTGAGACTTGTTTAAAAGGGCTACCTAAGTGGGAGGCACAATGAACACTGCGGGCCCACTATTAGCATTTAATTTACAGGCCCTGGGTACATGTAGTACCACTTTATTAGGGACTTACAAGTAAATTCAATGTGCCAATTGTGTGTAAGCCATTTTCCCCATGTTTAAAGGAGAGAGCACAAGCACTTTAGCATTGGTTAGCAGTCATAAAGAGTGCAAAGTTCTAAAAGCAAACAAAAAGTGGTTCAGAAAACCAGGAAGGTGAAGGCAAAATGTTTGGGGATGACACTGCAAAAAGGGTCTAGGCCAACACAAGCCCTGTCCAGCCAAAACCCAGGGTAGACTAATAAATACCCTGATGGGCTTCCCTGCTTAGGTGATAGAACATGGACGAAGGTCCTGGTATGCAGTGGTACTTGTTAGTTCTACGCCTATCTGAACTCAGTTGGATCCCTCTGTCTACACTCTCCTGAGCCACTGGACTGATCTTTGGGGAACCCTTCTCCTCTGTGGATCCTATCTGTGCAGCCCCCAACCGTAACTTGCTCACAGATGCATCCCAGTAGGCAGACTGTGCCACCATGGCCAACAAGGTGATGTGGCCCATTTCACCCCTGGGGTTAGACTTCTGTCCCCAACCCAAGGAAAACTTTGCCCATATAGACAGCAACCAACAGAAGCTACTGACAGTGGTCAGTGTCAAGAGCCAAGCCCCAGGGTTCTCGGATCTCTGAGGTTTCTCAGAGTGGAGGGCAACAGTGTTAAGCAACATTCTTCCACTCTTCTTCTCACCAGTTCCGGGGTGGTATCCTGAGACTGGCTTTGCAGCCCAGAGTCCCTACCTTGAGGCTGAACAGGGAACAGGGGTGAGTGCTCCCTCATCCTGACCTCCATCTGGGCTCACATATCCTCTGCTTGGGAGTGGAATCTCCAGAAAACTAAACTGTCCGGGCGCCCTAGGTGGTCGCCTCTGACAGCTCTCATGACACCAGGGCAGCTCATTCCCCAAAATGCAGTCTATGGACTTCTGGCAGAAAAAAATCCTTTCCTGAGTCTAGGTTACCCTACACACCTGGCTGGTGTACTGCTCTGGAGAAACCAGCATTTCCACTACCATGGTCTGGCTAGACCCGGTGTCCTTCAATGCAGGGACGGGAATCCCATTCACCTTCACTTTGTGGAAGTGACAACTTCCATCCTTGGAGATCACCAGCTCACCCCCTGAGTCAGTTTCCCATCTAAGGGAGATCATGGCTTGGTCTATAACCTGCTCCTGGGGACTACTTGCGCCTAAGGCCACATTGGTCAACCCTTTAGGGTTCCCAATAGTGGGTGGTTTCAGTGGACAGACAGAGTTCCACCGCTTGTGTCCTAAGACGGAACAATCAAAGCACCAGGGTTGGAAATGGGGCACCCTGGGCCACCACCTACCAAACCCACCTCACTGTTTCTCAAAAGAGGCATTGAAACCCTACCCCCCCCACCATCCCCTCCTTTCCCCTTATTCTGGGACTTGTCTGTGTCTTCCTGGATCTCCCACTCCCTCCGCTGGGGAGAACGGGAATCACCCTTCTTGGGGTCACTCCGAGGTGCCTTCTTATGAACCTTGGTGCTGAGCCAGAGGTCCGCCTCCTTGGCAAACTCTTGGGGGGTCAGTGATCTTGGTATCAATCAGGTGTTGGCGCAGCTCTCCAAAACAAAAACTGAACATGTGCTCACTTGCCACAAAATTGTACATCCTTGGTAACCTTTTACTTAATTTTCCTTCACCCAACCATCCAGTGCCTTGCAAATGGAATGCTCACAATCCACCCAGAACTAATGGTGAAGCTTCTGGCTGTCCTTAAACTTCTGCCTATACTTTTCTGGGATGAGGTCATACTTCCTGACAAGGGTGTCCTTCATAGGGAAATGCCTCATTTCCCCCCGCTTCTGTAGGGCCAGCAGGGCAGCCCTGCCTTCACTAGGTACGTGCCTCCAGGGACTGGATCCCCAATCCTCCCTAGGGACCCTATTCATCTCCAGAGCAACCTCATGGTGTTCAAACCACTTGTTGATGTCCTCTTCCACAACAAAACTAGGCACCAGATCCTGTGGGATGTGGACCCTCTTGTCTCCAGAGGGCACTGTGGGTATGCTGCCACCATTATTGCTAAACTCCACTCATTTAGCTCTGATGTCCAGCTCACTGAGTCTTAGCTCATTGGCCATTCTACACTCATTCATGGTTAGTCTCTTTTCCTCCATGACTTTTTGAGCCTCAGCCTTTTCCTTTGCCAAGGCTCTGTCAGACTTCCTTTGTTCTTCTTCCAACTTGAGTTTGGCCATTAGCATCCTAAACTCCCTTTCAGCCATCCTGTGTGCCAGCTCCTCTGGGGTCTGGCCTTGTGAAGATACAGTGCTTAGCGCACTGGTAGGGAGTTCTAATTCAGGAGACACGTCGTCGCCGTCCCGTGAATGGTGCATCTCATGGCTGGTATCCAGGTCCAGGTCCTGCTCTTCCAGATCATCCTCTCCATCCTGGTCATCTGTTGTTGTCTGAAAATGGTGAGCCTCCGCCCAGGTCTCAGAGCTTTCTGAAGTTCCACATTTTTTGTGCCTTTCCTGGTTGGAAGTCCCCTCTCCTTACAGAACTGCTTGAACTCAACCGAAGTATAGCTCTCCAGGTTGACAACCTCAAATCATTCTTGCAGGTGTAGCCACAACAGTCAGGTGGAATGAGAGTAGATTTGGAAAAAGCAAAAGAGCCTATCTAGGGGAATGTAAAAAAAAACCTCAAATTGTTATCACATTATTTATCTGGGATTTAAGTGTAAAACAAAACCACTATATGACACTGACCAAACACAAATCCTAATGCCACTGCTGCTCTCTATGTAGGAAACTGGGTTACTGGTTGAGGCGGATGAAACCCTACTTAAGCAGTAACCACGATTTCTGTCAGGGTGAAACACAAGCAAACTTCAAATTAACCTGTGCTCAACCCACTGGTAGCATGGCACAGAAGCAGTTAGGCTTAACTTAGGGGGAACATGTAAAGAATGTATGCAGCACACAAACAGTAATTAAGTGACAACAAAACACTAGAAAAATCCTACACCAATTTGCAAGCATAGAGTAAAATTCAATAAATTATTTGAGACCAAAACAAAAAAAAGCCAATCAGTAGAACAGGAGATATGCAATTTCAAAGTTTTAAGTAAAAATAGTGCCTAAAAACATAAAGCTCTAACTGTGGTAATCTGGTTGTATAGGACCGGGACAAAGTCACAAGTTCAGGCCAACTGCTATGGAGTGTTGGCCAGATACCGGGACCACGATAGGCACGCTGAACAAAGTAATTTACATCCTGCTTTGTAGAGCGTTATGAGATCTTGCGTCAAGGATGCATTGCACAGCAGCTGTTCCGAGGAAGTTGCGGGCTGTGTTGTGAAGTTCTGCGTTGTCCTCAAGGATGCCGTTGATGAATGCTTGTGATGCGAAGGCCTGCATTGAAGATGCGTTGTGCAGCTGTGATTTTGATGAAGCTGTGGACTGCTGAAGCTGTGGACCGCAAGCGTTGGGAATTCGTTGCCCATCGGTGGTTCCGATGCAGCTGCGAGGAGGTGCATCACAGTGCATCAGTTCTTCTCACAGGACCGCAGATGGGCTGGCAGAGAACCTTCAGGCCCACTTCCAAGGGTCCAGGAATCGGGCAGCGCACTTGGGGAGTGGGATTCACAGCAGACACAGCCCAGGTGCTGGGTTCAAGGTCATTGGAGCCTTTTCTGTCCTTGAGGCTCTGATCAGGAGGCCAGCCAACTAGCCCTTTTAGTCACTGTGATGGTACTGGGTTCAAGATGCAGGTCCAGTCCTTCTCACTCAGAAAGCTGGCCAACAGAGTAGCAGTCTTTCTTTCGGATTGTCACAACAGTCCTTCTGAGTCTTCCAGAGGTGTACTGAAGAGTTGGGTCTGAGGGTCCATTATTTATACTTGGTGCCCACTTTGATTTAGGAGATGATTCTATAGGTTTCCACCCCAAGAGGTGCTTGAATTTCCTGCCTCCCTGCACTGGCCCCAACTTGTCTGGGGACACAGAAGATTAGTGTCAGATCCTTTGTGTGCGCGCTCAGGCAGAACCTTTGTGATATGCAAGTGTGCTAGGTGACAGCTCCGCCCTCCTTTCAAGTCAACAACTATTCCCCCTTTGTCTTGCTGTCTGGGAGCAGTGCGCACAGACCAACTGCTGCTACACCTAGTCATGTGACCCATGACACAGGCTGCAGGCACCAAAGTGTTGGGACAAAAAAACTTTCTAAAAGTGGCATTTTCAGAAATGTGACTTAAAATCTGACTTTCCCATAAAAGAAGGTTTAAAATTACTATTCTTTAGACAACAAACTTGATATTCCTATCTGATCCCAATTGAAAGTTATCACTTATTAATGTAATAAGGTAATCCAGTGGTATCCTATGGGAGAGGTAGGCCTTGCAGTAGTGAAAAATGGATTTGAGTTATTCAGTACCAGGAAATGTAAAACTTAAATGTACATGTCCACATTTTTAAAGACACTGCACAATACCCTAAGCGCTGTTAAGGGCATTCTCTAGGGGTGACTTATATGTATTAGGAAGGTTTAGGCCTGGCAAAAAGTTTATTTTTACAGGTCTAAATGGCAGTTTAAAACTGCACACATAGGCTACAATTGCAGGCTTGAGACCTATTTACAGGGCTACTTAAGTGGGTGGCACAATCAGTGCTGCAGACCCACTAGTAGCATTTAATTTACAGGCCCTGGAAACATGTAGCACCACTTTACTAGTGCCGATTGTGTGGAAGCCAATTTCACCATTTTTAAAGGAGAGAGCATATGTGCTTTAGCACTGGTTAGCAGTGGTAAAGTGCGCAGAGTCCTAAAAGCCAACAAAAATGAGTTCAGAAAACAGGAGAGTGAAGGCAAAAAGTTTGTGGATGACCCTGTGTAAAACATTGGGTTGTTGTTTGAGGTCAGTAAAACCCTACTCAAGCAAAAACCACAGTCCTTGTCAGGGTGAAGTCACAAGCAAACCCCAAATTAACCTGTGCTCAACCCGCTGATAGCTTGGCACAGAGCAGTCAGGCTTACTTAGAGGCAATGTGTAAAGTATCTGTGCAACACTTCAAAAAGTAACACAGTGAAAACACACCACAAAAGGATCCCACAATAGATTCGAAAAATAGTTCTTTTTAATAAATAAAACAAGACCAAAGTGAGAAAAATCCATTCAGTAGAACTGTAAATATGAAGAGTTACAGGTTTCAATGAAAATAGTGCCAAAAAGCACAAAGCGCCAATTGTGGGCATTTGGTCGTGACGGACCGGGACAAAGTCACAAGTGGACGGTCTGGCTACAGGGATCCAGTTAGGGCCGCTGAACAGAGTACCTTGGGTCCTGGTTGCGGAGCGTTGCAAAGTCTTGCGCTGAGGATGCGTCACACAGTCAAGGCGAAGCATCTGTTTAGAGGAGCTGCTGATCTGCGATGCGAGAACCTGCGTTGTCGCTGAGGCTGCCGTCAGTGAGAGAAGTGCGATGCAAAGGTCTATGTTATGAAAGCTTCGCACAGACGACGTTCCGATGTGGGCTGCGAGGTCGATGCGGAGTCCTTTGCGTCGGAAGATCTCTCGCAGCAGAGGCGATGCAACAGTTTTGCTTTATTTGCGTCGTTTAGCAGAGGTGATGCGTCAGTACTGCTGTGTCCACAGATGGGCTGGCAAAGTACCTTTAGGCCTACTTTCAAGGGTCCGGGACTGGGGTGGCTCCACTTGTCAGGGTAGGACACAGCAGAGTGCAGAGTCCAGGTTCTGAATTCAAGGGTGTTGGAGCCTTCTGTCCCTGAGGCTGTAAGTCAGGAGGCCAGCCAACCCACTTTAGGGTCCTGGGTTAAACAGATGCAGGTCCAGTCCTTCTCACCCAGGCAAGAGGTCACCAGTTCCTTCAGAGCACCAGTCCAGCAGAGTGGAAGTCCTTTCAGCAGCACAGGAGTCCTTCTTTCTGGCAGAGTATCTACCAGTGGTGGCTGGTATTTGAAGGCGGGGATGGGGTGGGTCGCGGGGGGGAATGAAATAATTTTTAAAAAAATCACACTTACCTGTCTGCCGCCGCTGTTGCCGCCACCTCTCGATCCTCTTCCCAGCTTCCACAGCAGGAAGTAGGATACACCAGGCTCCCAGCCTCCCGATAGCCAATCACAACGCTGCAATGCAGCGTTGTGATTGGTCTGAGCGCCGTGGATCAGCCCTCAGCCAGAGGATGGGAGGCTGGGCATGTTCTCTATGCAGGCTGTATTGCAGCCTGCATGGAGAGCATGCAAAGTGCGCATGAATGTTTGGCCGGCCCCAGAGGGCCAGCCAAACATTCATGCGCACTTTAGGGAGTGCAAACCACGCCTCCCCTCCCCTGCTCTGTCAGCAGAACAGCCCTGCCCCGTCCCTGCCGCAACACGGAAAAAATAAAATGATGATAACTTAGTTATTATCCTTTTTTTTCCCTTTAGTGACACTGCTTAAAAGCAGTGGGGCGACGCTCCTCCGCCTTAGCGGAAGAGCTGCCACTGGTATCTACGGGTCCAAAGTGTACTGAAGAGGTGGTGTCTGAGTTCCAGTATTTATAGCTGGTTCCCTTCTTCTGGAAGGTGGGAAAAGCTTCTAGAAATTCTCTTTGAAGTGCCCAGGCCTCCTACCTTTACTGCCGTGGCTCCAGACTAACTACAGGGGGTATGCAGCCCTTTGTGTGGAGGGAGGACACGGCCTTTTGAAGTGTAAGTAGGTCTGGGCCCAGCTCCACCCTCCCATCCTGCCAGTGATGGCCCATCCAGGCACACCTAAGCCTTCTAGTCTAGGAGGAATACACAAATACTAACTGCCAGCTACACCCAGGCATGTGACCCAGGGACAGGCTGCAGGCACTAAATGGCTAAGGCAGTAAAATAACTAAACATACAAAAAGAACAAAGGGGAGAGAGGTACTATCCTTCCTTCCATCCTCCCTACTCACATAACATGTACCACACAAAAGAAAGGAAAGAGAAAGCAATACACATCTGTTTCTAGAAGCCACCTTGTTCCCATATGGGAAATCCTTCATGGTTTTAATACTGCCCTCACACACTTAATCGTGTCATGCTTCATCATGGGGCACGCTTCAACTGACGCAGACCAACATTCAGACTAAAGTGAAAAAGTTGTTTTTCTTAAAAAGCGCCCAAAAATTGCCCAACCAAACCTAGGATCCTCGAAACACACAAGAATTCTAAAACTACCTCGGAGAGTGTCCCCTCATTTTTTAACTCTAAAAGAGGCCAGGCTCACTCGCGTACTACAAATCAGGGCAAGTATTACGCCCTACCACATCCCAAGATCATGTCCGTGCCCTAATATCTGATTTCAGGCCATGTGACATCAGTTTCTGGGATGATGTGTTGTCAGTAAGTTAAAGGGGTTTGTGATGTCACTTCCGGTACCCCTGAATTGACATGCATGCTTAATACCCTGGAATCTTCCTACTTTGGCATGGAGACTGACATCATAGAATATACAGTTCTATCTGAAAGAGACACGTTAGTGACAGATTCCTTACCTTAGAATATCCCCAGGCGTCAGGCTGGATCCGGAAAGTTTTTGCGTAGCAGTACCCTTGCGCGTCGGTAGGCGGCGTCGTGCGGCTCCGCGTCCGTCGTCGGCGTCGTGATCACCGGGATGACGTCGTGGGCAGTGCATGACGCCGCCTGCGCGCTGACGTCAGTTCTTCTTTCCGCGCCAGTAAGCGCAGATCCGGGAAGAGCAGTGCCTAGTCAATTTTTACTACATTTTGGTGATTTTTCACTGTTTCTTCGAGTCATCTCGACTTCTAGGTGTCGGTAGGGATGCCCGGGCATCCCTACCGACACCTAGGAGTCGAGATGACTCGAAAAGAAACAGTGAAAAATCACCAAAAATGTAGTCAAAAATTGACTAGGGCACTGCTCTTCCCGGATCTGCTCTTACTGGCGCGGAAAAAAGAAGAACTGACGTCAGCGCGCAGGGGCGGCGTCGAATGATGTTGATCACAGACCCGCACTTAGAGTGTCTCTACTGTCTCGGCCGAGACCACGACACGAAGTCGTGCCCTGACTGCCGGGCCTTACACCCGAAGGCTTTGCGAGAGCGGTCTCGAAAGCTCCTCGAGGTCCGGCAGTCGGCTCCGCGCCGCACCAAGCCCCGGTCCCGTGAGAGGTCATGGGGCCGGTCGCGGAGCCCCCGCCGGTCGTCGGAGTCCAAGTCTTCGCACTCCTCGGGTAAGTCGAAGCACAAAAAGTCTAAGAAGCATCCCTGTCGGCACCGTCCCCGCCCCCGTGGCCCCGGACGTGCCTGTGGAGCCGCCCCCGCATTACCCGTCCTTTCCGGGTTCGGGGGCGACTCTGGCCCAAATACAGGAATTCCTGTCGGCCTTGGCCCGCCTCTTCGGGCCTCAAGGTCCCTCCGGTGCGCCTTCGGGCCCCGCGGGCCCTGATGGGGTTGCTCCGGCGTCGCCGACGACTCCGATCCCGGCGTCGCTTGTCCCGCCAGCCTTGATCCCGGCCTCGGCTCCGGCCCCGGCTTCGATCCCGGATCCGGTGGTACCGCAAACCCGATCGACGCCGGTTGACCTAACCATGCCGGCGCCGATGTCCCCGGTGCCGTTACTGACGCCGCCCGGGGCTTCGGGCGGCGTCGTTCCCCGGTTCTCTCCGGTTCCGGACATGGATCCGGACCGACGTCACTCGACGCCGGCCCCGGCGCCGATGAGACCTTGGGTCCCAGATGTCCCTCCTCCTCCATATTTTGAGCCAGAGGAGGACCAGGAGAGCTGGGAGGGGTCGGAAGACCCTCTCACACAGCAGTGTGAGTATGATCAGGACTGGGCAGAGGAACTTGGGGATGCCAGTGGTCTGGACACTTCTCCTGATTCTGGCATGCTGTCTCCTCCTTCCGTGGCTACGGAGGAGGGAGCAAATTTCGCAACGGTGTTGCGTAGAGCAGCTGGAGCCTTGCACCTCCAATTGCCTACTGTGGCTGTCAGGACTAACCTCCTGACGGAAGTGCTTCAGCCGGCAGCTACCTCCTCGGAGCCATTGCTGCCGTTTAATGATGCACTGTCTGACGTTCTTTTGGGCACCTGGTCCAAGCCCACCACAGGGGCTCCTGTGGATAGGAACGTGGCCCGACGCCATCGCCCTGCTCCAGGCGACCCCTTGTTTCTCTCTCAACATCCCACCCCCGAGAGCTTGGTTGTCCAAGCCTCTGCCTCCCAAACCGCCTTCCCTACCGCCCCTCCGGATAGGGAATCCAAACGCCTGGACCAATTTGGGAAGAAGGCCTTTTCTTCCTCCAGTGCTGGCTTGCGGTCCGTCAACACCGCTTGCCTTTTGGGCTACTGCATGCAAAATTGGGGAAAAGGGAAGACATACTGCATACGTCTGACCACTGTGGATCAATGATCTTAAGGTTTGTCAACAGCTCATAAAGGAATCACCCAAGCATCTTTTTTATTATTATTATGAGCTTATAAAGCGCACTTATACCCAAGGGTGTCCTGGCGCTGCACACTGACTCCCTGGAGCACGAGGGGCCTATTCCCTAAATAACCAAGTCTTCAGCCCCTTTCTAAAAGAGAGGAGCTCCTCGGCATTCCTGATATGCGCCGGCAGGCTGTTCCAGGCTTTCGCTGCACAGTATGAAAAGCTATTTCCTCCCCAACTGGCCTTTTTTATTCGGGGCACCGCAACTAGTCTGCCTTCGGAGGAGCGCAACGCTCTCCCTGGCACATACCAATTGAAGCACCGACTCAAGAACTCTGGGCCACTGCCCTTCAATGCTTTGAAAACAGAGCACAAAGCCTTAAATTGAGCTTGTCTTGATACCGGCAGCCAGTGCAGTAGCCGGAGTCCCTCTCGAACGGAGGCAAACCTTGGGATGCCTGTTAGCAGTCTCGCCGCCGCGTTTTGTACCAACTGTAATCTGTACAGATGTTTTTTTTTCAGATTCAGGTACGGACTGTTACAGTAGTCCAAGAGCGACAGAATAAGGGCTGAGACTGCTAACCTAAAACCATCGGCTGGAAGAGAAAATTAAATTTTTCTCAGTATCCTAAGGATATGGAAGCATGTCGAAACCACTCCGCTAACCTGATCCCCAAAATCAAGTTTCTGGTCCATGATCACGCCCAAATTCCTTGCCGTGCACGTGGGGATGTACAACCCAATTTACATTTGTTTCAAAACATCAAAAACTAACCTCCAAAAGATGAAGTTGGGAATGTTTCCTACATTCAGCTCTGCACCTAGCGCTCGAGTACTTTTAACCTACTGGTCAGTCCCCAGCGACCCAGCAGAGAACAGCACATGCTCCATTTGACTGCCCTGTCACTCGAGTCATAAGATATGCCTGGCGCCCATAGGAACCTAACACTGCAACTAAAGTCATTATATTCCTTTCGCTATAAGAATAATCACTCTTACAATCTGGTTCAATTGCCTTACTTTCTAAGATGGCCACTCAAATTACAATATGCGGTAATTCTTGCCAAACAATCGAAATTTCCTCCACACTCATGAAATAGTTTCTTGAGGCATCCAAATATAATTGCCCTTTTCCATAGATACCACTAGCCAACCTAAACTGACAGTAGGGAGCATTTAGCAAGAGCGGTGACTTCTCTCAAGGTTGATGTCATCCTTGCACTACTGACGTGCGTTTTAAGTCTCTGGAGAGAGCCTTTCTAGAAGACGTACATTACAGAAAGGACCAAGCCTGGTGCATAACAGTACGTGATATGCAGACTTCGGGCATGAGACAACAAAATACACCCTTATGTGGGATTTATTTTCTGAGGAGAGATAAAGCATCGTGAACAAGAGGAGAAGCTTCACGCCATAATAAGAATAGGACAGGAGCTTAACCTCTTAAGTGGATTGACTAGCATGGAATAAAAGTGTATTTTGAGTAGTAAATGAGCATAGAGAGAGGTGTAGTGGCTGTAGGGGATAACTGCTGGTGCAGAAATGTTATTATTTATTTGTGTTAAGTGTTGTTGAATTATTCATTTGAACATATATGAAAAGGAATGTGGCAAAAAATGTTATTGCCTTCAAAATCCTGGATAGAAACGCCTCCAAACTAAGTGTGTAAAAACATACACATGTAAAAGTAGGATTGGTCCCAAAATCACCATAAAATCAACTCCTATCCAGCCCAAATGAACCCCAAAATCACCAATGGAAGCTAAAATGAAATTGTCCAATTCAAGTCACATCCTTACTGGCCCTCTGCTGAATGGGGTAAATAGGCAAATCTGCTGTCTTGAGCTTGGAGAACGGCCTGGAATCCTCCTCAGTTTTATGACATGTGAGGGGCTACATCCTAAACAATATGAAAGTATACTTTAAGCCTCTATTTGAGCCCATGGCTTCTTGGTAACTGATATTTTCTGCATGGAATATAGACTTTCTAGTAGCCATCACCTGTCTCCATAGAGTCAACTAAGTCCAGTCTCTTTCCCCTTCAGAATTCTACATATTTTTTGTGGCAATTAAGTGGTTCATCAGTCCTTACTGATCAGTTCTTTTTAAATACTCAATAAGGTGGGAGCCAATCCTGTCTCCTTTTTGAGGCTTCTTTTTAGATTAACCATGATATGAGATTTTACATTGAACGTATCAATTAGGCAGCGTGACTTTATTCACGATTGGAATGTAGCTTGTTTTTCCTACATTATGATGCACATTCTCAACTGTTGATGTAGCATCTATAGCATTAAAAAATCATGCCTCTGCTACTTAAGTTATGGGAGTGATCACACGACCTTAAGCACATACGTTGTGCAAGTATTCTTTGTGTGCTGGCTTGAGAACCGGTACCTATTTTGAATCTAATCATTTATACAAACGATTTCCTGTGAGAGAGGGCTTGGCTATGCTGTTCTCTTTTTTCTGTGTCATCTGCTTGGTAAACTTCTAGTATTGGTTTTGAACTGAAAAGGGATCATTTACTTAACATTAACTTTTGTCCTCTTAGTCGCCATATATTGTTCAGTTACCAATAGCGGCTCTGCATGCTGACTCATCAGGATGCGTTGTTGGCATTGCCCACTTTTGACATTTGTAAATCAGGAGCTGGACAGGAGGTCCAGAGAGAAAGACGTGTGATGGAATCAAAGTGTAGCGGAGAAACTGAAAATCAGCTTGGTTGACGAGTCTTAAACATCTGTTGCACAGTTGTTACTGCCTAATTTTGGCGTAGGAATTGTACCATTTGATGCACTCCAGCGTTTGCAAAATCTTCTTTCACAGTTTGTGACCAGCCATTATTTTAAGCTTCCAATGCTGGAGTTGATCAGCTGTCCTAACTGAAGCTTTGGTTCAGCGCTAGCCTAGGACTGGACAGACCGTTCACCCGATTCTAGTGTCTATCAAAGGTACCGAATATAGCAATATTTTCACATGTAGATATTGTTTCTTCTGCTGTTTCTGTCTAGTCTTGTAACTACGAGTTGTCTGCTGTCTCAAAAAGCGTCGTCTCTATCCAGAAAATCTGGCATGTAAAAACTGATCTTTTTCTTAAAATTTCTGGTTGTTGCATCTCCTTTCTCCTTCTAATGACCCTCTTCTTCCTTTCCTATCCTCTGTTTCCCTTTTCTCTCTGAGTCACTTGCATTTTTGCTTGAATTTCTAATATTGCATTTCTGCGATATGCCCACAACTCATTTCAAAGACCACAACCTCTCCCATGTTAAGCCATACCCAGGCAACCCAACAATCTCCTCTGACCTTCTATTAGCCCCACTAAACATCTGCGCTACCCCACACCAATAATAACACCTACCTACTGTTAATGTAGTCTACCACAAAGAAACCGAAATTAATGCATGGAAGGATTTGCTTGAACACATAAAACTAATCCCAAGAAAGACAACTGTAACACATATCTCTGGACTAACTATTAACCTTGGGTCCTGGAGCAGCCTGCTGCCCAGCATAAAGCACTTCAATGCCTCGTCAGGGGTAGTAAGCGCTATATAAATGCAGTTACAATTTGATAATGAAAGGAAGAACCAGACGTACTGGAAAGTAGATTTCTTTTGAGTTTCTAAAGCTGTTTGAAAGGGCAACGTGGTTCAGTGCAGCAATGTGCTTGTGGTCTTGCTCATCACAGGCATTGTAACGCCCACCTTGGCATGGCTCCAGTTTTTGTCAGTCCCAGAATGTTAAGTCTAGTGATGACGGCCTACTCTTTATTTTAACAATATGGTTTTACTGAATATGGCAATATGACTTCAGGCATTTCGATGTTATGCAAAATGAAGGAGTAATATTTGTAGCCCTTTGAGTTTAAAGTTGTGAGTTGAAAGCTGAGAACTTGATAGCACACTGAATGCTTGCCCATCCTTCATCTCATCATAAAAAGGATCTTAGGGTGGCTTCTCGGCACTCCTGCTTCATAATTAGGTAACTTGAGAACACACACTGTTAGAGAATTGAACCCATAAGGAATTTGTTTGGCAAGTGGTTCAGCTTTGACTTCCTATCCTGAAATCTTAACAAGTAAGTAAACCAAGAGGCCTGGTCACCTGAAGAACCCTGGCATGACCGTTTGATCTCTGTAGGCTGACCCCCCCCCCCTCCCTCTTTACACACCTGTAGCGATTACTGCCTACTATCGTTTTTGGCTAGTTACAAGCTGAAATGTCTTTATGCACAAGAGACCGACTGAGCCATTTGCATTGCCTTGTATTGCCCTACGTTTGAAAACAATAGAATGATTTATGTACTTGCAAATGTAATGATGAATATTGTTATTGTCAAACAAGCACGCCACTTAACAATCCTTAATAATACAGGGGTCTGAACGACTTTCTTTTGGCATTTAAGGTGTGCAACACAACAACGGACAGGAAGCACGCGGACGTGGCTCTGGAAAAGTATGTCACGGAGGCAGTAATGAACATCGTGAGCGGTTTCTTCAATTCCCCGTTCTCAGACAACAGCACCAGCCTTCAGGTGAGCGCGAGCGACAAAGCTGGAACAAAACTGACTTGCAAGCGAGCGGCCCCGTAAATGAGGCTTCGTTGGCTCAGCCGCAGCGCGCGCCGCTTCCGCTGTCATTCGCTCGGCTCCTTACACGGCCGGCGCGCGCCATGCTGACAGCTTTGTTGCTCATCAATTAGGCACCGGCACATTTTGCCCCTTCTTTGTAGATCTTTTTAATGACAAAAACAAGCACAGCCCAGACAGAAAGCTCGTCGTTGTGACAGACAAGGGGTGTCTGGGGAGGTTGCAGATCGCACTGCACCGTGTCTGTCAAAAGACGGCAAAATTGCATGATCTTGTGCCAGACAGATAGGCACGCGTGCTCCCTGCCACCGTCGCGTTCCCGCACTGGCGCGCCGCTCCTCCGCTCTCTCCCAGCCTGATAAAAAGTTGGGCTCTGGAGTCTTGTTAAGAGGATTCCTAATGCCTGCCCTTGTTTTACCATTCATCGAAATGATCTATGCGCCCGTTTCACATTTAAATACGACGAGGAGCGTGCTGTTGTGCAGGATTAATGAACAATCAGGGCTCATTTATCAACGTTAGCGGCCTCTGCTCGCAATAAAGAACCCGACTTGTGGCGGGAAGGGGGCTGCTGTCTGGTCTGCCGCGTGCCCACGTCACTGGGGAGCGAGACAGAGTCACATTCACTCAAGGTTGAGCCCGAAGAACTTCATGTTGAAATTTCATTTTTTTTTGTTGCAGTGTATTAATCTACAGATCATTTGCAGGTATTTGAGATGTAACACTGCTTGCGGACGTAACTATAAAGTAATATGGATTGGAGGGAGGTATAACAATATATTTAAAGGGGAGTATGTTGTGGGAGGCAAATTGTGAGCATGCGGGCGAAATGGTGAGCTTTTTAATTTGTGTCTCAGCTCGTATATGTGCTGGTGTAGCACATGACATTTTGTAAGTATTTACAAGGCCGCTGAGCATGGCTGAATGTCAAATCACCAAGATGCCAGGGGTAGCGGAAAGGACATCACACACCATTTGGCATTTACTTTCACTCTCTCACACACACACAGGCCTAAACATAAACACACATTCACGCACTCCCTCTCAGATAAACACACTCACCTGCAAGCATGCATAAAACATACATATAAAAGCATTTTTACGTATCTTAGCTGTCAGATATGATCATATTCCCGCTCATTATACTGCATTTTTTATTACACTAATAGTAAATAATATTAAAAAATTTGGCAGAAAAACAGGAAAATGGAGCTCCTAGCGACATCCATTAGAAGGAGCTGCTCCTGGGTTCCAGGCACTGATTTTGCCACCTCTGTGACCCAGGGGCGACTCCTCCACTAGGGCGGAGGAGCATCGCCCCACTGCTTCTCGCAGTGGGAGAAGCAGAAACATAAAATGGTAATAACTTTCCGTTATTACCATTTTATGTTTGGTTGCGGGCGGGTGGGTGAGCAGTGCTGCTCTGAGGGGCGAGAGTGGTGTGCCTGCCCACTCCCGAGTGCGCAAAGACTGTTTGGTTGGCCCCCTGAGGCCGCCCAAACCAGTCATGTGCACTCTGCCTTTTCTCCTTGTAGGCTGCATCCCCACCCGCAAATCATGCCTGCCGCGACTGCTGTGACCAGGGGTCGCAAAGGCCGTGCCAGAGTAGCAAGGTGCAAGCCAGGGGTCGCAGCTGTGACTCCTGGCGACCCCTAAATGACTTCCATACTGCTAAGACAGTGCACAGGTGGCAGTCGAATGCGCAGATTGCACTTAAGAAAAGTTACTCTGTTGACTGAACACGATTGCAGGACTGACCCCCTGATGTTTTGGTTTTTAAAATGCTGCTCTTGCAGTTTCATTGTACTCTGCCTTGCTTCCGCAGGGATCATTCTGTCTATAAGTGCTTGAATGTATATATGTTTAAGGTATTTCTAAAGCACTAACCTAGCCAAAGAGCAGCAGAACGCCTTAGGTGGTCATAGTCTACAGAAGAGAGAAAGCACATGTAATTTGCATGATCAGTAAAAGATACAATTGGTACAATATAAGCCACATAAGAGTGCAATGACACTGAGCATTTAATTAACCTGCTGTGATCTGGAGACCGTATAGGAGTCAATGAATGTCCAAAATAGCAGAAGGGCAGGTGAATAGTCAATGTTTCCAGTACGCAGAGCCGGCTTGGCAACAGCCCAGAGCAGAACCAGCAATTAACTGTCTACTCCCAAATTAAAACCACCTCCTTTACTTTTTTGAATAGGAGCATTCTCAAAACACCATGGCTCTCATTCCAACCAGGCCGGTTATCCCAAATTGGGGTAAATGGGAGTTTGCACCTAAATCAGGGTTACATCTTGTGCAGTAACTATTTTTTGCAACACAAATTTTGCCACATGAAACATGGCAGATTTTGAATAGGAACAACATCGAGCATTCAGGATTTTTCAACTTGAAATGGGTGGAAAACATGATATTACTTAGTTCTGCCCAATTATGTGGTGTTGAACTCAGAATGGGGAGGTAATACTGGAACCGGTAAATAGTGAACCCTCTGGTATCCGTATTACCAGATATGATTTTACTTTCTCACATACTGGGGCACTCATGAGCGCTGAAAAGGGTACAGTACACAAACCAGCCTTGTCAAGTGTCACGCATCATGGGTTAGACTATAGCAAATTGTTTGTCCTTTCTGCATTCCCTCACTGGTACCACACTGTCACACAATTCTGAGAGCTCTTTCTAGCCCTCGTACGTCATCAGATTAATAAACAATTACAAACCCCAAAGCAATAATATTTTAAAATGAAGCCATCTCGATAAACCCAGTGCTACAGAGAAACCTAGTTTTTGGAGTGCTTAAATCTTAATTCCAATTTCTGAAAGCCATGAATAACCTGGATTTTAAATGTTTCACATAGCTTCCTACATACAAGACCGCTATCTTGGGATGCAACAATTGAGTTCTGGCCAATAGGTGAGACCAAAGGTCCAGCTCATCATCTGCTCCACGAAGATGCATGAGATCAAAGGCACAAGAGAACACACGGGGCGTCCTGGTTGCATATAGGGACATGGTATGGTGTTGTATTGCGTATTAGTATTCAAGCAAAAGCAGTGGTGGTCACCTAGTGAGCCCACTCTCCCCCACTTGGGATGTCCTCAGTGAGCGATGTGCTCCAAGTGGGAATCGATGGACGCTCTTGTATCAGTAATTCTGCTGAATGTCAAATTGCATAAGAAAAGCAGCATATGGGCACAAACATATTCACCAGCCAATTGCACCTGCTTTTACCTGAGCCTCACTCTCTCTAAATAAATATATATATATTCCCTTTCTACTGCCCTGTCCGTCCATCCTTCCATCCATCCCTGTGCCTACATTTCTGTCTATTCATATAGTTCTACCTATCCACCCCCCAGACTTCGTCTGTTACAGATAGACTCTGCCGAAGTCATTCCCTTAGTCTTAGTTTCTAGGTGATCCTCAGTTTTTAGTTCTTTTGTCTGCAGCATACTCTGGCAGCACTTGACCTTCTGCGTGCATCGAGGCAGTGCTGTAATGCATGGCAGGCTGCAGAGAGCCTGAGTCAGACCACACACCTTAGAGTTTAGCCTACCTTGAATCAGTTCCATACATCTGAGACTAGACCTCGCCCACTTAGCGTCTCCGTCGCACACCTTTGTTAAATGCATGCTGAGATGATCGATTCTTGCCTGGCCCACAGTACAATCACATTATAATCCAGGAGCTGTGCGCATGGCCATCCATAAGCACTTCAGGGGTGAGGCAGCTGCTTCAGTGCAACTTCCAGAACTTCTCTTTAAGCAAAAGATGGTGCTTTTTTGACATTTATCTAATTTCATGGATTTTGCTGTTTGAATTTGGAAGCAATAAAGTGTCACTCAAATTGTCACACATAATGCAATAGAATGTCACACCTAAGCAAGCTGAGACCATGAAAATGTCTCAAATAAGTGCAGCTATGCACAACAGTAAAGTACTCCTAATTATGGAAAACTTTGGCCACTCAAATACACTGCACATAGAGGGACCTCTGCTCTTACAAGCCAGGAAGAGATCATTTTATTTTTAAAAATCAACAAAAAATTCCCTTCAAAACTAAGGAGTACAGAACATGAGGATGGTACAGTGTTTACATAGACACAAAAAATGAAGCACCAAAGACCTAGAAATGACCATTACGCCATTTGATAAGGGATAGGAAGACAGTGCAGTGACAAGTGCAACTAACAGACAGAACGACAACAAATCGGACTTTACAAAATTAAAAACAACTACTGACTGTTTTTCCCAAACTTAATTTAATAAAAAGGAAATTAATGTGATAGCAAACCATCATACTAGATGGGGACAATAACCTGATTTCACATGTGTGTATAGTATTGCTGATCAGTGTAACATCTTCATTTGTGGGATTGCTAAAAGATGGATTGATATGATGGTGTAAATGTGTTCGACTGAGCCTGGACTAGTATTGACTTAGTTTAAACCATGCTTTTAGCTGACAGCTAGTTTGCCGTGTGTTAGAACTGGGGGTCTCTAGTTGGCAATGGTTTGCACCTTTGTCCAAATAGGGACCCTTGCTTCTAGTCAGGATAAGGGGGATACACTCCTAAAATAACCCCTGCTCACCCCCTGGTAGCTTGGCACGAGCAGGCAGGCTTATCTCAGAGGCAGTGTGTAAAGCATTTGGGAACACATACAGTAATACAGTGAAAACACTACAGATGGACACCACACAGGTTGTTATGTAAAAATAAGTAATCTTTATATAGACTTATCACAAGGCCCAATAGCAAAAATCCACAATACTGTACTCAAAAATAGACTTTAAAAGGTTATAAAATAGTTCAGTTCTCTCAAGTTGTAAATGCGACACTTTACTCTCAATGTACCTTGAATGCGTAACGCAAAGAAAACAAAAGGGTCGCAGGGAAGGTGATGCGTCGGTTCCTTACACTCAGGGGAGTGGATGCGTCGGTTCCTTACTGCTGCGCAGGGGAGTTGATGCTCGCTTCCTTACTGTGTGGGGAGGTGATGCGTCAGTTTCTTACTGCTTTCCGGTGCGATGCGACAAGATGGCACCTCGATGCGATACTCTTCTCCGGTACGATGCGACAAAATGGCGTCTTGGTTGCGATGTGACAACGTTGGTGTGATGCGTGCACGCCCGACGGCCGTGCGGCGACTCGATGATCTATGGAGCCGCGACAGGCCCTGCGACGCGCTTCTCCGGTGATGCGACGATGACCTCTGTGGCAGCGTCCCGCTTCTCCGGTGATGCGCCGCGCTTCGGCGATGCGAGGATGACAGCGGCAGCGGCGTCTCGCTTCCTTGGCGATGCGATGACCGCGGCTGCGGCGGCGACACGCTTCTCGTTGTTGCGTCGCGCTTCCAGCTCCCAGCGACACGCAGTCTCTCAGAAGGCGCAGCACAACAGCAGGCACTTCAATTCCCAGCAAGGGAATGCAGGGGGAGCTGGTTGGTGAAGTCTTGTATCCCTGAGACTTCAGGCAGGAGGCAAGCTCTAGTTCAAGCCCTTGGAGATTCTCTTCTTCAAGATGACAAAGCACAGCAAAGTCTTTTCTCCTGTCCTTGGTAGAAAGCAACCACTGCAGGCCAACCCCAATCAGCAAAACAGCACAGGGGCAGTACTCCTCCTTCAGCTTCTCCGGTTCTTCTCCTTGGCAACAGGTTTCTTGATTTCCCAGAAGTGATCTAATTTCCTAGGGGTCTGGGTCCCCTTTTATACACAGTTTCTCTTTGTTCTCTGAAGGCAGAGAGGCCTCTGCCTAGTCCAAAACCAGTTCTGGTCAGTCCTGGAGCACTTTGTTTTTCTGACTCCTTCTTTCCTTTGTGAGTGAGGGGCAGAGCCATCAGACGCCCGGCAGGAGGTGGAGCCAGCATTGTGGAAGGCAGGCACAGCCCTATTCAGACCCAGGTGCAACTCCTCCCTCCACTCTGGATGCAGATCTTTCTATTCAGCCCTGTGCTGACTCACCCTGTCTCCTGTAGCCACCCCCAGCCCCTGTCACTCAATCTCCAGACAAGGAATACACAACCTAGCAGAGGCAGGCTTGGAAGTTTAGGCAAGAAAATACCCACTTTCTAAAAGTGGTATTTTCAAACACAGAATGTTAAAACCAACTTCACTAAAAGATGTATTTTATCATTCTGAGTTCAGGCATACTAAATTCGTTTTTCTACCATGTTCCCTGGGTCAGTTAGGATTATAAGGTGTAATAATCAAACTGCCCATTCTGGCCTATAGAGAACAGGTAGCCTTGCAATAGTGAAAAACGAAAATGGCTGTAATTCACTATTAGGACATGCCACACACACCAGGGCATGTCCTACCTTATACTTACAATGCACCCTGCCCTTGGGCCTACCTTAGGGGTGTCTGATATGAAGATAAGGGAAGGTTTAGGGACTGGCAAGTGGGTGCACTTGCCAAGTCGACATGACAGTCACAGACCGCACACAGGCTCTGCAATGGCAGGCCTGAGACACATTTTACAAGCTGCTTCTGTGGGTGGCACAACCAGTGCTGCAAGCCCACCAGCAGCATTGGATTTACAAGCCCTGGGCACACTCAGTGCACTGTACTAGGGACTGACAAGTAAACCAATCATCCAATCATGGAGTCACTAATCCATACATCAATTTACAGTAGGGAGCACTTGCACTGTGGCACTGAACAGCAGTGGCACAGTGCCCAAAAGCATCTAAAACTAGCAAAACATAAGAGGCAACAGCAAAAAAATGGAAGGGAGACCCACGCCAATGGTGCCAAGTCTAACACGTGTCCCCTCCAGCTGAAATGTGGGGAGAACTACCCTTCCTCCTGGGAGTTCTCATCACTAAGGCGGAAAAATCTGGACAGACCATCAGCATTGGCGTGTTCTGTACCAGGGCGGTGTTCCACCGTGAAGTCCATCCCCTGTAGGGAAATGGACCACCTCAACAGTTTTGGGTTCTTACCCTCATCTGCATTAACCATCTGAGGGGCCTGTGGTCTGTCTGAACCCGGAAGTGAGTCCCAAACAAGTATGGTCTCAACTTCTTCAGTGCCCAGACCACAGCAAATGCCTCACGTTCAATCGCACTCCACCTCTGTTCCCGTGGGAGTAACCTCCTACTAATAAAGGCTACAGGTTGGTCTAGGCCCTCCTCATTCATGTGTGAAAGCACAGCCCCAACACCATGCTCTGAAGCATCTGTCTGCACAATGAATTCCCTTGAGAAGTTGGGCGCCTGAAGCACGGGCGCCGTGCACATGGCAGATTTCAGGGCATCAAAAGCCTTTGGCAGGCATCAGTCCAGTTCACTTTCCTGGGCTGCTTCCTGGAAGTCAGCTCAGTCAAGGGTGCAACAATGTTGCCATACCCCTTGACAAACCTCCTGTAATACCCGGTGAGTCCTAAGAAGGCTCTCACCTCTGTCTGGGTTTTGGGGGTTCCCAAGCCAGGATGGTATCTATCTTGGGTTGTAGGGGCGCCACCTGGCCGCTCCCAACCTGGTGTCCCAAGTACACCACAGAACCCTGCCCGATCTGGCACTTACTCGCCTTGATCGTGAGGCCTGCCCTCCGCAGCGCCTTCAACACTTCCCAGAGGTGGTGCAGATGTTCCTCCCAAGTGGCGCTGAACACTGCAATGTCATCCAGGTAGGCGGCACTGAAATCCTCCAGCCCAGCCAACACCTGGTTGACCAACCTCTGAAAGGTGGCAGGGACATTCTTCATCCCAAAGGGCATCACCCGGAATTGGTAGTGCCCATCTGGTGTGGAGAATGCTGACCTCTCTTTGGCCCCATCAGTTAAGGCAATCTGCCCGTATCCAGACGTTAGATCAAACGTGCTGAGGTACCGGGCAGCCCCTAACCGATCAATGAGCTCATCAGCTCTGGGGATGGGGTGCACGTCAGTCCTGGTGACTGAATTGAGTCCTCGGTAGTCCACACAGAACCGGAGTTCGGGTGTGGCACCAGGCGCGGCAGCCTTTGGGACCAAGACCACTGGGCTGGCCCAAGGGCTGTTAGAGGACTCAATCACCCCTAAGGCAAACATCTTGGAGACCTCCTCCTTGATGCAAGCTCTCACCCTGTCAGTCACTCTGTAAGTTTTGTGCTTCACAGGAGGACTGTCCCCAGTGTCCACATCATGGATGCACCATTCAGTGATACTGGGAGTCAGGGAGAACAGATCAGAAAACTGCCCCAACAGTTGGCGACAGTCATTCTGCTGCTCAGGGGTCAGGGTGGGAGAGAGGTTCACACCATCCACTGACCCATCTTGCTCTTTTGCATACAGGAGGTCAGGAAGAGGTTCAGTCTCCTCTTCCATCCCAGCATCTGTTGCTAAGAGCATGCCCACTTCAGACCTCTCAAAGTGGGGCTTCAGGCGGTTCACATGCAGGACCCGCAAGGGGTTCCTGGGAGACTGCAAGTCCACCAAGTAGGTGACATCACTCTTGCGCTCCACCACCTCAAATGGTCCGGTCCACTTATCCTGGAGCGCACAGGGCTCCACTGGGGCCATGACCCAAACCTTTTGTCCAGGCTGGAACTCGATCAGAGTGGCATTCTGATCATGCCAACGTTTCATCTCTTCCTGGCTGGCTTCCAGATTCGCCTCAGCGTGTTGTCTGAAACGCCGAGTCTGGTTCCTGAAGGCCAGCATGTAACTAAATACATCCTGGGGAGTTTTCCTGGGAGCTTCCTCCCAGCCTTCCTTGACCAGACTCAGAGGTCCTCTTACAGGATGGCCGTACAGCAGTTCAAAGGGACTGAACCCTAAGGACTTCTGGGGCACCTCTCTGTAAGCAAAGAGCAGGCATGGCAAGAGGACGTCCCACTTACGCCTCATGGGTTCTTCAAGACCCATAATCATGCCTTTCAGGGTCCGGTTGAATCTCTCAACCAGCCCATTACCTTGGGGGTGGTAAGGAGTGGTGAACTTATAGGTTACACCACACTCCTGCCACAGGGACTTCATATACTTGGAAATGAAGTTGGTACCACGGTCGGACACCACCTCCTTGGGGAACCCCACACGGGAGAAAATCCCCATCAGTGCACGTCCCACCAGCATTCCGTGCTTCCAACCAGGCCCTCAGCGCCTTTTGAAGCTCCTCCTTCCTGGTGAGGCCTCTCATAGAGATTTTAAACTTTTTACAAACGGCTTTGAGCTCTGGCACAGTGTAGGTATCAACCCTATCTTCTTCAAATTCAATATCTGCAGGTGCAATGGATCCTCTTTTGCTCATTGTGAAAATTGGCAGTTCTCAACAAAAATAAAGGTTCCCAGGAAAAAAAAGTCCTTTCAAAATGTATGTGGTCGCGTATTGGTCTGCACTCACTAGTAGTGTACACCAATCACTGTATATGAATCACAAATGCAAGTCCAAATCCTCACCGCTGACCACCAATGTTAGAACTGGGGGTCTCTAGTTGGCAATGGTTTGCACCTTTGTCCAAATAGGGACCCTTGCTTCTAGTCAGGATAAGGGGGATACACTCCTAAAATAACCCCTGCTCACCCCCTGGTAGCTTGGCACGAGCAGACAGGCTTATCTCAGAGGCAGTGTGTAAAGCATTTGGGAACACATACAGTAATACAGTGAAAACACTACAGATGGACACCACACAGGTTGTTATGTAAAAATAAGTAATCTTTATATAGACTTATCACAAGACCCAATAGCAAAAATCCACAATACTGTACTCAAAAATAGACTTTAAAAGGTTATAAAATAGTTCAGTTCTCTCAAGTTGTAAATGCGACACTTTACTCTCAATGTACCTTGAATGCGTAACGCAAAGAAAACAAAAGGGTCGCAGGGAAGGTGATGCGTCGGTTCCTTACACTCAGGGGAGTGGATGAGTTGGTTCCTTACTGCTGCGCAGGGGAGTTGATGCTCGCTTCCTTACTGTGTGGGGAGGTGATGCGTCGGTTTCTTACTGCTTTCCGGTGCGATGCGACAAGATGGCACCTCGATGTGATACTCTTCTCCGGTACGATGCGACAAAATGGCGTCTTGGTTGCGATGTGACAACGTTGGTGTGATGCGTGCACGCCCGACGGCCGTGCGGCGACTTGATGATCTTTGGAGCCGCGACAGGCCCTGCGACGCGCTTCTCCGGTGATGCGACGATGACCTCTGTGGCAGCGTCCCGCTTCTCCGGTGATGCGCCGCGCATCGGTGATGCGAGGATGACAGCGGCGTCTCGCTTCCTTGGCGATGCGATGACCGCGGCTGCGGCGGCGACATGCTTCTCGTTGTTGCGTCGCGCTTCCAGCTCCCAGCGACACGCAGTCTCTCAGAAGGCCCAGCACAACAGCAGGCACTTCAATTCCCAGCAAGGGAATGCAGGGGGGGAGCTGGTTGGTGAAGTCTTGTATCCCTGAGACTTCAGGCAGGAGGCAAGCTCTAGTTCAAGCCCTTGGAGATTCTCTTCTTCAAGATGACAAAGCACAGCAAAGTCTTTTCTCCTATCCTTGGTAGAAAGCAACCACTGCAGGCCAACCCCAATCAGCAAAACAGCACAGGGGCAGTACTCCTCCTTCAGCTTCTCCGGTTCTTCTCCTTGGCAACAGGTTTCTTGATTTCCCAGAAGTGATCTAATTTCCTAGGGGTCTGGGTCCCCTTTTTATACAGTTTCTCTTTGTTCTCTGAAGGCAGAGAGGCCTTTGCCTAGTCCAAAACCAGTTCTGGTCAGTCCTGGAGCACTTTGTTTTTCTGACTCCTTCTTTCCTTTGTGAGTGAGGGGCAGAGCCATCAGACGCCCGGCAGGAGGTGGAGCCAGCATTGTGGAAGGCAGGCACAGCCCTATTCAGTCCCAGGTGCAACTCCTCCCTCCACTCTGGATGCAGATCTTTCTATTCAGCCCTGTGCTGACTCACCCTGTCTCCTGTAGCCACCCCCAGCCCCTGTCACTCAATCTCCAGACAAGGAATACACAACCTAGCAGAGGCAGGCTTGGAAGTTTAGGCAAGAAAATACCCACTTTCTAAAAGTGGTATTTTCAAACACAGAATGTTAAAACCAACTTCACTAAAAGATGTATTTTATCATTCTGAGTTCAGGCATACTAAATTCGTTTTTCTACCATGTTCCCTGGGTCAGTTAGGATTATAAGGTGTAATAATCAAACTGCCCATTCTGGCCTATGGAGAACAGGTAGCCTTGCAATAGTGAAAAACGAAAATGGCTGTAATTCACTATTAGGACATGCCACACACACCAGGGCATGTCCTACCGTATACTTACAATGCACCCTGCCCTTGGGCCTACCTTAGGGGTGTCTGATATGAAGATAAGGGAAGGTTTAGGGACTGGCAAGTGGGTGCACTTGCCAAGTCGACTTGGCAGTCACAGACCGCACACAGGCTCTGTAATGGCAGGCCTGAGACACATTTTACAAGCTGCTTCTGTGGGTGGCACAACCAGTGCTGCAAGCCCACCAGCAGCATTGGATTTACAAGCCCTGGGCACACTCAGTGCACTGTACTAGGGACTGACAAGTAAACCAATCATCCAATCATGGAGTCACTAATCCATACATCAATTTACAGTAGGGAGCACTTGCACTGTGGCACTGAACAGCAGTGGCACAGTGCCCAAAAGCATCTAAAACCAGCAAAACATAAGAGGCAACAGCAAAAAAATGGAAGGGAGACCCACGCCAATGGTGCCAAGTCTAACACCGTGGTACATATGAACTGTGCAGATTAGGTGTGGTTTGGGATCGCAAGGACATATTTAAGCGTGCAAGAGTATAGAGCCCCTCTGAGTGCATGACACATCGTATGATTTTCTGAGACCCCTGGGGTTAGATGAGTGCTTTTTGGCTGATGACACTGGCTGGGGTAAGACTGGTGTAAACAATTGGTTGGAATGTTGAGATGTTAGATGAAAGGCTTCCAGGCTCTGTAAGGATGGTGCCTGAATACTCTCTGACGAGATTTCCTTAGACAGTTGTGGTCAGTCACTCCTTTTTTATCAGGAGGTAGCTGCCTGCCTGCGTAAAGGGCACTGCCAACCATAGAGCTATCTTTGACCTCTATGACAGTAGTCTGTGGGGCTGATGAGCCTCTGGAGGAAACAGGTCACAGAGATCACTGGGTCATCATCTCCTGATGATTAAATAATCCAGTCTGGTCTATGAAAGTTCAGGTGTATGCCGCTTTTGAACGTAGAAATTATAAATCTAAATTAAGTTTTGTTCTCAATACCACTTTTGAGGGCGCGTCCAGAGTCCTGAAAGGCAGGGAATACCCCATAAAATATCACTGTAAAAGAAACCGTTTTACAAATAAGATGGAAAGGTGAACTCTAGGGTTATAGTATTCCCATTTCTTCCCCTGCTTTAAAGCGAGATTAGAATTGGTGGTTTGGTATGCTCTCCGCATAATAGTTGGTAACATGATGAGAGGAAATGTTCTGAAATGTAATGACACAACTAATTTCAGTAACATTTATTATTTCTTTTCTTTTCCCACTCCTTGAGTATAGCCACCTCCATTTAATGTGCAATTTAGTATAACCTGGACTACTGGAATTGTGCACCAGTGGATGGCCAAGTATGTAATTGACTAAATTATGGAGTAAGGAAAAGTAAATGATGCAGGAATTATGTTGCACCACCACCTTTAATAAAACAGCTTTGTAAAACAGCATTGTGCATTTCATATTTATTATGTACGCATCTCACTATGAGTTTGTTTAGAATTGAAGACATGGACCCTTAAAGCAGATGCAACATATTTCTGGTTCTTATGAAACATGAGCCCTTGCTACCCCACAGCTCAAAACGCACCATCACCCAGGCCCTCATCTCCAGCCAACTGGTCTACGGCAAAGCTCGCTACGCAGGGATCACAGCTCATCTCTGATGGCAACTACAGGCCATACAGAACACCACAGCCAGACTTGTCCTGGATTTTCCTAGGCGAACCCACATCATCGCCTACCTCAGGGAACTCCACTGGGTCCTTGTACAGAAAAGATGCCAGTTCAAGCTCCTGACCTACGCATGCAAAGCCCTACACAACAGTGGACCCGTCTACTTGAACTACCAACTGAACTTCCATCAGCTACAGACCGTAACCTCACCATCTTTGACTGTCACTTCCCATCACTTCTAGCTACATTAACACAACATGGCTTTGTGCCCCAATCTCCCCTCTTCCTCTTATCGCCAAACCTGAACCTTCATGCCACTCTGACGCCACTGACTCGTTACGCACCTTTGTTGAACCCTCTGACACACTAAGCAACCGTGCTGCCCCCTTGACACATGCCTTCGCAAAGTAACCACTATAATGACTTCAATTGCACCCACCCAAACCAATGAACAAACTGTAACAAAACTCACTGACGTGCACATAGAGTATGATGGCGCCAGCCTCAACTCAAGACCGCTCACCGCTGAGTCCCATACAGACTCACCCCTCTTTACTAATGTAGACCCTTCTCAGCTCACACAAACTGTCTGCCTCTCCAACCTCAATGACACTGGCTTTCCCTATATTGAAGCTCACTCACCTTCCTTAACTACGGGACCTGCTGCGTATACACCCAGTTTCAGAGCTGGAAACTTCACTGACAGACTTTCCCAGCTCCTGAATCGAATAGAACAAAAACTTGATTCAATTACTAATGGCATCTCAGATGTAAAAAGGACCTCTTGATCCAGGCCAAGTTAACTCGCTACCACACTCCTGGTAGGGAGAAGCTGTCTTCCCTTATAGGTTCTGCAACTCTCAGCCAACACCCCTATTAGACCAATATTCCCTTGAGTCGTGCATTCCACAGCCCCCACCGAGCTCTCATCCCTGTATCCAATCTGGAAGCTTAAGCTCTCACAGAACCTTACTTCACAATGTCTCAGAATGCGGTCCACAAACCTTTGTCCACTATACCAGTAATCATGGGCATAAATAGTGTCCCTCGAATGATCACCTCGCCTAGACCCGCCTGCTCAATACACCACCATTCAGACACTACATACCACAAACAATAGTCCTAGCCAGCTAACATGCATGCTCCTCAACTGCAGATCAGCAGTTAAACACACCACAGATATCGCCAAAGCTATACTTGTTAAAGAAATAGATATTGCATTCTTCACTGAAACCTGGCTCAATGAACACTGGACCCCCTATTCTAGACCTGCTCATACCTCCCTGCTACACCATCATTAGAGAGGACAGACCAAGGAGATTAGGGGACAGACTGGCTATTATACACAAAGAAGGAACTCATCTTGCCACCTTAATGACCTCCAAACTTGCAGCCAAATGCACCTCTCCCATTAAACTTAACAACATCTACCACCCACCTGGTGATCGCACCCTCTTCTCAGAGGAACGAACTGACCTAGTAACATGGTTCTCCCTAAATAACTCGAATGATGTTTTCTTAGGCAACTTCAGTGTTCAGTGGAATAACTCAGAAGACACCACTGTCCGTACCCTTAAACCTTCTTGAACTAAACAACCTCAAACAACTCTGCAGTGAACCAACCCACTTTAAAGGCTCCACTCTTGATACGATAATCAAAATGAGCTTGTCTCATTTTGATCCATAACACCTATCGACTGGTCAGATCACCATCTCATACTGTCTAATATCAAGACCCACCTCAGATCTCACACAGCCCCATTCAACAAACCTATGCACTGGGCTAAGAACCTCAAACAAATCCCAATAACGGAATTAGAATCCAGGGTCTATGTCCAACTACAGTATCAACCTCTAGCTCTCACTGCGTAGCACCTCACCAACCACTATAATACAGCGATGATGGATGTCCTTGACCAAGTAGCACTGCTCAAATTAAAACTATCTAGAAAAATACAATCGAAATCCTGGTTCAAATCAGATCTGAACAACTAGAGGAGACAATTCAGACAGTCAGAAAGGATATGGAGACAGTACCCTTCAACAGTGCACCTCTCACTCCTAAGATCTGCATGGCTTTCATATAAAAAATGTATAAATCAATGAAAACTAGCTACTAAAGAAGCTGCTAGTGTTTGTTGATAGGCAAGAAAAAACATTTGTTTTTTATAAAGACCCTCACACACCAACCTAGTTGGTGTCATGCTTCATCATCGGGTCCCACCCAGGCACCGAGTGTACCTTGGGTGTGCTACGACGCCTGACTACAGCGGAGCGGGTTTTGTTAAGTGAGTGTGCAGTGCTGATGTGAAGAGTGTAGGTTAAAAGACTGTCCTTAACAAAACCCGCTCCGCTGTAGTCAGGCGTCGTAGCACACCCAAGGTACACTCGGTGCCTTGGGTGGGACCCGATGATGAAGCATGACACCAACTAGGTTGGTGTGTGAGGGGCTTTATAAAAACAAATGTTTTTTCTTGCCTATCAACAAACACTAGCAGCTTCTTTAGTAGCTAGTTCTCATTGATTTATACATTTACTAGGGAAGTGAACTGAACTAGCCCCTTATTTTCCTTTCTCTCTTTTTGATATATATCTTTTCATATAAGAAACACATCTTTAGAGAAAAAGCCACCTTCTTTCACGACCGACTTGACCGCGCTAAGAACAGACCTAGGGAGCTCTTCAACATCATTAAACAATAAACTACCCTTACCTCCCCTCATAAAACAGCCACCAATGAATGCTGTGAAGAAATTGCCAACTTCTTCACTGATAAAGTAGCAAAAATTGAGCAATCCATCATCAAAGTTGCAAATCTGTCCTCCATACCAACCCACCCCACTGACTCTCATACCTCCACGGTTGCCCCCACTCCAGTTTTAACTAATGACCGAATGGCCCCAAGAAAAACTGGTGTCAACTGTGATCTTCAACTGAAAAATGTTGCTAATTCGTCTGACTTCAAATCTATGACAGAAAGTGAAGTCTTCAGAATAATTGCTAATTTGAATCCCACATCCCACACCACTGATCCCCTCCCATCCACATTAGTACAAAACCTCAACCATATCATCGCTCCATTCTGGACAAAAATCATCAACACATCTCTCTCCTAAGGACAAGTTCCTGACTCTCTCCAACTAGGCCAAATCACACTCTTACTCAAAAAACCAGGGGCTGACCCTAATGACCTCAATAACCTCAGACCTATACCTAACCTGCCGTTCCTAGCCAAAACAATGGAGAAATGTGTCCTTCTACAACTCCGCCAACATATAAACGAATTCGACCTCCATGACACCTTCCAGTCAGGATTCAGGATAGGCTGTAGCACAGAAACTGCTATGCTAAATATCTCGGATGACATTCACAGATCCTTGGATAAAGGTGATGTTGCCTCCTAATCCTACTTGATTTATCGGCAGCTTTTGATAATGTAAATCACCCAGTATTACTCGAGACACTCAAGAACCGCACTGGTATCAAGGGCACAGTTGTTAGATGGTTCACATCATACCTGCAACATCACTCGCAACAAATAAAAATCAACAACTGTCTCTGTAAACTAACACTAGTTCCCCATGGTGTAACCCAAGTCTCAATTCTCTTCCCATCTCTTTTCAATCTCTTCATGGAACCCCTCACTGTTATCCTGAACCAAGCAGGGGTCAAATATCACCTATATGCTGATGACACTCAATTAAACTACAATATTAAATCACACAGTGACATCCTACATCTGACAAAGCACTAATCAAGATACAAACTTGGCTTAACTCCAACCACTTAAAGTTGAACCCCAACAAAACTGAACTACTACTTTTCTCCCCTAAAAACAACCCTCTACCAATCCAAGATTGGCTCACGAACTTGGACACTCTAAATTGTTCTCTTACAGTATGCAACTCCGTAAAGTCCTTGGGCATCACTCTGGACAAAAAATGTCACTGAAGGACCACATCAACAACTCAGCCAAAGGAGCGCTTTACACTCTTAAACACCTTAAGAAAATCAAACCTTTTATTGCGCCTGATGATTTCAAGACAAGACAGTAGTTCAATCTCTAGTCCTCTCAAAACTGGATTATGGCAACGCCATCCTCACAGGAACTCTGAAAACTCACCTTGCTCCCCTGAGAACAGTTCTCAACACGGCTGCCCAGCTACTAACATGTTTTAAATAATTTGAGCACATCTCACCGGCCCTCAAGAACCTCAATTGGCTTCCCATTGAAGGAAGATGTATCTACAAGACTGCTTGCATTACTCACAAAGCCCTTCACACTCATAACAACAACTACCTAGATTCCAAACTTCCGAAAGCAGGAAGAGCCCGGGCTCTGAGAAGCTCCAACTCACTTCTTCTCATTTCTCCCAAACTGAAAAAGAAGTCCTCACAGACTCGCTCATTCTCTGGAAATGCTCCTAGGATCTGGAACTCACTCCCTAGAGATCTCCTCTGTAACCCATATTTTTCCTGCTTCAAATGGGACCTTAAATACTTACTGCTCAACAAATACTTTAATACGCTAAAAAACTGAGTTATATTCCCAAAGATCACACCTATTCCTACTAGACCCTTTGAGGCAGGCACTTGATTGTTTAAGCTTCATCGATGTCATTCATGTCATTAACGTATGCTGTTCTGATGTCCTCATATTATAACTACCTTGACTGCCCAATGTTTTTCTTGGTCTGTATATATGTATGTACTTCAATTGAACGATCCTGTGTTATATGTAAGGCGCTCTAATACCTTTGGGTCTAGCTAGCGCTATATAAAACCTATAAATAAAAAAGTAAGGCTCTGTTATTGTTGCAAAGCTCTTTCCTGCCAAGGCCCTGCCTATCTGCAGGATATGGTTACTCCCTATGCTCCAAGCAGAACTCCGAGATCGGCTGCAGCCAATTTGGACTCCGTTCTCAGAGTCAGGAAAGATAGAGTTGGTGGTTGCGCCTTCAGTTACTTGCGTCTTAAAATTTGGAATACATTACATGATAAACTTCGGCTGGCTCCCTCTGAATTGATATTCAGAAAAAAACTGAAAACCTGGCTTTATGGTTCCTGTTGGGCTGCTCCTGTTGTGCTCAATTATTTTCTGAACTCCGCTTCCAAGTGCTGGGACACTTCATGTGAAGTAACCAAGCACTTTATAAATGACCTTCTTCTTCTTCTTCTTATTATTATATAACTTCCAGTAACTTATTGAAACCATTTATACATCAATAGCAGTATTAATAGGACTGCAAGTCAATCTCCATGGATAATGGAGCATGATATACATTTTCAACATCAGCACAATTGATTTGGGTAAATGTAGCCTCAGAGTCTGCTGTAATGATAAATGTAAAATACACACAAATGATGGATGGAATGCAGAACAAATAAAACATTCACCACCAGTCAAGATATGTGTTAATCCATTGTTCTTTTGCTCACCATGCCACCCCAGTTTAGACCCAGCTATATGCAAATCAGTCTAACACACTAAACACATTAAAAAGACAGTTCTTCACCTCCTCCTCGGTACAGTCCAGCCTTAACTGCCAAGCCAGGTCCTCCATGGACCAGAAACAAGCATTCTAGGACTGATTTCGGGGTATCACTCCTCATCAGCCAGGCTAGCTTGAATCCAGTGGCACAGTGAGCTCCGGACCCATGTCTGGGCAAAATATATAATGGACGGAATGTGGAACAAATCTAACATTCACCCCCCAGTGAAGAGATCTGGGTTAAATCTATTGTTCTTTTTCTCTCCATGCCACCCCAATTTAGACCCAGCCATATGCAAATCAGTCTTGACCCAGCTCCTCATGGGAACAGACACCCAAATGATGGACGGAATGCGGAACAAATCAAACATTCACCCCCAATCAAGACTCTGGGTGAATGTTTGATTTTTCCCGCATTCCGTCCATCATTTGGGTGTCTTTTGTAATAATAAATGTAGCATTAGTCTCACATACTGATGTTAAGCTAAGCACAGCCATCAATTGAGCAACCCATGAATGTACTTGAACTTCTGCTGATATCATGCAAATGCCCTTTGCGTCGGCTCCCTGGAGGATGATGTTTCTGTGGCCTTTTGTCTTAGTTCTTAGTAAGTATAAAGCATGGATGAGAGGTTTCTCTGTTCTCATGATGTGATGGGGTAAGAATGGTACATGTATAGTGTACAAGAGCCGTCTTTTTTACATACACATTATACATGCAAATGTTGTATGACGAAGCACTAGCAAACTTGATGTTGAAGCGATAACGGAAAACACATGTATGCCAACTGAGTCTACACACGTTTAGCAAATCATAGTGCTATTTTGCCGTGTAAAACAACAGCATGCCACCTACTTAGTAGCAAGAATCTAATGCTGCCTCAATTCCCATTTGCATGACTTTTTTCAAGTTTTCTACAGACATTGCTTCGAATGAGAGTAAACGTGACAGAAATAGAAACTCAGTAGCATAACAGTTATCTCATGAGAAGAACAAAAAAGGACCTTGAAAAAAGATAAAATAAATGTTAACTACCAGAAACTAAGCCTGCCATTTTTTAATCCTCTGTTAGAGGTGCCAAACATGAGAATGGGGATAAATACATCATAAGTGAGAAGGTAGAACAGGGCAGTGTGTAACATGTTTCCCCCCTCTGTTTGACAGTATGGGGATTTAACTACACCGTTTGTTCAATTGTGTTTTATTTGTGCTTTTGCCACAGCTGTACAGCGCTCTGATAGCCGTAAGGGTCTTGTTCGCGCTTTATAAAAGGTTTCAAATAAATAAATAATAGGCCCAATATGAAAACAAGATAGCAGCTACTGATTCCTTATAGTGTTAACTATTCCTTTAGTTTTAAAGCAATTTTCATGATTTTTCTCAATCGCAAATTAGCTAATTATTGCTATCCATGAAAACCTACAGTGCATGACAAGAAGGTTATAGAATGCAGGATCAGAGATCATAGGGCTACATGGTAATTTGTGGTACCTGAAAACACAGTAGTGCTATATAGAAATGCATCATGTGCTACACTTGAATATCATCTGGCACAGGTGCTCCTCCTGAGATTGGCAATCTAATGCATATCTAGATGAGACACTCAAACTAATAAATACTCCTCCTGTGTCCCTCTTCTTCACTAGGAATACCCGAACAACATAACCTTTGCCACAGTCATTCCTACCGATAGAGATTGGAGCTCATTTGGGTTTGTTTAGGAAGGGAGGACTTAAGGACTGAGATGAGGAAAAGAGAATGAGGAATGGTAAAAAGAAAAGTACTGCAACTGAGTGATATTGAGCATAATGGGGAACCAGAGTTCTTCCTACCCGCTAGTATTGATTGTTAGGAATAGGATGAACAGGAGATGTAGAGTACATTCCCTGGAGTCATTTGCGAGTGATTCCACTATTACAAAGTGCTTACACGAGAGACGACTTTGCTATTGAAAATAAGGAACTAGAAGACCCACATGAAATAGAACCCTAATGACACATGCTGCTTATAAGGAGGTCACACCCCACCATGTTCTGGAAAAAGATTAAATAAGGAAGCAACCCTTAAGTTACAGCCTACTACTATGTCTTCTTGCACCTGAATCTATCTCCTTCCACAAAACCCTCCTCGCCTTTACCTGCGGATTGAACATTAATTCAAGCTGAGGCCAGAACCAAGGTCCAATGAACTACAAGACCTGAGATCGTAGAAGGTGCAAATTCCTGAGTATACGAATCTGTCTTTGTTTAGTAGACAACTAATACGTTTTGTTAGACCAGGAGTGGATTGATCATTCATCAGTGTAGAGGTGTAGTAAATTCCTATGTTGTACACAATTTTGCCGATGGCGACATGAACTTCATAGCCATGTTTTAAGCAGACCTTGTAATCTTAGGACACTATCATAAAAAAGAGTCTGATGAGATCTTCTAACTGTAAGGTGGAGATGTTGTGATCATCTAGATCCTTTGTGTCCCCTTGGCAAGAACAGAAATGGACCAACTTGCCAACTCTTACCTGAAAGAACGGACAAACTATGACCCGCACATCTAATTATGACCCGCACATCTTCCTCATCTTGTGTGGATGTAATGCCTAATGGGCACCTAACAACCAACCTTTCATCACACCCAAAAGAAATCAACACTTTTATTTTTAAAGGCTTTATTTTAAGTTAGGTTTAGGGTGGAGTACATCATTCAAAATATTTGCAGAAATCAGTAAAAGCCTAGTGTGCGTATAAGCACAGAATGCAAATATTATAAAGCTAAGCAACGCATTACACAGTTCATGTTTTAGGAATTCCTGCATGCCTAATCTTTAAGCATCACATTTATTTTCATAATGAGGGAACATGTTTTGATATAATCAACACACATTCATACCTTAACTTTCTGTTTTTCTCATCTTTACATCTGTCTGTGAGACAAGCCTAAGGTACCCTAAGGAAGTCATACAAAGAATTTTCTGGATGTTTTAAGGTGGGGGTGACCATTATAGGGTCAGGACAAAGAGTGCTGAAGCGGAGGTGTGAAGTATAGTATGAGGACCCTTGGAGACTTAATGAGAGGCAATAGGAGGCAAGAACAGGATGCATACCTGCCAGCTCAGATGTTGTTGCTGGGTGTCACACAGTTTTAGCACTATTTAACCACGTGGTGAGTAGACATTATCATACAATGAACACTAAAGTCAGTTGTGAACCCTTACACAGAGTTGGCTTCCAGCAGTCACAAAATCTGTGCCAGTTGCATATTTTTCTCAAGACATGTTAAGCTAACCCCTAAAACCTTAGTTTGTGATGAGGTGATGGGTGGGCGTGGCCTTAGTCTGCATGCAAAAGCACTGGCATTAGTCAGACAGCTGCTAAACAGAGCCACGGTGACTCACTCCTTTCCAAAGCTTTGCCCTATGAAAGGCCATTCCTCTTCCTTTCTCGTAGGATAAGAGTGGAAACGCTTAAAAGAATGGCATCTGAGAAGGGTAGAGGGATTGTGTAAATGGGGTGTTGGGTTGGTGGGGGGCATGAATCTGTGTCAGGTCGAAAGACTGCAATAGCCTGTCACTGTAGGGATCGGGAGAGCCTTAAATAATTGTAGTGGGTGGCCTCAGGGACCCAGCCCACAGGACCAAGAGAGAGATCAGAAGGTTGGGAAATGAAATTGCGGTTACCTGCAGGAGGGTTGGGGAACACCATAAGGCTTGGGCCAAATAAAGTAGGACCGAATCATGAGGGAAAATGGCATGGCATCAGGGAAGCCAAGACAAGCAATGGGCAGGTGGGAGGAGACTGCAGGGTTGTCCTGTAGGGCAGATGTGGAAAGGAGAGGGGCGCTGGATGGTAGAAACACAGATATTGGACAAAGCTTGAAACAATGGCACATGTGTATCACTAACCTCAACTAAGCTGAGACACATTGCCCTGTAAACTGTCGGCAGGAAGGCTTCCTCATCATCTCTACCTCCACAAGCAGAATGAGGCCTCTGCATCGTGCATCCAACACTAGGACAATGATATTCACAAAATTCCCAGTTTGTGCGACGAAACACGTGTTGGCTGATCAGAAAGAAAAGAATAAAAGAAAGAGAAGATTTCTGAAACTATGTTTATAATTTATGTATACTTGCATTGATATTTAATATCACTCTACAGACGTGTGCTGAGGATTTTGTGAATTTCTATGTTGGCTTTGGCCACAACTTTGGGGGAGGTTGGTGGTTCTCCTCACCTTACAGCACCGTAACTCAATACTATCCTGAACTGATATATGTGCGATTGTTCCTAAGGCGCCATATAACCTATAACTATACCACTGTCTATTAAACTAGGACAATGATACTTAGTCCTACTAACCTTCCCAGACCTCATTTAATGTGGAAATGTGTGTGTGTGTATATATATATATATATATATATGTGTGTGTATATACACACACACACACACACACACTCTCTCTCTCGCTCTCTCTTCCCATCCCTTGATTGAGATTTTCTCACACTCAATATTTTTCCATTATAACGTAAGATTGTTCATGAGTAACAGGATTTACGAGTGCAAGGTAACCTTTCGTGAATATCTTCCATTCCTAAATCGCACCATTTACCCATGTACATTGAACTGATACTTGCAAATGTTTTTGTGCATCAAGCCGTTAGTGGGTAGATAGAATACAGTATACTGTATCGCTGCCTGATATTACTGATTGATGAATGTGTTTTGCACAATGTGCGGCTTGCAAAATATTATTCTGTGCTGTTACAGATGAATGTATGTGATGTTCTGACTGTGTTTTGTCTGGTATTGCTGTTTTTCTTCACGTTGTTAGGTTGACTAATACATGGTTTCTAAACTGTGTTCATTGTGTTTGGGATAAAGAATGACTTTGAATTGTTATGCTATGTGTATTTGTAGAGTGCACTATCACTTCTGAGGGTATCCTGGTGCTGAGCAGGTCTATTAGACCTCTGGCTGAAAGCTTAGAACAGAGCTTGTTAAATGCATTCAAGAGGGAGTGACAATCTGGTCCTGTAGACTTGCTTTTTGGCAGGAATCTCATAACTTCCCTAATATCATTAAGGGAGCTCTCAGATTCCAAATCCAAACTCACAAATGTAAGTAGAAAGATTCGCGCCTCCATATTTTTTGAAATAGCTTTGCAATCTTGTACTGGTCCCTCAGCCTAGATGTTGGTGTAGAGTTCTGAAACGCTTTAAAATCCTGAGCCAGTTCATGCCTGGTGATGGACACTTTATTGTTAAGATTTCCTAAAAGAACAGTCATGATACTCTTTAGTCATTAACTAACCTAACTTATTTACAAAATCCACAATGCTTGCATGGTGGGTAAGAGCATCTTTAAGTCGCTGTGTCTTGAAGCTGTGCTTAAGATAGAGATGAGTAGACTTCATGGTGTTGCTCATAATCATCTAAATAAATAAAATATCATGGAAATTCTTTTAATGTCCAACATATACACAAAGTTCTAACTCCTGTTGTCCCGCCATCCTCATTGTATGCCAGGAACATGTGATAGTGAAACTCCAATTGATAGCGGATCTGATATATTTCATAGATCTGTACTTTTTGACAACCAAAGGCTTTACTTTATTTTTAGTCTCACCTGCAAACAGCTTTTTCATATTCAGATTAAATATATTTATTTAGACAAGACTACAAAAATGTTTCAATCACCACACAAAAATACCTAAAAACCTATTATTATAGATTCTTTACACGTAAAAGAGAATGTCCAAGTACAGATGCTAAGTCCTCATTGTGCATTTCTGCTATAAATGACATAGCGGTTGGGCGAGTCAAAATTTCAAACTTTAAAGGCTTCAAAAACATACGACTCTAAGGGGAAAACAGTAAGCAATACAATAACACATGGATTATTGTGCATTTGACATTTAATGCACATAAACATTTCCTGTCCTTTGATTTCAAATGAGAAGACATATCTGTGATAGAAATCCTAGGATTTAGTCCCAGCCCTTGCTTTCAGAATCTCAGCCCTCGTTTTAGAGTCGCCAAATTATTCATGTATAAAACCAGTTCAAATTCGCCCAATGTAAATCTAATGAGGCCCACTGAAGACTCAAATAGTTCGTATCTTTTCCCAACGAACTGCAGGGCCGAAAATTTTAAACCGTGGTCGGAAGGAAAAGGATCCCATTTTTGGACCCATCCATAATTCACTTGCAGATTTCTATAATAATTTGTCCGAGGTAGGGTTTCTGACGAAATTAACGATGTTGTGAATGTTTTACCTAAATATTTATATGAACTTAGGTGTTCCACTTTATCATCCGCAAATTACACATAAAAATGATTATGTATCCCACCCTAAAGCCATACTTCGTTTTTTTTCTATATTTACTGTGAGATGATTTTGAACACAGTAACATTGCTAAGCTTCTAATTTCCTTTGGAGGACAATAGGTGGGTACTCGATTAATGTAAGGTGATCTGAATAAAGCAAGCAGGGAACCTATGCCCCCTCTATTTTAGGTGAAGTGAAGAAGACCGCTTTTAGCTGCCTCGTGTTGAAAGACCTCCTGTGCACCATTCCGAATCTTACAGTAGGCTTAGGGCTCCCGTTCATTCCTGACCATTGGTTTGTTTTCTTGTCACTCATTTGCTTCCTTCTTATTCCATGGCTCTCCATCCTCTTCTTGTATTTGTCCCTCAACTGGAGCATAGCTTCTTTATCATCCTTTTGATTGGATGACTTGTATCCTTCCACTGCTCACATTCAAGGGACTATTTTGTTCTTTTTCTTTCAACACTTTGTGATGATGCATGTGCTTTATTCCTCTCTCCTACGTGTGCTGCTTTCCGGTCAGATACCGATCCCCTTCAATATGCTATGGTTTGCTTCACCCCAACCCCTCCCTCAACCGCCCTTTCTCGTCCATTGCTTCCCATCTCCTGCCTTTTAATTTATTTATGTTTTCATCATCCCCCCCATCAAAAAGTGCTTTTTTGGCGCACATTTTTTTTTCTTGTATTTACTGCTCCAAGTGGCATCTGCCATCTTGGGACAGTAAGTTAAGAAAATAAAAAATAAACTGCAGACAAAAGCATGTGCATATGTCATCCCACTTGGCCACCTCACCATCATGGCATAGATGCACGTCAGTGTGCCTTCCCAGATACATTCTTCTTTTTTGAACTCCAATAGTTAACCATATGAACAGAGGTCAACAAATATTTCTTTGTGGCTAAGTACTCTTGCCAATAAAAGAACATTCACATAAAAAGATTTCCTCAAGATTTCTTTGTTTAATTAAAGGTTTGAAACATAGCTGGTGTGGGCTCAAAGCGATCTTTTTTATATGCTGTCACTCTGTTAGTAAGCACTGTGATATTAGAGCTTAACTGTTACACATCATAGAAGTGATACCATTTTTGTATTACACTGTGGGCTTTCCATGTATTACAGTGCATTATGGCATGTTTTCACAGTTTGATGAATGTGTGATGTGTAACTGTAGGCATTATGCTACATTGCTTCATACTTTTATAGAATGATTGATTTGTGTGTGGATGTATAGTTACAGATGGATGAAAGTGTGATATTTACAGTGCCATCATTTTATTGTTATTCTTTGCAACGTGCCATTATATTCCATTTTACATTATTCCATAAAGTGCACAGTTACCCTGGTGTAGTTCAGTCTACATAAAACCAAGACAAAATAACTTTGTTCAAGGGTATAGTGACGCACCTACCGATGGCCCTCATTCTGAGTGAGCCGCAAATCCTGAATGCTTGCACACACCTGTTTGCACCGGAATCAGGATGTCCACTTGTGTACAAAAGGCACATCCGTAAGCTTTGTGCGCATGATTTGTTCATGTGGGCAAATAGTGCATCTTGGAATGGTGCAACTCATGTTATCACGCTATTCCTCAATCCAAGGTCCAGAACACTGAATAGTGCAGCAGGTGCCCCCCGGTAAGTGGCCCTATCAGCAGGGTAGGTATTTGTTGCCGGTGCAGTTGCTACCTGGTATTGCGCGTCTCGTGGAATGAGCCTCGTTGAATTTACAGCTGCTTTTGGCCTAAAGGAGTGAGTACTAAGGACATTGTGTGTTTTTTCAGACTCATCAACCAGTCTTCATCCAGCTGCTACAGTCTGCTTTCCGAATATACAACTGTACCTGGCCAAACCAGTCGCAGAAGACCTCGGTGGAGTCCTGCATAAAAACACTGGCTGAAGTGGGTAGGTTGCCACGCCGAGCTCTGTTTAATTATTTTTCTGCGTCTTGAAATTGCCACTTGTGATCGCAGGCATTGTTGTATGGATGGGCTGTTCCATTTTGGCAGCCAGGCCATGATTCAAGGCGCCTTGTCTTATTCAATGCGTCCTGTACTGACTTGTCCTGAAGGGATGCTGTCTGGCGCGTGCAGTGCACCGCCTGGTATTTGTAGAGAGTTTTAAAGTTTGATATGCAAGCGCCGTGATCCAAACGCAATTAAAAATTAGCATTCCTAATCAGTTTCGGCAGTACAAATACCTGGATGGATTTGAGATGGAATACATTAAGCAAATAAATTGTTCCAGACATTTAAAGTACTAACCCGAGAGGACATTGTAGCAAGTAATATTTTGATATGAGTTAAAAAACGTAAGGTGTCTCTCCTCTGCGCCTCTTGGGCGCCTGAGTTTTAGGTTTTTTCGATGAGAATTATTTCACTGCTTGAAATTTTTTTTTAAATTTTTTTTTTTAAATTGATGGTTGAACTAAGGCAAATGCTATGCTCAAGGGTAAAGTTAGAAAAAACAGCAATGTTCAGATAGGTTTAGGGGTAACTTCATGAATTTGTATACAATTTGAGTTTAACCAAAAAAGAGAAGGCCTCTTTTAAACTAGATACGGGGTGCGGACCAGGGGAACAGTACACTATACAAAACACTTGATTCCGCCTCCCTCACAATATTTATAAATTGCTTATACGTCTCCAATACAATATATCAAAATAGAATAATGTTGAGCCATGAATTAAATATACAAGTTGAGTTTTTATTTATTTATACAAAAACATGTTTTTCAAATATATTAATTTATACAAAAATACTTTTTTTTCCAAATACAATATATCTTAGTACATGTGAGCATAAGATCCTGAAGCTTCTCCACTTCATCAAGATAACCCCCCTCACATCCTCACCCTACTTGCACAAAAATAATCAAAACCTCAATGTATTCATCTGTCTCACTCATTCATACCCCATTCATACTACAATTGCTCAATATCTCTCACCCAACTAAAACCCACAAAAGAGGATTGAACTCCTGGTCCTAAGAAAGGACACAGCAAACGTATTTTCAACATTAAATTATACACAAATACATTTCTTTTGACATTTGCATGCTCATTTCAATAACTTAACAGTTTAACCCCTTCTCAATCCTTTTGGGGATAATACAATAATTAATCTTCTTTAGTGAACAACGTGGATAGCTTTACTAGATTTCCAGTATTGTACCGAAATGCGTTTCAGTGTGAGAGCCCTCATCAGTTATACACCTTCTTCAGGGCACACTAATATGTTCCACATCTCAGACACACCTGATTCTATGTATTATAGGCCCAAATAGTGATCCATAGGAGAACAAACTCCAATAATGTCCATTGAAGAGAAAACTTCTGCTCAGTTTCCGTCACACTTTCCTTCTTGAGAAACAGGATAGCATTGAAACGTCGCAGTGTGTGGTTCTTTGAATAAAATTGAGAACCGACATCTGTGAGGTGATTGGCCAATTTCATTGGATATGAGATCACAATGAATTTATATTGGAGTATATACAATAGATGATCTTTCCCACCGTACCAATGCCGTTTGATTTAGAATCTTTATGGTTCTCAAGAAGGAAAGTGTGATGAAAACTGAGCTGGATGTTTTCTTTCCAGTGGTCATTACTGGAGTTTGTTCTCCTATGGATTGCTATTTGGGCCTATAATACATTAAATCAGATAATCCCTCTCCCCCCCCAAAAGTTAATTTTATCCTTTAAATTGTGCAACATATTAGTGTGCTCTCAAGAAGGTGTATATCTGATGAGGAGTCTCACACCGAAACACGTGTCAGCACAATACCGAAGACCTAGCGACGCTATCCACGCTCACTAAAGGAGTTGAATTATTATATTTTACCATTAAGGACTGAGAAGGGGTTAATCTGTTGAGTTACTGGAACGAGCATGTAAATGTAAAAAGAAATGTATTCATGTAGAATTTAATGTTGAACGTACGTGTACTGTGTGATTTGCTAGGCACAGGAGTTCCATCCTTTTTTGTGGGTTTTAGTTGGGTGAGAGATATTGAGTAATTGTAGTATGAATGGGAGAGACAGATGAGTATATTGAAGTTTTAATTATTTTTGTGCAAGGGGGGGTGAGGATGTGAGGGAGGGGTGATATTGATGAAGCCGAGAAGTTTCAGGATCTTACGCTTACATGTAAGGAATATGATAAACTTAAAAGATGTATTATATTTGAGAAAACATATTTTTGTATAAATTAATATATTTGAGAAAAAAGAATTTTGTATGAACCAATAAAAACTGGACTTGTATATTTAATTTATGGCTCAACATTCTTCTATTTTGATATATTGCATTGGAGACCTATGAGCATAGTATCCTTATTTTCGAACTATATGTCGGCCATGTGTACTTTTACTCCTTTTCCTATCTCTTTATTTTACTAAAATGTTTTTAAAGAAATACTGAACTTTATTGTATCTGTTGTTGCGAAAAATATGTCCTAATACTTTCATTAGTTCCCGAGCTCTGTTTAAAACTGTCCAATCAATAAATAAATACACAAGTGTACCTAATTTAACCAGCAAACTGTGTAACCTAAATTCCCCACTGCAGTAATTTTAGATTGAGAGAGTTGTCTTTGCTTGTTTAATGACCTATACTCTATTGCTGCCGCTGCTTATTTATTCACGCACAATGGCGGCATTTGCTTCTTGTGCATCTGTTAATTCCCTTTTTGGTTGCCAGTCCTAGGCAAGAGGAGTTTGGAGTTACATGCAGCATGATAATTGACGGTGCCAGTATGCTTTATAATTGTCTCTAAATAATACTTCTTTCACCAGTTTGCTTATCTTATATCATAGTCACTTGACTCTGAAATCCGAATTTAGTTTGGCACATGGAGACATTTTAAAGCATTAACAGTCACAGCAAGAATGTGTAGCCAATTAAATGCTGGTACTAAATGATAAACTACTCACTACATCCGCATTGGTTTTTAAACATGTATAGATTTTTAAAACATTGTAAATTTAAAAAAATTAAAAAGAAACCAACATTTTATCATGGGGCCTGCTGCATCACACACAGTTGCTTATAGTATCTGCGTTGTTTGTTTAAAGATATTGCTGCAAAATGGGACAAAGCAAAATACTATTTCTACTGTATAAAAAGTTTTACTTTTAATTAAATGTGACTTTTTAAATTCAGTGCGAGCAGTGGTTTGAAACTAAACACATCTTTTATCCCAGTGACTAAAATTGCCATAAGAGGTATTAGGGTTCACACGCTAAACAAACCAGTCGGGAGGGTATTCAGCTGACTTGGATTTTTTCCACCCAAAGAAAAAAGTGTTGAAAAACACCCGGCTGTGCTAGACATTTTACTCACGCTGAAAAACGGGGAAGCTCAGAGTAGGGCTGGAAACGAACGTCTGGAAAACATTAGGTAAGTATACCCTTCATATCAAGCCTTCACTGCTCACAGGGGACACGCCACTACTTACTTGCTGTGCACACACAATTCAGAGTTACGCAGTGGTTGTCTGCCGTCTGTTATGCTTGTACACGGTTGGGACATGTCACGTGGACGTTTTCAAAGTAAAGAAATTTGGTATTACAGTGGTCTGGGAATACATGCTCGGAAATCCAATGATGAAACAAATAATGTGCTGCATTTAAGAAGCAAAATTCTTTGCCCTTAATGTTGGACCTCAGTCTAATGCAGCACCATGGAGTGTTCCCATGCCCGAAGGTTTTCTAGAAAGGACCTATCTGTTGCCAGTCATTGTACATTTAGGTGGATCCCCTTCAAAATAATATTCTGAGATGCTACATTTACCCCAGTGGCGACCCTAGCTCAAATCCAACCCCAGCCCATCTTGAGTAATAACCCAGTCCACCAATTCAAGTCTGTGGCTCTCCTCTACTGCCACTAACGAGCCAACTTTATCACATTCTTTATTAACTCAACTAGCAGCACAAATTGACAAACTTTCATCACACCTATCAAGGTCAGGTAGATCTTCTGCTTCAGTGCAGCAAAGCATTGCCCTCCTTCAATGCTACCTCGCCATTCTTCCACATACTTCAATACTGCCCTGATTTCTTGAACCTTCTCAACAGCCGACGTCGATTTGTGCGGTCAAAGGTTTCACTCGTCTCTGCTAACACGTTCTCACTACTGGCCTCTCATAGAATTCCCACTTACCGCTGCACCTCAGTAATGGGTCACCAAGTTGTTGCCTTCCTCTTGACACCCTGTTGTGAAATTATACTCCTGCAACTTCATCAGCCAGTGGACAATTCTCAGTGCGGAATGTCATGATCATTTTGTTTACAACAACGCTGATTATGGCTCGTGCTCTGTTTTTAATATACAAGGAATTGCCCACAGCAAATCTTCTCACCCCAATACATGTGCTAAAATCTAAGGAGAGCATGTATCCCCTACATAACTTTCTTTGCATTTTATGCAAGTGCTATTGTGCGGTATTTCTAGGTAGGATTTCTTCACTGTCATTTGTTATGTGATGTAACTATTCATGACAAGGCTATTGGTTCCTAGTGTGTTCTTTCACGGAATTGTCAGTCGCCTTTGTCATAGGTCTGAGTGAACAATGCCCCTAACTAGTTTTACTTACATCCATGGTCACATCGGTGCTCCCTTGCGTTCTTTAAAACCGTAAACACACTGATGCTTATTTACCTATACATTTTCCACAAAACAAAGACCTAATTAGAGCAGTTTTCTCAGAGGATGTAGAAATGATCTTTGTGTAATAGTCAGTCGTAGAAGTGGGTAGTGCTGTGTCTTCTCCGTTAGAGTTGGTATACCTGTAGGCACAATCTTTAGTTCACATCAGCCCAGGACATTCCACCTGCAACACCTCAATTTGACAACTTTAATCGCAGGAACCCTTCCCATGTTTCTAAACTGTGAAAAGAATGTCGTATTGAACACATGACAATCGTTATGTCCCCAACAACAACTTTTCTGTGACCTTCTGGAAAAACAGTAGATACCAAGGTGGAATACACTGGCTTGTACCCATGAACATGCTTAAACTTTTGACAAGTTTGAATGTCATCAGCAATGGACATGACTATTTCTGGTTCCCAGCTGCCTCTCTCACCTAAAGAGAAACACATTCCTGTTCAGCCCTTAATGGTGTTTGGGGTTTCATAGAACATTTCACCCTTTGTGCACCTTGGGCTTGCTCCAATCTTAAATACATTTTCGTATGAAGCCCTTGAGTCTTCACAACTAAATACCTCGGAATACAAATCTGAAAGTGAAAGTGCACGTTGTCTTAACCAATTGCACTATGCAGTACCATAATGAGCCTGTTTTCAATAATGCATCATTCTCCCTGATACTTCAAGTCGGTAATATGCTCCTTTTCCCAGAATGCACACCTTCATTCTTGTTAACCTTCTCTTAAATTCTTTACCCCCTCACGTGTATCCAGTGGTCGTAAGGGAGGGGGCTATATAGGCATCTAGTCTTACACCATCTGTTTTCATCTGTTTCGTTTCCCCTGCAATTCTTTTCACATACATGTCCTTGCATCTCATTGTCCTGCACAACTGTACATTTAATACCCACCCTTGCGGTCCCATTTCACACCCTCACAAAGTGCTCTTTTTGCTCACTACCTCTGTTAAGATTTCTGTGGTGGGAATGAATTTGACATCATAAAGTCACTGCACAGTATTTGTATGTACCTCATAACCTCCTTTCGCCCCTTGCATTTCCTTCTGGTTTTCTTCCTTCACATTTCCCCTCGTACATCATTCCTTCCCTTGCCCTGCTTTTTACAAAAACAATTTTTATAATTTTGTGGGACTCATCCTTCCTGCTTACCATAGCTACAGACTTTTGTAAACCGGTAAACCTGCCTGCTAGTGATCCAGCGCGGCTAATATAAATTTCTCCTTAGGACACAAATCCAGGTCAAACATTCACGTCTATTAAACCATATGACGGTGGGGCCCATGACACCGCATATCATACACTCATTCGTTCACTGGATTACACACCAAGGAGAAAATGTGTTGCTGGAGGAACGGGATACCTTGTTAAATTTGACAGAATAACACCTCAGACATTATATACATCAACTTTGATCCTGTCAGTTCTAAACATCAAGGTATTCCGCTCTTTGGCCGATGGACCAACTAGTAGAATAAGTTGATGGTGATTAAGACCAGCTCAATCACTCTTAAAACTTATTAAACTTTAAACTTATTAATGAGCTAAAGAACCACAGACTCATTTTAAGTTTAGAATGAAATTTTATCTAATTTCTCAATTGCACGGGTGAGATTCTTAGTTTATTAATCACTTTTAATACATTAATAACATTTATATGAAAAGCTCTAATAAAGAATTAAAAATTATGCATTTACCCATTTAGATGCTGATAGGAATGGTTCATCAAAAAGAAGAAAAACCGTAGATCACAGAATAGAACTCCCAAACTGACTGACTGTCCCGCTAAAATGCCTCCTCGACCGGACCTCCCATGCAGCTTTCCCGCATCGATCTCGTTCCTTCCCCAGTCAAGTTCGAAGTCCAAAAATGACAAAGTCCTTTCGCATTATTGAGGTGGAAAAATGGAAAATAGGAAAAATGGTATGGCAAGAAACACCAACGGCAGCAGTAGCATCAATAGCAGCGGCCACAGCAGCAGCAAAAGGAGCAACCCAAAAGATGAGCAGCTCAAAGAAGCAACCCAAAAGAAGCAACCCCTCCCACATAAGAGTAGACCCTCTTATACCCTACTTTCTAGCTTACTACACAAAAAGTTGCAATCCTTAGGGGCAAGAATCACGCTAAGTGGTCCATTTGAGGGGTGGTGATGATCACCTCATCACCCTCCTTGTTCAAACTGGTTTTGGGGACAGTTAAGCGTACAATGAGTCTCATGACCTTTGGGTAAAAAGCAGTCCAATTTGTCCATTCATTTTGTTGCAATCCCGATGGTCACAATTTAGTTAGTCCATTGTTGCTCAGTACTTTTCTCTTCCATTCCCACGAATACGTGCTGAGTCTTTCTTGGCACCCTCCTTATGGTAGGTCAATACGACCTTGACATCTCTCACTCCGTGCTCAGGCTGCACCCACGTGATCTGCTTCCTCTATTTCTTCCGCCTAGAGGCCATCTTTGGCTTTTCACGTGACCTCATCTGTCTCGGCAGCCATTTTCGCAGCATGGCCTAACAGGCCCGAACGAACTATCATAAGAACAAACACAACCAAAATTAAAACAAAGAAAATAAGCCTTTCTGTTTACCACCCACCATTCTAAAGACCCGTGTTAGGTGTTACCTAGCAGAAGCAACATTTAAAGCCATTTTACTTACCATCTGCATTCTTTGCCACAATACAAATCTACTACATAGCATAAATCATGCGATTTTACTCTAATTAGTACGCAAATCACAATATTAGCGTTAATCAACTTCACAATGGTAAATAAATTAGATTTTGCACAAATTGCGGGTTCCCCTAATGTATGTGTTTACTAAAAGTGCATTTGTTGATTACTTCATGCTCCATCAAACAATTAGTATCGTTAATTTATTAAAGCTTATTAATTTTCCAAGGGGGGGTACAAATTATTTTATTTACCCTGCTCCATCAATTCCCCCCTTTGGTGATTTTTAATATCACCACAAAAACCCTATTCTACAATTTATCAGATAAATGTTTCTTGTCCACTTGCTTTTTCTTGTTAGTTCATACAATGGTGTTTTTCTCATCTTGTCTTTTAGTCCTTTTGTACATGTTCTCTTTTAACTCTTCTAATTCTATTTCTCCCATCTCCCGTTCTCTTTCTTTATTTTTCTCATTTTCTCTTTTTACTCTATTGTCTTTCTCTTCTTTTAATACATACGTATGCTAATCTCACTAATAACATTATTAAATTATCACTGTTACTGGTATTAGTATCTTCCTAATAAGAGAACTACCTATTTCTGTGAACCATCTTTGCATTGAGGAAAAACTCTTACCAAGTCTCTCCCAAACACCTTCAACCTCCAGTGGAGCAATTTCTTTGTGCAAATCAGTAATATTCTTTATATACTTCTGTATATTCTCACTTTTATCTGGAATGTAAGTGCAACAATGTTGGACTTTCAGCATTCCACAGACTCCACCCTCTTTTGCCAAAAGAATGTCAAGGGGCAAGTCGATTTTACATTACCACAGCTCTCATGGCAACCATTTCGGTATTTACCATTAAGAACCCTCCAGCAGTATTCGTTGATAAACGATCTACTACTGTAGACAATTTCCGAATCTTGTATGCATTCAAAGATATACCCACTGCTGGTATCAATGCTCCAAAAATGTCACCTACTATTTCTGAGAAGCTTTCCCTTCTCCTGCGTGTTAATGTTTTACCTATCTCGTGTATTCCTTTCGTTCCTCTCTCCACGTGAAAAATCTTTGGAAAGACCAGGCCTAGTTAACATGTCCCAATCCAATGGTCCGGCAACCTATAATAAGCTCTATTTCCACAAATATAATAGATCCCTGGAAATACTGGATCTTTTCCTCCTTTAAATCCCCATCCCCCTAGAATTTTATATGTATCTCGGCACTCACTAGAACCCACGAAATAGTTATCATACATAGTCTTACTTCTACTAATACACAATTTTTCCTGTTGGGGCCAATCCAGAACCATAGCTGCATTTGTTTCTCCTTTGTCATGATTTTTCTCTTCAAACGCCCAAAGTGGTGTTTTTGTCTTTTCTTCTGCTACCTTTCTTTGAAACTTAACTCTTCTGTTTTCTACCATATCCAAGAAAATCTTTTCCTCTTTCTTTAGTTCACAGGTAAGATTGTGTCTAACTATATACTCTAACGTTAAATCTTTATTTTCTAAGAAAATTCTCCAAACATTTTTGCCTCTTTCACCTTATTTAGTTCAGGGATTACGGGAACTTTCACAAAAACAGTGTCTGTCAGTGTAATAATATTCTAATCTACCTGTTTTGTAAAATAAACTAGCTAGAACGCTACAAGTTATCCCATACGTCAAAGGAAGGTGATGATAGGTCACACCTTCTGTGACAGATGCAGGTAACTGCATACAGACATAACAATCTCTCACATCCATTGTCTCCACATATTCATACAATAGCTTCGTGAAGACATTCTTGGAGAAATCAGTTATGGACTTATCCCTATGTAAATCAGTACTATCTACTAATGCTGCAGTGTTTTGTATGATAGCTTTTTTGTCCTTATTCGTGTTATTCCCTATTACGGATGTTTTTTCTACAACTAACCTAAGTGGAATTATTATTGCTAAAATAAGCCAGATAAACATTAGCAAACCTGTACAATAAAAACACATTCTACACCACCTACGTAGAAACTCACATCTAGATCTTCTATTCTCAGTGTCTACCATGTTGTACTATTATCTAGCTATATATATATATGTGTACAGAAAATGTGTCACCACACCTCAGAATGACCTTTCAGCCACTCTACCCTTTACTTTGTCTAGTTTCGGTGCTTTCTTCAGCTCTTTTCAGAACTCGTCTTGTTCGGTTTTTGGTGTCCAGTCCGGGTTTCTTTCTTTGTTTTTTCAGTTTTGGTGCAATTCACTTTCACCCATTAGTTTACAGCTTTCGTCTGGGCTTTCGTGACTGTTATCCTCTTCTTTAATGTCGGTCAATGCGATGTATAGCCACTCAGGTGACTTATATTTCAAGTTAGGTCTCTTCACTCTTTTTGATTTCTGTAATTGTCTTTCACTTTGTTTTCCTTGTCCCTTTTGACTAGTTATTTCATTTACTTGTTCCGCATTATCTTTGTTCAAATTTATTATCTTGTATCTCAGTCTTTTAACTTCGTGGGGCCAATTGTCTCCTTTTCTTGGCTTTTTTAGTCCGTTCTCCTTTTCCTCTCATTCAGCTCTCCAAGTTCTCTTTCTTGGTCCAATTCTTTGTTTCCTTTCTTCTTCACTTTCTTCTGATTCTGTCTCAGACCTTACTTCACTTCCTCTAATCTTGAACCTTATGATCTCAGTTTCTTTGTCTGAATCTGAACCTTCTTGTGACTCTTCTGTTGGGACATTTGATTCTATCCCTCCTCGATTGTCTTCTGCATTTATATTAATCTTTCTATCTGAATCTAAATTTTCCTGTGTTTCTTCTATTTGTTGGTCTGTCCCTACTACTCCTCGGGTTTCTTCCGCTTCTTCCCCTATCTCTTGGTCTGAATCTAAGTCTCCTTCAGTTAACTCAACTATCTCTGGAGGAATTCTTCCATAACTTGTACTTGGCTGTTCGCTGTCACTCTCTTTGTTCAGTTTCTTCGTTTATAATATCAGTTCTTTTATTTCTTGTTTTTCTCTTTTGTCTTTCACCAGATTCAGGTGCGGAGTATAAAAGTAATAATGTTAAGGGTAGAGTGCCCAGAATGTAAGGTATTTGGAGTGACTGTTGAGTCGCTGCAGTATCGCGTCGTAATGTGCCGTGTCCGGGCACTCTACCCACGATTTGACCCAGAAACTCTCTAACGGCTATACGACAGGCTCTCTGGTCTAGAGACCTTAACATTATTACTTTTATACTCCGTAACGGACGTGTTACATTTCTTGGGACCAATTGCTGCACATTATTGGGACAGTCCTCCACCACATTCTACTCATTGCCCTGAAGAAGCCCATGTTTGGGCGAAATGCGTTGGCTGTTTATGTGGATCACGTGTGAAATAAAAGAACGAAAAAGACCACAACGCATTCGTCTGATCATTGTTACTTTGTTTTGTACACTGTTTTTACCTGCTATTTGCTTGTGTTGCCTCTCATCCTTCGTTCTTGCAGTTTCTAAATTAGTGGTCAAGTGGCAGCTGACCATTTGAGGCGGGCAGTACGTTACACAACGTGACGTAACTAGGCAGTGCAGTTGTCTGTAACCCGGCTGCCATCTAAGGTGTCTAATCTGTTCCAGACTCACACAAGTAGCAGCTACTGCTTTCAGACATCCAGGCAATGCCTTTGCTACCGGGTCTAAAACAGCTGAAAAATAAGCAATGGGTCTTTTCATTTTTCCATGCCTTTGCACTAACACTGAAAGTGCACATCCATCTCTTTCACTACAATACAGCTCAAATTCTTTTTCATAATCAGGCATTCCCAATGCTGGTGCCTCACACAACCTTGTTTTCAATTCCTCGAAAGCCTTAATTTCCTCCTCATTCAACTTAATCGGGTCTCTGACATCCCTTTTTGTCAATCGCTGTAAAGGTTTTGCAATTAACGAGAATCTACTTATCCACTGTCGACAATAACCAACCATTCCAAGGAACATTCTCACCTCTCTCTGTGTCATTGGGGCTCTCATTCCTTGGATAATCCTTATCCTTTCTGTCGTCACCTTTCGCATCCCTTTCTCAATCTTATGACCTAGGTACTGTACCTCCTGTTGACAAAATTGCAGTTTTGACGGGGACACTTTGTGCCCTCCTTCTACCAAATGATTCAGTAAAGCAATTGTGTCTGTAACACATGCTTCTTTAGTCTTTGATGCCACTAATAGGTCATCAATATATTGGACCATCACAGATTTTTCAGGCATTTTTAAATCTTCCAATGATTTCTTTAGGATCTGATTAAAGATTGAGGGACTTTCTGCATACCCTTGAGGAATTCGGCACCATGCCAAAATACGCTCTCTGAACCGGAACGCAAATAATGGCTTGCTGTCTGGGTGTAATGGAATAGAAAAGAATGCATGGCACAAATCAATAACTGTGTACCATTCTGCATCATGTGGAATCTGATGCAGTATTACAGCGGGGTTTGGCACAATTGGACAACAAGGGATAACGATCTTATTTACCTTTCTCAAGTCCTGTTCTATCCTATATGTCCCATTCGGCTTTTTCAATCCCATTATAGGTGAATTACATGGGCTACTCATTAATTCTTTCAAAATTCCTTGTTCAATCATCTTATTAACTACAGGTGTTATTCCTTCAATAATTTCTGGCGTTAATTTGTACTGTGGAGTATTCGGGTATTTTGTTCCTTCCCTTACAGTAATTTTTACAGGGTCTACTCCTCTCATTAGCCCAATGTCTTCGCCTGTGAAATCCCATACATCAGATCTGACTGTTCCTTTCAATTCAATTGGGATTTTCTCTGCATCAAACACAGGAAACATGTCATTTACTCCTGGTTCTATTTCTGCCATTGTCATTTTATATAAGACATCCTCATCTGGTGTCTGGAAAGCAATACCATCTGGGGTACAATAGATGGTGCAATTCATTTTACAAAGCAATCGCGTCCTAACAAATTTACAGGACTGCAATCACATACCACAAACCGATGCATCTCTTTGAATGGTCCAACTTTCACCTCTACTGGTTTGGTAAGAGGCGCTTTAATCTGCTGGTTTGAAACACCTACAACTTGGATATATTCTCCTGAGAGAGGAAGGTTTAGAATTTCCGCACTGATCTAACAGTAGAACGGGTAGCTCCAGTGTCCACAAGGAATGTAACATTTACACCATTCACTTCTCCATCCACAAATGGACCTGACTGATCTACCTCTAGAGTTGCGACAAGCATGCACTCTTCTTCCTCTCTTAGGCACCGTCATAAACTTTCATCCGATTCATTTCCATCCTGCCGTAACCAATACTGCAACACTGCAGCTGCGCGCGGCAATTTTGTTACCTGCTCTCCTCCGTAGAATCCTGCCTCTGCACTGTATCTCTGGGGTTTTACACTCTTTGGAAGAGGTGGTTGTGGCACCTGACTCTGTTGAGTAACTACCTGCGGTTGTTGCAGCTGTTGGTAACTCACCTCGTTCTGCACCTGTGGATTTAATGGTTGATTTTCCGTATTGGCTTTTGGAGGAAATTTACACTCGTTTCTCCAATGCCCTAACTTTCCGCAATTATGGCATGGCCATTTCTTTTTAGCCTCTTCTATACTCATTTGACCTTTTCCCTTACCTATATTCGGTTTGGATTTAGTCTGTCCTGCATCACTAGACTGATTATTCATTTGAGCCTCCTGTTTTTCTGCAACCTTTACTTGTGCCCACATCGCTTTTTCTTTCAGTTTGCGCTGTCTACACTCGATGTCATCACTACAATATTTTGCATACCTTAGTACCTCATCTACAGTGCTATTCTGCCAACACAACATATGCTGCTTAATCATTTCACTTATTTCAGGTTTCAATCCGTATACAAATCTATATACGAAATGACTCGTGTCCTTTTCACTCAGTCTCATAACCACTATACTGTTTGAAAACCAAAAGCAACCTTTCATAATAGGCGTGTACAGATTCCTTACTTTCCTGAGTTCTATCAATCTTTACCCAATCTGTCTCTTTTGGTGGAATCTTATTTTTCAAAAACGTGACTGCTTGTTCATACTTTCTCATTACTTCTGGACCTGGGGCTCCAGTTTTTGCATCTCTAGGATATTCTTCCTTCGGCCAGTCAATTGTAATCTTGCATTCTGTCCATAAATCTGCTGGTACTACAATTTCAAACAATCCATCCAGATCTTCCCACAACACCTTTGAAACCTTTACAAATCTTTCTACCTGTCTATACCATTCTACGGGTTTCTCTCTCAATCTTGGGAAGTCATTTGTAAATGACAATATATCTTGTCTGGACCATGGAACATGCACATAGCTACCTCCTGGAGTTTCCCTCATTGGATATTCCAGTACTATTGGTTCCTTTTCCTTCACCGGAAAAGCCAACGATGCTTTATCGGTCGTTCCCTCCTTTCTTCTTATACACCTGCTCCTCCATCTGTCCACATCTCCCCATTTTCTCAATAACACAATCAGTTCCTTATCTGGGTTAATCGTCCTGATGTGTTCAGATTTTCTATATCCTTTTCACTAAAGTCTACCCTGTACGGTTTCTGCAATCCTCTGATTTTTCCAAATTCTACTCCTAGCTCATTCGCTGTTTCTTCCAATTTCTCTTGCAAATTCCTAGCTCTCCAAGTAACACTCTTGCACATAAACATGAGTTCCTCATCTTGGTAGGATTTCAATCTATCTGTACCAATAGTCCCTAAAATCAACTCTTCCATGTCTATTTTCAGTCTGATTACATCCAATGGTTGCGGTTCAGTATCTTTCTTCTGTAAATTCCTCATCCACTCATTTAATTCTTCTGGAGTCGGACCCACAGGGGTATTATTCATCTCTACCCAATTTGTACTTCTCTCTGGGGTCTCAGTTGCTGACTCGGTTCCCATAGGAATCCTATTTATCTGACTCAAATTAATCGTCAAATTTGTAGGTGGACTCGATCTATATGAGCCAACCAAATCTCTTGTCTCTCTAGTTTCTGGAATTATCCCTTCTCTCACTCTTTGCATATTCGAGTTCATTGGAATTGTCAAGGAATGCTCATCTATTCTTTGTTTTTCAAATACCGGTATTACTGGTCCTATTGTCACTGGCACAGTCACGGCTTCCATGTTCATGGTTAATTCTCTTATTTTCTCAGTCAATTCTCTTGTGGTTCTTGCTAACTCAGCTGTATTACCACTATCAGGCTTCGCATTCTGTGGAGTTTCTAATTTTTCATAAGACCTATTTATTTCATAATTTCGTTCAGGGCTTTGATTCCTTACAGTTTCCATTGGTGGTGCATTTGGAGTCACCACCGCAGAATTCTGTTGATATGGAGGGGGTTTTCTATTTAAAATGTCTTCCAGCAACTCATCCTCTGTTTCGCTACCTCCATACCCATACCTCTCCGTTACTGCATGTTTCTTTTTCTCCGTACGCTTTCTCCCTGTAACTTCTTCAACTGTTCTGACAGGAAACAAACCATCCGTCATATTAGCATACCTCCATCGTCTCATCCGGTCTTCATGATTCACTCCCCATACTCTTCCATGAACTAAACTATAATTCTTTGTACCTCTGTGTCTTTCTCTTTCATACATCTCATCTTCCCATTCACCTAACGCTTCAAACTGTGTTGGTCTAGGTCTCGGTTCAAGTTCCATCATTTTCTCTCTCAAATTTCGAAGTACAGCTGTGCTAAACGAACCATTTTCTGGAAACGCCAATACTCCATCGTTCTGGGTATATTTTGCCCAATTTTCCAACCAAATGCAAGTATGATAGCCATATTTCAACATCATATGAGAAGCTGGCGTTTTCGGCGGAGGAAGTATTTCTCCTTCCCGAGTCACTACCTTTTTGTCCTTCTTGAAAAAGTTTTTAATCTTCGCCATCCATGACGGTTTCTCTCTACCATACTCATAATAAGCCATATTGCACGATTCTTTCTCTCAAACAAACACACGAGAATTCTCCACTACTCTGTTCTTTCTACTGTTTGGCTATTCGGACCTATCCCAGTGCGTCTCACACCAACGCACCAATCCAAAAGCTCTACGTCACTCTCAACTGGCCAATACCAGCGCGGTCTTTGTTGACGTCAGTTCTACTCCTGTCTTTTCTGACCCCTCCTTTATAAAAATTATCGGCAGTTTTCTTACCTTCTCGACAAAATTTTATTAGTTACAACGTAAAACACATTACCATTGTCTGTTTCACTAAACAAAAGAAATAGTTTGCTCTATCTTGCAAGGATACCCTTTCGTTCGATAAGTGTAGCACTTCTCTCTACCTTACCCTTCTTTCAAGCAAGGGGTGAACCCGTTTCTCTGGGGATAAAACACATGTGGAGACTACACTGCTCCTGAGAATTAAGGCCAGAGTTTCACAAGAAAACCTGTTGCTATTTCACTCAGATGCGTTTTCATACATGAAATGTCCCTATCATAACACAATCCTGTGTTATCACCAATTTGAAAATCAGACAATGCACAATTCCCTGTGACTTCTCTTGCCACACGTGTCCACTTCCTACTTCCTGGAAGCTTCAAAATTTTGACTTACATATAACATAATACAATTCAACACAAAGTGTTAGACATGAAAAATCAATAAATCAATAATCACCAAACTAATCTATAGTAACCATAACTCTGCTACCAAGAAATCTGATCCAGCGCGGCTAATATAAATTTCTCCTTGGGACACGAATCCAGGTCAAACATTCACGTCTATTAAACCATATGACGGTGGGGCCCATGACACCGCTTATCATACACTCATTTGTTCACTGGATTACACACCAAGGAGAAAATGTGTTGCTGGAGGAACGGGATACCTTGTTAAATTTGACAGAATAACAAGGTCAGACATTATATACATCAACTTTGATCCTGTCAGTTCTAAACATCAAGGTATTCCGCTCTTTGGTCGATGGACCAACTAGTAGAATAAGTTGATGGTGATTAAGACCAGCTCAATCACTCTTAAAACTTATTAAACTTTAAACTTATTAATGAGCTAAAGAACCACAGACTCATTTTAAGTTTAGAATGAAATTTTATCTAATTTCTCAATTGCACGGGTGAGATTCTTAGTTTATTAATCACTTTTAATACATTAATAACATTTATATGAAAAGCTCTAATAAAGAATTAAAAATTATGCATTTACCCATTTAGATGCTGATAGGAATGGTTCACCAAAAAGAAGATAAACCGTAGATCACAGAATAGAACTCCCAAACTGACTGTCCCGCTAAAATGCCTCCTCGACCGGACCTCCCATGCAGCTTTCCCGCATCGATCTCGTTCCTTCCCCAGTCAAGTTCGAAGTCCAAAAATGACAAAGTCCTTTCGCATTATTGAGGTGGAAAAATGGAAAATAGGAAAAATGGTATGGCAAGAAACACCAACGGCAGCAGTAGCATCAATAGCAGCGGCCACAGCAGCAGCAAAAGGAGCAACCCAAAAGATGAGCAGCTCAAAGAAGCAACCCAAAAGAAGCAACCCCTCCCACATAAGAGTAGACCCTCTAATACCCTACTTTCTAGCTTACTACACAAAAAGTTGCAATCCTTAGGGGCAAGAATCACGCTAATTGGTCCATTTGAGGGGTGGTGATGATCACCTCATCTCCCTCCTTGTTCAAACTGGTTTTGGGGACAGTTAAGCGTACAATGAGTCTCATGAGCTTTGGGTAAAAAGCAGTCCAATTTGTCCATTCATTTTGTTGCAATCCCGATGGTCACAATTTAGTTAGTCCATTGTTGCTCAGTACTTTTCTCTTCCATTCCCACGAATACGTGCTGAGTCTTTCTTGGCACCCTCCTTATGGTAGGTCAATACGACCTTGACATCTCTCACTCCGTGCTCAGGCTGCACCCACGTGATCTGCTTCCTCTATTTCTTCCGCCTAGAGGCCATCTTTGGCTTTTCACGTGACCTCATCTGTCTCGGCAGCCATTTTCGCAGCATGGCCTAACAGGCCCGAACAAACTATCATAAGAACAAACACAACCAAATTAAAACAAAGAAAATAAGCCTTTCTGTTTACCACCCGCCATTCTAAAGACCCGTGTTAAGTGTTACCTAGCAGAAGCGACATTTAAAGCCATTTTACTTACCATCTGCATTCTTTGCCACAATACAAATCTACTACATAGCATAAATCATGCGATTTTACTCTAATTAGTACGCAAATCACAATATTAGCGTTAATCAACTTCACAATGGTAAATAAATTAGATTTTGCACCAATTGCGGGTTACCCTTATGTATGTGTTTACTAAAAGTGTATTTGTTGATTACTTCATGCTCCATCAAACAATTAGTATCGTTAATTTATTAAAGCTTATTAATTTCCCAAGGGGGGGTACAAATTATTTTATTTACCCTGCTCCATCACTAGTATGCTTGGGTATTTATTTTGACGTGAAGACTTGATTACTAATGTACTCTTCCTCAACTTCATTAAATTCATATATATCCAATATGATAATAACACCCTGCTAGCAAAAAAACTGCTGCCTACATAGTTACCCCCTGCTTGAACTCTAGAAAATACATTGTAATACCACAATGTAATGGTTTTTCCACAAATGATCGAACTTTGGTATGACCCTGCTGTAAACTGTCTACTACCCACCCTTATTTGGTACTCTACGCAGGAGAAATAAGTACCCCCTACAGCTCTAGGCCTTCTGCCCAGTGAAGTAATGGTTACTCCTATCCTCAGATAATCTTCTCTCTAAGCTGCGAGTAAATAAATCCGCAAAAGATCCATCTACTGCTTTGTCTCCGCTTTGTATTTGACACAAAGCATTTTGTTTCACTAAGTAGGGCGACAAATGTTGGATTTGTAGGGCACTGCGTATTTGACAGTGGCTCCTCCATTTCTAGGAGCTGTATGCCCTCAAATATATCAGCACATTTGTGATTTTTCTTTGGTACTTTAGTCAGTGCTAAAGTTGTTGGCACTTTTTTACTGACACATTGGCCCGTGCGCTGTGATAGGTGGAAGAGGAAAGCTGAGCGCTAACATTTTTGCCACGGGTGCCCATTGAATGAGCTTTGATTATATTTTATAACGGGGCTAGTGCCATATTGTATGAGACCGAAGGCAGCAGGGGTGAATTACAAATGTAATTATAACAGGGCAAATACATTTGCATCGTTTATGATACATGTATTGTGCAGTAGATATTCAAGTAAATGGTAGATGCTTTAGGGGAATATGGCACAGACTGATATCATATTTTCATTGCCTTTTTCATATAGTAAAATATAACTTTTTTCTGCTTTTTAAATCTGGTAATTTGGACTATGTTTGTCTTTGACCCTGTATAATGTTGCACTACCTATTGACTAGGTGCCCGCTATAGGAATACCACATACTTGCATGTATACACACAGGAAAATCAGTTCCAATTTTTGTATTGCATAAATAGCAAAAACAATCAAAACTCAATTTGGTAATTTTTTAAATAAAGGGTTCTACACAATTTCTTTTTTAAATTTTTGTCTGCAATATAGGGAAAAATGTCATTCCATATTACAGAAGTAGTAAAATAGGTCAAATTGCTTTGAACTAGTGTTTGAAACAAACTGTGAAAAATGTCTTTAACTTGATCCTGGGTTTCATTTTGGTGGTTCTTAGTATGGCAAATTGGTCTTTTTGGGTAAGTTCTTCGTTTGAGGGCCTGATCTCTGAGCAGATTCTCTTTTGTCTAAAAGCATGGTTATAATGTATTCTGTTCAGCTAGAGTGATTTTCCATATGTACCCCACCTGTCCTTTTACCATATTTGTGTTCCGAATGTTAACTGCAGCAGTAAAATATATCAAAGTTAGTTTGATGAACTGGTTGAAGTTCTCAAAATCTGCATGAAACTGTTCTTTTGAACCTCCTTGTGCTTGTTAATATGATGATTATGAATTTGGTTGATGGAAACACTCCAGTTGGTTGTGGAGGTGTTGCTGCTGATGAGTCTGTTCAAAAGAAGTTTGAACTTTCACAGAACTTCCTTAGTTGTAGCGTTTTGAAATAGAGTCTGTAACAGTCTACCTACAGAGCGATTTAGATTGCAACGATCAAGGACGAGAACCTCTTAGCAAATATTTTGGGAGGATTGAATCTGAAACCAGCTAGGACTTATTCGTCCTTGAAAGGATTTTCTAATTGGAGAAAATCTGCAAAAGTTCAAATCATACAGCTGTCTGCAAGATATGACCTTTCATCGCAAATAAATCTATATATAATTAGTGCAGGAGTCACTCCAAAAGCTCCTTCCTTAAATTGTTTTTTAAAGTAAAAGTTGACTATGAAAAAGAATTATCAATTTAACTATCCCCAAGTAACTCTGTAATTATATGTAAGTTGGTTTATAAATAAACCATAAAAATGAATTCACTCAATACACCAGTACTGAGATTCATCCATTTATAATGGAAAAACAATAATGAGCAAAATACTTTAATGGAGACCATGTAATTGTCCCACCAATACATCCTACTGAAGATATCCTTTCCAGAGAATAAATTCCTTTGTAAAATCACACACTAGTTTGTCATCTGAAATTTCCCAGAACCTTTACATAGCCTAACACCATAACGTAATCTTTTCAATGCATCAGATAACATGCAAATACACCCTTGTTTGTTTTCAGAAAATGCTCATAAGGCAGGGAAACTAACAATCACAAAATGAAGGCAATATAGAGCAGTGCATTCACAACATGTGAGCGACAAACTTATGTATGTTTGGGCATTTTTATCTGCTCCCGCTGTGTTGAAATAAACTTGCACCAAATAAGAGTGCGTATTTGGAGAGTTTCTTCAAGTGGTGATGAATACATTATTAAAACATAAGACCATTTGCACACAGGAGCATCCAGGTGAGTTAAACAAAAATGGTTAGTTCTGGATGAGGCGGCTGTTCATCTTATGTCTACAGCGGAGGAGTGACGGTGTTTATTTGATTATTGTGTGTGGATTGCATGGATCTTGGCAGTAAGGCACTGTGATCTGTTTCCTGGAAAATGATGCAGCAGACTTTGAGGGGATTTAGGCTTTCAGTGGAAAACAATGAATTTGCTGGAGTGTGGGGATGATCTAGTTATACTTTTCCAGTCTCTTGGTGGGTGTTGCTGCTGTGTGAAGGATGCTTTCTAGTGGTGTGAGGATCTGAAAGAAACACATAGTGATAGATTCCTTACCTAAGAATATCCCCAGGTGTCAGACTGGATCCGGAAAGTTTTCGTCAGCAGTACCCCTGCGCGTCGGTAGGTGGCGTCGTGCGGCTCCGCGTCCGTCGTGGTCGCCGAGATGACGTCGCGGGCGCTACTTAGACGCCGCCCACACGCGCTGACGTCAGTTCTTTATTTTTCCACGCCAGCAAGCGCAGATCCGGGAAGAGCATGAACCCCCAGTCAATTTTTGACTGACTTTTTGAGGCTTTTTGTCTCTGTTTTTCTTTGAGACTTCGACTCCTGGTGCAGTAGGATGCCCGGTTTCAAGTCCTGCGGGGTTTGTCACCGCATGATGTCGGTGACGGACCCGCACCGTGTGTGTCTTTTCTGCCTGGGGCGCGACCACGACCCCAAGTCGTGCTCCGACTGCCGGGCCATGGCGCCGAAGACTTTGCGGGAGCGGTCCCGAAAGTTGGCACTGCGCCGTTCAAAGTCCCGGTTCAGAGGGAGGTCGAGGGACCGTGCGCGGAGTCATCATCATCGATCTTCGGGATCCAAGTCTTCGCACTCGGGGTCAGGTAAGACAAAGCACAAGAAGTCGAAGAAACGCCATCGTTCTCCGACTTCCCCTCGCCGGTCGCGCGACGCGGCTGAGGGTATGGGTGGTGCTACCCCCGCGGCTCCGGCGGAGTCCATGGAGTCGCCGCCCGACTACCCGCCCTTCCCGGGGTCGTCGGTGACTCCGGCCCAGATACAGGAGTTCCTGTCGGCCATGGCTCGCCTCTTTGGGCCTTCGGGTCCCGCCGGTGCGCCTTCGGGCCCCGCGGTTCCGCATAGGTGTCCTCGCGTTTCCTTGCCACGGCGCCGCAGGACACCCTTGGATCCAGGCTGGATCCCGTTTGACCTTGTTACGCCTCCACCGACGTCGACTCCACCGGCACCGATCCTGACGCCGCCCGCACCTCGGGACGACGTCAACCTCAGTTTCAGCCCCGAAGTGGACACGGCGCCGAGCCGGCGTCGATCGATGCCGTTCTCGACCCTGCTTGGGGATTTCTAGCCCCATGTCCCTGCTCCTTATTTTCGACCTGTTGAACAGTCTGAGGAGCAAGGGGAGGACTGGGAGCGGTCTGAGGACCCTCTCGCTGCAGCCTGCGAGTCTGAACAGGACTGAGCTGAGGAATTGGGGGACGCCAGTGGTCTGGATACCTCACCAGACATTGGCATGCTGTCTCCTCCTACCGTGGCTACGGAGGAGGGCACCAGTTATGCAGTGGTGTTGCGTAGGGCGGCCGGGGCCCTACACCTCGAGCTCCCTACTGTGGCCGTCAGGACTAACCTCCTGACAGAGGTGCTTCAGCCAGCAGCTACTTCTGCGGAGCCGCTGCTTCCTTTCAATGAAGCCCTCTCTGACGTTCTTTTGGGCACTTGGTCCAGGCCCACCACAGGGGCTCCTGTGGATAGGAACGTGGCCCGACGCCATCGCCCGGCTCCGGGTGACCCCATTTTCCTTTCCCAACACCCCACTCCCGAGAGCTTGGTTGTCCAAGCCTCTGCTTCCCCAACCGCCTTCCCTTCTGCACCACCGGATAGGGAATCCAAGAAGCTGGATCAGTTTGGGAAGAAGATTTTTTCTTCCACCAGCTCTGCGCTGTGGTCCGTGAACACCGCATGCCTCTTGGGCCGTTATTCCCACTCTCTGTGGGATACGGTGGCGAACGTGCTGCCCCAGTGTCCGGAGGAGGCCCGGCCTGCTCTCTCCCAGGCTGTTGCAGAGGGGAGAGACGCAGCAAAGTTCATGATTCGTTGTGGCCTAGACACCGCCGACTCACTGGGCAGATCGTTTGCAACGACAGTGGCGGTTCGCCGTCACGCCTGGTTGAGGACCACTGGATTTTCGGGGGATGTCCAAAACACCCTTAAGGACATGCCCTTTGATGGCCGTCGCCTCTTCGGCGACAAAGCGGACAGCGCGTTGGAGAGGTTTAAGGACTCACGGGCTACGGCCAAGTCCTTGGGACTTTCGGCAGTCTGCCCTCCTCCGCCTTCCGCTTTTCGCTCCTTTCGTGGCACAGGAAGGGGCGCCCGCAGCGTTCGCAACAGAGCCACAGGCCGGCGCAGCAATCATCCCAGTGCGGACGCGGGTTCCGCCTTGGTGGACAAAGGGGCCAGCGGGCGGGTCAGTCCACCACCACCCCGGCCACCACTGCCTCCAAACCTTCCTAGTCCGAACTTTCAGGCCCATCAAACGCCAGTGGGCGGCAGGCTCCGCCATCACCTCCCCCACTGGCGCACCATCACTTTGGACAGGTGGGTTTTAGAGATAGTCCGGAGGGGCTACTCCCTCCCCTTCGAGACTACCCCCCCAGCCATGCCACCTCAATACCACCGCATGTCGGGGGATCACTTGGTGCTTCTTCAGCAGGAAGTTGCGGCCCTCTTGGCCAAGGGGGCCATCGTGCGCGTTCCGACGCACGAAGTAGGTTGTGGTTGTTATTCCCACTACTTTGTGGTGCCCAAGAAGGACAAAGGCCTGCGTCCTATCTTAGACCTCCGGAACGTCAATCGCTTCCTCCGCAAAGAGAAGTTCAAGATGCTCACTCTAGCTCAGGTCTTGTCTGCTCTCGGCCCACAAGACTGGATGGTGGCGCTGGACTTGCAGGACGCCTATTTCCACATCCCCGTCCTGCGAGCCCACCGGCGTTACCTACGGTTCACGGTAGGCCACGAGCACTTTCAGTTCACCGTGCTCCCCTTTGCCCTTACCAGCGTCCCTCGGGTGTTCACCAAGGTGATGGCGGTGGTCGCAGCTCATCTGCGCAGATCAGGGGTCTCAGTCTTCCCCTATCTCGACGATTGGTTGTTGAAGGCGGGCTCGCCCCAGACAGTTGTCTCCCACCTCCAGACTACGGCCGAGCTCCTGCACTTGCTGGGGTTCTCCATCAACATGCCGAAGTCGCACCTGATTCCCTCCCAGAAGCTCCTCTTTATCGGAGCAGTTCTGGACACGGCGCAGTTTCGGGTCTATCCTCCCGAACAGCGAGTCCGGGATATTCGGGCTCTGATTCCCATCTTTCAGCCCTTGTCCCGGGTTTCGGTCAGAGTGACTCTGAGGCTGCTGGGCCTCATGGCCTCCTGCATCCTGCTGGTCAATCATGCCAGATGGCATATGCGGGCTCTGCAGTGGGACCTGGAGTTCCTGTGGGCGCAGCATCAGGGGAACCTGTCCGATCACGTCCAGATCTCGGAGGGCACTGCACGACAGTTGCAGTGGTGGCTCACGAACCGGCATTGGGTCGACGGCAGATCCCTCTCCCTTCCCCAACCGGAGTTTACAGTGGTGACGGATGCGTCCCTCCTGGGATGGGGCGGCCACATGGGAGAGGCGGAGATCAGAGGCCTCTGGTCTCCGGCGGAGTCCCGGCTCCATATCAACCTTTTGGAGCTGCGGGCGATCAGGCTTGCACTAAAGGCATTCCTTCCCTCTGTCAAAGGGAGAGTAGTGCAGGTGTTCACAGACAACACCACCGCCATGTGGTACTGCAACAAACAAGGCGGGGTGGGGTCGTGGACCCTCTGTCAGGAGGCTCTGCGTCTCTGGACATGGCTGGAACATCAGGGCATGTCCCTGGTGGTTCAACACCTGGCAGGTTCTCTGAATGCCAGGGCGGACGAACTCAGCCGCAGGTGCATGCTCGATCATGAATGGCGTCTTCACTCGGAGGTGGTGCAAGGTCTCTTTCAGCAGTGGGGAGAGCCTTGGTTAGATCTATTCGCCACCGAAGAGAAGGCGCAATGTCATCAGTTCTGCGCGTTGGAATTTCCAAGGCGGCACTCGCTCGGCGACGCTTTTCGTCGCGAGTGGAGTTGCGGTCTGTTGTACGCCTTTCCGCCTATACCACTTCTGCCCAGAGAGCTGAAGAAGATCAGGCGCGACCTGGCCCAAGTCATTCTTGTGGCTCCGGACTGGGCTCGAAGAGTATGGTATCCTGAGCTACTCAGTATGAGCATCGATCCTCCGATCAGACTGCCTCTTCGGGAGGATCTTCTGTCGCAGCAGCAGGGGACGGTCCTCCACCCGAACCTGTCCAGCCTCCACCTCTTTGCGTGGAGATTGAGTGGCGGCAGTTGATTCCCTTCGACTTGCCTCCTGAAGTTTGTGACGTTATTCTGGCAGCCAGGTGTCCCTCTACTAAAGTGGTATACGCCTGCAGGTGGAACAAATTTGTGGCATGGTGCACAGCAAAGGCTGTGGATCCCCTTTCTGCCCCTCTTTCTGAAGTACTACTGTTCCTTCTTTCTTTGGCCCAGCAGGGCTCTGCTCTGGGCACTATCAAGGGCTACCTTTCTGCTATTTTGGCCTTTCTCAGGCTCCCTGATCAGCCCTCTCTTTTCAAGTCCCCTGTTGTAAATAGATTTCTCAAAGGCATTACACACCTTTTTCCTCCTATTCCTTTCGTGATGCCTCAGTGGGACTTGAATCTGGTTCTGACATACTTGATGTGCGCTCCCTTTGAGCCCCTTCACAACTGTCCTCTTCATCTTTTGACATTAAAGACTGCCTTCCTGGTGGCCATCACTTCCGCCAGGCGGGTGAGTGAGCTCCAGGCTCTTTCTTGTAAGCCTCCTTTCCTTTCAGTCCATCCGGACAAGGTTGTGCTCAGTCCCCGTCCTTCCTTTTTGCCAAAAGTGGTTACGGCCTTTCACATTGGGCAGACTATTACCTTGCCCACCTTCTTTCCGCCTCCACATCCTTCCAGAGAGGAAGAGCGGCTCCACCGTCTGGACCCAAAACGTGCGCTCTTTTTATCTCAACCGCACACAGCAGTTCCGGGTGGACGACCAGCTTTTTTTTTTTAATTTAAATTTGTTTATTGGTATTCTTACAGCCTTACATATATAAGCATACAGCATTTTTAAATCAAGCCGGAGAGTTCCCGGGCCAGCATTAATCAAATCAATCACTACAAAGCAACATTGTTCTCAACATTCCTCCGCATCTCCAATTCTACTACAGGGGATATACAGGGCTCACCACGATATTTGTTCCACATTGACCACTTCCGATCCCATTTTTGGGGCATCCCCTGGCCACGAACACCTCGGTCTCCGCCAGCATGCACCTGTCCATTTCCTTCGCCCACATGTTAATAGACGGCACACTAGATGCCCCCCATCCCTTCGCCAGCTCTCGCTTAACCAACGTGTATCCCAGTGTTGTGAACTGTTGCGCAGTTTCAGTGAGATCAGTCGCCTCCCATATATTCAGCAGTCCCAGTTGTGGTGTCAATACTACCTTTTTGCTCAGGGCTGTCTGCATATGGTCCGAGGCTCCCTCCCAGAGTGTACGTATTCTAGGGCAGCTCCACAAGACATGATAAAAAGTGGCCTGCTGTCCACACCCCCTCAGACACATTTCGTCGGGTCTAGAACCAATTTTAGCCAAGGTCTTCCCCGTCATATATGATCGGTGAAGTATCCTAAGCTGTATAAGCCTAAACTTAAGCGTGATGGCCGCTTCTCGAGGAGACGTAAGAGCCGCCTGCCAGTCTTCGTCATTTATTTGGCCCATGTCGTCCTGCCATCTCTCCCTGAGTTGTGAAAAGGTGTCCGGTAAGTTATTACATAGCTTTTTATATGTGAGGGATATCGCCTTGGAACTTAAGGGCCCATCTAACAACTGGTCTTCCAATGGAAATGAATCAGGTATGTCCGTACAGGATGGGAACGCCGTCTGGAGTGCATGCCTAATTTGTAAGTATCTGTACCATTCACCCTGGGCCAAATGATAGCGGCTCTGAAGCTCCCCAAATGTCAATATCGCCCCCTTCTGAACTATATCCTTCACCACCGAGATCCCTATAAGGTCCCACTTATCAAACCCAGGCTGATAGCACAGCATTACCAGTTTCTGTGTGTACCACAACGGCGCCATCCTTGAAAGGACGCCTGCCCATCCCAGACGGGATTGCGCTATGCGCCAAATGTCCAGCGTATGTTTGGTGGGTCCAAAGAATTTCTGCTTGTGGTTCCTATCAGTATTATAAAGGGCTCCCAAATACCCGGAGCGGTCGGTTTGATAACGGTTGAGAGCATACGCTGGGTCGTCAGGGGGGTGGTATATCCAGTGGTTCACGGTCACCAATTGCGCCGCCCAGTAGTAGAGTTGTAAGTCGGGCAAAGCTATGCCCCCGTCGTACCACCCCTTTGTGAGTTTCTTTAGTGCCACCCGGGGGGCCCTCCCATCCCACAGCAGCGTCCGAAGTTCCCCTTCCACTGCCTTGAAATACGAATCTGGGACTCTATACGGGCAGTTTTGAAGAATGTACAGGAAGCGAGGGAGAGCCAACATCTTAAAGAGTGCAGCTCGTCCTACCAGCGAGAGAGGGAGGGATCTCCAATGCTTCACATCCGCACGCAGACGAGTCAGTGGGGGGGCCAAATTTGTGCTGTAAAAACAAGCCTGATCCGGAGTAACGAGAATCCCCAAATATCGGAAGCCTTCCTCTGCTACCTCTATGGTATAGCCAGCCGGAAGCCGGGGAACTGGACCATGTAGCATAAACAGGACGGACTTATGCCAGTTAATCGCATACCCGGAATATTTCCCGAAATTCGTGAAGATGTTGAGGACCACCCTAATTGACTTATACGGGGATGCCAAATACAGCAGTACGTCATCGGCATACAGAGATATACGATCCTCCACGTCAGCCGCCCAACGCATCCCCCGCACCATCACATCTCGACGTATCCAGGCCGCGAGGGGCTCCAGCAAAAGGGAGAACAGAAGCGGGGACAGCGGGCATCCCTGTCTAGTGCCTCTGCGTAATCCAAATGTCCGAGACGTGTATCCATTGACCCTCACCTGCCCCAAAACGTCTGTATATAGCAGCTTCACCCATGCTATACATTTAGGACCCAATCTCACCCTCTCTAAGACCTCAAACAAGTAGGGCCACTCTATAGAGTCGAAGGCCATTGAAGCGTCGAGAGACAGCACCGCGGCGTCTTCCTCGATATAATCCCTCCGAGCCAGCACGTTATGCAAACGCCGGATATTGAGGGCCGTATTCCTCCCTGGCATAAACCCAGACTGGTCTGGGTGAACCAATGACGTAATAACCGTCGCTAACCTGTCAGCCAGAACTTTAGCCAAAACCTTCGCTTCTGCATTGATCAACGAAATAGGTCTATAGGAACTACAGCTATCTGGTGGCTTACCTGGCTTATGGATCACCACTATGGTAGCCAACCGTTGGTCCACTGGTAGCCTACCTTTCTCTAGGCTTTCCACATACATGGCCTTTAGGTGAGGCACAGTTAGAGAGGCAGTAGCTTTCAAAAACTCAATCGGGATGCCATTGGGCCCCATTGCTTTCCCAGATTTAATCTGCCCAATGGCCTTGCTGATTTCGTCATGGGAGAGGTCACCATCCAAGGTCTCTCTCTCCTCATCTGAGAGGGCCGGTACGTTACTGTCTTGGAGGAGTTGTCTCGAATCTTCAGCTGTGTAGTGGGTAGATGGGGAATACACCCTTTCTAGGTGAGCAGCGAACGCCTCCGCAATTTCCCGTGGGTGTGTCACTGCGTCCCCTTCTGGTGTTTCCAGTTGATGCACCCATCTCGTACCCTGTTCCCGCCTTTCCAGCCACGCCAATGTCCTGCCTGCTCTGTCTCCCATCTCATATATCCTATGTTGGGTATGTCTATACTTGGCCAGCATGTGTTCTCTGGTTTTTATCCGGTATTCGTCCTGCTTCAGCAGAAGCCTGTCACTAGTATCTGGTGAGGGATCTTGTGCGTGCTCCCGCTCTGCCTCTAGGAGGTCTTCCTCCACTTGAACCAAAAGTTCACGCTTCTTGGCAATATAGCCCATCTTCAACGATAGAGCTTGGCCCTTCAGGACTACCTTATATGCCTCCCAAATTGTGTCTCTGGACTCAACTGAGCCCACATTTTCAGTAAAATAGTTCTCTGACTGCGTGCGGAGTTCCTCCCGGATGTCTGGGATATGTAGGAGCCAGGGATTGATAACTATGGTGGTACGCATCTGGCGCTCCCAATGCCCCAAACTGGGGAGTGATCCGATATGCCTCGCGGCAGGACTCGAGACCGAGCAAAATTTCCAATGGCGGATATGTGCGTAAGAAAGTAATCTATGCGCGACAGACTACAGTGCACATTTGAGAAGTATGTGTACAAGTTCCCAGTGGGTTGAAGCGCCCGGCCCACATCCGCCAGCCCCATTGCCTTCGCAAATTCAGCCATCTGCCCATCAGATTTCGCTTTAGTCCTCGGCGGGTATCGGTCCACTGTATCATCAAGAGTCATATTGTAATCCCCCCTCATGATCAAAGTGCCTTCCCTGAGTCCCGTCAGCCTACGACCTAGGTCTTCTAGCGCTATTTTACCCAGAGCTGGTGGTAAGTAAACCGAAAGTATATTTATGTCTCTACCATCCCATTGGGCCTCAACCACCGCGAACCTGCCTCTTGGATCGGCCCACGTCTTATGCACTATAAGGGGCGTACTTTTTTTTACCAGGATTGCCGTCCCACGCGAACCTGTGGTGTAGTCTGCGTGTACCAGGAGCTTGTATCCCCATCTGGTGAGGGCCTTAGTCTTCTGTCCCACCAGGTGTGTTTCTTGCAGTTAAACCACATCAGGTGCCTGACGCTTCAGGTACTGTTGCACTATCCCCCTCTTGATCTTATCCCCCAATCCATTCACATTCCAAGTCAGTACAGAAAGCACCCGATCTCTATCCCCCCCCATCATCACCTATATCTCCAGCTTCCAACCTGCGGATCAATTTGTAGTGAGAAAAATTCTGCAGTACCCCACACATCCTAAATCGCTGTAGCTTACGCTGGGCCACCCTTTGGAATACCTGATCAACACATTTTGCACCAATAAAGCAAGAAACAATTGAACTCCCCCCTCTACACCTCCCCCCAACCCCTACCTCCCTCCCTGCCCCCCTGCCCGTGGATTTAAAACTACCCACTCCCGAACATGGCAGAGTGCCTCTCGCCCCCCCCCTGAAATGCTGAAAATGCACGGGGTTATTGAACTCCCGTCCCCTTATGTACACATCACAATCATCTTGAATGTTAGCCATCCACTATTCCCATCATGCTAGTCTTAAGCAAATCACATCAATTTGTCCCAACAGTCTCAGTGTGTATGCTGGATCAGCTCCAACCTTTCGCATTCCAATGGGTATTCCACACCCCATCCTCCCCTCCCCCCATACTTGCGCTCTCGACAAGGTCTTATCTCTGCACAGCCTTCTATAGGGGTCATCACTCCTGCTCCTTTGTCGGAGAATCCTCCTCCGCTGGGCTGTTAGTCGTTGTCTCTGAGCGGTTACCTCTTGGGTGACCAGATCTACCCGAACGATCCCTTGTCTGTCCCCTAACCGTGGTCCAACCTTCCATCCAGTCCCAAACTGCGTCTGGGGACTCAAAGAACCACGATTTGCCTTCTGATTCCACTCGCAACTTTGCAGGGAAGAGCATCGCATATTTAACCTCCCGGTCGCGCAGTTCCCTCTTGACCGCCTGAAAGCTGCGCCGCTGGGCCTGAACCTTGGCCGTGAAGTCTGGGAAGAAGGCAACCTCGTGGTTGTCTATTTTCAGCGGGGACCTAGATCTTGCTGTCTGGAGGATTATGTCCCTATCCCAATAATTAAACACTCGGGCTATGAGGGGCCTTGGCGGTGCTCCCGGCTTCGGCCTCCCACCCGGTACTCTGTGGGCCCTTTCTATGGAAAAATAGCTGGACAGGGTCTTAGGCTTGAGGTGCTTGATAACGAGATCTTCCACAAATAGGTCCGCCGCCGGCCCCTCCGCTCTCTCCGGAACCCCTAGAATGCGGATATTATTGCGGCGAGCCCGGCCTTCGTAGTCATCCAACTGTTGCGACATCCGCTCCTGCTTCTTTTGCAATTCGAGCATCTGAGTTTGTAGTTCCGAGGTATCCGTCTGTAGGGCGCTTGTGACTATCTTAAGTTCCTTGACTTTTTCATCCATCTTCTGGAAATCCGCCCTAATAAGGGAGACCTCACCCGTCACCGAATCCAGCGAGGTACGCACCCCATTAATAGCTGCCATCACGTCATGTAAGGTCGGCTCCGATCCCTGCTTGGGGGCAGCGGCCCCTCCGTCTTTCTCCATCTGCACCGTATCACCTTTGTCTCCCACCTTAGACCAGGCAAACTTGGCAAGTTGTTTTTGCGCGCTAGCCTTGGGACCCTTCCCGCCCGATGCCATGAGTGCGGGTAAACTGGTAGCGCATCAAATAAAGTCGCAGACCAACTCCAGGGGCAACCACAACCTGGTATAAGGAATTCTTAGGCAGTACTACACCCCCTCTGAACCGTCGCTCCTCCGTTTCTGCCCTTGTCGCGGCTCTGGAGGTCAGGCTCTTCCACTCGGCAGAAGGTCCCCCCGGCAAACTGCTGCTGCGATCACCACTTAAGTCAGGCGTCGCCCTTGCGCTCCCGTCTCACCGCCGCCAGCAGGTTCCACCTCGAGGAGTCACTCACCAGGCACCGCTTCGTATCCGCCTCTGCCCAGGTTAGTCACAGCCTTCGGGCCCAGAAAACCCACCTTTTACACAATCCAAGCAAGGTCCATATGTCCCAGCGCCAGACACCACCTGCCCCAGTCAGCTTTCAATAGGTGGACCAAAGGGAAAAGCTGCGCCTTAAGATTTTGGGAGACTGTGCATCTTACAGGGAGACTCCGGTGTGGAAGCTCGGCGGTGGAACAGTCTTAATTTATAACCTACTCCTCAGCCTCCAGTCTCTACCCTTCAGTGGGGTGCCCGGGCCCTATGGAACTGCCAGGCCTGGTCATATCTAGCTGCTCGGGCATTCAAGTGGGCGCCTGTCTCTAAACAGTTATATCCAGTCCAACAGGAGACTCAGGCCCCATGTGCTTCCATGCAGGCTCCGCCGCTTTCTAGCTTCAGGCCCCTAGGGTAGCAGGCACGTCCCTACGCTCCAATTATCTGCGCCAGCTGTACCTGCAGAGCAATCCCTCATGTGCACTGTTTATTCCTGGGCACCCCTCATTCAGCGTGTAGGGCGCTGCCCCGCCTGTTGCTCCCTCTCCTCACCGGTAGCCAGATCTGCGGTAGGCCTCAAAGCCGGGACCTCAATTTTCACTGCAGCGCCGCCTACATCGGTCATCGGGCCTCCGTGTCCCCTGCATCCCACTTCTCTCGGCAGTCAAGGGCGCCGGCCAAGCCTCCAAACCTGGCCTCAATCGCCGACAGCGCCAGTCATCGCCTCCGGCCGGGCCTTCTCCCCCTCACGCCTCCGAGCTCCGCGGCGGCTGCACTACATTCGGCAGCGCCCTGGTCGCCGGTCCTGGATCCCCGGCCTCAGTCGCGTCTCACAGGCACTCACCACTGCTGCGCAGGTCGGGCGGCCGCAGAGGGCAGCGCCGCTCGATCACCCCCGGGCGTCACCAGCCTCACTATTGTGCACGGGGCTTCGCCGGGCCTCTTCTGGAGTGCGCAAGTTGCTGGCGCCTCTGCACCGCAAAGGCCGTACCTCCCTCTCTCGTCCTCAGGGAGCCGCCATTACCGCCATTACTGCTCCGGCCGGAGCTTCGGAGAAGAGGGGGCCAGATACTGCACCCACGCCACCAGGTCGGCCAATCTCCTCGGGGGGGAAGTATGTAGGGAGTCACAGCGTTTTTAGCAAGGTTGTAGCCGTGGATGGCTTAGGATAGGGCAGGATAAGAATACAGGGACCGGGAGCTCCGTTAAGCAGCAGCCATTCTCGTTGGCTGCTAGCCACGCCCCCCCGACGACCAGCTTTTTGTTGGCTACGTTGGCACCAAGAAAGGTCGGGCGGTCCATAAGAGAACCATCTCCCGCTGGGTTGTCTTATGTATCAAAGCCTGTTACTCTTTGGCTAAAAAAGAACCTCCGGTGGGGCTGCGTGCTCATTCCACCAGAGCTACTGCAGCCACTACTGCATTGGGACGTGGTGTCCCCCTGCAAGACATCTGTCAGGCAGCCACGTGGGCCTTGCTGCACACGTTTACCAAGCATTATTGCCTAGACAGCCAAGTCCGGAGAGACGGCTTCTTTGGCCGTTCTGTTCTCCGTGACTTTCTGGTGTGATCTTAGTTCGCAGACCCACCACCGGGGTTGGTATTGCTGGGGTATCTATTCTAAGGTAAGGAATCTATCACTATGTGTTTCTTTCAGATGGACAAGTTACTTACCTTCGGTAACGATATATCTGTAAGAAACATTAGTAGTGATAGATTCCTTACCGCCCCACCCATCCTCCCCGCTCTGCGAACTGATTTCTAGGGTTAAGGTCATCCCTTTCAGGACCCTAGTTTCAATGCACCAGTGGTCAGTATCTTGCATGGCTCTGCGTTCCTGGCGCGGAAAGTCGTGTACAGAACTGACGTCAGCGCGCATGGGCAGCGCCTAAGTAGCGCCCGCGACGTCATCTCTGCGACCACGACGCCAACGACGGACGCGGAGCCGCACGACGCCACCTACCCACGCGCAGGGGTACTGCTGACGAAAACTTTCCGGATCCAGTCTGACGCCTGGGGATATTCTAAGGTAAGGAATCTATCACTACTAATGTTTCTTACAGATATATCGTTACCGAAGGTAAGTAACTTGTCCTTTAGGTCTGGAATGCTGTTGAGCAGGGTTCTGGCACCATCTACTTGTACCAGTATGACGATCTAGGCAGCAGTTCTAAGTTGTGCCCTAGGCAGTATCATTTGACTTAACTGACAAGCGAGAGGAAATGCTAGTGTATCTGTGTCTTCTTAACAATGTGGGTTTTGATGCAGAAGATGCTGTCAAAGAGTAATCTGATGTACTTGATGCTTTTGGCAGGGTGACACATGAATCGGTCAGAGTTCCTTGTAATGACACATTCGTTTACTTGAATTTGTGATCGAGACAAATTCTGTATTCATGGGGGTCAGCCTTAATGTAGGTCTTCAGTATCGAGGCAGGGTTGGTAGAGAGTCAGAGTTGGTTTTTAGATGGTTGAAGTCATTACCGGTTAAGATCCTCAAGTTGAACTCTGTGTATTCTTCATACTGGTTAATATTGATGCTCTTGCCAGCCAGAAACATTCCCAGATGTTCTATGTAGATACTGAACATGGCCCATGATTAGGGGGATCATATGGCTATACTGTAGGACATTGGGATGTATTATGATTTTGAGGAGTTAATTTGGATGAGCTGATATCGGTTGGTTGAGTTGAAAGATAAACATTTAGAGATGCTGCCACTATAACCCATATGTTAAGTATGTTTTGAGCAGGGCAGTGTGGTCGACTTTATTGAATACTAAGGAGAATAAAAGAGGATGGGAAGACTGGCAATATTGTTCATGATGAGGAGGGAAGAAACCACCATGTGGATGTTGACTGTCTGTGGGCTGCACTGTGGCTAAATGCTACTGTTAATCTTGATTTGCTCATACAGCTGATGTGTAATTGGCCTCATAACTATCTTGTTGAGGAATCAAGCAGTGGTGAGTTATTTAGACTTACACAAAGGAAAAGCTCTGGCACAATATTTTAACCTATAACGAGGTTTTTTAACTACGTAGACATGAGTCATCAAATTCCAGTTTTAAAATATTGTTCATGCACTCTTATTAGGCCGAGGAAAGTGGTATTACTGGTTGCTCAAAACTGGAACAAAGAAGGTAAACAACCATTAGTAGGTTCCTTGTCAGAAAGTTATCATCATGTTCTCCAAATCATGTATTAGTTGAATTAAATTCTTAAACACTGTCATAGAAACTGACTCCTCCCACGTTTCCACCAATTTAAACCATTTAGCTTGTACACTGAATAAGCTAAAAGGTCACTTACTATTTGACTCGGGCCTCACCTGCAAAAGTATAATTTTTAGTCAGCTTTCTGGCACTGTATAAATAAGACCAAAATAAAAGATCAGGAAAACCGGAATCATAGCCATACCACTTGCATGTAGTCTAAGCACCAACCTTACCATTTGGATGACAGATGCCTTACCGAAACATAGACTTATTTTCAACAAAGATTTATCCCATAAAACGAAAAGGGTTATGAACAAAATGTTTCAAGATGCATACCTCCCTTCTTCCATGCAGTCTGTTTTGGAAACAGCCTAAATTACAGTATGTTTAAATTTTCTAAGATTGATGGCAGTACACTGAACCTTACCATACATATTGCAAGTGTATCTGGAGAAGCGTTGCAGACCCTTTGATTTGTGTTCCAGAAATATTGAATCACTCACATATGCCAGAAACAGAGTGTGTTACTCATACCACCTTTACCCCATTTATTTTTCAAATGTTTGTGGGAATTTTGCCCAGATTACCCATTGTCACTCTGACCCATTTAACAGTACACAATTTAGAGCGGAAGAAATTCCAAAGTGTTTGAGTCTTTGAACTTCTTCTACAACCTACGGTTGATGAGCCTGGCTAACTTGTTGCTGAATTTGATACAGCAATTTTTGCTATTAAAAGCAAAGTTTGTTCCTAATGGTGTATAGCTTTACATTTAACTGCTTTCAATAGACTCTCGAGCTGCTGTTCATTAAATATTACTAACGTGTATCAAACACATTGTAGATGGTAAATAGTTTAAGTCAAATTGTCATACTTAAACTACGTATACATGGATGTATATTATAGTCACGTATGTCAAAATTAATCACAGAAATGAATCATACAAACATTTACAAAAGTAGCTTAAAGTTTAATGCTCATAGTTCGCATGTTGGTGCACAGTTTTGGTCAGAAGTACAGTGACTGTACAGTCTTTGCATTGTGTGATTTCATCGTTTATTGAGGGAATAATCCTTAAACCCTAAAATATGGATAGCTTCAGAAATACAACATCTGTGGCTGAAGATCATTTTTAGACCATAATAGTTTGTAGATGGTCTTAGCAATACAGTTTCAACGTAGGGTATGAATCCATGTTTGGTTGCAGCTTTGGATAATATAATCATGGCTGGATCCACATATTTAGCTTGTTAATAATCTTATAATACATGTGAGACTGCAATCCCTGCATAGAAGCCGGTCGTTAATTCCCTTATTAAATGCAACTTGTGAGGTGTCTAGTCGCCTGTTAAAAAGAAAAAATGTACCTACCCAACTGTAATAACTTACTAAACTTGAGCTCTGACTTCACAATGCATGTAGCCAGAGCCAGTGACCAAGGAGAAAAGCTGGGCATGAAGCTTCACTAGAGCTGCAGTTTAAAAAACAAAAATGAAACCTGTCTTTTTCGTCTTCTACTCATGTTTTCTAGATTAACAGTGATTAGCAGAAAAGAGATATTTATGTAAAAGTTTATTTTTTGCACACATTTTATGTAATTATAAGAAATAATCTCTTCACATGTTTATAGATATTCTAAGCTACAGAATTATTTAATCTGACTTGTATTAAACTGATTCCAACATCTTTTAGCAATGTTTGTATTGTTCATGTTTGCAAACATCCTATTTCTTTAAATTGAAAAAGCAACACACCAAAGATTTAAGTGGTGTCTTGGAAACATGATGGTGTGATCACGTATTATAAGGAATAAAGTCTCCCCTGCCATACATTATAAGGATATTGCAAGTCACTTTGGAGTTTCATGACCTTATAAGGGAAGTCGGGCTTTGGCCTTGTTCCTTTATATGGTCACAGAACTCCTTGGTGACTTGCAGTATCTTGTAATGTACTTTCAGGGCACTTTATCACATTTATAACCTAGGCAAGTTGATTCTGATGAAGAGAATGAGAAGGTGAGTAATTTGTATGAGAATTGTCACTACAGAAAACCATCAAAAGAAACTGTTCATCTAAGATCTTGTGCTAAACCATTATGTTTACCTAGAAAATAGTGGAGAAAGCCTTTGTTAATAAAGTCACTGCTGTTTTGAAGGTTTATCTTATATTTATGTATTTTCATATAAAACCTGACAGATGGCAATGCAATTTTATTCCATTGTGCATCACAAGTTAGTACCATAATGGAGCACAGCATGTTATTTATGGTTAGAGATGGGGTTTTCACAGTCTTATACATTTATACCTTTTCTAACATCACTAAATTCACTAATTGGTGGCTACAATAGGGTTCACTTTTCACTCTTATGTAAAGCATAAAAAGAAACCTCTTCATAGAATGCCTGAGACATCTGTTCAAAGTTGGAAACTTTACACTGAGTAGTATATTAGAATAATAATACACTCACCTTTTCATTTTCTTTTTTTTTTTTTAGCAAAGAACCGTGGAATAGCCATTCCTGTTGATTTGGACAGCCAAGTGAACACTCTTTTTATGAAGAGTCATTCAACCATGGTCCAAAGAGCTGCGATGGGCTGGAGGTTGTCTGCACGTGCTGGACCCCGATATAAGGAGGCTCTCGGAGGACCTGCTTTAGACTATAGAAATATCATTGAAAAGTTACAAGTAAGTCATAAAACATTTGCAAGGGTAACTAACGAAGAGCTGTGAACAGCAATCTACCTGTAAATACTAGCTGTTAGTGGAACTGCATTGACCCATTTTCATAATGTGGTGGTGTTCTCTCATAATTATCTCTGTACACTTAAGTTGCCTCAAGTTTAATTAAACTTAGTTAAATCATGTAGCTCAAACATCCTATCATAATTCGTAGTCTGTGGGCGGATAATTAGTTAGTGGAGAGAAGAAGAAATCGAGAAAATCTCACTACTACTAAACACATTGTTGCTTAGCATTCTAGTCACCAAACATATAATCAACAGCAATTAATTTAATAATATAAATGACTTCCCATGTGATAGGTTCAAATTTAGCGAATTAAAAATAAAGGATGACTAGTTTGGCATCCATAGTTATAAAATACCTGAACAAGTCAGCAGCCTTGTTGTATCTATATCAGTTAGAAGCCTTGCAGACGAAAAGGTGGGAACCAAAAATGTAAGTACTGTGAAATTAGAGGCATCTACTTTGTGCCTCATGCAGAGTGCCCTGGGAAAAAGATGTGGTAATTCTGCATACTGAATTACCAGTACTGTCGTGTTTTTTTCCTGGTTATTTCATTACTGCATGATTATGAATTCTGCAGGCCAGATAGGGGGAGCGTTGATAATACATGTTTTCCACCATTCCATTTCAAGCTGCAAAGCAGATAATATTGTATTTTTTTCCTGCACATATTTCAACAAGTCTTACCTGGTGAAACTGCAACCTTGATTCAGGCTCACATTCGTGCCTAAATTGGTATTACCAGCCACTAACAGAATGATGGCCTTAGTGGACTGATGCCTAATTTTTTATTAACTGCTATTGTCAGAGCATTGCATGATGTGTTTATTTTCAGTTCCTTTAGGGTAATATATCTACTGGAGTAAATGGTTGTGCTATCTTAATTGATCTTACATTGTTCCTCTCTGAAGTGTAACAAATGGCCCAGGAAGGCTGTTGAGGCCTCCTCTGGGACAAATGAGGATGTTACAAAGAATCACCACGTTCTTATGACAAACTGCAGACATTTTCCTGTGGAAAGAGACTTACATTTATTCCCACATGGGTGATGATCAAAGCAGAAACAATTTTAAATGTGAACAGTTTACTTTCTCAAGCCCCCTAGAATTCAGGAGGGAAAGAGTGTAGGTAGACAGTCTCAGAGACACATATGCCATCTTTCCCATGCTGAAAAATGCTTATGAATGAATCAATCTTGCCAACTCTGAGCACTTCTTATAGATGGGTCTAGTGGTTCTGGGGATCCTTTCTACTACTACAGTTTCATTAAAGACTGTAATTTATAAATCTCTTATCTGACAACATACATTTGGTTGAAAGGCAACACAGCAGACTAAAAGGCAGGAGGTAATGTAATCTCTTAGAAAGCCAAGGCACACGGTGACTAGAAAAATTACTGCTTGTCTAAGGGTCTCTGTTGGCTAATAAAAGAACCTGGTTAACACAAACAAACGGTGGTTGATGGTTGACGAGAATATAGGCCCTAGAATTACACTGGGACAAGGCAAGCACAGAAAGTGAACCATTGTCGGGTGACTGGGGAGGGGCAGGTGGGTCACTTTCTCAACTACTGTATAGTAAAGAAGAACAAACGGTGATAGTGAAAGCCCAGCAAATGGGGACATCTGGAAGTGGTCTTGAGGTGCCTGAGGGTATCCTGCCATAAGGCTAAGTGTGCTTGTTGTGCAGGAGAACCTCCAGGTAACAGACTTTAGAAATGCAAACAGGAATAGAGCGAACATAAACATCTCAATGCAAGAAGTAGTAGTGTTAAGGATAAATTCCATAAAACAATGACGGGTCTTAAAACAATTAAGTTCATGCACTTAGTTAAACCATTAAATAAAAGCACAAACCTACTTTTGTGATAGTGATAGGTAAACAAAAGTGTTATGTTTATAAGTTTATGTGGGTTGTATAGGACCCAAATGTGTGTTGGGGTGCTGTAAGGTTAAGTGACTCCACAGTCTTACAGAATGTGGGATAGACATCTGCACTGGAGGATACACCTGATGAAAGCTCCTGTGCTATAAAGGTAAGATTATGAGGAAGGCATGTGAAAATGGTAGAAAGCATTTATTGGGTGCAGAATGTTATCCGATGTCTTCACTGATATTTTCTGTATGTCTTCTCAGCAAAAGGTTAGAGATCAATTTTGGATTGTCCCCACCTTAAAGTTTTATACGAGGTTATAGGAGACTCCCGTTTTGTCAGGAAGATAGGGGTGTATCATTATGAGAGACAAATGGAAGGTAGTGGTTTTCCTAATTCTCTAGAATTAAAAGCATTGCTTGTATTCTAGGGTTTAATTACACAAAGGTGGGACCTTCTTAATTTGAACAAAGTTCAAAATACTTTCATTCAAGAAATAGGTCTGTAAATGGGGCACAAAGGCAAACTGAAATCTAGAAACATTTGTACCAGTCAATCCATGAGGTACCCCACACAAGTTATGTCCACTTGTTGATGTGCTGATTCTAATTTGCTGGCTGTATTTGACTAAGAAGATTCCAATTATTGGCCCAGGCCCACTTGCCCAGTCACTACAGTACTATTATATGATACATTGTCTTGTATACTGCAGATAAATCAAGAACAAGAAGGAATTTCAGGTTTCCCCAAATCCTGGAAAGTAATCAGAACTTCTCTAGTGTGGGCCACAATACATCTTCTAGGTTTGAAATCTGATTGCCTGTTATGGAGGATATTATTCAGTTCTACAAATTCTAGCTATTGGCGTGTAACCTCACCTTTAATGATTTTGCTAGTGAAGGGCTGATGCGAGGCTGGTCTTTAGTTTGCCAAGTCCTGTGGATTTGTCCCTGTGTTTCTCATTAGAGGAGTGTGCATGCTTTAGGATGCAAATTGTACCTTTACTGAATGAAGCCTTAATATTACCACCTATCTCAAGACATAGAAAGGGTAGGTATTGTATTGTTGTTGCACCTGAGGAAGGAACAGCTGCAGTATTCAAAACTTTGTTTATCAGCACCTTTGTTCTTGTGGTCAAAGCTCATTGCCACAAATAATGTGAAAGAGGTTCGAATAGTGGAGGATCAAAGTGCTCTACAGCTGGGGTTTCTGTGGTCTTTAAGATGTCCACTCGTATCCTGAGAAATTAGTTTTTGGATGGAAAACATTGGAGTCTCAAAATGTTGGTTCAAGATATTAGATGCCTCCTTTAAAGTTTACTTCTCCAAATATTTTAAACATTTCCCTTTTCTAATGGAGGCTTCTGACTGCAGATTGCTCACTTTTTCAAGTCCCACACATGCCAGACTTGATCTGTAAACTTTTCCAGCAGTTGCTCTCACACACCAATAGATAGTGCCTTAGAACTCCAAGGTGACCTTGTCCCTCCTCCGGATGTGACGGGACAGAGCCGTATTTAGCCCCCAACCCTGTGTACTGACATCAGTTCCTTTTTTTCTGTGCCCTTTGATGTGGTTCTGAACGTTTGTCGGTGCTTTACCAACCTCTAAAATGATTTTGCTAACAGTGTGCTAGGGATTTTTCCCCCAAAATTACCTGCTTCAAGTTGTGCCTCACCTTTGAGAAGATGATGTCGGTCATGGTCCCACATAATATCTGTCTTTTGAGCAAAGCATGATCAAAACTAGCCTGTCTCACAACGGTCTAAAACCAGTTCACATTACCTTTTAGTAGGTGAGCAATCCGGTGCTTGGTGAATTCTGTTTCACAATGCTCGGGAGAGACGACATCGAAGGATCAAAAAGCAACTTCGAAGCCATGTGACAATGATCCTGGATGCATACGAAGGGCATCATGGAACAGAAGTCTAAGTTTTAGGCCACTGAGCATAAGAAGCAGTGGAGGTCATGCTCGAAATCGTGAGCTCATTTCTGGCTAAGTGGACCTGTCCCAGGGTTAGTCTGGAAGGAGGTCCAAGGCTAAGGTTTGGTGCGAACACACAAAGCCCATACGGAATTCCATCCCCATTTCCCAGTTAGAGTTAGGGCCATCCACAACTCTGTAGCAGGTCAATGCCTTCAAGGAGGTAATGTGGCAGCTGTTCCAGATGATTCTGGGTCCCCTCGGAGTGCCTATAAGGCCCCAGATCTGCTGGGACTCCCAGTCAGACTTCCACCGGCAAGGTCTTCGCTGGTACTGACTGACCCAGTTAGGCCTACACCACAGGCATCTGGTCGTGCCTCCACTTTCTTGCTAAAATGGCACATTGGCTCTAATTTGGGCTGGCACCAGCCTCGGTGTCAGATGCCGTTTTCAGATCTGGTTTAGGCTATATCTCGGCCAGTGCCTTGCTATAAGATGATAATGGTACAGCCAATGGTATAGGAAGTTTTTTCTGGCAGCGTTTCTGCCTCAGCACCAGTAACTTTGGAGCCTAGAGGCCTTGTGTGGCTCAGACATACAGGAAAATCATGATGCCGTACATGGTGGGAATGATATGGAAGGTGCTGATAATTTGCTCCCTACCGCACTGATAATGGACTTTACCTAGCTTCCAGAATGCAAGTGATATTAATACCTCTCCAGATGTGGAATTGGAATCTTTATTGAGCCCTACCACTGAGGAAGGTGGCTCTTTTACAGTCATAGTACTAGGTCAGCACAGGTTTTGGAACTATAGTGACCTACTTTTGAAACTAGTGCTAATAATGTGACTGGAATTTTGCAAACTGGCACTTCATCTTCAGAATCTTTACTGCCCGTCAATGAAGCCCCGACAGACACCTTGGCTGAGGCACAGGTGAAACTCTGCTTGGCCCTGCTAGTAAGGCACCCCTTAACTATTTGCCACAGGCCTGCTCTAGGTGACCCAGACTTTTTGAAATGGCACCCTTTATCTAAACGCTTTATAGTGGAGGCTTCGGACAACAAAATGAGCCCAAATGCATTTCCCGCTTTTCTGCCTGAAATAGAATATAAATGTATTGATATGCTTGGAAAGAAGGTGTTCTCCACCATCTTGGCTTTATACTCTTTAAAAGCGGTCTGCCTGCTAAGCACATACGCTCACCCTCTCTGGGACATAGCAGGCAAAATCATTAGCACACACCCTGAGGAGTTTTGAAATACTTTTACGCAGATGGTACATGATAAAATGGGCAGCAGCAAAGTACATCTGGTGGGCTGTGCTTTGGGTACTGGCTTGGTTATTCATTGTTATAGTTGGATACATACCATGGATTTCTTCAGGGATGGGCAGGTAGCCCTCATAGACATGCCTTTGATGGCTCCATGCAGTTTTGAGACAATGCAGATTCAGCTCTGGAGCGATTGAAAGATAGCCAGGCTACAGCTCCCTCCTTGGGCTTACTAGCTCTGATCCACCAGTTCAACCAACAATTCCAGAAGTTCAGGGGTTTCTCCTAGAGCCTGGCAATCACCAGACCAAACTTGTTTGATAAGGTTGTGCCTTCACTATCATATGAAATTCTATGGTTAAAACCCAATTCAAGTAAGTACAAGGAGTATGGTACTCAGTGATTTTTTTCATTTTTATTTTGAAAAATTGTTTGCAAATGAAAAGAAAAAGAACAGCCGACACGTGTTTCGCCCACAGGCCTCTGACCGTCACCCGCTTTTCGGCCGGGAATCTACTTAAGCAGCACAATCAAGCTGCTGCACAGATAACGGGCCGCAGATACTTTCGCCTTGCGCACCGCGTCAGACCCCTCGAAGCACATCGGCTTGTTCTGATTTTGGTAAGTCCCTTTGCCCAACCGATGACCTCTGGGCGCGTCACTCCCTCTGATTCCCCATCTCAAACCGAACTTCTTTCTTAATTTTCACTCGGCCGGAATATGCGCTCCCAAACCGCTAACGTGGCCCGTTCGTTTTCACGCATAATTACTTGCCGCTCGGCTAGAACCAGCGCCACTTAAATCGAACGTGGTGCATTATCACATACCTCCCTTTCTGATAATATCTCGTCATGCCTTGTTCCGACACCGGTTTTATGCGCTTCCTATTTCCTGCACCCTGCACAAGCATAGGACCTCATCAAACTGTCGCCTTTCAAACTTTTTTTTAAATTTCTTTTCACATAGGCCTAGTTCACGACCCCACTACACATTTTTTAACCCCCGGTTTGTCTTGTAGTCACACAGCGGTACCTCTACCTTGCCGCACACTTCCCTTCTCCTTACTTTTCTTTCCTAACAGATAACACATTAAACAGAAAAGAATAGATTATTTGGTAAGTGGATTTTTGCCTTGCTTCATATTTGACTGTATTTTGTAACCATATATTTTACAGACCGGTCACCACTTACATATTTTTTCTCCTTGTCCCAATTTGTTTTTCCTTGTGTTGCATACTGTTTAGCTACCCATCAGAGTATACGAATAACCTGATGTAAATGTACATATGATGCATAAATTTGTGCCCTACATGTCGCAACGATCAATGCGTGTTAAGATGACGGACCATACGTGTTTGAAAAGTCACTTTTATAATTTAATTCACTCACTCACTATATTACATGTATTATTTATGATGTCTGCTCCACAGATTTTCTATGTATGTACACTTTATCTTAACACATATTTCTCCTTGTTGCTTCCTCCCTTTCGCACCCTTACCTTTATCTTTATCTACATATTTCCTACAATCACAGGTGTATTTGTCTTTGATGTTAAATACCCTCTACACCTCTTCATTTTTTCGTGTGCTTGATACTGTCTTCTCTCACATTTTACCAGCCTTGAGAAAGCCCTGGCCCCTTGGCACTGTGGGCGAAACACGTGTCGGTTGTTATTTCTTTTCATTTGCAAACAATTTTTCAAAATAAAAATCAAAAAATCACTGAGTACCGTACTCCTGGTACTTACTTGAATCGCGTTTTTACCATAGAATTTCATATGATAGTGAAGGCACAACCCCATCAAACAAGTTTAATTCTATCATATACCAGGTGGACTCTGGGTGAAACTCCAGATTGAGACGTGCCACAGCCTAATTTTGGGTCATGAGAGAGGGATTGTGAACCCTGGTAGCACCACCAACAGAAAACGTTATCACCAGAATCAGCCAGATGAGCCCATGTGGCAGCACACTCAGTCCTTCGTGGTACATGGTGGTGGTAGAGGACAGGGCCAACAAAAGCATCATCAGCCTTTGTCTTAAACATCCCCTTCCACCACCAAACCACCCTCATTCCCACTTAGGGAAGTACTTACAGCTGCGGTGAAGGGGGGCAGAATGTGCTTTTATGTGCACAGCTATCAGAGGTTGTTTAAGATGTTTCCCTTTCCTGCTTGTCAAACCTCCTTCCAATACCTCCTGTGTTCACCCATACTTTAGCAGATGTTGCCTCCATCTTTGCCAGAAGGTTCAGACATCAGTGGCCTAAGCAGCATCTGAGAGGGTATCCAAGAAGGAGAGAGGCGCTGTGTTGTTTCCACTATTTAATGCTGCCCAAAACATTTGTGGGCTCAGACCGATTTTGGATCTTTGGTTCCTGAACGCTTTCCTTCTAAAGGTCAAATTCAAAATGCTAACCTTGTCCCGATCCTCTCTGCTCTAGACCCCGATGCCACAGAGGGTCCTTAACTTGGTTTTTACCTTTTCAATGTGCACGGTCTGACCTTTTAAGACTGTCTTCCTCATTGCAATTACTTCCTTGTGCTGTGCCAGTGAACTATCAGTAGGTTCACCATAAACCACCTGCTTTCCAAACAAGTAGGTGCTTTGGGCCTGGGAATCATTTTCTACCAAAGGGGGAGATGCCCTTCCCTGTGGGGCGGTCTATTACACCCCCTGCTATTTTCCTCTCCTCCACATCCCTCGACGGAGGAGAGACTTTGTTAGTTGGATCCTAAGATACATTACATTAATCGAACTAAGAAGCACTGAGTGCATGACCAACTCCTTGCGGGGTTCTGTGGTGCGAAGAAGAGACGGAAGTCCAGAAATTGATCTTATTCATATGAATTGTTCTCTGCCTAGAAAATGTGCCATGCCTTGTAACAAGCCTCTCACTGGCCTTTGGGCTCATTCTACTACAGCTAAGGGTGCCATTATGGCCTTATCCAGGGCTGTTCCAGTGATGGATATCTGTCAAGCGGCTACATGGGAATCCATCCACACCTTCACAAAGAATTACTGCTTTCATTTGCAGGTTCCCAGAGAGGGCCATTCTGCCCGCTCAGTCCTCCATAATTTCTTGGTGTGAATTCCGCTCCTCAGACCTTCTATCTTTTGAAATGCATTGTTTTGGTATTTCTTCAAATAGTGAGCCTGCGGCTAAAAAGTATCCATCAGAAGAACTGGTTACGTGCCTTCAGTAGCGTTCTTTCTGGTGGATACTTTGTCTGACCACAGATTCCTCACTACCCATCTTTAGTTATGGTAGCCTGCCTCTATCATGTAACAAAGGCCCAAATTGTCAACAACAGTGGGGGAATACCGATTCTAATCTGGCCTATTGAGATTCAAAACATTTTCCTGTGGGAACAAGATGGGTCTGGGAGACTTGAAAATCTCTGGACCCATTTCGTTCTTTGTGGAATGTAAAGTAACCTTTAGTGTTTTTTTGGGAAAAAATACATTGTGTTGTGCACAGCTTTGTTTTTGGGCGTTTTGAAGTTGGAGTTTTTGTGGAATTCTCAGAACGCGGAATATGAGCACATCCTCGCAATGTGTGTTACTCCTTAAAGCTCATTTTACAATTTTAGGGCCTTACCTAAATATTAGCCAGGGAACACGACAAAAATCATGACTATTGAGCCTCAGACTTGTAGGAATATTTGAAAGAAAGCGTCTTCTCCCTTCACAAATGAAAAACATTAGAGGGGCACACGTTCCTTCCATCGTTTTGTTGTCTGCTGCAGTAGTAGTAAATGCGACTGGTATGAGCAGACCTTGGTCCAGTGCTCGTCAAAAATCAGGGGCGCAGCTATCATTCCTGCAGCGGATACAGTGGCACCGGGCGCCGAAGATGTGAGGCTCCCAGTACGCCCTAATTATGGCAGTATTTTACTTCCTATTCAAAAGGCAGGAATATATTTTCTTTGTGTGCATTAAGCAGGGTCAGCTTTAGGGCTGGTGGCGCCCAGTGCGACAATCATTTTTGGCTCCCCCACACTTCATGACTGCCTCCTCGGATTCTCTCACTACCCCCGGGCAAAAGTGCCCCTCGTCTCTCCAATCATCAGTTGTTGCTATATGTTAGAACTGGGGGTCTCTAGTTGGCAATGGTTTGCACCTTTGTCCAAATAGGGACCCTTGCTTCTAGTCAGGATAAGGGGGAAACACTCCTAAAATAACCCCTGCTCACCCCCTGGTAGCTTGGCACGAGCAGACAGGCTTATCTCAGAGGCAGTGTGTAAAGCATTTGTGACCACATACAGTAATACAGTGAAAACACTACAGATGGACACCACACAGGTTGTTTATGTAAAAATAAGTAATCTTTATATAGACTTATCACAAGACCCAATAGCAAAAATCCACAATACAGTACTCAAAAATAGACTTAAAATGATAGAGACAGTTCACGTTATCTTCAAAAATAGGATAGTCAATCAAATAAAGCTTGTAGCAACAAATAACTCCACTTGGAGTTATCACGACGTCGTGACCGGTGGAAATCCCAAAGTACGGCGCCGACCGCGAGGTGCGCGGCGTCGGGCCCGGAGTCGAGCAGACCCACAAAGAACAGTACCTGGAATTCGATGAAAACAAAGACGGTGCACGGCGTCGGGGAGGTGATGCTTCGTTGGCGCCGGCGGCGTCGGTTCCTTACGACCCCAGGGGAGGTGATGTCTCGGTTCCTTACTGCAGCGCAGGGGAGGTGAGGCGTCGGTTCCTTACTGTGTCGGGGAGGTGACGTCACGGATGGCGGCGAGGCGTCGGTTCCTTACGATGGTGCGGCGTCGATGGATTCGGGGGTCACCCACGTCGAGGATCGGCTCCGCGATGATGAAGCCCTGGCGTCGGTGAAGTCGGGGCTGCGGTGCGAGTCGGGACGGTGCGTCGTGAGCGTCACGAGCGGTGTCCTCGGCTCCGGTGCAGGCAGCGGCCTCGATGACGGCTTCGGAGTCGATGTCGCACGGCGTCGGCAGGCGTCGGGCCTACGGTGCAAGTCGGGGCGGTGCGTCGTGCTCTTCACGAGCGGTGCCCACGGCTTCGGTGCAGGTTACGGCGTCGCTCGCCGGCGTCGGTGTTGCAATTTCCCTCTGTTAGCAGCTAAAACAGCAGTTCCAGATGCAGGCAAACAGAAGGGGTGAAGTCTTTGTGTCCCTGTGACTTCAGGCAGGAGGCAAGCTCAGTTCAAGCCCTTGGAGATTCCCTTCTTCAAGATGACAAAGCACAGCAAAGTCTTTTCTCCTGTCCTTGGCAGAAAGCAACCACTGCAGGCCAACCCCAATCAGCAAAACAGCACAGGGGCAGTACTCCTCCTTCAGCTTCTCCGGTTCTTCTCCTTGGCAACAGGTTTCTTGATTTCCCAGAAGTGATCTAATTTCCTAGGGGTCTGGGTCCCCTTTTATACACCTTTTCCCTTTGTTCTCTGAAGGCAGAGAGGCCTCTGCCTAGTCCAAAACCAGTTCTGGTCAGTCCTGGAGCACTTTGTTTTTCTGACTCCTTCTTTCCTTTGTGAGTGAGGGGCAGAGCCATCAGACGCCCGGCAGGAGGTGGAGCCAGCATTGTGGAAGGCAGGCACAGCCCTATTCAGACCCAGGTGCAACTCCTCCCTCCACTCTGGATGCAGACCTTCCTATTCAGCCCTGTGCTGACTCACCCTGCCTCCTGGAATCCCCCAGCCCCTGTCACTCACAAATCCAGACACACAATACACAACCTGAGCAGAGGCAGCTGGATGGTTTAGGCAAGAAAATACCTACTTTCTAAAAGTGGTATTTTCAAACAAAGAATGTTAAAACCAACTTCACTAAAAGATGTATTTTATCATTCTGAGTTCAGGCATACTAAATTCGTTTTTCTACCATGTTCTCTGGGTCAGTTAGGATTATAAGGTGTAATAATCAAAACTGCCCATTCTGGCCTATGGAGAACAGGTAGCCTTGCAATAGTGAAAAACGAAAATGGCTGTAATTCACTATTAGGACATGCCACACACACCAGGGCATGTCCTACCTTATACTTACAATGCACCCTGCCCTTGGGCCTACCTTAGGGGTGTCTGATATGAAGATAAGGGAAGGTTTAGGGACTGGCAAGTGGGTGCACTTGCCAAGTCGACATGGCAGTCACAGACTGCACACAGGCTCTGCAATGGCAGGCCTGAGACACATTTTACAAGCTGCTTCTGTGGGTGGCACAACCAGTGCTGCAAGCCCACCAGCAGCATTGGATTTACAAGCCCTGGGCACACGCAGTGCACTGTACTAGGGACTGACAAGTAAACCAATCATCCAATCATGGAGTCACTAATCCATAACACAATTTATCATGGGGAGAGCATATGCACTTTAGCACTGATCAGCAGTGGTAAAGTGCCCAGAGTCATAAAACCAACAAAAACAGGTCAGAGAAAATATAGGAGGAAGGCAAAAAGTTCAGGGATGACCCTGCAAAAAGGGCCAAGTCCAACACAACCCCCTTCCAGCCAAAACGCAGGGGAGACCAATCACTACCCTGATGGGCTTCTCTGCTTTGGGCGATAGAACCTGGACCCTGGCCCACAACAGCAGGGGCATACTCCAGTTCTACGCCAATCTGAACCTATTTGGATCCCTCTGTCCATACTCTCAGGGCCCACCCAGCTAACCCATGGGGAACCCTTCTCCTCAACTGTGGACACCACCTGTGCAGCACCTAACCTTAGCTTGCTCACAGGTGTGTCCCAACCGACAGACAGCAAGCCACAGTGGCCACTGACAGCCGTCAGTGATGAGAGCCAGGCCCCAGGCCTTTCATGGCTCTCCAACCTCTGTGGTGTCAGAGAGCGGGGGCAGTAGCCCCAGGTGCCTGGCACCCTTTGTCCACTCTCCCAACCGTCAGGTCAGGTATGACATCCTGACACTGACCCACCAGCCCCGGGCCTGTAACCGGCGGCTGGACAGGAGACTGGGGTGGGCTCTCCCACACCTGGTCCTCCTCCTTGGGGCTCTGCACCCTCCCACCTGGAGCTGTACCCCCTTCCAGAATTGTCAGGGCACCTGTGGCAGGGGTCCTGCACAATTCGCCCACCAGTTCAGGGGTTCTATCCTGCAACTGGGATCCCAGCATAGGGTCTGTACCCTTAGACTGGGTAGAGGCCAGGGGTGAGGCTGTCCTCTCCCCGCCCCCTTACTGGGGTCCTGCACCCTCCCACCTGGAGTGGTGCCCCCAGAAGACAAACTGGTAGGGGCACTGTTAGCAGCTGCCCCTTCCTCCAGGTCAGGGGGACACCCTGAACCTGGTCCTCCAACCCAGGGTCTGTACCCTTAGGCTGGACCTGTGCCTGGCAACCCAGGACTTCCGGGAGGGTACACCAACCCCCCCAAGGGAAACACACTCCTCTAGAGTTGTGTAATAATCTGCCTGGCGCACCAGGACTTCCTGGGGAGCACGCATGCCCCCCAGAGGGTAACACATCTCTCATGTGTTGTGTGACAGTCCGCCTGGCGCAGATCTCCCGACCCCTGTCCATCTGACAGCGCGCGAAGATCCCCCAGGACAGAAGTGGTGTCACCATGGTCATTCACTGGTGACTCAGCCCTTCTGGCTGGTCCCTGACCCACTGGTTCTTCCACTGGGGACTCTCTCCCCCTCTCACCCCTCACTCTGGACTTCTGCACCCTCCCAAGTGGAGCGGCACTGCCAGATACCAGAAACACTGGAGCTCCATTTACAGACGCTCCAGGTTCTCTAGACACTAGGAGATCCTCCTCAACAGGCGGCCCATCAGGACAGCCTAGGCTCCCTACCTGGTGTTCCCTTAAAGAACCATCCAGGCTCTGAGACTGGGTTTCGGGTACCTTGGGACACGCAGCCCCACACTCACTCCTTCTCCACTGAGACCGGACGTGAGCCCCTACACCCCTCCCACTACACCGGGACCTAGCTGGGCTACTCTGAACCACTTCCACCACTCTGGGCTGGAAGATACCTGAGCCACTCCTCTTAGGGTCACTCCCCAATGCCTTTTCAGACCCTCTGGAAACCACCAAAAGGTCTTCCTCCCTCGTGAGCTCCCTGGGGTCAGAGAACTCACTCTCCAACAGGTGTTGGCATAGCTCTGGAAAACAGGGACTTACAGTATGCTCTCCCACAATTGGATCACACAACCCCTCACAGGTGTTAACCAAGTTATCCTTCACCTCACCATCCAGTGCCTCACACATGTACCCCACACCACTCTCCTGAGACTGGCAAGACAGTATCTGACTGTCTCTGTCACTCAACCCACACTCTTCTGGGCGGTCTTCACACTCACATACCAGGACTTCAACCATGGGGGAACCCCTCTCCCTGCCCCTCTCATCTAGAGTCAGTAGAGTGTCCCTCCCACCACTAGGACCATGAATCCCTGTGTCAGTTTCCCTATTCCTCTCAGGGACACTGCGCACTACTGGAGCTACCTCATGTCCTTGAACCTCCTGGTGTATGTTAACCCCCTCCAAGTCAGGCACCACATCTCTGGGTGTGTGTACTACTCCCTCAGCACTAGGTAATACAATTTTGCTGCCACCAGAAGGAGGAATCCCTAAGCCCCTGGCTTTGAACTCCAACACCCTCATCATTCTCTCATGCTCTAAAAGCATCTTCCTTTCTTCCATGGCCAACCTCTTACTTTCCAACTCCAATTTCTTATGCTCAAGGCTATCATGGCTTCCCTGTTTCAGTTTGGCCATCTCCATTTCATGCATCCTGCTTTTGTCCCTGTCCTCCAGCTCCTCTGGAGACAGGCCCTTTGAGAAACACTGCTGCCCTCCCTGGAAGGCGCTCTCCTCCCAGTTAAGCCCAATGGCCCCTCAAGCTGCCCATCTAAATTCTCTGCCTCCTCCACAGGCTCCTCGGACTGCCCACTGGCATTCCGTGCTTCCAACCAGGCCCTTAGCGCCTTGTGAAACTCCTCCCTCCTGGTGAGGCCTCTCATAGAGATTTTAAACTTTTTGCAAACAGCTTTGAGTTCTGGCACAGTGTAGGTATCAACCCTATCTTCTTCAAATTCAATATCTGCAGGTGCAATGGATCCTTTTTTGCTCATGGTGAAAATTGGCAGTTCTCAACAAAAATAAAGGTTCCAAGGAAAAAAAAGTCCTATCAAAAGGTATGTGGTCGCGTATTGGTCTGCACTCACTAGTAGTGTACACCAATCACTGTATATGAATCACAAATGCAAGTCCAAATCCTCACCGCTGCCCACCAATGTTAGAACTGGGGGTCTCTAGTTGGCAATGGTTTGCACCTTTGTCCAAATAGGGACCCTTGCTTCTAGTCAGGATAAGGGGGAAACACTCCTAAAATAACCCCTGCTCACCCCCTGGTAGCTTGGCACGAGCAGACAGGCTTATCTCAGAGGCAGTGTGTAAAGCATTTGTGACCACATACAGTAATACAGTGAAAACACTACAGATGGACACCACACAGGTTGTTTATGTAAAAATAAGTAATCTTTATATAGACTTATCACAAGACCCAATAGCAAAAATCCACAATACAGTACTCAAAAATAGACTTAAAATGATAGAGACAGTTCACGTTATCTTCAAAAATAGGATAGTCAATCAAATAAAGCTTGTAGCAACAAATAACTCCACTTGGAGTTATCACGACGTCGTGACCGGTGGAAATCCCAAAGTACGGCGCCGACCGCGAGGTGCGCGGCGTCGGGCCCGGAGTCGAGCAGACCCACAAAGAACAGTACCTGGAATTCGATGAAAACAAAGACGGTGCACGGCGTCGGGGAGGTGATGCTTCGTTGGCGCCGGCGGCGTCGGTTCCTTACGACCCCAGGGGAGGTGATGTCTCGGTTCCTTACTGCAGCGCAGGGAGGTGAGGCGTCGGTTCCTTACTGTGTCGGGGAGGTGACGTCACGGATGGCGGCGAGGCGTCGGTTCCTTACGATGGTGCGGCGTCGATGGATTCGGGGGTCACCCACGTCGAGGATCGGCTCCGCGATGATGAAGCCCTGGCGTCGGTGAAGTCGGGGCTGCGGTGCGAGTCGGGACGGTGCGTCGTGAGCGTCACGAGCGGTGTCCTCGGCTCCGGTGCAGGCAGCGGCCTCGATGACGGCTTCGGAGTCGATGTCGCACGGCGTCGGCAGGCGTCGGGCCTACGGTGCAAGTCGGGGCGGTGCGTCGTGCTCTTCACGAGCGGTGCCCACGGCTTCGGTGCAGGTTACGGCGTCGCTCGCCGGCGTCGGTGTTGCAATTTCCCTCTGTTAGCAGCTAAAACAGCAGTTCCAGATGCAGGCAAACAGAAGGGGTGAAGTCTTTGTGTCCCTGTGACTTCAGGCAGGAGGCAAGCTCAGTTCAAGCCCTTGGAGATTCCCTTCTTCAAGATGACAAAGCACAGCAAAGTCTTTTCTCCTGTCCTTGGCAGAAAGCAACCACTGCAGGCCAACCCCAATCAGCAAAACAGCACAGGGGCAGTACTCCTCCTTCAGCTTCTCCGGTTCTTCTCCTTGGCAACAGGTTTCTTGATTTCCCAGAAGTGATCTAATTTCCTAGGGGTCTGGGTCCCCTTTTTATACACCTTTTCCCTTTGTTCTCTGAAGGCAGAGAGGCCTCTGCCTAGTCCAAAACCAGTTCTGGTCAGTCCTGGAGCACTTTGTTTTTCTGACTCCTTCTTTCCTTTGTGAGTGAGGGGCAGAGCCATCAGACGCCCGGCAGGAGGTGGAGCCAGCATTGTGGAAGGCAGGCACAGCCCTATTCAGACCCAGGTGCAACTCCTCCCTCCACTCTGGATGCAGACCTTCCTATTCAGCCCTGTGCTGACTCACCCTGCCTCCTGGAATCCCCCAGCCCCTGTCACTCACAAATCCAGACACACAATACACAACCTGAGCAGAGGCAGCTGGATGGTTTAGGCAAGAAAATACCTACTTTCTAAAAGTGGTATTTTCAAACAAAGAATGTTAAAACCAACTTCACTAAAAGATGTATTTTATCATTCTGAGTTCAGGCATACTAAATTCGTTTTTCTACCATGTTCTCTGGGTCAGTTAGGATTATAAGGTGTAATAATCAAAACTGCCCATTCTGGCCTATGGAGAACAGGTAGCCTTGCAATAGTGAAAAACGAAAATGGCTGTAATTCACTATTAGGACATGCCACACACACCAGGGCATGTCCTACCTTATACTTACAATGCACCCTGCCCTTGGGCCTACCTTAGGGGTGTCTGATATGAAGATAAGGGAAGGTTTAGGGACTGGCAAGTGGGTGCACTTGCCAAGTCGACATGGCAGTCACAGACTGCACACAGGCTCTGCAATGGCAGGCCTGAGACACATTTTACAAGCTGCTTCTGTGGGTGGCACAACCAGTGCTGCAAGCCCACCAGCAGCATTGGATTTACAAGCCCTGGGCACACGCAGTGCACTGTACTAGGGACTGACAAGTAAACCAATCATCCAATCATGGAGTCACTAATCCATAACACAATTTATCATGGGGAGAGCATATGCACTTTAGCACTGATCAGCAGTGGTAAAGTGCCCAGAGTCATAAAACCAACAAAAACAGGTCAGAGAAAATATAGGAGGAAGGCAAAAAGTTCAGGGATGACCCTGCAAAAAGGGCCAAGTCCAACACAATACATAACCCCCCCCCCTCCCCTGAGGTCAGCGCCCCCCTCCACAGGTCAGCGCCCAGTGCGGCTGCACCGGTCACACTGCCCTGGCATTAAGAATCATAGTACGATTTCTAAAGAATATTCTGGAACTCGTGAGCCTGTTAACTCAAAAATAGAAATGGTGCACGGAGCACTGTTAATAAAGAGATGGAGGGCTATAATCAAAACTAGATGTTCACACTTTTCTGATAGCCAAATGCAACCTAATCCTCGGGCAAGTAAGTGTATTATGATGTGTCTACGTTTCTGCCAAGCAACTCTGCCAAGAAAACATACCATTTGAGAACATGCTCTGAAGAAACATGCTCTGAAGGAAAACCCACGTACGTCTCAGCTGAATGCAACAAACTACAGCAAAGGCTGTTAAATAACTTTATGTGCCAGTTGGTAACGCATGCCAAAAGCAGACGCAGTTTGAACTTCTTATTCTTGACGGGAAAGAAATCCTTTCTTTTGCTTCCTTTATACATCCAGTCTTACAGTCTGCACTCTACCATCTGTTAATAACCTGTGATGGTGCATCATTATATATGGGTTCCATACCCATCTGCTGTGGTGAACAGACTTTTCTAAATGCTGTTATTGACTGAAATTGCATCACATCAGTGAAGAAAAACAAAACATATTTTCTACTGCTGTGATGTAATAATGGGCTCTGTATGTTCACAACCTTTACACTACCAATCAAATATTCTTTGTTTGGCTAAAGTTAACCATAAAAGATACAAAGTATTTAAACATGGTAATTTACATCTCATAAAAAAACAATACTTAAAGTTGATGCTGCATTATAAATCAGATATTACTAGATCATTCCTCTAAAAAAAAAAAAGCATATTACAAAGAATAAAATTCACAACTGTGTGGGCCTGATTCACAAAGGGTCTCTGCGCACCGCGCACCGCAGTCGTGGGGGAGGCACCGCAGTCGTGGGGGAGGCACCGCAGTCGTGGGGGAGGTCCCGCAGTCGTAGAGTAGGTCCCGCAGTCGTAGAGTAGGTCCCGCAGTCGTAGAGTAGGTCCCGCAGTCGTAGAGTAGGTCCCGCAGTCATGGGAGAGTCTCCACTCTCGGGGCGGAATCTCTGCATGGAGAATTTGTGAAACAGACTCTCCGTGTAATAGCTCCCCTGCAGGGACCTGTGCAAAGGACGGAATTGTTATAGTTTCAATATGTGCAGAATACCGCAGTAATAGGCAGTTTTATAACGTGTCACTTCAACTCCATCTTAAAGTTTCTCTCAATTTAATTGACTGCTGTATACATTCAAAAACAGCCAGACAAACTGGAATCGAATAAAAAACATTGCAGGTCTACACTGCCTAAAACCAGCATATTAGAATAGGAAGCAAAAATTACATCTTGCATAATATGTAAAATTTGCAGAAAAACTTTCGATGCTTAGTTGTTTGGGATGAAGAGGACTGACACGGACATACAAGAAGCTTGGCAATATAATGACCTGGTTCCGGAAATGCAACCAGGCAATATATGGACTTTAGCCTGAGTCCTATGAGTATCTTTGTTGCATATTTGTTACCTACATCAGATAAAGCTCCATTCCTAGAGTGATTTGAATTAACATAAACTTACACTGTGTTTCTGAAATTCTCTTCTTTCTCTGGCATTATTACAATAATTAAAGAACGGGCCTTAATGCTATCCTTACAAGATAGAGACAGTTGTTTTAGGTAAGTAAACAAATCAGGCATATCCAAACTAAGTCATACTTTATGTATGTAAGCCAGACAGGGAATTTTTTAATGCTTTATTTAAAATTTAAGACAGTCTGACAGAACCTGATTAATGCGGCAAGATTCCTGGTTAGTCCATATAGATAGCCACAGCAGCAAGGGGCACAGTTTAATAAAATCTGTGATGTAACCTAGCCCCAGATCTCCATGGTACAGGTAAGTCGAGGTGCTATTAGGCACAGCTAGCAGCCTCCTCAAAACCCATTCTCTAGTTTCTGCAGGGAAAGATAATCCTGCGCACTCCAGAGTCCCTCACCATAGGTGGCAATCGAGATATATCCTTTTTGTATACGGCCACTAGTCCTTTTGGTGGTTTAATCCTCAGCTTGGAAGCATAACCATAGAGTACCTCAGTACTCCTAACAAACTCAGCGAACCTTGCCAGTCCCAGTGGTTTTCAACTACAGGCTTCATCGAATAGCACCCTGACATTGGGAAAGGTGGGCACTGACCCAAGCTTAGAGTAGTTCACCATATAGACCTTATCGTTCGTCCTTTTGATTTTTAGTTTGTTTTATGATGAGATTGTAATCGGTAATAAACCTAGAAAACTGGTCCAGCAGCCTTTGAAGCCCTACTGGGAGGCATAGACATGAGCACTGCACCGACAGCATAAAGTAGCACTGGTATAACGCAGGTACCTACTCAAGGTGACTTTATATTCAAACTGGCCAGATGTTTCTCAAGGCAATTTATAAATAATGTGAACAGGAAGGGTGCAAGCACACAGCCCTTTGGCACTCCCCTCACAAGCTTTATGACCTTGGTAGTTTCCCCATTAGGGCGGTATCTAACACTTGCAGTCACCTTATTGTGTAATTGCCTGAGAAAACAAACAGTATGATCATCCACCCCCAAACTGGACATAATATTCCACAGTATAGAACGATTTACACGGTCGAATGTGGAACTTAGGCTCATGAGTGCCAATTAAAAGCTACCCTGCTTGGCTATAGAATACTTATTAATTAACAGACATTTAAGCAATGATCCACAATGCAAAGACCAGCACGAAAACCAAACTGTAATTCTAAAAGGATATGATTCTCCTGGGCCCACGCCTCAAGATGGTCTAATACAGTCCTGTCCATAATTTTTGCTGTGAAGTCAATTCCAGATGTGTGCTGGTAACACTTATGGTCTGCTTTGTTCCCCTTATTAAAAATTGGTACAATTGTGGCTTGGGACTATGATCGTGGTGGACCAAGTTTAGCTATTCCCTTTACTACATTGATGCATTTAACATCCAAACGTTCAGGATCCCGGACCCTGCATTCACTGCTCACGATAAAAGAACCTGTAGAGACTTGTATAGTGGAATAAACATTAACAAAATGAGTGGCTCCTTATCAGGAGGAATCAAGGTATCAATACCCAGTCCGGGGAATCCCTGAAATAAGGATGGTTTCCCACCTTCCGGAAAGCTTCATTAGCTTTGAGTACTGGCTGCTAATAGGGATTCGCATGCTTTAGTTTGCATGATATTCTTTTCGCTTTCAAGGGACCTTTTCCTACAAAGGCGCACAGCCTCAGTACTCCTAGGTACTGCTTTGAGAGCATGAAGAAGATCTTTGTGTGCCTTAGAACACTGCGAGTCAAAGCACCAAGTTGCGTTGCTTAACTCTGGGTTGCATGATGATAGGGTTTCCACCACAGTTAATGGATAATTGGTTATGGTCACTAAATACATTGTCCAGTATTGCATAACCAGTATAGCGCTCATGCAATTCCTGTAAAATAATATAAAATCAAAAATGAGACAATTGCTTGTACCAGTAACAGTTGGCTTTAAAACTGGCTGCCAGGTTTGAAAGAGAAGCAAAAGCAAACTGTAAACTATATTCTATCAATAAAAGAGTATGTCGGAAATGTGTTGTGGGCTTCACTGAAGTATCTAAGAGCCACAGGATTTGCTGCTCGAAAGATAGCAATTAGTGAATATTAAAATCCCCATCCATATTATTGGCAACGGGCCATTCCACGTATCAGCAATGGTGTCAATCTCTCCACTCAAAGAATTAATAATGTCAGTGTTGGTTGGGACCAAATTGTTATTATCAAAGTAAATTAGTAAAAATGTCCTTGATCTACAATCGAGCCAGAATAGTTGAAAATGAGGTGAGAGTAGATGGAACCAAACGATCCTTCCTGGGAAATGAATTGAAAACAGGGTAAGCAACCCACCCTTGGCTACACCGGAATTAGTGGGAATTGCGGGGCTAAAATAGGAAGTAAAACCATCAAAGTATGAAGGGAGTATAGGCCAAGTTTCCTGCCAACAAATTAAATTGTAATTTCCCAAAAGACCCAGCCAGTCAGGATTACTCCACTTGATACTCAAACCCGCCACGTTCCATGAAGCAAATCTGTATGCCCAGGAGGACTGAGTTAACGGAGAAGAATTAACACTAAATGCAGGTATTGAAGAAGAGACAATATAGTTCAACGTAAATTATTTCAAAAAGACTTTAGAGAACATAAACTGATTTACATGGGAGTGCTGAGAGATAAATTCACAAACAGGTGTGAATATGTGCCCTGGGGAAGTTTTACTTTTATGTCAAAGGAAGGAATTATCCTGTGCCAGTGTAGCATATATATTTGTGAGCTGGACAGAATAGAATAGTAATGAAGGTCCCAGAGTTAAAAAAACGAGAATATCAGCAGGAGTCTATAAAAGAACCCTAGAGGCACTGCCTCAGTCGTTCTAGTACTGAAATATAAAATTAAACACGTTTAAAAGGTGTTGTACACCACCAGCATTTCTGAAATTAATTACAACACCGTCATTTTTATCAGTTTTTAGGCTATTTCCAACCCACAGCTCCCGCCGAACCATATTCATCTGCTCATACATTAACTCACTTTTTTTCGCCTGTTCTCCTCACCAACCAATGAGATACTTTATTAAGAAGCTGCTTGTGACACTGTCTGAGCTGGTCTTACCATTGGGTCCCCTTTAAGGATAGTAACGTACAGTGTTGCATCCAGGGGTAATTGGAGGGCAGATGTTTTCTCAGCCATCACCGACAAATTTATTTTCTTAACTGGATTTCCCAAAGGTGTAACATTTAAAACAGTGCCAGGTTCATTAGTGTCGGGTTACTCATAGGCTGGTACAGCTGAAGTACTAATAGGCGGAACAGTACATGACCTGTCCTTTAAGATGTGTTAGAGCCTTTTTGCCATGGTGTATGCTTACATTAAGACCCACAATACTTTACTCAATAGCTTTCAACCGCCCAATGACAGTATCCATAAACTGGGAAATCCTTCCCTCCATATTGTCCACTTTATCGTGAATCAAATCAAAATCACACTGTCTGTCTCCCCTCCCACTGCCAAAATTAACACCGGAGGAATTCACTGGGGGCTTGGGCACAGGCCTTCCTTTCCTACGTGGCGCGCATACAGAATCTTCTTTTTTTTTTGGCTGGTGGCTGCGAACAGAAAAAAATCATTTCTCAATTTAGTCCCAGTGTCATTGTCTGAATCAATAGATAGCAGTGCTTCAAGGACACTGGAATTGGCCCTTCTAGCACTAGCTGTTTTGTTACCAACAACAGGATGCGATGTGGGGATGATAGAGGGGTTTGGATTGGAGCTATTACCAGAAGCGTCAAGAGCAGTTTTCCTAGTGGTGCCCATCCTTTCTTCAACAGAGTCAATCTCTTGATGATTGTTCCCATTGCGTTAGCTACAAAATTGGCAGTGGTGGTAAGAGTCGTTGATATCCTCTTGGTCGTAGTGCAGAATGCTGTTACTAATCAAAACACAAGTGATAGATTACAGAGTCTAGAGGGGTGGCCCAGCCTGGCCTCATTCGGTCTCTGGTTTGCACAGACTGGCCCGCTCTGGGCGCAGCGGGGAATCAGAGCGCCTTATGTAGGGGCAGCTACACAGACCCCGCAGCAGGGCTAGCAGCAAGTGCAGTATGAGAAATGAGAGTTCCTGCACCACACTCAGTTATTTTCAGTGTCCTGGCTTTGAGTCAGTGTACCAGGTTTTAGGTTTGTGGACCAGGAACTGCATGTCAGGAGCCTGGATTGCCACTGATGGAGTTTTTTGGGGTGGATTTTGCTTTTGTCCCCAAAATGGTAATAGCTGTATCTGAACAGTGCTTGAAAGGATGTCAGCAGCTTTGTGTTTCCTCTTTCAGTTGAAGGCTCTTCTTCTGCACAGGGAGCACAAGGACCCCGCCCCCAGGAGGCTGCACTCCCATTATGCAGTCAATCATGAGGCAGTTAATGGAGCCCCATTGGGTGTGCAGTGCAGTCACACAGAGCACTGAAGTCAAAAGAGTCTCTGTGTGCTGGAGACACCGCTTGTATAAGTAATCTGATGTGGGAGTGGTGCACGGAAAAGGGGAATACGAGGAGCCTGAGTCTGTGCTAGCTTAACTCCCTTTCATTGCTGATGCTGGTTTCAATCCTGGTGACAGACTGACTTGCATTGCTGGTTTTTTGTCATTCCTTTTTGGGGATTTTAATCCAATAAGTTGGTGGTGATGAAGTGAGAAATGTCTTGCCTGGTTCTGTTCTTCTTGTGACCCCACAGCAGGAATCCTTTCAGCCAGGACAATGTACGCCTCAATAGGGGAGGCAGGGATGGAGATAGACATGACCGGCTCAGCGCTGCTTCTCTCCGGGCACCCAGAACTGGTTCTCGCTGCAGTGCCTCAGCTTCCTCCTCTCCAGAGACTGGCCAGCGTTGGTGCTTCTGTGAAGTGGGTGGCATCTTCTCGCCAACACAAAGGGGCCTTCGATCAGCCGGTCTTGCTCTCCAGGGGCTCACCAGAGATCTGCAGTCCAGAGCCAGCAGTGCTTCTTGGCGACTACACATGTGGGGAAAGGCCGACCGCCACCTTCAAAATCAGATTTGGTCTATCCCTACCTGCAGACCAATCTTTCAAATATCACACATAACTTTGTACTGATTTATTTCTTTTGGATGAGCATGGTACCCATAAACCATATAAAGTTGTATGGGTAACTTTGAATAAAGGAAGTATTTCACCTCGGTTACTGTGTGACACGATAACAAAACTCTTGCTTCACTCTAGTTGTCTAGTTGATGTCACTCAGAACACCATGGTGAAAAAACCTCTGATTTTCAGTTTCCCATCTATAACTTTTTATTTTTTTTCCATGACGTGCTGTCTGTCATGCTGTAACAAACAATGAGGTTCTGGAAAAATGTGTCTCAACTGCAGAGTGTTCATAATTATACTGGTGAGGATATCTGTGTTTTGCCATCACCGTAAAAGGGATTTATTGCTAGTGTACTTACAAGGGGATTTAGAATGGCGTGTCAGCCATCTTGTTTTGTAAGGCACCATAGGCCATTGCACATGAAACTGGGAATATTGCAATATTAGCACAAGGAATTTTTTCATTGATATATTTACATATGGAATGTGGTAAAATTCCTTGCTTGACAAATCTCGATGCTGTTCAGTGTGAGGTGCACAAACCATGTTCGCTGTATATATAGCAGCAAGACAGGTAACTGTGCATACATACGCATTGATATATTTTGCTTCGTTAGCATGTTGCACCCACTGACTATTCTGCAGTTAATACCAGTGATGGTGTAATGAACACTGCATTGGCTATCCATGAAATAACTTTGTGTTCTAACTTCTAAACATGAGAAAACCTAGCGTGGCCAACCGTGCTCGTTGATGCACTGATTGTTGCATGATGTTTCTTGTCCTTTTAAAAAAAACTGAGACTCTGCCTTTACTGACCAGCATTGGATTGTCTTCACACTATAACATTAAATAACATATTGCTTTTGGTACTTCTGCATATATTTCATAGATGGGTATGTACATATTTACACAAAAATGTATTCTACAGGTGCAGAGGGATTCTGTGTAGAACATGAATATCAAAGGGCGCAATCTAGTAGGCATTTTTGCAAAGTCTAATTATTTAAGTAATTAATGCCCATATATATTAATCGAAGTATATTTTTTGCTAGGATGTAGTGTCCTCTCTGGAGCAACAGTTTAGTCCGATGCTGCAAGCTGAGTTCTCTGTGCTGGTTGATGTGCTGTACAGTCCAGAGTGTCTGTTTCCAGATGGGTCTGATGCTAGGATAAGATGTGGTGCCTTCATGTTCAAGTAAGCCATATTTTCAGATATATTTTTCTACCCTGAGCAATTTATGTGTTTTTGTTTAAGATTAAGCATACTAAAATCGCAGGGCAGTTGCCACATTAATTATTCGATACGTTTTAACTCCACTTCTTCCTTAATTGCTGTTAATGCAGTCCGGTTTAGGCAACTGTGTTCCTATTTTGGGGTTTGGCCATGCATATTTGGTCTATCTTCATATAATAAAACATATTGTTGCTCGCCTTATGACTATAAAGTAGAAGTGGAAATACAGTTCCCTGCTATTGTGAACACTGGTCTCGAGCTTCCATATGGGAACATTTATAAGCCAATATAATCAGGCTCTCTGAAGAAGTAAACTGCATTTTAAGTGCTAGTATCTCAAATCTGTCTATGGCTTACCTTTTGAGCTTGTGAGTGCCCCTGGTGCAATGCTATATGCCTGTGTAGCTTATAGACCTAAGGAACATGTTTGCATTTCATTCGTTTTTATAGAATTTAGACATCGGGGTGAGTTGATAAAAGAAAAAGCATTAGCACATCTATTAACTGATTGAACAACAGTGAGGTAAAACATCATGGCTCTCTTTGGTCTATGATGGAAGAGTGCACCCATTTTACAAAAGGATCTTGACTCGTAGGAATCAAATAGCATATGTATACTTTTAGATTGTAGAGACTCATACATAAACCACAACCTCTCTGCTTAAAAATTGACCCATGATACTGAACAGTAAAAATCATTTTCAGATAGACATCACATAGGATGATGATCTTGCAACTAAGCTGCCTCAGTGCTGCATATGTTGTTTGAAGCTGGTAAACCAAAGCACTTATATTTTCTGTTGGAAAATAAGTTCCAACCCATTTAACCTCCTGGATTTTTTGCTTTTGGACTACCTGGTTTTTGGACTTTATTGTGGGTCTCGCTAACTGAGTGTTACTCACTGTAATCTCTGTTAAAATTGATTGAGAGTTCTAGCTTCCACTGTCTGCCTTTTAAAAGCAGGTCTGCTCTGTGCAGCTGGGTTAAAAGGCCCTGAGTTGAGTGCATGTGTGCACACGTGTGCAGGCTGAGCAAGTGGACTACTATCCAGCTCAGCCCAGTATCTGCTCACAGGTAGCCTGTCGAAGAAGGGACCCTTCACGTATTGGTGCTGACCTGGTGTAGTCCTTATATTTTGAATGGGCACAAGTGTACTGTAAGCCTGTAGTAGTTAACTGAAAAAGGTGTGTGCTTTATTGTGTTGTACATTTTGGCCAAAAGCTGCACAAAAATGCACTTTCTGCTGGGCCAACTTAATTACACTGCTGGCCAGCTGGAGGATCAAAGGTCTCCCCACACAGTAGTGCCACTTGCGGTTCCTGGGAAAGTAAAGGGTGGGGCCAGAATCCTCATGTGATAATTACTTTTTAAACTGCACCAACCCTGAGTAGGCTTATCTCAAGAAAAATAAATGGGTGAAAGCCACACCTCTTGAGTGCTCCCTTTGAGGTTTTATAGGGAAGGTGCCAGGCAGAGGCATGGTTGCAGGCTCTCAGAGAGGTGTTTTAACAGACCACTTTATCTTGAAATGTCCCAAAATGCTGTGCAGTAGGGTTGTGACAGGTGAAGTATCATCCTAGGATTGGAAAAAGGTCCATATCTTTTTGAACTTTCCATTCCCACTTAAAAACCTCTGCACGGGGGGAGAAATTGAAGAGAGGAAGTGCGGTTTAGCAGGACCCTGAAGAAGACCGGACTTATGTCTAGGATGCTGGATCACCCTGGACTTAACCTGGATGTGGATTTCTCTCTCTCCAGGGCCAGTGGTGCTCGCCCCTTTCCACTTTGAGGGACAAGAGAGGGATGGGCATGGTGGGGAATATGGAGGAGACGGGTTGTGCTGAAACGTCTGAGGACATGGTCTGCAGAGTGCCCCCTACTTTCTGCTTTAACACAGGTGCTCTTCAAGTGGCCATTGAGGTTTTTGGACCAGAAAGGAGGAAACTCTGCCTGAAGGTGCTGCCAGAGGTGACCCCAAGCTTAGAAGAACACAAGGTGCTGGATAGAGGACAGGTCCAGTGTGTGGAGCTGAAGTATAGCAAAAGCAATCTCCCCAAAGGAATATACAAATTTGGAGGCCCGGTGGCCTGAAGAAATCAATCCTGGTGGATACAGCCTTCCATCAAGAGCAAAGCAAGGACTTCCCTATCGAAATTGGCTCACCGGGGTCCCAGAAAACAAAGGGAGAAGTGTGGTGCCCCTCAGGGAACAGAATCCTGCCCGGACCCAATTCAATTCAAAAACTTTATTCGGCTCTTAAAAGTAAAACAGCCATAAAAGTACACACAATATAATACATTTAAAAATTTTGCACATTTTAAAAATACCAATTGGTTAAAACAATTCATTTCTAGTTTATAGCACAATGCTTTTCCTTGCATTAATCGATTTTAAAATAAACAGAGCAGAATTATAGCATGTTAGAGGATCCTCTAGAGTAACCAGAAATGTCATTGCAATTTTGTGGGACCTGATATTATGGGCAACAAACAGAGGCTTAAGATAAAAATATCTAAAATTACAGTAAAATTTACAGAATAATAGAAAGTGCAGCGTGCTTTGTTTACTCTTATTGTCACACGGACATGGTATTGAATCTGGGGGACTTGATTTCTTTTTAGGAAATGCGACAGAATAGTGTACAATACCACATCTCAATCTCTGTAAAACGAAGCGATGCTGTGCATAAGTCACGTGTGGCAGATAGCTCCCTCTTCTAACTTAAAAGATTTATATAACACCACCGTTGGTTTATTTGAGTCTGATTTTGCTCTGAGATTCTGTCTTTGTAAAAAGAAGGAATCTTTGATCTCTTTCTTTGTAATGGTCAATATTTTTCCAGGATCCGACCATACAGACATATTGAACAGGGTCCCCAAAGTGGCACTGATATAAAACAACCAAGGAATTTTCAGAGCGTCATCCAAATTTAAACAATCTAAAATAATTGACCTAGTAAAAGCCGTCTCTTCCTGTCTCCAGATTGATGCCCATAATAACAGTGGCCCGGCCATCAGGGTATACCCCAAAAATTGCAACCCCACCTCATGGTGTATGATGGTATTTGATACGAATGAGGGTAAAAACAGCAGGCATTTTAAGAAGCAATTTTCTTCCGTTTGCAGTGCCATACTATTGGTGTAGCCCCAAAGACCCGCCCCATATATGGCGGTACCTACTCCTTTAGCTTTATAAATAGTTACCATCTCCTTGATTGGTCGGTTACCTAATTTAGCAGCAAATTTAAAAATCCCTTGGTTAGCCCTACTCATTTTTAGGTCTTGCGCCTAGCGGTGCACTGCGCAGCAGTGCTCGCGCAGCGCGAGACATTTAGTAGGTAAAACGGAGAATCGAAGCTGACCTAGGAATCGCACACGCCCGTGCGTGTGCGATTTCTTTTGTGCTACGCGATTGGCCTTTGCATGCGTCTTTTTATAAAAGACTGCACTCAATTGGCCAAAGGCAGGCGCATTTCTCCGCCCATGGCCTATTGGTGTCTATTACGCGCTTGGTGCGCGTAATAGACACCAATAGGCCATGGGAGGAGCAGCAGCGCGCGTTCGCCTCGCTGCCGCGCTCCCTCCCCCGCTCCCTCCCCCGCTCCTGTGCACGCTCGCACGCTCACGGCGTGTCTTTCACTTTGCGCCCGGCGAATGCTTTTTTTATTTAATTGCATTTTACTCGCGCCTCCAAGACCAGCTCCGCCGGCCCGACCAAGCCCCCCGCCAAGAGGAAACATGGGCACTGTAAGTGAGCGCCCAGAAAGCGGCGTCGCGCCAGCCGCGGGGCGGGCAGCACCAGCGGGGCGACCAGCACGAAACGAGCAGCACCACCAGCAGCGGCGGCAGCAGTGGCCGGACCAGCCCCCTAGTAAGCCCGCTGGCCCCGCTACCTACCTGCACCTGGGCCGCTCCCTGGGAGGCGGACACCCCGCGCCTCTTTTGTGTAAAAGGTAAAAAAGCTCTTTTGGTTCTACTTTTTATATTCCAATCCATCTCAGATTGTTAAAGGAAGGGACACTAAATGCATGCTGCCTCGCGCCTACAAAATGATGCAGTGGCCACGTCATAGTGCTTTTTCTTCTTTTTTTTTCTTTTACTTTTAGCCATGCTGCACACCAGCCACTGTGCTGTACATCACGGTTAAAACAATTGACAGATCAAATTGGTCTCATAGGCGAGACTTATTGGCTTTGCAAATGACTGTTAAATATACCAACTAAGCTTACCTCCCTTTTCTTTTAAAATGCTGTCACTTTGAGAAATGTACACGTCCTATTACCTTCGAGTATGTGATAAAGATACGTAGGCGCGTTTTGGTATAGCTTACACAGTTAGGAGCCTGATCAGGTTTTGGCACCTGAGCTTAATGGAAGCTCTATTAAGAATTTGGTGATTCTGGCTCACACAAGGCCTAGTGAGCCTGTGTCTTGAAGAACAGTCTACTGCCCCTGAGATGAGATTTCAGTGACAAGCCCCACTAATCTAGGCATTGTTCCTTCTTTTACCCTCTGAGACTTATAGGGCGAAAATCCTCCAGTCAGAGGTCAGCACTTCTGTCCCAAGGTGGTCCCTGGGCACGGTGAGCCCCAGGTCCCAGCCTCAGGACTGGCAGATCTGCCCTTCTTAACAGACAAGTGTGATGTGTGCTTTCATTTCACCTTCGGACACTTGCTAAAACCTGATTGTGAAGGACCTTCCTTGCAGGCAGCAATAAGACACCATGTTTCTTCATATTAGTTTCTGGAATGTAAATCAGTCTCCAGAGTCCATTTTTACACAATCCCTGATGGTTTGTCTTGATGCTCCACTGCTTCAGTCCTGTGTCCTTTCTACTGGAAACTGCTGCACTACAAATCATTAAACAGAATAAAATTAAAATATAACTTGGCTCAGCCTGCCCACTGATCTCCGAAGAGATAGCGGAGGTGTGTGGTGGACTTCCTGGTCCCAAATCCACATCTCCAGGTCTGAATCAATCCATGCACCTAGTTTTTTATAGCACTCATTTGCAATGCAATAGGTCTCGCATTTGCGAGAGTTTCAGCTATTGGCATTGTAAAAGACAATGCCTTTTATTTGTTTTAAAAACCACATAAATAAAAGGCATTGTCATTTACAATGCCTATAGCTCAAACTCTAATAAATGCGAGACCTATTGCATTGAAAATGCTTGTTGCTCTTGTATTTACAATGTGTTGGGTCCATGAACCATTTCCTGAGAATAGGATACCAAGGTAGCAGAAGGAGTTTACTGTATATATTGGGGTTCTAGCAATAAAAAAGGTTTTACAGGATTTCTGTTTGGCCCCACAAATCATGGTGAATGTTTTCAGTTTATTAATTACCATCCTCCTTTGCTTCATGAAATCTGAAAAACCATCCATCAATCTTTGGAGGCCTACTGGAGTCCGTGCCAATAGTACTGCGTCGTCCCCATATAGCAGTACAGGTATCGGACGACCGGCCACCCTCGGAGTATCAGCCTGTATTTTTTGTAAATAGATGTCAACCTCATTAATAAAAAGGGAGAATAAAATTGGTGCCAGCACGCATCCTTGCCGTATACCCCGTTCTACTTTAAATTTGGGTCAGCATTCGGCCTGGAGATCAAAACGGACCTGACTAGTTAATTTTTCATATAGGTGGGAAAGGAAGCCAATAATCGCCCTAGGGGCTCCCAGGAAGGTCAGAGTTTGCCAAAGTAAATTGTGGTCAACTAAATCAAAAGCATTACTCAAATCGGCAAAGCATAAATATATAGTACCTGTCTTTGCCCTAGTGTATTCACTGATGAGTAGCTCCAAATTAAGGCATTGTTCAATTGTCCCCAGGCGTTTTCTAAACCCATACTGCAAAGGTGTTAAGACAGAGTACTCCTCGGCCCATTCCTCCAGCCGTTTTAGTAAAACCCTACTCATGACTTTTAGGGAGGTATCTAGGAGGGAAATCGGGCGATAATTTTTTGGGTCGGTTTTGTCCCCTTTCTTATATATCGGGACAATAATAAACTCGCCCCATGTTTGTGGTGTTGTGTCCGTTACAGCTGAGTTAAGCACTCTTAAAATAGGTCCCCATAATTTAGGTTCAGATTTAAAAACATCAACTGGGACTCCATCAGGACCTGGTGCCCGACCCCCCCGCACTCTCCTGGATGGCCTGGAGAACTTCTTCACAGGTAATGTCCAGGTCGTAGGACCTCCCTTCATGGGGCTCCTGATCTGATCCCCCCGGCATCTTATTGCTAAAAATTCCAGTGAAATGTGTCACCCATTTATCTGTCGGGATAAAGGAACAAAAATCTGGGATTTCATCATTCTTTAGAAATGGAGCATTTACTGTATCCCAGAAAAGTTTGTTATTCCTGGTTTCTGAGGAAATGATCAAATTTTCCCATGCTTCTTCCTGTAATTCCTTTTTCCGGGCTGCTAAGACTGTTTTATACTCTTGTCGTAGGGATTTAATCGCCAGTGTGTCTCGCGGTGTTTTGGACAGTGCATACTTTAGCACCTGTAATGCTTTGGTGCAGGCACCGTCGAACCACCCCTTTTTATTTTTGGGTATTTTATCAATCTGCCTAGTTTAAAGTGATTTAATAAGCGTGGTAATACTGCTGTAGTATCCTACTTGGGTCAACACCTGTCCACTTTACTCTAATACCATTGGTCCTAAAAGGAGTGATATGGTCAGCTAAATCAAATACTTCACTCCTGGAGCCCCAAAAAAGAAAGGATAGGGCGAGTAAATTATGATCACTTAAAATAGAGGGAACAACGATAGGTTTGCCACACCTTGGTATATCCGAGGTAGACACTAATATATGATCAATTATAGAGTACATATTTCTCCCTATAAAAGTTGGAAATATGACCCCATTGTGTCCACAGCCTCCTCTAAGTAGCTGGAGATCGTAATTTGATATCATCCGGTTTAGAGCTTCTCTGTACTCGTTATGGCAAAAGTGATCAATTCCCTCCCCGTCACCATGGGTGGGGCTGCATACCTGAATGTTGGGCATATCACATACCTGTATATTAAAATCTCCTTCCCACAGCAGAACAAAATCAGTGCTAATTAAAGCTAAAAATATTTCCAGTGCCCGGTCAAGGGCTGTTACCACGTTAATACGTGTCGAATCAAAAATTTTATTATAAAAATTCACTAAAATAAGATCTTTCCCTCCCTTTTTACTTAGCCATAAGATCTGTGCATGAGGTTCTACTAATGTAACTTTTTTAACCCTTACAGAAATTCTATTAGAAATTAGTGTCTGTAGACCCCCTTTTGCTCGGCCTGCTTGTGAACCAACGGCTGGTAAAAAATAGGAGGAATATCCGTCAATGTGTACGGGATTTATGCACCAGGTTTCCTGTAGGCATATAATATCATAACTGGATATGAAATTAACCCAGTCAATATTCTCAACCTTATTTATCAGCCCATTCGCATTCCAGGTTGCGAATTCAAACCCTTCCCTAGGGAGTTGTCCTATCAGCCCAGTTTCTATTGCACTGACTCTGGGGGGATCTTTATCAGGTACCTCGCATACCTCCACTGCCTCGGATGCCATAGTTTCCGCCCACCCACCCATGGAGGGAGCCTCTATTATGTGTGTGCTATCCCTGGGCTCTGGTTTATTTGGCTGACTATCTATATCAGACAAAATGGGTGACCCTTTCTGGTAGCTCTTTGGGTCCTTAACATGGGCTTGGTTGAGTCAGTCATTATCGTCTAGTCTACTCAGCATTTCGTATCTATTGGGGGCAGCAAAATCCTGAACATATTGTGGAAATGAACTTGTAGTGTTCCTCCATCTCTGAATATTTGGTACACCCCTTTGATGCTGCTCCCGTCCCCTCAAATGGCAGTAAAAATGCCCTAGAGGGAGTATACTCCTAGTCTATCTATATTTAGCGCCCTGGTCGCTTTATGGATACTGCCAGCTGTTCTTGGACTGCTAAAATTAATTATTATACAATCACCAGACAAATCTTTTTCCAGTGTGCCAATCCACCCCACTCTTCTGGTAAACAGAATTTCCTGTGCTCTATTTAGGGTGAATAGGTGCCTAGAATTTAGCCAGTGAACTACCTTATTTTTCAAACACTCCGTTGTTTCAATAACACCAGGCTTCAAGTGGGGGTACATTAACTAACACTGCCACATACGGGCAGCTAGCAGGTGGTAGGTTAACAGTGAGTATCTCTTGGGCGGACACATTGGTATTATAAGTTTCTTTATTTATAGTTGATTGATTTATGTTTGGGTCGCGATTACTAGTAGGTTTACTTAAAGGCTCTTGTTTATCCATATTCGTCAACCCCTCTTGTCTCGGGTAATTTAAGGTTTCGGTATGGGTGGATATGCGGGCTATATCACTACTCATACCGGTACTTATTTGTGGCACCTGATTCATATACATTTGGCTCTGATCGGTATACTTTTTCAGGCCCTCCTCTACTTTGGACAGCCTTTCTCTAAGTAGGTTTAATAGACTACAACCGTAGTTAATTTATCCCAGAAAGGTGCCCATATTTGGTTCTCTAAATTGCTTGGACCTATATTGTTCGAGCCACTCCCTTGTTCCCCTCCCCCCAACGGGATCATTTCCTCAGGGCTTTTCGAGACAACAGATATATCAACTTGCGTCTTCCTTTTACGTTTGGCTACAGGCTTACAAGCAATATTAGAGGTTTTTGTGGCTTGTAAAGGTAGAAGTCCTGAGGCATCAGGAGTGGGGCCCCGATCTGGTACAGTTATTGTCAATATTTTGCCCACAACTTCGCTAGAGCATCCAGCGCTCTGAGAATCATGAATGCTGCCTATATTGGCTGTCCCCTCGGTAGATGTTACCAATTGTGAATCTCCGGTTTGGACTGTTATAGTGAGCGACATACGCCGTTCTGCCAAATCAATTTCTTTGTTCAGAGCCCCAACTGCTCGTGCTAGAAGGGTGTCTATGGTAGTTCGTTTGGCGGGCTGCTCAGTTGATGGCTTTGCACCCCCCACCTTCCGTTTGCCCATATTGCTTATGATGTTATTATTGGGTCTTATATGGGGGATTAAAGACCCGTCATACACACAAGCCAAATCAAGAGGAATGAAAGAAAAATAAACGGGCTTACTCCTCTCTCCGCTCGCTCCTTTCGTGATGCCTCCTGGTTGTTCTCAGACCGCAATGCAAATATATTAGTATTCCAATGACCGTCCCTCACTGGGAAATGAAGCCAAGGGACCTGGCCCAGCCCAGCCTTATCCAGCCTCGGACGGGCACAGACGGGCCCGCCCTTGGCCCGGGCATGTCCCGCGCTGCGGGAGCCCGCAGCCGGTTTTGTAGCGCCTCCTGGCGCAGTGCAGTGACTGAGGCGGCTGCACGCCACAAAGAATGCTGGTGCTTGTGGTCCCCCCGGTCTCCGGTCCAGCAGGGGTGGAAAGGGCAAGCAAACAAGCAGAAAGCGGGTCCCGCACTGCAGGAGCCCGCGGCCGGTTTTCAAGCGCCTCCTGGCTCAGTGCAGTGACTGAGGCGGCTGCACGCCGCAAAGAATGCTGGTGCTTGTGGTCCCCCCGGTCTCCGGTCCAGCAGGGGTGGAAAGGGCAAGCAAACAAGCAGAAAGCGGGTCCCGCACTGCAGGAGCCCGCGGCCGATTTTGTAGCGCCTCCTGGCGCAGTGCAGTGACGGAGGCGGCTGCACGCCGCGAAGAATGCTGGTGCTTGTGGTCCCCACGGTCTCTGGTCAAGCAGGGGTGGAAAGGGCAAGCAAACAAGCAGAAAGCGGGTCCCGGGACCCAAATAGCTACTCCCTTTAAGGATCTCTAGGATTTCCCCTTAGCAGTCTAACGGCCCCGGGGTATGTGGTATACAGGGAAATGAAGGATCACAGGCGCCTAGCATGGAGCCCCTTCCCCACCAGTGAATTCAGCCCCGGGAGCTCACGCAGAAGAAGGAACACCAGAAAGCATGGAGTGCCACCATGCTTGTATACAAAGATGTCATCGGGGTGGCCCACCTCCCTGAGGATTGAGGCAGACGAAGGCGCGCCACCACATTCCTAAAGTATTTGCTACAGGGAGTCCCAACCCGAGAGCATCTGGCTGTACTACCTCCTGCTCTCCCTGCCTGGTTCTAAGAGTATGAGGAGGTGAAACCCAACAGAACAGATGGGAAAGAGAAATGTTGACGCTGCACCAGCACAGGTGAGAGTTAGCTGGATGAGGAGCCAGACGGTGTGGTGTGGGCTCCATGCGGCCCCCTGATGAGACCATCCAGGGCCCCATACTATGGGCAGGGGTACTCGCATTTAAACAAAAAAAGGAAGGAAAGGATCAAAAATAATGTCATAAGGCCATAAATAAAAATAAAGGAGAAAGCAAGGCTGTGGGGCTTTGCATCACACCCTAACCTCCTCTGATCAATCAGCTGGGGCTGAGGAGTGCTCAATAATCCCATGCAAGGGCTTTAAATATTTGCATAAGGTTGATGATGATGGCCCAGGAGAGGTACAGGCATCACCAGTGAGTGAAAGTGCATTTTGGGTGTTTTCTGGAGGCCAGTCACTTCTCAGGAAGCCTTTCCTGATTTTTTAAAAATGATACCTTATGTCTCCCAGGTCCCTAGATTTATGACCTGGAAAGGCTTTTCTGGAGCTGGCGCTTTCATCCCCAAAGGCCCTGCAGTGCAGGGACCCCTGTTTGTGGGTCTTATAGCTGCTTGTAGCATGTGTAAAAGTAGAAAACAAACTGATGCACAGTTATTGAAAACTAAATTGCTCATTTTTGACAGTGGTAAAGTTAACAGTGAATCATTACATGTATAAATGAAGGTCAGTAAAATGCTTTATTGACTGTCAGAAGGTTAACAGCGAGTCATTACAGGCCATAATAAATGCCATTGTAAGATGGTACCATTCCTAGTGAATTTAATGGCGCTGCATTGGTTTATTATGACCTGTTACTGGTTTCATTAATGCTGTGACATCCTGACAAAAGTAAGCAGACCTGAATTTTGAGGACTATATCCTATTGTATTGTGTCAAGTATACGTGGGGTGAATTGAGGTTATAGGATTCAGGGCTCGCTAGGGGTATTCACTGTTAGGGGGTGTGTCGCCAGCATGTAGATATTTGTATATTAATGCATAGTATTGAATAGTGTGGAGTAAGAAAGTATTATCTTTATTATCCTTTTTATAACTAAAAGCACGGACTATACAATGATTTATTGGGTGTTTGTTGCATGCCTGTGGGCTGGAGTACTAGCCCACACCACCTTCCCAGAGTAAGCCTTGGACTGCTCTGTTACTTTGAGAGAGGGAAGTGCTACAACAGGTACTTGGTTTCCATTAGCCAGAACGTTGCAAACGTATACCTTGAAAAGGACCCACATCCTTTCCAAGTAAAAAACCCTCTTTCTTTCATTTTCATTTTGAAATGTGATTGAATTCTTAAGTGTTGCCGCACATGGAGAGACAGGGTCTCATAGTGCGTAAAGGCACTGCAGCAGACCACAGACACACAACATCATAGTCCGACTAGGAGACATACACTAACATACTTTAGCCCCTTGGATGTAACATTGGGAGTTAGCCAGAAAATTAGACTGCTCCATTTATAGTCCTACAAAGGGAGCACAATGTGCTGCCAGTTCTAATGTCCCCCTCGTGTGATATGGGCCCAACCTAGCCTAAGGGCAAGAGCTGATCGAAATATGAGCCCTACACAAGCAGGCGTTGCCTCTGACCTGAAAGCAACTATGAAACAAGCATTTGCAATGCAATCGGTCTCGCATTTGTGAAAGTTAAAGCTATTGATCATGTAAATGACGATGTTTTTTACTTATTTTTTTTTCTTTGCAGAGGAGTAGATGTATGTTTTTAAGTACACTTTAGTTTGTCCTGTTTTGAGCGTCGATTTTGCAACGGACCCCACTATTGTTAAAATGCAATTACAGTATAATTACAATAGGTACGGAAATCGGAGCTCAAGAGGTTTGCCCAGAATGACGCAGTGTGTGCAAGTGGAACAAGCGTTAAATGTTTTCCTTTATGAGTGGGGAAAATCGGGGAAGAGCACCATATTAAAAACGGTTCTTCACTTTGTTGCTGTCATAATCATATCCAACATTACATTATCCAGTTGGATTATGCAAAGAGAGCTGGATGCCAAATGATGATTCTTGCAAGAGAGTGGGCACACGGACCCTGCGCTGCTAACGCACACTTTGCTCAACAGCCTGCTACACAGATCTCAATGTACCTTGCAGGTTACAGTTGTATTTTGCAGCAGAGTCCACTGAGGCATTCATCTTTCAGAGAGCGATACAGTAGGTACTGTTATGTGGAGCAGTTATAAAGTTGCTGGAGTACCACATATTATGATGCAGGCGGTGACCCACATGGAACGCACAGTGCCTGCCAAGCAGTGTACCATGGACAGAACAATAGTTGGTTCCCAGAGCTGCGCAGATGCAGGATGCTGTCCTGTGCCCGCACATACACCACCACAGCCAAGGCTTGGAGGAAGCTGGTGCTGGAAAGGCCCTTCTCAGCTCAGAAGCTGCTTGTTTGTTCACTACTCTGAGAAAGGGAGAAGAGAAGCTGGAAATATAAAATTGCGCAGGAAAAATGTTCGCCTCTCTGGATGACATCCATCGACTGTATACATAAAATATGCCAGTAAACTACAATTTAAAAAATGCGCCAGCGTTCACCGCGTCATAGTGGTTTTTTTTTTAAAGCAAAAACAAACAAGAAACGCTGGGTGGGAGGGGGAGTGGCGAGGAGTGAAGATGGGGGAAGCAACAATAAGACAAAAGAAACACCATGATCGACTCCTGTGGATCGATCTCCACGACCTCCACCCGCTGCTTTGCAGCTTTGGCTTCCACTGTCTTGTGTCTGTTCTTGGTGGTTTGTGCTCCAAATCAGACATGGTGTTTGGGAAGCGGACGGCAAAATATAAAATGTTTAAGTGCTGTCGTCCCGTGTGCCGCAAAGCATGGGGAATATCAATTATGGATGAGGAGATATGACAAAGCATTCAGTTAGCCCGACCGAGCCCAAAGTGAGAGGACCCATATGCCTGCCACGTGCGAAAAGAAGACTTGGCAAAATAAACGCAAAAGTAAACTATAGACAATAAAACTTTGCAGTTTTCCAATAGTTTTGTTGTTAAAAATTACAAATGGTAATACTTTGTACTGAATGTGAGGCACTGGGATGTCCGCTGCAGCCGACTAGCTGCAGACCTATCTGCGGACCGAGTGAGGCAGATGGTAGTTCCAGGAGGCCTGCACGGAGCATGGTCGGACCACTGGCGGGCTGTTTCTGCTTAATTTCTGCTCGGAGGGTGAAGAAGGGCTGATAACGTGACAGCAGAAAGGAATTAAATAAAACAGTGGTGGGCGGAAAACAATTAATCAAAACAGGGACTGGCTTGGCAAAGACAGCTTGGGGAATGGGTTTAGGTACCAGAAATAGTACCTGCATCAAAGCGGATGGCCACTAATTGAGGGGAATTAATCTGTAGTTGAGCGGTGCTGCTGAGCTACAAACAGAAGTGATGTATCGGGTGCGGGAACCAATAAGAAGGCAGCAAAGAAGAGTGGCGCTGGAGTCAACCTATGGTAAGTAGCAGGTGGGATCAAAGCCCTTTTAGTGATTACGGCATGCCTTGCTGCAGCGCATGCGCGCTGTCATGCTCGACCTAAAAATGGCTGCATTCTTCTCTGGTGCTCGCACAGCCTCTTCTGAAGCAACTAGTTGAGAAACGTCTCAAAAACAACTCAAAGTCAACATGTGGAGAGATAGATTTCTTCTGACCAGAAGCTGGACATTTGTTGGTGCATACAGCAGATCTTGTTTGGTTCTCTTTTTTTAAAGAAGAATTATTTATCAGATCCAGGATCTCTGCATCCCAGCAGCACTTTCTGATCCCACTGGGAAAACCCTTGACAGTGAACTGCGCTGGACAGATTGGTATTGGATGGAGTTGAAAGGTGGAGGGGGGACTCCTTACCCTTAAAGTTGTCACTTGCCATATTGAATTGTAGAAGGCAAAGCACACAAAGACTTCCCATGCCAAGAGGCACAGGTCCTTCATCACTGCATAGGTAAATATGGATGTGGGGTCTGTGGGAACCTATTAAAGATCGGTTTGGGGTTATGTGCCAATAGTATAATAGTTTCTCTTTTAAAAGCCCTTGCTTTCTTCACTGGTACTTCAGAACCTGTTTGGACTCTTTCCCCCCCTATCTGCTGCATGAAAATCTACTCCCTGACACAAAAACATATGAAGAGTTTTGATCCTAGCTGTGAACCTTTCCAACTGAAAATGGTTTGGACATTTATGTTTATTTTATTAACTGTATTTTATTAAGTTGCATAGTTACACAAAACACCTTCTTGTATGATTTTTCTGCTTTAACCTTGGCAACAAAAATGAGCCAAATAACGAGCAAATGCAGGAGCAATCATAAGGGTTGTATCAGTTTGTACCTCAGATGTTGGCAGTGGATGATGTTGGTGTCTTCACTGGAGAAACGTTCACACTTGCTACATTAAATAAAATGAAACATAGTCTGTTTTCAAAAGAGAAAACGGAAGCCCATCAAGCACTATATATCGTCCGTCATATTTTGGAGACTGAAACAATGAAACATCTTTCTTTGTTTCTGCCCTGAATCGCTTGCTTAAGATGTCCACTGCATCATGAAACCTCATTTAAAAAAAGCTGTCAGGGTTCAGAGATTCTTGGTATGCAAATATCAGTTAATATAATGAATGTTTGATTGAAAAATGTAACATATTTGCCATTGTGAGTATTCTCTTGGCAATAAAACTGAAAACATATTCAAAGGTAGGCCAGTACAAGCCACTTTTAGCACATCCTTCAATGTAAGATATTGTCTTTCAGTCCAACAGAGATTGAGATAGGATGGGCACAGGTTTTGCCTGCTTTTTTTCTGGGCTGATGTACTACTGAGTACATTTACCTTCATGAACTTCATGTGATTGCTTTAATTGATGCTTGGAAATAACTGCATAAAGAGCATCTGCATGTGCGGCCATGGAGACAAGGACAGCTAGAAGCATCATTAAGGTCAGTGTTAAAGTGATGAATTTTCCCAAAGAGGCAGAGGTTTCTGTGCCTGACCACAACTCGCTTATGGAAAATAGAAGCTAAAACAACACCAAGGGAATCCACTACCAAATTATGGATCCAGTGTATGTCATGGGTTAGAAGGACACAGCTCTGCAAAGTTCCCATTGAAAATTGATCTTTGCACTGTTTACCATGCAGCACTTCAGCCATCTGATAATTGTTGATTTACAGACAGACTGGAAAATTGGACCACCCCAGTGCTTACAACATTATGCCTTAGTACCATTTGTTGTAATGCATCTAGCTGTGGCACTTAAGCTAAGGTGGCCTAACATGATATATTAGAGGACAAAGGCATTTAAAGAGGAGTGACAAATGGAACCTAAATTGAGCTTATACAGATCTAAAAATAAACTAATACATTTTGATCTTAAAGCTGTGGTCCTGATTAAAAAGGAGCAAACAAAAAACCATAGAGATACAAGTTCCAACACTGCACATATTGGTTCAGTCAATCCTGTCTCAGCAAAAAAATTACAAAAAAAACATGAAATTTTTATAAAACTATCCTTTTTTGTTCCTTATTTTGATGCAGGATTTTGAAGTGTGTTTTTGAGAGGACTGAAGGATTTCCCAGTCTCACCTGCTTTATCTTAATTTCCGCAGTACTGTGCTGCTCCAACCTGTAGTGCCAGCTTCACTGGCTACATGAACTGTGGAATGCCAGTCACCTGTGGGGTATTCGAGAAAATAGCGGCCTTCACTTGCCACTTTGCATTCTCCCATGGTGCCAACACTTTTAGATGCAGTAGTATGAGCCTGAATGCATGAAATGAGCTGAACAGCAAGCTGCAGTTACAGACGCCACAGGGCACTTTTAAGATGAGTAGGAGGAATGGCAGGTTGGCTGGATTCCACCAGCAAGAGTTCATATTGTGTGCTGGAAAATGCTTTGCCAAATCAAAAATACAAACAAAAAAATAAACTCTTTCTATATCAAGTTAATATTTTCATTGTCTCTGAAAATAAAAACAATGAGCCCTCAGCCCATGGTGACCACCACCCAGAAGTCAATAACCGCTGGTTGGCTGCATTCACTTGATTGTGCTTTTTGTATCAATCAATCTTTTACTGCTTTTACATTTGGAAAACACAGTGATAGAAATATAGAAACGCTGTTAAGAACCTGCATATTTTTTTCAAAATTAAGAATGTTTCTCTAAAGGATGAATGACATATAAATGTTTAATTGCCTTTGCCGACAACCACAAATGAATGTCTTGCAGGATACTGTAAGCGATATCACTCATGTTATGTGTAATGACATTTTATGTAGCTTGGTGAGGGGAAGGGAAACAGTATTAAAATAATTCAAACAAGACCTCGGGTGTTATGTTTAGAAATTAGTTGAAAACATTTACATATTGCACACATACTTTAGATATTTTGATATTTCTTTACTTATATTGGTCCAGCTTGCTGCAGTTTTTCTACCAGAAGTATTAATTAGCTTCTCGTACCCTCAAGGGATGTACAGCTAAAGAATATCATGATTTGATACAACCTGGTGATTGACTGCATGAGCTGCATTATTAGAGATGGGCAGCATACTTGTGAAATAAGGGTCGACATTCTTCAAGTCAGGCAATATACATGCCAGTCCTCCCGGATGACGCATACCTGAATTGATGAAGATCTCAGGTTATGCAGACCAAAGAACATTAACATTTGAACCACAACTACACCAAAGACTTATATTGGCTACACTTTATGTTCCATATAGGTACCCCAATATAGGCTCAGGTAGCAACCTAACCTCTCACCTATATTTCCCCTGCCATTGCACTACATAACGGTTCTAGGGACTGACCTTTTACCTAGTTACGGTACTGCTAACAGGACGTGGGGTTTTCCCTGAAAACTAGCCTCATCCATTATGCATGAGGATTCTTGGAAACTCAGCAGGACTACCATCTCCTGCATAATAACTATGTATAAGGGTCATTACTTCCGTCATCCTAAGTCCGACATGACACAGCAAGGTAGATCGCCTGAGGGTACCACTTTGGGTATATAAACACCAGATCTTTGCTAAGGCAGGGAGAGGAGAAAATGGACTTCCATGCTGACACACTGACGCGAGACACTGAGGTTCCTGCATGCAGGCACTCCAGCCCGCAGTGGTCTGACATCCCTTGCGGGGTGTCCATCTCGAGACCAAGACGGGGTCCGACAGTCTCTCACTTTAGGTAAAGGGGCTGACTTTATCCTAGAGAGATTCTTGGCTCTACACCTACATACATGCTAGGTACACTTAGGTACATCTAGTTAGGGTCGCATCGTAGGACTACGCATTTATTACCATCATGTATTTTATATACTTGCCTGTATTCATTATTTTAGCACAATGGCAGGGATCTACCATTCTTTTACTCTGTTGGTGCTTTTAATCATTTATATCTGTTTCTGTCTGATGGTTGTTTCAGCACACCTATTTTACACTAGAATGAGGCTGGTTCAATAAATGCTTATTGAAAACGTCCCCACCGTTTATTCTGTGTATCTCTCTGAGACAAAGTGAGCACGAGTGACTGAGCGAAAAGTATCGCACTATTTCCACGATCCCTGATGGAACAGAGTTGTCATGTTCGATAGTTGCCAAGAACTATTCTCTCCTTGGTAAGAGGGGTAACTAGTGGCACTGTGAGCTAGCTGGTATACAGGCGAACATACTCAGTGGGGGTGTCTGGAATCAGTCTGAACACCAATCCCACAGTCTATGTTGTCTAAACGTGCAGATCCTATATAGGTTTATAGGAACTACACGACAACTTCACTACTAATGATATAATCAGAAACCTACTCAAGTTTGTAATAGAATACGTGAGACTAAGGTGTGAAGGTATCAGACATCCGAGAGCACTATAAGGCCATACTCATGGCAAGACAGTGCTATACAAATCTCTGTAACAAAACATAATGTTTTATAGGTAATATTGTTGTAAATCTGGATTCACTCCAGCTGTGGACCTGCAATCATAATGTGTATGGAACTTGTCTCTGGTATTCCCATGAGCTTTGAATGTTCTGCAGTTGCTGTTGTAGTAATCGCATGATTTAAGGAAAGTCATGAATATGTAGGGTGAACCAGCAAATGGTAAATAATAAAAGTACAATCCTGTTAAGAATGCTTGCAAGATGTGGTGTTTATAAAATCTTAACCTTAAACTGTATTTTTTTTTTTTTTACTTTTTGCTTTAGGTTGATTAATCATACAAAAAAGTTAATGGAAAAAGAGGAAAAGCTATGTATTAAAATTCTGCAAACACTACGAGAAATGCTGGACAAGAAAGACAGCTTTCCAGAAGAGGTACCAAACTTTTGTTTCCTAGCAGAAAATGGTTTCTTCTATTTTGGCTTCTGTGGCACGCTTCAATTTTAGGTGAATGCAGTTTTTCATTAATACATTACATTAATAGGCAAAATATGTCATATTACCTCTGAAAATAATGTAAAGATTGACTTTTTATAATATTTATTAATGTGAACAAAACCTCTTTACATATCTACAGATTTTGGAAGTAGATGTTTTAAGGCCAAACTGTGTTTTCAGTTGGATGCAATTTTTAGGTTTGCCTTACTCGTGATTTCCAACACTGTCTAACTCCATGGTGCTCACTAAGGTCACAAAAAAGGTGGAAACCAGGAGGTGGCTCTTTTGTTGCTGATACTACGCACCAATAAAGATATAAATAGGGATTGGCTGTAGTTCATATTTCTAAAATAAAGAAGAGCCTTTTATCAATGTATTGTCAACTTGCACCTAACTCTTTTTAGTTATGCTGAGAGATGTCTGCCTGACAAGTATTTATTGCCAAGTGCGATATGGCAAGTTTGTGATTTCTAAGCTTTAATCCCAATTGTCACTTCTTAGTTCCATATTTCAAAAATATGAAAATTTAAACATTGTGACTTTGCAGGTAAGAGGATAAGTTTGACGTTTAACATATTTAAATGTTTATACATATATATATATATGAACACCACATCCGATTCTCCACACAAAATCGGACACCGACACGGGGAGATTTTAGAAATGCGAGGTTTATTCCTCCATTACGCTGCGACGCGTTTCGGCATTCACTGCCTTGATCACACAGTGATCACTTCCTGATTTGCGTGCATAAATTAAAATTCGGCAGAGTTACCCGATCACATGATCGGAGCTTTTTCATGAAGCAGGAAAACAGACTGTTTCATCAGTAAGACAACACAGTTTCAAACATTTCATTTTAAATTACAATTTGTTGCATTGTTATACTCAATATTAATAGGGAGAATCTCATAATTACTTTTAAGTGGAAATTTCCTTTTAAATCCACAAAACAATATGTCAAACATACTATGTAATAAATTTCTATGTCCTACTATGTACAACATTGGGATTCAATAAAGTGCAAATGCAGAGGTTGATTAATGAAAACTCATTAATTCTTTCACTTATTTCATAGTCCTTTACATACATTATAAAGTCCAAGAACAGGCAAGTGCCCATAGACCCCTGTTGAACCTCACATCTGAAAGAGACACGTTAGTGACAGATTCCTTACCTTAGAATATCCCCAGGCGTCAGGCTGGATCCGGAAAGTTTTTGCGTAGCAGTACCCTTGCGCGTCGGTAGGCGGCATCGTGCGGCTCCGCGTCCGTCGTCGGCGTCGTGATCGCCGGGATGACGTCGGCGGGCAGTACTTAGGCGCCGCCCCTGCGCGCTGACGTCAGTTCTTCTTTTTCCGCGCCAGCAAGCGCAGATCCGGGAAGAGCAGTGCCCTAGTCATTTTATGACTAACTTTTTTGGTGAATTTTTTCACTGTTTTTCTTCGAATCGACTTCAAGGTGTCGTAGGGATGCCCGGGTTTAAACGTTGCGGCGCCTGTGCTCGGATGATGTCCATCACAGACCCGCATCGGGAGTGTCTCTTCTGCCTCGGCCGAGGCCACGACACGGAGTCTTGTTCCGACTGCCGGGCCCTCAACCCGAAAGCTTTGCGAGAGCGGTCTCGAAAGCTCCTCGAGGCCCGGCATTCGGCTCCGCGCAAGCCCCAGTCGCGTGAGAGGTCCAGGGGTCGATCGCGGAGTCCACACCGGTCGTCGGCATCGAAGTCTTCTTCGTCCGGTAAGTCCAAACACAAAAAGTCCAAAAAGCATCGTCGCTCTAGGACTTCGCCTCGCCGGTCTCGCGACTCGGCTGAGGCCCCTCCCGGCACCGTCCCCGCGGCACCCGAAATGCCTGTGGAGTCGCCCACGCCATACCCGCCCTTCCCGGGTTCGGGGGCGGATCCGGCCCAAGTACAGGAGTTCCTGTCGGCCATGGCCCGCCTCTTCGGGCCGTCAAGGCCCCTCCGGTGCGCCTTCGGGCCCCGCTGGCCCTGATGGGGCTGCTCCGGCGTCGCCGGCGGCTCCGGCCCCGGCGTCGCCCGTGCCTCCAGCCTCGATCCCGGCTCCGGCTCGGCCCCGGCCTCGATCCCGGCTCCACAACCCCCATCGACGCCGGTCGACCTCACGACACCTCCGCCGGCGCCGATGTCTCCGGTGCCGTTCTCGACGCCGCCTGGGCTCCGGGCGGCGTCGTCCCCCAGTTCCTTCCGGCTCCGTGACATGGACCCGGAGCGACGTCGCTCGACGCCGGCTCCGGCGCCGATGGGACCTTGGGTCCCAAATGTCCCTCCTCCTCCTTATTTTGAACCAGAGGAGGACCAGGAGGACTGGGAGGGGTCTGATGACCCTCTGACGCGCAACAGTGTCAGTACGATGAGGACTGGACAGAGAGTCTAGGGGAGGCCAGTGGTCTGGATACTTCCCCTGACACTGGCATGCTGTCTCCTCCCGTGGCTACGGAGGAGGGAGCCAATTTTGCAGTACGGTGTTGCGTAGGGCTGCTGGGGCCTTGCGTCTCCAGCTCCCTACTGTGACGGTCAAGCCTAACATCTTGACAGAGGTGCTTCAGCCGGCAGCCTCCTCTGCGGAGACTGTGCTGCCGTTTAACGACGCCCTCACTGACGTTCTTTTGGGCGCCTGGTCCAAGCCCAACACAGGGGCTCCTGTGGATCGGAACGTGTCCCGACGCCATCGCCCAGCTCCGGGCGACCCCCTGTTTCTTTCTGTCCACCCCACTCCTGAGAGCTTGGTTGTCCAAGCCTCCGCTTCCCAAACCGCCTTCCCTACCGCTCCTCCGGATAGGGAATCCAAACGCCTGGATCAGTTTGGGAAGAAAGGTTTTTCTTCCTCCAGTGCTGGCTTGCGGTCCGTTAACACCGCTTGTCTTTTGGGCCGATATACCCACTCCTTGTGGGATTCGGTGGCGGACTGTTTTGCCCCAGTGCCCTGAGGAGGTCCAGGCACTGCTTTCCCGCGCCATTGCGGAAGGAAGGGATGCGGCCAAATACACGATCCGTTGTGGCCTTGACACCGCCGACTCGCTGGGCAGGTCGATTGCAACGACGGTGGCGCTCCGACGCCACGCCTGGCTGAGAACCACTGGTTTTTCAGGGGATGTCCAGAATACTCTCATGGACATGCCCTTTGATGGAGTCGGTCTTTTTGGGTCCAAAGCAGACCATGCGTTGGAGCGCTTTAAGGACTCACGGGCTACTGCCAAGTCCCTGGGCCTTTCTGCTACACGCCCTCCGCTGCCTTCTGCTTTTCGCCCCTATCGTGGCCACGGTAGGGGCGCCCCTTCACGTCAGCAGCCCAGCCACCGGCCCGCGCAGCAGGCGTCTTCGCGTGGCCGAGGACGTGGATTCCGCCGTGGCGGATCGGGCAACCAGCGTGCGGGTCAGGCCACCACCTCCAACCCGTCCGCGGCCTCCAAGCCCTCCTAGTCCCTCCTTTCAGGTGCACGGCACGCCAGTAGGGGGCAGGGTCCGCCATCACCTTCCCCACTGGCGCACCATCACCTCGGACAGGTGGGTCTTGGACATTGTCCGAAGGGGCTACTCCCTCCCCTTCGAGACCACCCCCCAGCCATGCCACCTCAATTCCACCGCATGTCAGGGGATCACTTGGTGCTTCTACAGAAGGAAGTCACGGCCCTCTTGACCAAGAGGGCCATCGAGCATGTTCCGACCCCAGAAGTAGGGCGTGGTTGCTACTCCCACTACTTTCTGGTGCCCAAAAGGACAAGGAGGACATGCGTCCTATCTTGGACCTCCGGAACGTCAATCGCTTCCTCCGGAAGGAGAAGTTCAAGATGCTCACCCTAGCTCAGGTCTTGACTGCCCTCGACCCTGGAGACTGGTTGGTAGCGTTGGACTTGCAGGACGCGTATTTCCACATCCCCGTCCTGCCGGCCCACCGGCGTTACCTTCGGTTCACGGTAGGCCCGAGCATTTTCAGTTCACCGTGCTCCCCTTTGGCCTTACCAGTGCCCCTCGGGTGTTCACGAAAGTGATGGCGGTGGTCGCAGCTCATCTGCGCCGGGCAGGGGTTTCAGTCTTCCCCTACCTCGACGACTGGCTGCTGAAGGCGGGCTCGTCCCAGGCAGTCGTCTCCCACCTCCAGACTACGGCCGAACTCCTGCACTCGCTGGGGTTCTCCATCAATGTGCCGAAGTCGCATCTAATTCCTTCTCTACAGCTCCTTTTCATCGGAGCAGTTCTGGACACGACGCAGTTTCGGGCCTATCCTCCCGAACGGCGAGTCCGGGATATTCAGGCTATGATTCCGATCTTTCGGCCTTTATCCTGGGTTTCGGTACGGATGACCCTGAGGCTGCTGGGCCTCATGGCCTCCTGCATCCTGCTGGTCAATCATGCCAGATGGCATATGCGGGCTCTGCAGTGGGACCTGAAGTTCCAGTGGGCGCAGCACCAGGGCAACCTGTCCGATCACGTCCAGATCTCGGAGGGGACTGCAAAACAGTTGCAGTGGTGGCTCTCGAACCGGCAATGGGTCATGGGCAGATCCCTCTCCCTTCCCCAGCCAGAGCATACAGTTGTGACGGACGCGTCCCTTCTGGGATGGGGCGGTCACATGGGAGAGGCGGAGATCAGAGGCCTCTGGTCTCCGGCGGAGTCCCGGCTCCATATCAACCTTCTGGAGCTCCGGGCGATCCGACTTGCACTCAAGGCATTCCTTCCCTCTGTCAAAGGGAAGGTGGTGCAGGTGTTCACAGACAACACCACCGCCATGTGGTACTGCAACAAACAGGGCGGGGTGGGGTCTTGGACCCTTTGTCAGGAGGCTCTGCGCCTCTGGACATGGCTGGAACATCAGGGCATGTTCCTGATGGTTCAACACCTGGCAGGTTCTCTGAACGCCAGGGCGGACGAACTCAGCCGCAGGTGCATGATGGATCACGAATGGCGTCTTCACTCGGAAGTGGCGCAAGGACTCTTTCTACAGTGGGGAGAGCCTTGGTTAGATCTATTCGCCACCGAAGAGAACGCGCAATGTCATCAGTTCTGCGCGTTGGAATTTCCAAGGCGGCACTCGCTCGGCGACGCTTTTCGTCGCGAGTGGAGTTGCGGTCTGTTGTACGCCTTTCCGCCTATACCACTTCTACCCAGAGTGTTGAAGAAGATTCGGCACGACCGGGCCCAAGTCATTCTTGTGGCTCCGGACTGGGCTCGAAGAGTTTGGTATCCCGAGCTACTCAATATGAGCGTAGATCCCCCGATCCGTCTGCCTCTTCGGGAGGATCTTCTGTCGCAGCAGCAGGGGACGGTCCTCCACCCGAACCTGTCCAGTCTACACCTGCTTGCGTGGAGATTGAGCGGCGGCAGTTGATTCCTTTCGACTTGCCTCCCGAAGTTTGTGATGTGATTCTGGCAGCCAGGCGTCCCTCCACTAAGGTGGTATACGCCTGCAGGTGGAACATATTTGTGGCATGGTGCACAGCAAATCCCCTTTCTGCCCCTCTTTCTGAGGTCCTTCTGTTCCTTCTCTCTCTGGCCCAACAGGGTTCTGCCCTGGCTACCATCAAGGGTTATCTTTGTGCTATCTCGGCCTTCCTCAGGCTCCCTGATCAGCCCTCCCTTTTCAAGTCCCCTGTTGTTAACAGGTTCTTAAAAGGCATTACTCACCTCTTCCCTCCTGTTCCGTTTGTGATGCCTCAGTGGGACTTGAACTTACCTTTTTAATGTGCGCTCCCTTTGAGCCTCTGCATAACTGTCCTCTTCGTCTTCTGACTCTGAAGACAGCCTTTCTGGTGGCCATCACCTCCGCTCGGCGGGTGAGTGAGCTACAGGCTCTATCTTGCAAACCTCCCTTTCTGTCTGTTCATCCAGACAAGGTTGTTCTTCGGACGCGTCCGTCCTTCTTGCCAAAGGTGGTTACTGCTTTCCACATTGGGCAGACCATCACTTTGCCCACCTTCTTTCCGCCTCCGCATCCTTCCAGAGAGGAAGAGAGGCTCCACCGTCTGGATCCAAAACGTGCGCTCTCCTTCTATATTGACCGCACAAAACACTTCCGGGTGGATGACCAGCTCTTTGTTGGCTACGTGGGCGCCAAAAAAGGTTGGGCGGTGCACAAGAGGACCATCTCCCGCTGGGTTACCTTGTGCATCAAGACCTGCTATTCTTTGGCTAAGAAGGAGCCTCCTGTTGGGCTGCGTGCCCATTCCACCAGGGCAACGGCTGCTACCACGGCCTTGGGCCGCGGTGTTCCGCTGCCGGTTATCTGTCAGGCAGCTACGTGGGCCTCGCTGCACACGTTTACAAAGCATCACTGCCTTGACAGTCAGGTCTGGAGGGACGGCTTCTTTGGCCGTTCTGTCCTCCAGGACTTCCTTGTCTGATCTTTGTTCGCAGACCCACCACCGGGGTTGGTATTGCTGGGGTATCTATTCTAAGGTAAGGAATCTGTCACTAACGTGTCTCTTTCAGATGCACAAGTTACTAACTTGTGTAACGATATATCTGTAAGAGACAGTAGTTAGTGACAGATTCCTTACCGCCCCACCCATCCTCCCCGTTCTGCGAACTGATTTCTAGGGTTAAGGACATCCCTTTCAGGGCCCTAGTATTTTTCAGACACCTATGTCAACTTCTTGCATGGCTCTGCGTTCCTGGCGCGGAAAGTCGTGTACAGAACTGACGTCAGCGCGCAGGGGCGGCGCCTAAGTACTGCCCGCGACGTCATCCCGGCGATCACGACGCCGACGACGGACGCGGAGCCGCACGACGCCGCCTACCGACGCGCAAGGGTACTGCTACGCAAAAACTTTCCGGATCCAGCCTGACGCCTGGGGATATTCTAAGGTAAGGAATCTGTCACTAACTACTGTCTCTTACAGATATATCGTTACACAAGTTAGTAACTTGTGCATACGGGTCATTCTCTGATATTTTTTATGCACCACGATCTATAGATCTAATCTCACAAAACCAATTGCATTTTCATTTTTATATCATGAATAGTCATGCAACATGGTATTGATGGCTCATGATAAAAACCATATTTTATCATTAAAAACTCTCTAAAACCCAAGGTGTACACTGCATGCTCTAATATAATTGAAAAACATAGTTATAAATAAGACAACTCCCCCTGGCGCTTTGTAACTTGGGGGATTAAGTCCCCTTGAATCCTGAGGGTCCCTGGGGGCCAACTAGCCCACCAGGTACCTCCAGTAAGCGCCACAGAGCTGTGTTGCAGAGAGGTGGTCCGAGGCCACGCCCCTTTTTACACCACGCTGCAAACGAGGCTTCTGGCGCACTGCTGCTCGGAGGATGAAGTCCACTTGTGTCCTGAGGTCCTCAGGACACAAGAGGACCTCATCGCCCCACCAGTAGTGCGCCAGGAGCCACGTTTGCAGAGTGGTGTAAAAAGGGGCGTGGCCTCGGACCACCTCTCTGCAACGCAGCTCTGTGGCGCTTACTGGAGGTACCTGGTGGGCTAGTTGGCCCCCAGGGACCCTCAGGATTCAAGGGGACTTAATTCCCCAAGTTACAAAGCGCCAGGGGGTGCGTTTGCAGAGTGCTGCAGGGAGGGGGCGGGGCCTCGGCGCGATGCCGGCTTTTTTAAAAAACTTTTTTCAGAAGGGGGGGTCTGTGGCCCCCCCTTCTTTTCTCATTTTTGGGGCCCTGGGGACCCCATCACCCAGGGCCTGACCACTTCTTCATAAAAAAAAAATGTTTACATCGGGAAGGGGGCCGCGTAGCCCCCCCCTCCAGAGGCCAATTTCGGTCCCGGGGACCCCATCCCCCAGGGCATGGCCAGAATTTTCTATTCTTTTTTATTAATCTTTGGAGGGGGGCTGCGTGGCCCCCCTCCTAAAGCCAATTATGGCCCCGGGGACCCCATCCCCCGGGGCCGGCCTTTGGGTGTTTTTTAATTTTTTAATTTACTTATTGGGGAAGGGGGGCCGCGTGGCCCCCCTCCCGGGCCACTTCTGGCCCCGGGGACCCCATCCCCCGGGGCCGGCCCTCTCCGTTGGGGACTGTGGGGGGAGCCCCAATGCCCCCACGGTCCGCCGGCTGCCCGCCTCCTGCGGGAGCCGGCATTGCTTTTCCACAAGGGGAGCTGCTGACATGCAGCTCCCCTTGTGGAAAAGCAATCTGCTTTGCTTCATTGAAGCGAGAGCAGGTTTCCCTGCTCTCGTTTCAATGAAGCAAAGCAGAGTTTGCAATGACAGGGCGGAAGCCGCATGGCTCCTGCCCTGTCAGTGCAAACTGCAGTGTCCCGGGGGTGGGCACCCCTGGACACTGCAGGAGCCGGCCCTGGGGGGTGGCAATCCCCAGGGCCATCGAGGGCTCCACGAGGGGGGCCGCGCGGCCCCCCTTCCTTCATTTTAAAAGCCCCGGGGAGGTGGTGGTCCCCAGGGCCTGGGGGTCCGTAACGGACCCCCTAATTTAAATATAGAGTGCCCCGGGGAGGTGGTGGTCCCCGGGGCGTGTGGGGGGGCCCGAGTCCCCCACACATCTTTTAAAATAAAAAAAAGAGCCCCGGGGAGGTGGCGGTCCCCGGGGCTGCGGGGGGCCGCGTGCCCCCGCAGTTTATTATCAAAGCCCCGGGGAGGTGGCGGTCCCCGGGGGCCCCCGCTATTATTTTGTTGGCAATGCCCCCGGGACCTGGCCCACCCGGGGGCCTCATTTAAATGAAGCACGGGAGCTCGCGCTTCATTTTTAAAAATATTTCGGCGGGATTCGCAACTCCAACGTGAATTCCGCCGATTTCTTTTTTTTTTTTTAATGCTTTTTTTGGCCTTTAGGGTCCATGTGGGACCCCCTGAGCACGCCTAGGGGGTCAGGGTGTTTCTACCCTGCCCCCTTTTCTTCATTTTTCATGTTGTTTTACTGTTTTCTTGTGACTCTGGTCAAACGAGTCACAAGATGGCTGCCAACACTTCCTGGTTTGGAGTGTTGGCAGCCAATCACAGTGAAGCTCGTGGTCGGGAGGGTTCGCGAATCCACCGCGTCCCTAGATATCGAAACTTTTATTTTTTGAATTTCTCAGCAACTACTGAACGGATTTACACCATTTAAAAAAAGGACGCTTTCTGAACCAAGCACTTCCTTTTTGCCAAATTTGGTGTAATTCCGTTCAGCAGTTCGGGCTTTAGCCGTGTCTAAAGTTTCCTATGGGAAATTGATTTTCCGACCTCTATTTTTTGAATTTCTCAGGAAGTACTGAACGGATTTACACCATTTAACAAAAAGGACTCTTTCTGAACCAAGGGCTACCTTTTTGCCAAATTTGGTATAATTCCGTTCAGCAGTTCGGGCTGTAGCCGTGTCTAAAGTTTCCTACGAAAAATAACATGGGGAAAACACGTTTTGGGACCCCCCTTTTTTCTCGGCCCCCGCTTCGCAAATCACCCCGAAACTTTCAAGACAGGAGCTGACCGGAACGCCCCACTAGTTTTGAAAATTTCGCAAAGATTCGTCAAACGACGCCAAAGTTATTAGGAAAACATTAAATGCTTTTCCTATGGAAAATAGGTCCTAACTATAACTACCTACTGGCGACGGCCAGTAGGTAATATATATATATATATATATATATATATATATATATATATATAAATGCAATCATTTATAATTTATTTGTAATGATATATCTGAAAGAGACACGTTAGTGACAGATTCCTTACCTTAGAATATCCGGAAAGTTTTGCGTAGCAGTACCCTTGCGCGTCGGTAGGCGGCGTCGTGCGGCTCCGCGTCCGTCGTCGGCGTCGTGATCGCCGGGATGACGTCGCGGGCAGTACTTAGGCGCCGCCCCTGCGCGCTGACGTCAGTTCTTCTTTTTCCGCGCCAGCAAGCGCAGATCCGGGAAGAGCAGTGCCCTGGTCAATTTTTGACCATACTTTTTGGTGATTTTTTCACTGTTTTTTCCAACTTAAAGGTGTCGTAGGGATGCCCGGCTTCAAGCGATGCGGCGCCTGTGCGCGGATGATGTCCGTCACCGACCCGCATTGGGAGTGTCTCTTCTGCCTCGGCCGAGGCCACGACACAGAGTCTTGTCCCGAATGCCAGGCCCTCAACCCGAAAGCTTTGCGAGAGCGGTCTCGAAAGCTCCTCGAAGCCCGGCATTCGGCTCAACGGAGGCCCCGGTCGCGTGAGAGGTCCAGGGGTCGCTCGCGGAGTGCACACCGGTCGTCGGCGTCTAAGTCTTCTTCGTCCGGTAAGTCTAAGCACAAGAAGTCCAAGAAGCATCGTCGCTCTCGGACTTCGCCTCGCCGGTCTCGCGACTCGGCTGAGGCCCCTCCCGGCACCGTCCCCGCCCCCGCGGCCCCGGACTTGCCTGTGGAGTCGCCCCCGCCATACCCGCCCTTCCCGGGTTCGGGGGCGGATCCGGCCAAGGTACAGGAGTTCCTGTCGGCCATGGCCCGCCTCTTCGGGCCGTCAGGCCCCTCCGGTGCGCCTTCGGGCCCCGCTGGCCCTGATGGGGCTGCTCCGGCGTCGCCGGCGGCTCCGGCCCCGGCGTCGCCCGTGCCTCCAGCCTCGATCCCGGCTCCGGCTTCGGCCCCGGCCTCGATCCCGGCTCCACAACCCCCATCGACGCCGGTCGACCTCACGACACCTCCGCCGGCGCCGATGTCTCCGGTGCCGTTCTCGACGCCGCTCCGGGCGGCGTCGTCCCCCAGTTCCTTCCGGCTCCGTACATGGACCCGGAGCGACGTCGCTCGACGCCGGCTCCGGCGCCGATGGGACCTTGGGTCCCAAATGTCCCTCCTCCTCCTTATTTTGAACCAGAGGAGGACCAGGAGGACTGGGAGGGGTCTGATGACCCTCTGACGCGCAACTGTCAGTATGATGAGGACTGGACAGAGAGTCTAGGGGAGGCCAGTGGTCTGGATACTTCCCCTGACACTGGCATGCTGTCTCCTCCCGTGGCTACGGAGGAGGGGGCCAATTTTGGTACGGTGTTGCGTAGGGCTCCTGGGGCCTTACGTCTCCAGCTCCCTACTTTGACGGTCAAGCCTAACATCTTGACAGAGGTGCTTCAGCCGGCAGCCTCCTCTGCGGAGACTGTGCTGCCGTTTAACGACGCCCTCACTGACGTTCTTTTGGGCGCCTGGTCCAAGCCCAACACAGGGGCTCCTGTGGATCGGAACGTGTCACGACGCCATCACCCCGCTCCGGGCGACCCCCTGTTTCTTTCTGTCCACCCCACTCCTGAGAGCTTGGTTGTCCAAGCCTCCGCTTCCCAAACCGCCTTCCCTACCGCTCCTCCGGATAGGGAATCCAAACGCCTGGATCAGTTTGGGAAGAAAGGTTTTTCTTCCTCCAGTGCTGGCTTGCGGTCCGTTAACACCGCTTGTCTTTTGGGCCGATATACCCACTCCCTGTGGGATTCGGTGGCGGATGTTTTGCCCCAGTGCCCTGAGGAGGTCCAGGCACTGCTTTCCCGCGCCATTGCGGAAGGAAGGGATGCGGCCAAATACACTATCCGTTGTGGCCTTGACACCGCCGACTCGCTGGGCAGGTCGATTGCAACGACGGTGGCGCTCCGACGCCACGCCTGGCTGAGAACCACTGGTTTTTCAGGGGATGTCCAGAATACTCTCATGGACATGCCCTTTGATGGAGTCGGTCTTTTTGGGTCCAAAGCAGACCATGCGTTGGAGCGCTTTAAGGACTCACGGGCTACTGCCAAGTCCCTGGGCCTTTCTGCTACACGCCCTCCGCTGCCTTCTGCTTTTCGCCCCTATCGTGGCCACGGTAGGGGCGCCCCTTCACGTCAGCAGCCCAGCCACCGGCCCGCGCAGCAGGCGTCTTCGCGTGGCCGAGGACGTGGATTCCGCCGTGGCGGATCGGGCAACCAGCGTGCGGGTCAGGCCACCACCTCCAACCCGTCCGCGGCCTCCAAGCCCTCCTAGTCCCTCCTTTCAGGTGCACGGCACGCCAGTAGGGGGCAGGGTCCGCCATCACCTTCCCCACTGGCGCACCATCACCTCGGACAGGTGGGTCTTGGACATTGTCCGAAGGGGCTACTCCCTCCCCTTCGAGACCACCCCCCAGCCATGCCACCTCAATTCCACCGCATGTCAGGGGATCACTTGGTGCTTCTACAGAAGGAAGTCACGGCCCTCTTGACCAAGAGGGCCATCGAGCATGTTCCGACCCCAGAAGTAGGGCGTGGTTGCTACTCCCACTACTTTCTGGTGCCCAAAAAGGACAAGGAGGACATGCGTCCTATCTTGGACCTCCGGAACGTCAATCGCTTCCTCCGGAAGGAGAAGTTCAAGATGCTCACCCTAGCTCAGGTCTTGACTGCCCTCGACCCTGGAGACTGGTTGGTAGCGTTGGACTTGCAGGACGCGTATTTCCACATCCCCGTCCTGCCGGCCCACCGGCGTTACCTTCGGTTCACGGTAGGCCCCGAGCATTTTCAGTTCACCGTGCTCCCCTTTGGCCTTACCAGTGCCCCTCGGGTGTTCACGAAAGTGATGGCGGTGGTCGCAGCTCATCTGCGCCGGGCAGGGGTTTCAGTCTTCCCCTACCTCGACGACTGGCTGCTGAAGGCGGGCTCGTCCCAGGCAGTCGTCTCCCACCTCCAGACTACGGCCGAACTCCTGCACTCGCTGGGGTTCTCCATCAATGTGCCGAAGTCGCATCTAATTCCTTCTCTACAGCTCCTTTTCATCGGAGCAGTTCTGGACACGACGCAGTTTCGGGCCTATCCTCCCGAACGGCGAGTCCGGGATATTCAGGCTATGATTCCGATCTTTCGGCCTTTATCCTGGGTTTCGGTACGGATGACCCTGAGGCTGCTGGGCCTCATGGCCTCCTGCATCCTGCTGGTCAATCATGCCAGATGGCATATGCGGGCTCTGCAGTGGGACCTGAAGTTCCAGTGGGCGCAGCACCAGGGCAACCTGTCCGATCACGTCCAGATCTCGGAGGGGACTGCAAAACAGTTGCAGTGGTGGCTCTCGAACCGGCAATGGGTCATGGGCAGATCCCTCTCCCTTCCCCAGCCAGAGCATACAGTTGTGACGGACGCGTCCCTTCTGGGATGGGGCGGTCACATGGGAGAGGCGGAGATCAGAGGCCTCTGGTCTCCGGCGGAGTCCCGGCTCCATATCAACCTTCTGGAGCTCCGGGCGATCCGGCTTGCACTCAAGGCATTCCTTCCCTCTGTCAAAGGGAAGGTGGTGCAGGTGTTCACAGACAACACCACCGCCATGTGGTACTGCAACAAACAGGGCGGGGTGGGGTCTTGGACCCTTTGTCAGGAGGCTCTGCGCCTCTGGACATGGCTGGAACATCAGGGCATGTTCCTGATGGTTCAACACCTGGCAGGTTCTCTGAACGCCAGGGCGGACGAACTCAGCCGCAGGTGCATGATGGATCACGAATGGCGTCTTCACTCGGAAGTGGCGCAAGGACTCTTTCTACAGTGGGGAGAGCCTTGGTTAGATCTATTCGCCACCGAAGAGAACGCGCAATGTCATCAGTTCTGCGCGTTGGAATTTCCAAGGCGGCACTCGCTCGGCGACGCTTTCGTCGCGAGTGGAGTTGCGGTCTGTTGTACGCCTTTCCGCCTATACCACTTCTACCCAGAGTGTTGAAGAAGATTCGGCACGACCGGGCCCAAGTCATTCTTGTGGCTCCGGACTGGGCTCGAAGAGTTTGGTATCCCGAGCTACTCAATATGAGCATAGATCCCCCGATCCGTCTGCCTCTTCGGGAGGATCTTCTGTCGCAGCAGCAGGGGACGGTCCTCCACCCGAACCTGTCCAGTCTACACCTGCTTGCGTGGAGATTGAGCGGCGGCAGTTGATTCCTTTCGACTTGCCTCCCGAAGTTTGTGATGTGATTCTGGCAGCCAGGCGTCCCTCCACTAAGGTGGTATACGCCTGCAGGTGGAACATATTTGTGGCATGGTGCACAGCAAATCCCCTTTCTGCCCCTCTTTCTGAGGTCCTTCTGTTCCTTCTCTCTCTGGCCCAACAGGGTTCTGCCCTGGCTACCATCAAGGGTTATCTTTGTGCTATCTCGGCCTTCCTCAGGCTCCCTGATCAGCCCTCCCTTTTCAAGTCCCCTGTTGTTAACAGGTTCTTAAAGAGCATTACTCACCTCTTCCCTCCTGTTCCGTTTGTAATGCCTCAGTGGGACTTGAACTTACCTTTTTAATGTGCGCTCCCTTTGAGCCTCTGCATAACTGTCCTCTTCGTCTTCTGACTCTGAAGACAGCCTTTCTGGTGGCCATCACCTCCGCTCGGCGGGTGAGTGAGCTACAGGCTCTATCTTGCAAACCTCCCTTTCTGTCTGTTCATCCAGACAAGGTTGTTCTTCGGACGCGTCCGTCCTTCTTGCCAAAGGTGGTTACTGCTTTCCACATTGGGCAGTCCATCACTTTGCCCACCTTCTTTCCGCCTCCGCATCCTTCCAGAGAGGAAGAGAGGCTCCACCGTCTGGATCCAAAACGTGCGCTCTCCTTCTATATCGACCGCACAAAACACTTCCGGGTGGATGACCAGCTCTTTGTTGGCTACGTGGGCGCCAAAAAGGTCGGGCGGTGCACAAGAGGACCATCTCCCGCTGGGTTACCTTGTGCATCAAGACCTGCTATTCTTTGGCCAAGAAGGAGCCTCCTGTTGGGCTGCGTGCCCATTCCACCAGGGCAACGGCTGCTACCACGGCCTTGGGCCGCGGTGTTCCGCTGCCGGTTATCTGTCAGGCAGCTACGTGGGCCTCGCTGCACACGTTTACTAAGCATCACTGCCTTGACAGTCAGGTCCGGAGGGACGGCTTCTTTGGCCGTTCTGTCCTCCAGGACTTCCTTGTCTGATCTTTGTTCGCAGACCCACCACCGGGGTTGGTATTGCTGGGGTATCTATTCTAAGGTAAGGAATCTGTCACTAACGTGTCTCTTTCAGATGCACAAGTTACTAACTTGTGTAACGATATATCTGTAAGAGACAGTAGTTAGTGACAGATTCCTACCGCCCCACCCATCCTCCCCGTTCTGCGAACTGATTTCTAGGGTTAAGGACATCCCTTTCAGGGCCCTAGTATTTTTCAGACACCTGTGTCAGCTTCTTGCATGGCTCTGCGTTCCTGGCGCGGAAAGTCGTGTACAGAACTGACGTCAGCGCGCAGGGGCGGCGCCTAAGTACTGCCCGCGACGTCATCCCGGCGATCACGACGCCGACGACGGACGCGGAGCCGCACGACGCCGCCTACCGACGCGCAAGGGTACTGCTACGCAAAACTTTCCGGATATTCTAAGGTAAGGAATCTGTCACTAACTACTGTCTCTTACAGATATATCGTTACACAAGTTAGTAACTTGTGCATTAATGTGTTATTGAACTTATTTACATTTATTAATTTACAATCTAGAATTTAGTTTAAATAATTAAACTAAATTTAAGTGTAATTTAACAGTAATATTAAACTAATAACATAATTAAGCATTTAGATTCTTACTTTTAATTTAATTATACTTAATTCTATTTTACTTAATGGAATATAATTTTAAACTGCTTATCCCTGACCTCTGGAACCCCTACTATCCCTAAACGTTTTCCATCCCTGAACCTGAAAAACCTCTTAGTACCCCTAAACACTACCCATGCCTGAATCCTAAAAACTCCTAACTACATCTATAGACTACACATCCCTTAACTATAACAAGCATTTGCAATGCAATCGGTCTCGCCGTTGGGACCTTATATGTATTTAGCTATGCAGCACATTAGCCTGGATGCTGAAACATCTGCTGTTCTTTAACATGGAGGGAAAGTAAGCACCAAACTGCGTGACACGCCAGGTATGGGAACAAATGGAGAGAAATATTGCCTTTCAATGGGAAATGGTATAGTACAAAGCTCTATTTTTAATATAAAATCAGGGCCTTCGGTGGTCATATCACTGAAAATACAAGATTTGAAAAAAAATATTGTCTACGGGTGCTCGTGGAAGACAATTTCTATGGACTTGAATCTAGAGAATGCTAAAGTGATTCTGGTATTTTACTGACCTTTGCTGGTCGTTTTCTATCAAGAAAGTTAAATAGAGGCAGTTGCCAGAAAAATTCAAAAAAGAAAGTCCCTCCGCAGAAAGCAATTCTGGTATTTTACTGACTTCTACTGGTCGTTTTCTATCAAGACAGTTTAACAAGCAGAAAGCAATTCTGGTATTTTACTGACCTCTGCTGGTCGTTTTCTATCAAGACAGTTAAATAGAGGCAGTTGAACAGAAAAAAAAGAACCTAAGCGGAAGCAGACAAGTCCTAGGGCTGATCTCCAGAGCCCACAAAGTACATACACATATAAGTATATACTAAAGTATATACTAGAGGTCTCGAATGCTCGATCTTAAAATGCTTTGCTACCCCATACTCCACCAAACCCTAAATACTCCTTAATACCCCTATACACTTCCCATCCCTGAACCCTAAACGTTCATGCATCCTCTATACACTACCCATTCCTGAACCTTAAAAACTCCTTACTACCCCACAGAGTACCCATCCCTGTGCCTTAAAAATCAGTGCTATACCTATACACTGCCTATATCTTAAAACTTTAAAAAATATATATATTAAATTAAAATTGTGAAATATTTCACTAAATTCATATTTCAAGATACAATAAATTGCTATTTTAATTACAATAAATTTACATATTTGATCTATAATGTTTTAAAGTAAAAAAATATAGTTCCTCTACTTTTTGGCTATATTGTTTTAAGTAACATATATGTATGTATCAAAATATATATGTATGTATATATATATATATATATATGAAATCAACAAAATGCTCTAAGCATTAGGAAGCACTCGACAGTGCTCTGCCCTCCAGCTCTGAAATTCTGCATGCCTTCACACTCCATTTGCTCAATTAGTTTGCTGACGCATTTTGTTGATTTCATATTGCGCACGGCGGCCCGGCCGTGAGGAAGGCACCATCGCCTGCTGTGAGAGAAATGAGGTTACCAGCTGGGCGAGGCTGAAGGTACAAACGGATTGTAAACTTTCTTAGCACAGTGTTCTTCGAGTAAACAAGCATGCCTAATCGTGACATTGACCTACTAAAGGCATATAAAAGACAAGCATAATTTTAAATGTACACTTGAACTTACTGAAAGTTAATAATGTCATCGCATTATGGACTTCAAGTCCCAGAGTAATACTGGAGTGACGTTGCACTTAGCATACGCCCACAGGAGGGCTTGAAATAAAATGAGCCGGAAATGTAACCAATGCGATCCTTAGGTGTCATTTATGCAGCCCAGGATGAGGGGTGTGATAACCTTGAAACGCGTCGGCAAACTAATTGAGCAAATGGAGCGTGAAGGCATGTCGAGTGCTTCCTAATGCTTAGGGCATTTTGTTGATTTCGTATATATATCTATATATTTTTTTTTTTTACACATATATTGTTACTTAAAACAATAAAAAGTTACTTACATGTGATGTAAACACTGCAAAGTAATACAGAAAAAACGTACCTGCTATGTAAAGACTGGTGATTTAACACCTCTGAAGAAATGGTAACATACTGGCTAGAATTCCCAGTAACATTTTGATGTATAAAAGCAGTTGTTGATCTGTGGAGTTGAATATACTTTAATGACGGGACATCCCATCAAAGTTATGCTTCTTTTATCCATGTCTTTCAAAGTTGCCATTAGACCAAGATGTATTTGATTACCTTAGACCAAAGCCTGATTTACAAACACAGGGAAACTGAACTGTCCTGGATGACTGGAAGAAGGAAAATACTTTCTTATGGATGCTATTGACATAGGATTACCAATCTGTGATTAGAGGTAGCCCTTAGCTGCATACTTTTTTTAATCTCTAGTAAATAATGATTTCTGTAATTTTTCCAAAGTGAAGCCCTATTTGATCTATCAGTAGCCAACCCACTTGATTCAGTACTTTGACCAACTGCTTTACTAAATTTGCAGCTAAATGAAAATTCAAAATAACAGCTACTGATTTTAATCACACTAGGACTGATAATATTGTATCCTCATAGGTGACTACATGTGCCCTTAGGTTTGGCCATTCCTTAAACAAATTCTGACTTTGAAGTGTCCAAAGGCAACATATGTTAACGTAGTACAACATTGTATACTTTATATGATGGTGCATCCTTTTTTAAAAAAAACAACAACTTTATATTGCAATTTCAAATATGTGAGCATTTCTATCTGTTACACATAGCTATTCAAGGTGGTGGTAAATAGGTAGTGCTGCAGAGCTGCACAACAGTGCTTCCAACACTGTACTTGTACTTTACTGATCTCAAATTAACAAATGACAACAAAAGTTATAAACAAACAAAACTCACCCAAGCAAACCATAGAACCCCCCCCACCCAGGTGAAAGCTAACCCACTCAAGGCCAATACCGGAGACACCCTCCCGCCAGCTCTGACGCTGTTCCCTTTATCCATACCAGATGTATATTGTTATCCGACACACCCCTTCAAGTGCTCCCTCCTAAACTATTCGCCCATCCCCGAGGACCGGTCGTCCTCTGACAAGTCCACTTCACCAGCTAGGCGATGAAGCATGTCCGCCCAGTGTCTAAGGTCTTCCATGACCTTTTCATCCATACCTACCAACTTGAGGCGGATCTCTTCCACCAGTGCCCACTCCAACATGTCCTTTTTAGGTCTCGCCTAGCGACGCAGCGCATGCGCTGCTCGCTTGGCGAGATCTATTGTCGATTTTTCTTCCGAAGGGGGACAGGAGATGTGCACGCGCCCGGACAGCAGATGTGCACGTGTGGTGTGCGGGCACGGCGCGCTTACGTCAGCTGCTTCCATTTACCATCTTGTGAACGGACAGCATTCCACTCGTCGCTATTTTTTTTAATGGCACAGCACTGCCTCTTTAAAGCAGGCTTTAGCGTGGGGACCACCCCTTTGGGTTTTTTTTCAGCGAGGTGCCATGCACACTTTCACTTTATTTTTTTGATAGCGGGCCATGCGCTTTCCATTTTACATGGCAGCCCGCACACACCACTTCCAGGATGCTGCCCTTAATGAATAATGGCTGTGGCTTAAAATGTGCCTCTTTGGCGGTAATAAATGTACAAGACTAGACGCTTGTAATGGTTTGACTCTGTTGGAGTCTAGATCTTCAGGATTGCTGACTCATGGTTGGCCACAGTCTCTAGTGATAAAACGTCATTCCGTTGCAGTGACTGTGCAGCGACTGTGACTGTGACGCAGAGCTTATGTCATAGCAAAAAAATGTAAAATATGTAAAATGTAAAATATATACGTAAGTGGAGAGTTTTTTTAAGAACTGTCCACTCACACCGTTTTAGTACATTTCATGCAGGTTCTTTCTCATCCCTGCTTTCGCCCTCTGTCACAGTTTTTCTCTTGCTCCTTCTTTCTCCCTATTCTGCCTTTCTCTCTCTGTTTCACTGGCTCAAAGCCGATAATAAACAAATCATCAAACACGTCCCCATAAAGGAGTGCTAGCGGACACCACCTGCACTTACTGGCACAAATTAAGCACTCAGCGTTAGCATATATGAAACAAGTTTCATGCAATGCAATAGGTCTCGCATTTTCGAGAGTTTAAGCTATTGGCATTGTAAATGACAATGTCTTTTATTTATTTGTTTTAAAAACCAACACATAAATAAAAGGCATTGTAATTTTAAATGCCAATAGCTCAAAATCTCGCAAATGCGAGACCTATTGCATTGCAAATGCTTGTTCTATTTATCTGCTGTGCGCCCAGCACTGTGTATAGCTACAGTGGCTCTGTCGGAAAGAAAGCAATTGCTTAGCTAAGGAAGAAGAATCTCTGGAAGAGGTTGCCTCTCTACGTAATCAATGTCAGAGAGTACTGTAAGTGGAATAAATGGAATAAATCGCAGCGCGCAAAGCACAGAGAATGGAACACAAAGATACAAAGCAATGACTCAGATAGGCTTACAAAAGATTATTATTATTGGTATTTTTTGAGGTTTTTCACAAAACATTTTAAAAAACACATTTTTTCAAGGGCTGTCAAGGTGAGGCGCAGTCTTAAGGTGACAAGTGTTTCAAAGTGACAGTGGGTGCTCAGGGCTGGCAGTGCATATATACAAGAGTGAAGCTATATACAAGTATACACAAATCGGGAAATGGTCAGAACAACAACAAAAACAATATCTCTGGTTGTTGGCAGGATAGCTCAATAGTATACACCAAGAGACTTGTTATGGCTGAACCAAGTATTGTCGTCGACGTTTCGACCCTGACAATGTGTTAATGAAATGTCATAGCGGGTCTTCTTCAGGACAAAAGACAGCCAAACAAGAGGGAGGTATCCTTTGGCGTCCCTCGCTGGGTAGGGGCTGACCGAAAGATCTGCACTTGTCAGGAAGGCACAGGTAAGTCGATATGCCTCATGGGTATGAACATCTCTCAGGTGAAAAAGGCTGTGGGAATGAATCTGCCTTTTGTAAACTCAATAGTGTAACACAAACCAGGCCAGCGTCCTCTACGGAGGAAAAGGCTATAGGAATGATTCAGCCTTTAGCAAGCACAATAGTGTCAAAGCTAGGCCAGCGTCCTATATTGTATGAGCTGATGCTTGATTCAGGAAATAATTCAGAATACATCCAGGCGAGAGTCTTGGCGAAGTCAGCGCGTCTCTGGCCCAGCACTGGCCACCCACTTTATTGCCACCCACTGTTTTGCCAACAGAACACTAGTTTTGCAAATCTATAGTGCATCACCCTCTTTTTGGGTATGGGGATCGTGCCCAGCAAACAGTGCTGAATCGGCAGTTGGATACCTATCGCAGTCACTTCCTCCCAGTATCTCTTCAACATTTTGCACGTCCATGTTATGTGGATAATTGTGGCAACCAGGCTCGTTACACCTAGCGCACACTGATGACTGATTATGATTGATCTTATGTAGCCTATCAGGGGTCCTATACGTTCGGTGTTAAAAAATGAAAGTGTGCGAGTTTAAACCTGGCGTTACTGGCGATTTTTTTGAACTTGAGCACAAGTCAAAGCCTATTCCTCATCAGGGGATTTTGGAAATCCGTATCCCACGTCTGCCACGCTTTAAGCAGTGGTGTCAGTCGATCTATGGTCAGCTCCTGGTACAACCTGGCAATCACTTGTCGTTCTTGTCCGCCCTCCAATAATATCTCCAACGCCTGGGACACCAGTGGTACATTCGAGAAAGACCAGATCTCCCAGGTAGTGCGCACAAGCTTCACAAATTATAAAATGTCCCTGCTGTAACCCCGAAACTCTCCCTAGCCTCCTCAAATGTAATAAATGCCTCTGCTGGATAGAGGTACCCCTATAGGAGACAGCCCCCTGTCGTCCAGTCGCTAAGATTCATGACATCAGCAATTTGACGGTATGGCTGAAGCCAGTCCAGTGGGAGGAATCTACTAAATGGTGGATGCCTGAGCACTCGACTGATTACCCTGTCCCACACCGTCGCAATCTGCACCACCACCACCGGCACTCCTGTGGCCGGTCTCTGACTGCACATTAGGCAGACAGGCAGTGTATCCGCTTCTATCATGCCAATCAGGAGACGCGCCTCCCAGTTGGGTTCATCTGCACACCATTTCACTGCATGCTGCAGCTGCGATGCCATATAATAAAGCTCAAACAAGATCCGGCAGATCCATTCCCCTTTCCTTCCTGCTCAGTTTCAGTACTTCCAAGCGGACTCTGTTCCATTCCCCGGCCCACACTACGGAAATTAAGTCTGTCTAAATCCTGAAAGATTGATTGCGGGTCTGGGTGCAGTGTGTTTTGGAGTACATAAAGGCACTGGGAGGCAAGACCATTTTGGCAAGCACCCATCCCATAATGCAGAGGGGGGATGTGTTCCAAAAGCCAATTGAGGACCGGAGCCCTAGCGGCATCCTTTCCATGTTTAGCCGGTGATACAGTGCCACTTCATCTGTCACCCAGATGCCAAGATATCGAAATGCGCCACATTCCCATGGGATCCCCATTGCAGGCAGGTCCGCACCAGGGGTTCGAGTCAGGGTCGCACACGGATAAAGTACTTTCTTTCACTTGTTAAATCGCAGGCGTGCCATTTTTTCAAAAGCTGCAATTCTCAGAAGAGAATTAGTAGTGATTCCTCTGGTCTGACCTCGTACACCAGGGTGCTTTCAGCATACATGCGTACAACATGGGTCGTATCTCCCGCTCTCATGCCCCAGGGTCGCAGGGTATGTTGCAGTCTCATAATGAAGGTGCAAAATTAACATTTTCATTTGTTGATACTGGACAGAACAAACACTAATGTTCAGAGGGTGTTTTGACAGCAATATAATCTCTGTTTCTCCAAAGATTTCAAGATGGAAAAAGAGAAGGATGGGCACTGTGAAATCTAACACAGACCTTTTAATTTAAATGCTTTCAGCTTCTTGGCCAGGTACTTTTCAACATGAAAATATGCAGGATAGGGTAGGGCCTTCCACAAGGTTCTTGAGAAGATCTTGGAATGTCTTCATAACATAGTCAAATCTGCCTGTTTCACTGTTCCCAATGGTTTGCAGGATACTGTCGTAGAGATCGGGTAGATCTGCATACACCGCATTTTCCCACTCTCAAGATGAAACAGAATATGGCACTTCAACAGCTGGTCTGAAGCGTGTACCTGAAGATGATGTTGTTTCCTCTGGAGTGTGAATTATAATGAGAAACCAGCTTCATCTTTAAAACAAATAAAATTAAGAATTGGGTAAAGAGGCAGAGGGACTAACTTTATAAACAAACATTGTGACATTTCCAGTACAACCTAGTTCCTGCACACAGGAATAAATATATCTTCCATTTCCACCTGGCTTTACCCGTAGCACCTGAAATTGATTCTTTCCATCCCGTTTTGGATATCTGGTGAAAACATATCTCGGATTGTAACAGTCTCTTTAGTGGTAGAGGGAGAGATCTGTAAGCATGGCCGCGTGGGAGCTGTGAATCGATGGGTTGAAATGGTGAGTGCGGGCAACTGGAGTTACAAAGGCTGGGCTAAGAAGCTCAGTAGATGAGATGATGGCTAAAGAACTAGGAGAACAAAGGATGGTGTTGGCAAGATTCTTCGGCAGTGATGAGATCCCACAGTGACCAGTGGAGGCAACCGTATGAATTGTGGATGAAGCTTTCACAAGTGAATCTACAGCGGGATTCGTCTGCATTGCAGCTTTTTTATTGTATCCATACTAACCTCAGACTTGGTTGGTCTGTCTACATTCATTTATGTGCACAGACATTTTTAAGTGCACAGTTTATAGTGCACTGAACCAGCAATGACTGGAGATGAGGGGCAGGTGTAATTTACCAGTGTTTGTATGGCGTCATTGGAAGCATTAAACCAATGAGATTGAAATTAACAACGCACACGTATCCAAGTGTGATATTTCAGTTTTAAACTTTAAAGACAGGATGCATTGAATTATAAATCAAAAAAATATTCTTATTCTAAGTAGAATGGAGCCTTGCATCTTTTTAGTGTCTTGAAATTTGTTTGCTCTATGCAGCAGTGTTTTTCTGCCAGCTGATTAGAGCACATGTGGGGTTCAGGCCAACCAGGGTGTGTATTGAAATTATTTCGCTCCCATAGCCCTGATCCCACGAGTTTACACCTAATAGTTCGCTTTAAGGTGTGGGTTAGAAAGGATACTCTTTTGACGCCAGCGTTCTGGTGACATTAGACTTTGTTTATTTGCTATATTCTTCCCATTTGCTGATCTCATTATCGCGTTCATTTGGTGGGGATGTATTATAGTTTTTCTACGAGTGTATAGTCTGTTCTGTTTGCGTGCGTGTTGACTTGGAATGACATTGCGGCTGGGTCGAGGCCGCAGTGAACCTGCCACGTGTTTAATGAAACTCACGTGTTTCACTGAGAAAAAATCCAATTAATGCCAGCAATAACACTGCGGGAGACGGATTATAAATAATGTTCTAATCACACTTCTGTGGAATTGGATACGTTTAGCCTTTCGCTCCTTGCCTCGCAAGGTACCCAAAACGTGCCTTCTCCGCGGCGCGGCACGTGCCCCGTCTCACGTTCTAGCTTTCCTAATGATGTGATTAAAATGGGCCGAGGTGTGTGGACGCCGCGGCGCGGGCTCCGGCGGCACCTTCTTTCTGCTTTGCAAGGGTTACCAGGCGGTGGCAGGTAGTAGCATACAAAGTGTTACATTAAGGGGCGGTGAATGAATATTTATCACAGCCATAGTGCATGGCGATAAAAAGGTACCAGTAACTAAGCACAGAATGTGCATATGACTCCTGCTCACATTTTCAACCCTCTCTCCTGGCAAAAGCCTGCAAGACCCAAGTGATGTGCAAACAAGCTCTCTGTGCCCGTTTTCCCATCGGTTGGATACAATAAAAAAAGTTGAATCTTTGTAGTAGGTCAATGTGGCCTACTTATTTGAAATGTCTTTGTTCTATTTAAACTGCCTGAGTAAGGTTGGTGATAAATGTAGTGTGTGTTGCATTCAGTAATTTTTATTTGTAATAATTTTAGGAAAGACCTTCAAAATCTAGCTTTTCAGTGACTCCTTTGATACGTTGTTGCTTTCATAGGATCACCACCCCCCTCATTGCAGTGAACAAGCCCTCACTTACATTAATATGTCCCGTTCTCATCTAATTTTCCCAGGTACAACAATTACAGTGTCCTGATGTTCTGGCTTTAACTACTAAATTGCACCATCTTGTTCTGTTGATCTTCTAGGAGTTGAGCCTTTTTGTTTAACTGGACTATTTCCATTATCAACTAGAGATTTGAAGTGGCCCCAAAGCGACATGTCACAGATATATGAAACTCATTAAATAAATAAAATATATGCTTTTTCTGTGAAAGAAAATCTAGCTTTATTACAGTGAGAATTGGGCATACCTACAGCCACCAAAAAGTGGCATAGAGGGTCAAAACCCCAAATCCTGATGGACAATCACAATCTGCTAACGATTTTGGGCCATAATACATTCCACTTATTACCACTTGCTACTGCATAGAATATGCCACAGTGGTCGACATTTCTGCACGTGATTCAGTAAAGAAAAGAGCAAATGGGGTTTCCGAGCAAGTGTCCATTAGTGATGCTGAAGAAATCCACAACGTTCTAACTGTATGGATATTAGTGACATTTCTCTCATTATTTATAAACCTATTTTCAGTCCAGATAAAAGGTTGGAGTAAACGTGCAATTAGAGTAGCAAAGTGCCACTATATTAGCAGGGAGTGTTGGAGAAGGCTTTTCTCTTTCCATCTGGAAAAGGGAAAAAAGTCAAATGTGCGTCTGCTCTAGTCTTACTAATGTGAGATTCTAGAACTGCAACCAATCTGTAGGTGTAGGTTAGCAAAAGTGTACCTGGACATATCCAGGATACACCCTCGATGGAATTTTCGGAGTGAAAAATGCGGCAATGCAAGTAAACTGAAGTCGAAAATCTCGAGTGTGTAGATTTTCTTTTCCTGTGGTCCTTTAAGCCTTAAGGGCCAGCTCACCTACTTTTTCGATCTAATTGTGTGTGTTTTATTCTTACCTTAGATTTGATTTACTTCTGAATTTCTATGCTTGATCCACTTTTTTTGTAAGTGTGACTTATTTGTGGAGTATCTAATGCATAAACGTTTTCCAATGAGTAAGCATGTCTTGATTCTGGAAACTCGGGGATAACCCTGAATTGAGATAAACATATTTATTGAAAAAACCTTGTGAATTAGACCAGGACATTCGTGAGAAAGGAAAGCGTAAGACAAAACTACTAACAAAAAAGCTTTGTAAATTATGCCCCATGAGTCTGAGACTGCCGCATCACTACCTTTAAAAAAAAAAAAAAAAAATTATGAGCAGATCCTAGTGTTGTACTCTGTAGACATATGCTCATATAATATATCTAGGAGGTGTGTCGACGTCAAAAGATCCAGGTATAATAAAGCAACTTTGTATATATTAGATTTATTTTCATATATATGTATATTGCCATCTACAGTGTCCAAGACTAGGCATTTGCAATTGCAAACAAGTTTTCAAACAAATTAATTTCTAGCCACAGAGATCTAAACTGCCTTGAGAAATCATTTTGTGATTTCATTAACCAAATATAGGGAAAAATATCCTCACAGAGAAGAGGTCTGGCTACTACTTTGTTTCAATTTCCCTGTCAGGACCTCGTGTTCTTTTTGTTGCACTGTCACCCCTTTATATTGGGGCTTCACCCAAGAAGTGGGCTGGTGTCCCCTCAGTAAGGGGGTACAAGCACTACCCAAAAAGTCATATGCCCCTTCACCTTTTTGATTGGTTTGGCCCCTGGGGGTTTGATCCCTGTAGCCTAATAAGGCTCGGGGAGGGGGGCCGCGCAACCCCCTTCCCTTTATCATTATATTTGTCCCTGGGGGATGGGGTCCCCAGGGCCTAATAAGGCTCAGGGAGGAGGGCTGCACCACCCTCCCCTTAAATTCTGTCCTCTGGGATGGTCCAAGAAGGCTTGGGGAGTGGGTCCATGCAGCCCTCCTCCCTTTGTAAACACAAAAAGGCCCCAGGGGAAGGTATGGGGTCCCTGGGAACCCAGGGATGGGATCCCAGGGGCCTAATAAAGCTCGGGGAGAGGGGCTCCATGCAAGCCTCCCATGTTTAATTGTATATGGCCCTTGGGGATATGGTCCCTGGGGACTTTTAAGGCTTGGGAAGGGAGGGGCCACATGGCCCCTTGCCCTTTTTTACTGTAACTTGCGCCGGGGGTCCCTGAAGCCATTTAAGGGTGTGGAGGGGGCTGCATGCCCTCTCCCCTTAATATATGTGTTTTAGCCCTAGGGGATGAGGTCCCTGGGGCCCAAAGCCAACCCTATACTGTGCACGCCAAAGGCTGTGCACAGTGTGGGGTTGGCAGCCTCTTGAGGGTTTGGCCACAGGGCCTGTTGGCAGGCCGGGCCCTCTGGCAAACCCCCATTGCGTACTGCCAAATGCTATGCGCAGCATGGGGTTAGCTGGCTGCTGGTAGTTTGCTGTCTGTGCGTGGGCTGGCCCTGTAGCCAACTCCCTTACGTGCTCGCCCAAAGGGTGTGAATTGCTTTTGTGTATGGTAATAAAATATTACTTTACGTTAAAAAAAAAAACTAGAAATTCACTGAACAAATCAAAGGTTAAAGTAGCGTTATAGTAAGGTGAAAATGTTAGTGATGTTTTGAACACAAAAAAAACCGCAGAAATTCACCAGTTATAGTTAGCAGAGCTGGCTATAATTTGTGCCCACGCCATGCACTGCTTATGACCTCACATATTTCATCACTCACTATCTGTTCTGTGACATCATTTATGACATCAATGATGACTTCTCAAATTACATCATTGATTACATCTGAGTGTGTTGGTTTGTTTTATAGTTGACATAGTGGCGGGTAGCTACTGTATTACATTTCTACCTAATTTTGTACAGCCTGTGTCCAGCTAATGGAAAACCCTAAAAAGGCTTGGGAAAAGAAGTGTATCTAGGAATCCTTTACAAGAGACGCCGCTTTAGAAATTATGGGCATGGCCTAAAACGTGTGAACTGGAATGACAAAGCCTCGAAACCGCCTCACCTTTAACTACAGAAACTGCAGTCTCAACCTTCATCCCTACCATCTGTCCAATAGCACAGCCAAGGAAGAACTAATCAGTAGCCCTTTGCTAACAAGGTTCATGGAATTTACTAAAAGAGTCCTGTCTCCATCCGACTCATTCAGGGCCGGACTGGCCGTAGCGGGCACTGGGCGTTTCCCCGGTGGGCCACTAGGGTGGGGGCCGATTTTACGCCCCTGGGGGGCCGTTTTTGTTACCGGGGGTCGGCAGTATCGGCCCCCTGTAACAAAATCGGCCGAAACCGGCCCTCGCAAACAGCTCAGCTGCAGCCCCACTACCCCCAGGGAGGGCCGGCCGAGCAGTTTGCCAGGGCCGGTTTCGGTTCCCAGTCCGGCTCTGTACTCCTTTCAATGTCTTGGTCTCCACCTATAGGAATGTAGACAATACACTTCCACAGTCTGGGAAGCTATCCTTACCCCCATCTTGTGCCATGACACAAACAGGGGAATCCAAAATGGATCCCACTTCGCTTCAGTAATCATTGCTGAGATCCAATCTTTAAGGTTGAAGATCAGAAGATTTCCACTCCAGCATCTGTTTTCAATGTTTGCATTATTTTCCCCATATTATCTCTAATGTTGCTATGCTCATAAAGTTCGTTTTTTTTTTAGCACAGCCTAAATCTCTTGATATTTTCCTATATATACATCCAGCCATTACATTAGCTTTCAGCCCTTGAGCTATTCAACTATTCTTGCTAAAGGGGTGGTCTAGCAATAGCCTTACAGGCGACAGACTGTCTGCCTGATTCTAGTGCTTATCAAAAGTACCTAATATAGCATTATGTCACATGCAAATAATGTTGTTTCTTTCTAAAGTTTTACATCCTGCATGCGATCTCAAAAATGCCTGCTCTATATTCGCATGAAAATTGACTTTGACTTTAAACTTACTTTTTCTTTCAAATAACCTCCCCTTTATTTCGATGCTCTGCACGCCTCCTCTTTTTGACCACCGACTACTCTGTCATGTGCGTTTGCCTTAATCCCGAATATTGTATTTCTGCAAATTGCCCACATCTCATTTCAAAGATCAGAACTGCTCATCTAAAGTCCTACTTTTCAACATAACAATACTTAATTGTAACTAATTGGGTTGTTAGTTAAGGGGATTGAGAACCCACCTCAATCAATCAACCGGTGATCTTATATAGCGCAACTACTCGCCCATGAGGGTCTCAAGGTGCTAAGTGGGGGGGGGGGTGGGTCTGCGGTTCAGTTGAAGAGCCAGGTCTTGAGGTCCTTCCTGTATTGCGGCTGCGGTGATTCCCTGAGGTGCAGAGGCAGGGAAGTTCCAGGTCTTCGCAGCGAGGTAGGAGAAGGATCTTCCTTCAGCCGTGGTCTTGCAGATCCGTGGGATGGTGGCCTGGGCCAGATGGGCGGAGCGGAGATGTCTGGTGGGAGTGTAGGAGAGGCGGTGGTTGAGGTACGAAGGTTCGACGTTGTGGAAGGCTTTGTAGGTGTGCATGAGGAGCTTGGAGGTGATTCTTTTGTTGACAGGTAGCCAGTGTAGGTCTCTCAGGTGGGCAGGGATGTGGTTGTGGCGTGGGATGTTCAAAATGAGTCTGGCGAAAGCGTTCTGCTGTTTTTTTCTGGAGTTCCTGGGTGGTGACGGCGTAGAGTGCACTGTCGTAGTCGAGTCTGCTGCTGACAAGCGCCTGGGTGACCGTTTTCCTGGACTCGGTGGGGATACACTTGAAGATCTTATGAAGCAGGCAGAGCATGTGGAAGCAGGAGGACGAAACTGCATTGATTTGGCAGTTGATTGAGAGCGAGGAGTTTCAGGACGATACCAAGGTTTCTTGTGTGGTCCATGGGTGTGAGGGGGTTTTGAGCACTGCGGGCCACCAAGAGTCGTCCCAGGTGGAGGGGGAGGAGGCCAGGATGAGGACTTTGGTCTGAGTTAAGCCTGAGGCAGCTGTCCTTCATCCAGGTGGCGACTGCATTCATCCTGATGTGGAAGTTGCACTTGGTGGCTGTAGGTTCGTCTCTGAGGGAGAGAATCAGCTGGGTGTCATCAGCGTAGGAGATGATGTTGAGTCCATGGCTTCTGACGATGGCTGCAAGCGGGGCCATGTAGATGTTGAAGAGGGTGGGGATGATCACTGTGGGTTCTGAGTTGAATGGTGGAAGTCTGACTCTCTGCGTTCGGCTGGTGAGGAAGGAGTGGATCCATTCCAGGGCTTTGTCATGAATGCCAGCGTCGTGGAGTCTTGAGCAGAGGGTATGGTTGGAGACGGTGTCGAAGGTGGCTGAGAGGTCCAGAAGGATGAGGGCAGCAGTCTTGTCTTGGTCGAGGAGGGTGCGGATGTCGTTTGTCATGGCGAGGAGAGCAGTCTCAGTGCTTTGGTTGCTTCTGAAGCCCGATTGCGAGAGGTCCAGGATGTTGTTTGTTTCTATGAACTCAGAGAGTTGGGTGTTGATAGCTTTCTCTATGACTTTGGCTTTGAAGGGAAGCGGAGAGATGGATCTGTAGTTCTTGAGGTCAGTCGCTGCAGCAGAGGGATTCTTCAGCAGGGAGTTGATCTCTGCGTGCTTCCAGTTTTCCGGGAAGGTGACGGACTCGATGGAGCAGTTGATGGTGTGGCAGAGTTCGGGTGCAATGGAGGTGCTGGCTCTGTTGAATATGTGGTGAGGGCAGGGATCCGAGGGGGCTTCGGAGTGGATGCTCTTCTTGATCCCGAGGGTGTTGTCAGAGGTGAGGGTAGTACAGCTGGTCATGGTCTGCTGGGGTTTGGAGCCATTGGGTGCGGTGGTTGCGGTTGGGGAGGGTGGGTCTTGGGTTGCAAAGCTGTCGTAGATCTCCTTGATCTTGTGGTGGAAAAAGGTGGTGAGGTTGTCGCAGAGGTCTTGAGACGGGGAAATGTCTGCTGTCTCTGTGCTGGGTTTAGCGAATTCTTTGACCACGGCGAAGAGTTCTTTGCTATTATGTGCGTTGGCATTGATGGGTTCCTGGATGGATGCTTTCTAAGTTGTGTTGGTGTGCGGTGATGGCGCCTTTGAAGGCTGCGCGATCTGCCGTGATCTTGCTTCTCCTCCATCTTTTCTCGAGCCGTCTGCAGGTGCGCCTGGACTCTTGAAGGACGGGGAGAACCATCTGGCTTTCTTAGAGGGCTGTTTGCCTGAGGGGGGCCAGTGTGTTGGCGCAGTCGGAGATCCAGCGGTGGATGTTGCGTGCTGAGGTGCTGGCGTCTGTGGATGACCGTGGTGGGGTCTTGCTGAGGGAGGTGGTGAGCTGGTCTTCGGTGACCTTGTTCCAGCTTCTGCGAGGATTGCGATGGGCGTGGTGGTATATGGTGGGTTTGGTGAAGGAGAAGTGGATGCAGTGGTGGTCGGTCCAGTGTGGCTCAGAGGTGTGGCTGACGGAGATGTTGCTGCTTGCGGAAAAGATGGGGTTGAGCGTGTGTCCTGTTGAGTGGGTTGGTGTTGTGACCAGTTGTTTGAGTCCGATGGTGGTGAGGTTCTTCAGTGGTGCTGAGGTGTTGTAGTCTTCGAGGTTGTCCAGGTGGAAATTGAGGTCGCCAAGGAGGATGCAGTCTGTTGAGGCAAGAGCGTGGTGAGCGATGAAGTTGGTTATGACTTTGCTGAAGGGGGGGCGGGGTCCGGGAGGTCTGTAGATGAGGGTGCCACGGTGGGTGGCATTCGGGTTGGTCTGGATCTGGAAGTGGAGGTGCTCCATGTTGGGTGAGTGGCCGTCACAGCTGGTTGAGAGGCAGAGGGTGTCTTTGTGTACAATGGATATGCCTCCTCCCGGCTGGTTGATGCTGTCCTTGTGGATGATTTTGTAGCCGTCGGGGATGTTGGTTGCAATGTTCGGGCTGAGCTGGAGTTCATCCAGTTTTCTGTGAAGAAGGCGATATCGGGGGAGATGTAGTCGAGCAGGTCCCAGATCTCCATGGCCTTATTTTGAGGGAGCGAGTGTTGAGTAGGATTCATCTGAGGTGGTCGTGTCCGGTTCTTTAGGGTCTTGTGGTCGGTGGGTCTGGTGTGTGGAGGCCAGCGAAGTTGCAGATGTGGCCTTGGGTGTTCTTCGGCGACGCGAAGTAGCAGGCGGTGGAATGTCCGGTGTTGAGGGCATGGAGTGTGCTGGAGTCCTAGCGGTGGACGGGCGCAGACGGGCTTGTCTTTCTCGTGCCTTTCTCGTGCCTTTGGCGCGCCAGTGGCGTGGCAGCACAATGGCCGTCATTAAATAGTGTTGGGGACGGGTGGACAGCTAGGAGGTCAGAAGCGGAAAATGGCAGTGGAGGGGGCGGGAAGCAGGGGACAAGCAGCAGCAACGAACAGGGAAAAAAGGCGCAAATAAGGAGAAAAGAGAGAAAGTGACAAGAAAGCAGAAATTGAAAAAAGGAAAGTGAAAAAAGAGCAGAGGAGCAAAAAAGGCAGAAAGCAGAGGGCAGAGCAGCAGCAGAGCAGAGATGCTCCTCTCTGGACCACTAGCACAGGCGGGTGCCTGTGGGTGGAGGAGGGCCTCGAACTAAGGACCTGGAAGGGTCAGGGGGCAATAGCTACCAGGCGGAGCTGTGCTGCGAGGGAACCAACTTACTGACAAGGTCAGTAAGATCGCTCCTTCACCGCACAGCGGCTGCCATTAAATAGTGCTGGGGAGGGCTGGACAGCTCGCATTCGGGAAGCGGGAAAACGGGGCAGGAGGGGGCGGGCCATGGGGGAAGAGAGGCGGCAAGGGAAAAAAGGCACAAATAAGGGGAAAAGAGAGAAAGTGACAAAAAGCAGAAATACAAAAAGGAAAGTGAAAGTGAAAAAAAGAGCAGAGGAGCTACAAAGACAGAAAGCTGAAGCCAGAGGTCAGAGCAGCAGCAGAGCAGAGATACTCCCCACTGGACCACCGGGGATGAAGCGCATGCGAGTACCTGCGGGTGGAGAAGGGCCTCGAACTAAGGACCTGGAAGGGTCAGTGGACAACAGCTACCAGGCAGAGCTATGCGACGAGGGAAGCAACTTAATGACAAGGTCACCTTAAGCAACAAACACAATCCTTGTCAGGATGAAACACTAAAGTGACTAATTTAACCTGAGCTCAACCCCCTGGTAGCTATGGCACAGAGCATAAAGGCTTAACTTAGAGGCTAGGTGTAAAGTATTTATTCAGTACCAAACAGTAATATGGTCAAAGCACAACACTAGAGAAATTCCAAATGATTTAGAAAAATATATTAAATGGCACCAAAACAATAAAAATACAATAAGGGAAAATCAGAGATATGAATTTTTATATTTAAAAAAATAAATAGCGCCAAAAAGTGTTAAGCGTCAGTGGCCATGAACTGGCTGCGGTAGACCGAGACTCAAGCGCAATTTAGGCTGACCGTGATGGAGTGCGGGTCAGATACAAGAACCAGGTTCGACCCTGTCGGAAGATTCACCCTGGAACTTAGTCTCAAAAATAGAAGACCAAAATCTTCAGTTGGCCAAGGCAGCAGGCAGTAAGTGAAGAGGGTTCCATGAAGTCGGATAGCCGTCAGACGAAGTCTCAGTGAAGCTATTGGTTTGTGGTGGGAAAGCCCCAAGCGGAATTCTTTTAAATTTCATGCCCAAGGAAGGTCCATTGCTGGTCACATACTTTTGGCACCTTCCCCCGGTTAAGATTTCTTCATTTGCACTTAGTCACTTTTCAGAGCTCGGATTCCTCCAGTGGGGCAAGGTTGCAGACTGTAGCCGAAGAGGTCTCCACAAAGCCAAGATACCTTTTCCATGCTTTCCCGCAGAATAAGATTTGCTGCCGTGGAAAACTCCTGGCGGGAGAAACCTTAATCTTCAGCCAAGTGGTAATGCACCTTGATCAGATAGGCTTGGCAGGTTTGTCCCGGTCTTTCGGAGGTCATTGGAGCAAAAATGTTTCCAGATCCCAGTTTTTCAGGGGTGGTAGGAGTCGTCCAGTCAGACACAGTCGAGGGTTCTAGGTCCTCAGTAACAGCATTTAGGGGTCATCGCTTACTCCAATGGAGGCCAAAAGCAGGGTTCAGGGCAGGTTCAGCTGGAACTGGTAGGCTGGAAATCTTCAGGAAAGGCTTGTTGTTAGACCTGGCATCCTTGGTGTGGTTTCCCCTGACTTTTTGCCCCTTCCTCCTGTATTTTTGACTGTGTGCTGGACTTTGTTTTTGCTGGTTTAGGTACTCTTGGCACTTTGCCACTGATGATCAGTGCCAAAAGTGCAAGCGCTCCCTGTGTAAATTGTGATTATGATTGGTTATCCATGATTGGTCTATTTGATTTACTGGTAACTACCTAGTAAAGTGCACTGTGTGTGCCCAGGGCCTGTAAATCAAAACCTACTAGTGGACCTGCAGAACTGATTGTGCCACCCACAACAGTAGTTTTTCAAATATGTCTCAGACCTGCCACTGTGGTGCCTGCATGCGCAGTTTCTAACTGCCATGTCGACCTGGCAAGTGCACCCACTTGCTAGCCACTAACCTTCCCTTTTCTTACATGTAAGTCACCTCTATGGTAGGCCCAAGGTACCCCAAGGCACAGGGTGCAGTGTATGTTAAAGGTAGGACATGTACTGGTGTGTTTTACATGTCCTGATAGTGAAATACTGTCTATTTCATTTTTTACTATTGCAAGGACTAGCTCTCCTATAGGCTATCATTGGAATTGGCTTGAGGCATTTTACAAGTGTAACTTTCAATTGGGAATAGCTAGATATTTGGAGTTTAGGCTCTCTGAACTCAAAATTTAATGACACACCTATTAGTAAAGGTGTTTTTAATATTGTGTGTTTGAAAATGCCACTTTTAGAAAGTGGGCATTTTCTTGTTTAACCATACTGTGTGCCTCTGCCTGCTTGTGGATTCACCATCTGGTTTTAGACTGACCGGGACGGTTTGTGCATTCATTCCAGACACTCACACAAATTGAGCTGAGTTGTGCCCTGCATATGCTGATGGGCCATCCTGGGCTACAATGGTGGGAGGAGTTGTCACTGATACTTGGATAGGCTGTGGCTGCTCTGCACAATTCTGTCTCCGCCTCCTGCAGTGAAACTGGACCATGGAGGACAGTACTGGTTTTACTGAGCAAGAGAGACTTTCTGAACAAAGCCTTCAAAGGAAAAAAGGGGTATAAGTATTAGACCTCAAACCCCAGAACTTTAGATTACTTCTGGAATCAAGAGGAACCTCTGTCAGGGAGAAGCTCTGAAGAGCTGTGAGGAGGAGGCTGCCCCTTTCCTGTGTGTTGCTTTGCTGGGTTGGCCTGCAGTTGCTGCATCTGCCAGGGAGAGGAAAAAGGCTGGACTTTGCTGTTTTCCTGCTTGTGAAGTTTCTCCAAGGGCTTGTGTGTGCATGCCTCCTGTTCTGAATTATCGGGGACACAAAGACTTCACCTACAGCCTTGTTGAACTCCACTGCTCGACCCTATCTTCACCAACATTAAAATCTTAATGGTGGAGAAACCTTTTCCATTGCCTTGGACTGATCACTATATGATACCTTTCTCATGGACCCCCTTGACTAGCGATCAGCCAATGGAGCCGGTAAAGAAACTCAGCCGTAACTGGTCCAAGCTTTCTATTGAGGCCTGGGCACTTAATCTCAGCAATACCCGACCGGTACTTGAGGCCGATCCAGAATCTGCCAATCTAAAGTTTAATCAATGGATCGAAGCCTCTCTGGACTTGGTGGTTCCGAAGAAATGGACAACCAACAGGAAGGGCTCTAAGAGGATTGCATGGTACACCCCCAAGCTTAGAGAGCTGAAACTAAAATGTAAACAATCGGAGAGGCATTGGAGGAAAGACTTCTCCGATGAGAGGAAGCGTGTCTATACGGAGGCTACTAAAATCTATAAGTTAGAAATCAGAAAAGCCCAATCCCTGTACTATGCTACAAGGAGTACCTCAGCCTCTAATTCTCCGCGTGAAATTTTTAAAATCGCAAAATCCCTTATTAGCCCCCCCGTCTCCAGCTCTGCCCGCTGTTGACACCTTAGGACGCTGCAATAATTTAGCAGAATTCTTTTTTAATAAAATTCAATCAATTTACTTAGCATTTCCACCAGCTACAACCCCTCTGAAGGACTTTCCACTGGAAAATAAGTTGAAATCACCTGTCACTCCTTTGGAGGTCTTCCCTCCCCTGGACATGAAATCCCTAAAAATTTACTCAAATAAAATAAAATCAGGTTCCCCTAGAGATGTGGCCCCCCCACCGCTCTGAACTAAGCTTTTGAAACAGCTGCCCCCACTATGCTAGAACTTATTAATCTCTCACTTGCCTCCGGGACCGTTCCTTCTTTATGGAAACGGGCCATGGTCCGAGCATTGCTTAAAAAACCATGCGCGGACCCGGAAATATTTGTCAATTACTGGCCGATCTCACTTCTCCCAGGGATCGCAAAAATTGCGGAAAAGCATGTCAATTCCATTCTGTCCACCTTCTTGGAGGAAAATGACTGCTTCCATCCATCTCAAACCGGTTTTAGACCCCAACAGGGAACAGAGACAGCTCTTGTCGTAGTTGTTGAAGAAGCAAGGAAAATTCTGGATGCCGGAGGCTCGGCGGCAATTGTCCTCCTCGACCTGAGTGCGGCCTTCGATACCGTTAATCACCAACTGCTGATCTCTAGAATTAGAGATGTAGGGGTGTCGGGAGCTGCACTAATGTGGTTGGAGTCCTTTTTAGACGACCGATCATTCCAGGTCTTTGAGGACGATTCCATTTCCAACAGTATGTTGAGTTGTGGGGTTCCTCGGGGCTCGTCCCTGAGCCCCACCCTCTTTAACATTTATATGAGCCCTCTGGCCGAGATTGTCAAACCCTTTGGCATACAGATCGTCACGTATGCGGACGATACCCAACTGATTGTCTCCCTTAATCAATCGGAGAATGGGGCAAATAATTTGGCCGACTGTTTGGAAAAAGTGTCGGTATGGATGGAAGGCTCATATCTACAATTGAATGGCAAAAACTGATCTGATGTTCTTGGGTAAACCTTCCCCACTAGGCCCTAGCTCCCTATGGCCTAAATGTTTGGACAGTATGCCCCTCCCAAAAGAACAAATCAAAAGTCTCGGAGTCTGGCTGGACCATAATCTAGACATGAAGGAGCAATCCCGGAAGGTAGCAGGAACCTGTTATGGAATACTTAAGATGGTTAGGAAAATCCTTCCCCTGCTGCCTTTCATTGCCAGTTCAAGCCTTAATTCTCTCACGTCTAGATTATGCAAATGCCCTTTATCTGGGCTCCCCGCGATCAACAATAAAGAAGCTACAGACTGTGCAAAACTGTGCAGCTCGCCTCCTTTTACAGACCCCCCATAGGGAATCTGCACGATTGTCAATAGCCTCCCTCCACTGGCTTCCAGTCGCTGAGAGGATTCAGTTCAAGTCCCTATGTATTGTCCACAAGATTCTTTCTTCCAAGGGCCCTCCAATTTTACGTTCCATCATTTCTCCTTATTATCCCAGTAGAGCCCTGCGCTCTGGTAATAAGCGCATGGCAGTAGTTCCTAGAATATATAGGTCTAGGAGTGGGGGAAGACGTTTCTCCTACATGGCCTCCAAGAGCTGGAATTCTCTTCCAAACTACATTAGTCTTGAAAACGACTATATGTCCTTCCGTAGACCGCTTAAAACGTTCCTGTTCCCGGCCGCTTAATGCTTGTCATTTGTGTAGGCTCTGTTCCTAAGCGCTGGGAGACCTTCTGGTAGCCATGCGCTTTACAAATGCCAATTCATTCATTCATTCATTCATTCACTGCTGGGAGTTCTGACCTGCCTGGGGTGCCTACTCCAGTGCTGGGCCCCTGGGGGTTTTCCTGCTATAGAAAGCTGTGAGGAACTGAAGAAATTACAAAATCGATGCTTCACTCTTCTTGCGGCTGAATTTTCCGAAGCTGCACCGACGTGTGGAAGAAATTCCCGACGCCCAGCCCCTTGCGGCTGAATAAATAGACACAGCACCTGCCCTCAGCCCAAATAAACCTCAGCACACCGACTCCAATGCAGGCCCCGCTGTGCGGCTAAAAGAATCAGCGCATTACCGGTCAGCGGCTACGGAAATCCACACGCACCTATAGTGCCTGAATTTTCTCACGCATCGCACCTGTGTGGCAAGTTTTTTCGACGCAACCCCTGCAGACAAGAACCGCCTAGGAAATTGACACATCACTTCCTCCTACAGTCCTGCGTACAGCAGAACTGTCACATCGCCTCCCCAAGGACTCAGGAACTGACGCATTGCTGTGCTTTTCGACGTTTCCCTCCTCTGTGGCAGTTTTGCCTTGTGGATTTTGACACATTTGAGGTACTTTGTGTAAAAATCACCTCATCCATAGGTTTCTATGAACAGAATTGCTTGAAACCTTTTAGAAGTCATATTTTGAATTGTGTCTGTTGTATTTTTGTCATTTTGTTCTTGTTTGGTTTAGATAACTGCATTAAATATGACAGGATGCACACCTTTATGTTCAACATTCCATTTTTACAGTGTGTTCATAGGCAATGTTTAACGTGCAGTCTGGTGATGTGCCCTGCCCCAGCAGCACATGGGTATGACATCATGAACAGTGGAGCGCCTTGGCGCTCCATCCACCAGTCGCACAGCAAATTAAGGATGTATTCCACAAATTCCATCCTGAATTAAATACTCCGTTTTGATTCATTGTAATCCTTTTTAATCCTTGTTTTATTCACAATTTTCTCTTAGCTTTTTCCATTCACATAAAAGTCTGTATGTATCCAAATTTTTTCAAATGCTATAGATATGCCTCCAGCATTTGGTCAGACCTCATCCTGAACTGGATATAATGTCAGATGAGGAACTACTTACTCAACTTACAGAGTTAATAAAAATCTCCAGACAATTGGTCCAATATGTCATGCGGACTTTCAAAGTCCAACCACCATTGACACTTCCAAATCAAACTCCTCAACCGGGGAATACACTAAAAATTACACCACAGACTCTATACGCAGTCATGGGTAAAATGCCCACAAAACGTGAAACGTTCCATTTTGGATAGCTAAAAAAATTACTCAAATCGAAGCAGTATTTCCAAATACTAGCCCGTATGAGAAACACAGAATCCTAACCATCTGTTTACCAATGGGGATCACACCACAACTGGAAGACTGCACCACTTGGGGCTCAGTCTTTGCTGCCATCTATACTAAAACACATGGCATTCCGTCAATTGCGGTAATACCTGATGTCCTGAAACAAATTCAAAACGAATACGGGGCAGAGCCTGCTCTGAATTTAGGTATGAAATTACTGAAGAATTTCGACCAGGTCTCAACAATAATATTATCTAATATTAAAGGGGAATCAGCAGCAGTGGCGATCCGCCAACGATTAAGGGAATTTGATGTTACAGAACATCAAACTGAGCTACCCAGAATAATTGAACAATCTTATGCAGAATTAGGCAGAGATAGTTTGGCTGGAAGACCAGTGAAGCCAAAACTATCTGAAAGTCCTGAGAAGGACTCTATTAAACAAACTCCTACATCTTCTAAAAAGAAGTGGGAGACTAACAAACAAAATTCAAACGAGAAACGTTCTCAATCCCGAGGTAGGTCTCCTCAAAAGGAGCCCTCTGAAAGGAGGTATAACCTCAGGAATAGGGATAATTTGAGAAAGCCTGACCGGTATCAAGATACTGATACACGTTCCTCTCGTACCTTTCAGATCTCTTCACAGACTTCGGAAAGAAGAGGACAGTCAGAACATAGAGAAGAACGCGTGAAATCCAAGGAAGATAAACACGCTCCGAAAAATAAAACAAAACCTCAATTCTCCAAAAAGAAAGTAGCAGGTCTAAAGATCAGACATGCCGAGAATACTGAGAACACAACTAAAGAACGGAGAATGGGCTCAGACAATGCTGGACAGTGCAGCAGAAGTCACAATAGCTCGCCAGAACCTGAAGGAACTTCTGGAGATAGTGGACTTGAATGAGTACATTACAGTTGAGACTGTAGACACCAGGGTTAGTACTCCACAAAAGTTATATGAAATAACACTCCGGATGGAGGGAGACATACCTAGACAGGTGAAAACACTTTTTTGGGATGAGGACTCACCTAACCATAAAATACATCTGAAACATGAACCAACTGCACAGAGGCAGTATCCAATAAAGCAAGAAGCTAAAAAACAGGTCAGGGAGATCTTAGATCAACTTGAATACCAAGGGGTGATTGAAACATGCACCTCCTCAATGAACAATCCTTTGTTTCCTGTCTCCAAACCAGACAACACCTATCGTCTAGTTTTGGATTACAGACACTTAAACACTTGTTCTAAAACTTTTGCAGTGCAAAATGCACATAGCACAGCATTAATGAATAACATTGTGCGTCAAAAATATAAAACCACATTAGACATCTCAAATGGTTTCTTTTGTCAAAACATAGCACCTGAAAGCAGGTACTTAACAGCTTTCTCCATAATGGGAACCCAGCGTCAATTTTGTCGACTCCCACAAGGGTTCAAGAACAGCCCAGGTTTATTCTCAGCGAGGGTAACGGAGTTACTACAAATTTATGACAATGAGGCATTGTCCTATGTCGATGACATTTATCTGACAGACGATGACCTGGACAAACACTTGAACAGGGTAAATACCATTATACTGGGCTTCGCCTCTGAGGGCTACAAATTCAACTTCAAAAAGTCCCGAATTGCCCATCTCAATGTCCTATTTCTAGGATATGAGCTTTCAAGTGAAGGCAAGAGCTTGGCAGCTAACTTTCTAGAGAAATGTGCGCTGCTCCAACCTCCAAAAACGCTAAAAAACTTACAATCCATCCTGGGTTACCTAAATTTTGGAAGAACATACATTCTAAATTACGCAGAAAGGGTTAAACCTCTCAACGCACTAATCAAACCTGATTTTTCAATCAAAAATTGGACACAACACACAGAAATCTTGCGATCACTCCTGGCTAACATGTTAGCAACAAATCACTTACAAACACGCGTAAGTCAATGCAACCTGGTGATCCGAATAATTTCGGGTCAATGCGGATTCACCTACTTAACATTCAATGAGGGTGAAAAAATACCGATCGCATACAAATCTCATTTGTATACACAAGCGGAAATGCGCTTCACTTCAACTGAAAAAATTCTGACGGCAGTTCAAACCGCTGTAGCAAAAGAAAGAGCCCTAGCCCAAGGGAAACGCATTATTGTCGTAACCCCAGTACCAGCTTTAGAAGCGGTCACAAAAGCAAGCATTCCAAATGCTAAAGCATTACATCCAAGATGGATACAATGGGTTAATTCTCTTGCTGCAACAGATGTTGAATATGTTTTTGATCCTGATTTAAAAACACAAGCGTTCCTGCAATATGAACAAGAATGTCCTCTGCCCACTGAGATTCTGCCTCTCGATCAGTACGAATTCATAATTTACACTGACGAATCCGCACAGCCCGCAACAGGGAGTAAGCAAGCTTACAGTGCAGCGTGTGCAATCGTTAAAGGTCGCATGCGAGATGGCATCTTCAGACCTATGGTCACAAAAACTCAATCTCTAGGAGATTGTACAGCTCAGCGAGCTGAACTACAAGCATTCAAACTGGCACTTGAAAGTACAGATCGAGAATTCCCCACACTAATAGTGTGCGATTCCTTTTACTGTGTTCAGTCGTATAATGAATATATACAAAACTGGCTTGAAAATGGTTTCAAAGATGCGAAAGGTGGCACAATAAAGCACAAAACGCTTTGGGAACAAGTAGTTCAGTTGAAAAACGAACTACCAAAGGCTCACGTGATCCACACACTAAGTCATCAACGTGATGGCGTTCACGTTGCAGGGAATTCATTGGCTGACGAAGCCGCAAAGGGGGCTGTTCAGACGGCTTCCGTAGCTGCGATCACTTGTTCCAAAACAAAAATAGACAGTGAGATAATGTTGGCTGTCAATGCTACAAGCAAAGGCAGTGGTGCACCGTTACCAAAAAAGTTTCCACTCAAGTACTCTTATGTAATTGATGCGAACAGCGTTCCTTTTGCTCGAATCCCTGGAGTGGGGGATAGGGTAATTCCAAACATGGAACGTAGAGCAGCTTTGATTTATGAGGCACATTTGGGGGAGGGTCTGTCACATCAAGGGATCTCTAAAACAATTTTGACATTAAAAGAGATGTACTGGTGGCCTGGGATGAATACAGAAATCCACATCTTCATCAATAACTGCATAGACTGTAAATTACAGCGAGAAAGCCACCAGACACCATGCTACGAATGTAGCTGCCCAGTACAGACACCATTGTTAGACAGCATTAGACTATCTACGCGCATGCGTCCTTCTGGACAAATGCAATCCCACAAATACTGAATCAAGGTTCCTATGGATATGGCCTCAGCGCTCGACTGACGCTCGAACTGTTATAAAAGATTTGCGAGTCTTTATCGGCACATACGCAATAGGCAAGCTACATTCTGACCAGGGCCCTGCGTTTAGCTCTCGGGCTTACAAAGAAGCCATGGCCAGTCTGGGCATTGCATTGCGGTACTCCTCTCCATTCCATCCTGAGGGAAATTCGGTTGTGGAAAGGAAAAACCGGGACATAAAGCAGTCTATAACAGATAGGCTATTAGGTTCGGGTGATGGGTGGGTCAAACATCTTTATGGGGTCCAACGCTCATTAAATAACCTGCCAAGAAGTTCTCTAGGGGGGGTCACTCCATATGAGGTCCTATTTGGGACAAGAATGTGGGTACCAGACCTCGATCACGTAGGCACAGTGGTGGAAAATAAACCGTTTGATATCAAAGATCGTTTGTCTGTTTTACAGGAACTCAATGAACTAAGATCGAAACACAGCAACGTATTCCTGCAGCCAACCACCACTGGGGAAAAACCGGCGGTCCCAGCAAGGCCTGTCTGGATTCCAAAAGTTGGGGATCTAGTCAGAGAGAAAATTGCGGACAAGAAGGAATTTGGACCTTCTTACAGACAACCAGTACCTGTCCTAGCAGTTCAAGGAACTAGAACAGTACTTCTGCCGCCCCTTGCTGGAAGAAAGGAGAAAAGATTTGTGTCCATCGACCTCATCAAACCACAGTATGTGGCCAATACTAAATAGTAGACCACGTGGACTCCGACCTAGTAGCAGACGCACTCCTCTCGCTACTATCCAAGAGGTTCAGACTGAAAGACTGATAACCATCGAGAATTCAGCTGTAACAGATGAAGGACTAAGCAACAATGCAATGGAACTCGTCCCTCTTGAAAATCAAGTAACAGTTCGTCCAAATACACCTGTCAACACCAATGTAGCAAGTGATCAACTGGTTCCAGCGATTTCTACAAATCCTGATGCAATTCCAACAATTGACAGAACTGCTTCTGGCTATTTCATTAACTTTGATACGTTCTCAGAAGATCCGAGTGAACCTGAAACGACGCCAGCATCATTAAAATTCAAGCAGCAAGTACAAGACTTTCTTCACTTTCTGAAAAAGACTTAACTGGTTTCCCCATGGATTGAACTCTGGATTATTTCTGGAATATTTGTTTTCCTGCTTTGGCTAGCTTTGGTTACAACTATGAGCATGCTTATAAGTGGCAGATACATCCATGTGAACACTGAAGGAAAAGATGTGAACGTGCTTTTGAAACCTCATAAATCTTCCCATCGTGAAGCAAGAGACTTGTCAACAGTGAACAGTGAACATCACAGCCGTTCCTATACAGGATGGTATAGTGTGGGACAAAACAGATTTTGATACCTTCCTGTTTGTATTGTGCAGGTACAAATTAGTTTGATTAGTTTGGGGAAGGTATCATGTTGAGTGGGTTTAGATTGATACACACTGTGGGGAGTTTTAGTATTTGAGTTTTCAATGCTGGTGGGGTTGTGTGTTCATGCACTAATTTTCGTTAGACAATTAAGCATTATAGTTTAAAGAATGGGTCAAGATGTTACAATTTATACATGTTGTCTAAATGTTACAAAATACTAATAGTGGTTTTGAATTTGGATTTGTAGCTACCCCTGACGAAGGGCGATCCAGCCCGAAATACATTGGGTTCAAGAGATCTCAGCTGTCTAGGATGAATTGTGTTTTCCCACGTGCTACAAAAAAAGGCTGGAGGCATATCTATAGCATTTGAAAAAATGGGGATACATACAGCCTTTTATGTGAATGGAAAAAGCTAAGAGAAAATTGTGAATAAAACAAGGATTAAAAAGGATTTCAATGGATCAAAACGGAGTATTTAATTCACGATGGAATTTGTGGAATACATCCTTATTTTGCTGTGCGACTGGTGGATGGAGCGCCAAGGCGCTCCACTGTTCATGGTTTAGATAACTCCCATATCCTGACTAGAAGGAAGGGTCCCTACTTGGACAAGGTGCATACCTCTGCCAACTAGAGACCCCCATTTATAACATTGTTGTTCCCCTGTAGCTTGAAGACAAGTTCAGCTTTATTACTTGAGGAGATCACCTCTTTGTTCTGGGTACAAGAGAGAGCAGGTCCAGTTCTTCAAAACTATTCTCGTATCTCAATAAGCAAGTTTAGTCCTCTTCTGATCTTCCTTTGTTTCATTAGTGCTCTGATGAGGGTACTGGGGACCCCGCATTTATGCTTAGCACCAGGGTGTAGGAGGGTTCACTCCTAGCTCCTCCCTAACCAATGAGGTAAAATTTCCCTGGGGTTACCCTACCCACATTTGCAGCATGTTCTGTTTGTCTACCTGCCCAGGTGTCATATAACATCTGCCTGTGACAGGGGAGGCCCCTTTGAAGTAAATTATGTTCCTGGGCACTGTCCAAAGGGTCATCCTGCTAGAGTAATAAAAGAATCTACCACACCTTTGTCTATGCTCTGGGATCAGTTTTCACACCTCATTCAGGGCTTGAGAACTCGCGGCAGGGAAAAGTTAACTTTCTGAAAGTATATTTTCCTTAATATTTATTAGAAATACAACTTGATTAGTGGATTGGGTTTTCAATAAATATTACAAAGAGTGCAAAAATGACATGTCTAGATGCTTCTTAGCTGAAGATAGCATTGTTAAATATAGTATTGCATCCCAATGTTTCCCTATGGAACAGCCAGCTGCAGTGAAAATAGCTTTGAGGTGCTAGTCGCTGTAAGGACCTGCCTAACATTAACTTTCTACATGTCCTACTTTTAAATACCATGCACCTTGCCTTATGGGTTATAAGGTGTACTTAGGGGTGACTTGTTAATATTTAAACAGAAGATTTAAACTAGTGGAAAAGGTGTATTTTGACAGGTTGAATTGCAGTTTAAAAACTGCTTCAGTCAGACTACAATGGTAGGCCTGAAGCCATGTTTGCATTGCCACTGTAGTGGATGGCACAATAGGTGCTGCAGTCCACTAGAAGCATTTAACTTACAGTCCTTTGATACACTTTGTACCATATACTAGGTACTAATAGCTATATTTAATATGCCAATTTGGGTTATGCCAATTTAACCATGTTAAAAGGGGGGAGCACAGGTAATTTGCTACTGATTAGCAGGGGTAAAGTGCACAGAGTTCAACAGACCGGGCAAAAATCTTGGGGTACACCATGTAAACCCCCACTAAAGATTACACTTACCTACTGTTTATTTAATCTACCTCGTAGAAACTGGAGTACATACATGGAATGATTTCCTTCAGAGTAAAAGACTAATCCCAATAACTTACCATAACTACTGAAAATCCACTAACCCTGAGTTCTGGAGCAGTGTGCTGCCTGGCGTAAATCGCTTCAATATCTTGTTAGAGTAGTAAGCACTCTATAGATGCAATTACAGTACAATACAGTATATAATCCCCCTGGTCCACTCTTATACCATAACACTTAGGGGTCAGGCAGCTGGTTGTAGTACATACATGCTCCCTAATAATTCCATTATACTATAGCTTTATGTTCTCACAAAGGACAGATCTGCTACGTGTTTCAACCATCACCCAGTACTGTCCTTGGCAATAAACTAGCCATGACCAACTGAACAGGCATGGAATAACTGCAGAGATCTGCCACATATTGCTGGCCAATTGGACAACTCTAGTCTACTACTGAACCATCAAGATACATAGTTTTCTATGGACAACCACCTCTTTGTTCTGGGTACAAGAGAGAGCAGGCCCAGTCCTTCAAAACTATTCTCGGGTCTCAATAAGCAAGTTTAGTTCTCTTCTGATCTTCTTCAGTTCCATTAGTGCTCTGATGAGGGTACTGTGGACCCCACAATCTGAAAGAGACACGTTAGTGACAGATTCCTTACCTTAGAATATCCCCAGGCGTCAGGCTGGATCCGGAAAGTTTTTGCGTAGCAGTACCCTTGCGCGTCGGTAGGCGGCGTCGTGCGGCTCCGCGTCCGTCGTCGTCGTCGGGATTGCCGGGATGACGTCGCGGGCAGTACTTAGACGCCGCCCCTGCGCGCTGACGTCAGTTCTTCTTTTCCGCGGCAGTAAGCGCAGATCCGGGAAGAGCAGTGCCCTAGTCATTTTTTGACTATATTTTTGGTGAATTTTCACTGTTTTCTCCACGAGTCTCTCGACTCCGAAGGTGTCGGTAGGGATGCCCAGCTTCAAGCCCTGCGACGCCTGTGGTCGTATGATGTCGATCACAGACCCGCACTTAGAGTGTCTCTACTGTCTCGGCCGCGACCACGACACGAAGTCGTGCTCCGACTGCCGGGCCTTGCACCCGAAGGCTTTGCGAGAGCGGTCTCGAAAGCTCCTCGAGGTCCGGCAGTCGGCTCCGCGCCACACCAAGCCCCGGTCACATGAGAGGTCGAGGGGCCGGTCGCGGAGTCCTCATCGGTCGTCGGGGTCCAAGTCTTCGCACTCCTCCGGTAAGTCGAAGCATAAAAAGTCTTAGAAGCATCATCGCTCCACGACTTCGCCTCGCCGGTCTCGCGACTCGGCTAAGGCTCCTGTCGGCACCGTCCCCGCGGCTCCGGGAGTGCCTGTGGAGCCGCCCCCGCATTACCCGTCCTTCCCGGGTTCGGGGGCGACTCCGGCTGAGATACAAGAATTCCTGTCGGCCATGGCCCGCCTCTTCGGGCCTCAAGGTCCCTCCGGTGCGCCTTCGGGCCCTGCGGGCCCTGATGGGGTTTCCCCGGCGCCGCCGACGACTCCGGTCCCGGCGCCGCCTGTCACACCAGCCTCGGTCCCGGCTTCGGCCCCGGCCTCGATCCCGGCTCCGGTGCTGCCGCAACCCCCATCGACGCCGGTTGACCTAACCACACCTCCGCCGGCTCCGACGCCGCTGAGACCTTGGGTCCCGCGTGTCCCTCCTTCTCCTTATTTTGAACCTGAGGAGGACGAAGAGAACTGGGAGGGGTCGGATGACCCTCTCACACAGCAGTGTGAGTACGAACACGACTGGGCTGAGGATGCCAGTGGGCTGGACACCTCCCCTGACTCTGGCATGCTGTCTCCTCCTTCCGTGGCAACGGAGGAGGGAGCAAATTTTGCAACGGTGTTGCGTAGAGCAGCTGGGGCCTTACACCTCCAATTGCCTACAGTGGCTGTCAGGACTAACCTCCTGACAGAAGTGCTTCAGCCGGCGGCTACTTCCTCGGAGCCACTGCTGCCGTTTAATGATGCACTTTCTGACGTTCTTTTGGGCACCTGGTCCAAGCCCGCCACAGGGGCTCCTGTGGATAGGAACGTGGCCCGACGCCATCGCCCCGCTCCGGGCGACCCCCTGTTCCTCTCCCAACACCCCACTCCTGAGAGCTTGGTTGTCCAAGCCTCTGCTTCCCAAACCGCCTTCCCTACCGCTCCTCCAGGTAGGGAATCCAAACGCCTGGATCAATTTGGGAAGAAGGTCTTTTCTTCCTCCAGTGCTGGCTTGCGGTCTGTCAACACCGCTTGCCTTTTGGGCCGATATTCCCACTCTCTGAGGGACTCGGTGGCGCAAGCTTTGCCCCAGTGTCCTGAGGAAGTCCAGACACTGCTTTCCCGCGCCATTGCGGAAGGAAGAGATGCGGCTAAATTCACCATCAGATGTGGCCTTGATACCGCCGACTCGCTGGGTAGATCGATTGCAACGACAGTGGCGCTGCGCCGTCACGCCTGGCTGAGAACCACTGGTTTCTCGGGTGATGTCCAAAACACTCTTATGGACATGCCCTTTGATGGGGTCGGTCTTTTGGGAACAAGGCAGACCATGCGCTGGAGCGTTTTAAGGACTCACGGGCTACGGCCAAGTCCCTGGGCCTTTCTGCTGTACGCCCTCCGCAGCCATCTGCTTTTCGCCCCTTTCGTGGCCACGGAAGGGGCGCCCAGTCACGTCCGCTGCCCAGCCACCGGCCCGCGCAGCAAGCGTCTTCGCGTGGCCGAGGACGTGGCTCCCGCAGTGGCGGGTCAGGCAACCAGCGTGCGGGTCAGGCCACCAACCCCGCCCCGTCCGCGGCCTCCAAGCCCTCCTAGTCCTTCCTTTCAGGTGCACAGCACGCCAGTAGGGGGCAGGGTCCGCCATCACCTTCACCACTGGCGTGCCATCACCTCGGACAGGTGGGTCTTGGACATTGTCTGTAGGGGCTACTCCCTCCCCTTCGAGACCACCCCCCCAGCCATGCCACCTCAATTCCACCGCATGTCAGGGGATCACTTGGTGCTTCTTCAGAAGGAAGTTGCGTCCCTCTTGGCCAAGAGGGCCATCGAGCGCGTTCCGACCCCAGAAGTAGGACGTGGTTGCTACTCCCACTACTTTCTGGTGCCCAAAAAGGACAAGGAGGACATGCGTCCTACCTTGGACCTCCGGAACGTCAATCGCTTCCTCCGGAAGGAGAAGTTCAAGATGCTCACCTTAGCTCAGGTCTTGACTGCCCTCGACCCTGGAAACTGGATGGTAGCGTTGGACTTGCAGGACGCATATTTCCACATCCCCGTCCTGCCGGCCCACCGGCGTTACCTGCAGTTCATGGTGGGCCTCGAGCATTTTCAATTCACCGTGCTCCCCTTTGGCCTCACAAGTGCCCCGCGGGTGTTCACGAAAGTGATGGCGGTGGTCGCAGCTCATCTGCGCCGGGCAGGGGTTCCAGTCTTCCCCTACCTCGACGACTGGCTGCTGAAGGCGGGCTTGTCCCAGGCAGTCGTCTCCCACCTCCAGACTACAGCCGAACTCCTGCACTCGCTGGGGTTCTCCATCAATGTGCCGAAGTCGCACCTGATTCCTTCTCCACAGCTCCTTTTCATCGGAGCAGTTCTGGACACGACGCAGTTTCGGGCTTATCCTCCCGAACGGCGAGTCCGGGATATTCAGGCTATGATTCCGATCTTTCAGCCTCTATCCTGGGTTTCGGTACGGATGACCCTGAGGCTGCTGGGCCTCATGGCCTCCTGCATCCTGCCGGTCGATCATGCCAGATGGCATATGCGGGCTCTGCAGTGGGACCTGAAGTTCCAGTGGGCGCAGCACCAGGGCAAAGTGTCCGATCACGTCCAGATCTCGGAGGGGACTGCAAAACAGTTGCAGTGGTGGCTCTCGAACCGGCAATGGGTCAGGGGCAGATCCCTCTCCCTTCCCCAGCCAGAGCACACAGTCGTGACGGACGCGTCCCTTCTGGGATGGGGCGGTCACATGGGAGAGGCGGAGATCAGAGGCCTCTGGTCTCCGGCGGAGTCCCGACTCCATATCAACCTTCTGGAGCTCCGGGCGATCCGACTTGCACTCAAGGCATTCCTTCCTCTGTCAAAGGGAAGGTAGTGCAGGTGTTCACAGACAACACCACCGCCATGTGGTACTGCAACAAACAAGGCGGGGTGGGGTCGTGGACCCTATGTCAGGAGGCTCTGCGCCTCTGGACATGGCTGGAACATCAGGGCATATTCCTGATGGTTCAACACCTGGCAGGTTCCCTGAACGCCAGGGCGGACGAACTCAGCCGCAGGTGCATGATGGATCACGAATGGCGTCTTCACTCGGAAGTGGCGCAAGGACTCTTTCTACAGTGAGGAGAGCATTGGTTAGATCTATTCGCCACCGAAGAGAACGCGCAATGTCATCAGTTCTGCGCGTTGGAATTTCCAAGGCGGCGCTCGCTCGGCGACGCTTTTCGTCGCGAGTGGAGTTGCGGTTTGTTGTACGCCTTTCCGCCTATACCACTTCTACCCAGAGTGTTCAAGAAGATTCGGCGCGACCGGGCCCAAGTCATCCTTGTGGCTCCGGACTGGGCTCGAAGAGTTTGGTATCCCGAGCTACTCGGTATGAGCGTCGATCCCCCGATCCGTCTGCCTCTTCGGGAGGATCTTCTGTCGCAGCAGCAGGGGACGGTCCTCCACCCGAACCTGTCCAGTCTCCACCTGCTTGCGTGGAGATTGAGCGGCGGCAGTTGATTCCTTTCGACTTGCCTCCCGAAGTTTGTGATGTGATTCTGGCAGCCAGGCGTCCCTCCACTAAGGTGGTATACGCCTGCAGGTGGAACAAGTTTGTGGCATGGTGCACAGCAAAGGCTGTGAATCCCCTCTCTGCCCCACTTTCTGAGGTTCTTCTGTTCCTTCTTTCTCTGGCCCAACAGGGTTCTGCCCTGGGTACCATCAAGGGCTATCTTTGTGCAATCTCGGCCTTCCTCAGGCTCCCTGATCAGCCCTCTCTTTTTAAGTCCCCTGTTGTTAACAGGTTTCTAAAAGGCATTACACACCTCTTCCCTCCAGTTCCGTTTGTCATGCCTCAGTGGGACTTAAACTTGGTTCTTACCTTTTTAATGTGCGCTCCCTTTGAGCCTCTCCATAACTGTCCTCTTCGTCCTCTTCGTCTTCTTACACTGAAGACAGCCTTTCTGGTGGCCATCACCTCCGCTCGGCGGGTGAGTGAGCTCCAGGCTCTATCATGCAAACCTCCCTTTCTCTCTGTCCATCCAGACAAGGTTGTTCTTAGGACTCGTCCGTCCTTCTTGCCAAAGGTGGTTACTGCCTTCCACATTGGGCAGACCATCACTTTGCCCACCTTCTTTCCGCCTCCGCATCCTTCCAGAGAGGAAGAGAGGCTCCACCGTCTGGACCCAAAACGTGCGCTTTCCTTTTATATCAACCGCACACAACACTTCCGGGTGGATGACCAGCTCTTTGTTGGCTACGTGGGCGCCAAAAAAGGTCGGGCGGTGCACAAGGGAACCATCTCCTGCTGGGTAACCTTGTGTATCAAAGCCTGCTATTCTTTGGCTAAGAAGGAACCTCCTGTTGGGCTGCGTGCCCATTCCACCAGGGCAACGGCTGCTACCACGGCTTTAGGCCGCGGTGTTCCGCTGCAGGATATATGTCAGGCAGCTACGTGGGCCTCGCTGCACACGTTTACCAAGCATTACTGCCTTGACAGCCAGGTCCGGAGGGACGGCTTCTTTGGCCGTTCTGTCCTCCGGGACTTCCTTGTCTGATCTTTGTTCGCAGACCCACCACTGGGGTTGGTATTGCTGGGTATCTATTCTAAGGTAAGGAATCTGTCACTAACGTGTCTCTTTCAGATGCACAAGTTACTAACTTGTGTAACGATATATCTGTAAGAGACAGTAGTTAGTGACAGATTCCTTACCGCCCCACCCATCCTCCCCGTTCTGCGAACTGATTTCTAGGGTTAAGGAAATCCCTTTCAGGGCCCTAGTATTTTTCAGACACCTATGTCAGCTTCTTGCATGGCTCTGCGTCCCTGGAGCGGAAAGTCGTGTACAGAACTGACGTCAGCGCGCAGGGGCGGCGTCTAAGTACTGCCCGCGACGTCATCCCGGCGATCCCGACGCCGACGACGGACGTGGAGCCGCACGACGCCGCCTACCGACGTGCAAGGGTACTGCTACGCAAAAACTTTCCGGATCCAGCCTGACGGCTGGGGATATTCTAAGGTAAGGAATCTGTCACTAACTACTGTCTCTTACAGATATATCGTTACACAAGTTAGTAACTTGTGCTTTATGCTTAGCACCAGGGTGTTAGGAGGGTTGACTCCTAGCTCGTCCCCAACCAATGAGGTAAAATTTCCCTGGGGTTACCCTACCTACATTTGCAGCATGTTCGGTTTGTCTACCTGCCCAGGTGTCATATAACATCTGCCTGTGATAGGGGAGGCCCTTTTGAAGTAAATTATGTTCCTGGGCACTGTCCAAAGGTCATCCTGCTAGAGTTTTAACCATCACCCACTACTGTCCTAGCCGATAAACTAGCCATGACCAACTGAACAGGCATGGAATAACTGCAGAGATCTGCCACATATTGCTGGCCAATTGGACAACTCTAGTCTACTATTGAACCATCAAGATACATACTATGTCAGCTTCTTGACATCTTACAGTGACAATAAGATATGGGATGCTATTAAAAAACTCCATCCCTGCAAATCCCTCTACCATGTCCTCCTCCAGCCTATGCCAGCTCAGGACCACAAACTTTTAAACAAAATACCTCATAATAGACAACCCAGTGCAGTAACCAGCTAAGTGGACTACAATCATGAGAAATAACATAGAGGGACCCACAGAGCTGCTTAAAGCTGCCACCTTACTAAAAACTGCAAACTGTGCACCTCATTCTCACACTTCTTCATCCATCATACTGTAGGAAAGTAGGATCTACTTCTATGGTTACCCCCACTTTTTGCTTGATGTGATGCTGATTTTGACTAGTCTGACTGGGATCCTGCTAATCAGGACCCCAGTCTATCTGCTTTCTCCCTAAATTGGTTCATTTAGTACTTGGGTACACCCCAAATTGGATACTGGGGTACCCTTATAAGTCCCTAGTATATGGCACCCATGTACCCAGGGCATAGGTACCCCAGGCGTTTTCTATGGGCTGAAGCATGTATTATGCCACCCAAAAGAGACCATTCAAAATGGAACTACAGGCCTGCCATTAAAGCCTGTGTACGTTGGTGCATGCACCACTTACTAAAGATATAGGTTTACTATATCTAAGGGTCACTGCACTTAAAAGCTATAAGTCACCCCTGTAGCAGGCCTTTGCAATCCTGAAGGCAGGGTGTGTTGTATTCCTCTTAGGGTGTCCGTACATGGGTTTTCCTGTATCATGTCCTTATGTAGGCACAATTCGCCCTGCCCTTATATAGGCATAACATCCCAGTCCTTATTTAGGCATTAAACCGTGCACTCCAAATACAGGCATGGTCTCCGACATCCTTCCACCCTAACGTCACAACGAGTTCTTGAAGAACAGACCCTTAGGCTTCGGGAGTTTCCCTAGCACAGGACTATTGATTTCTTCAAGGACTCATCTATTATGCATGAACCGTTATACCTTGAGGGTTCATTCATGACGTCTTCCGCTGTCCGATTCACGTCAATGCTAACATTCTGAGGTACCTCTCAGGTATAAATATACCTTCCCTAGCCCTTGTAAATCAGAGGAGACCTCGACTTCAGAGGAGCCCGTTTCCCGGCCTGACGCACTGAGAAGACGCTGTCATCCCTGCACGCAGAGAGTCCAGCTTCCAGTGATCTGACTTCCCTCGCGGGGTGTTGGAGTTGTAGTCTGGCAAGAGATTCCCACCTCTCTCATTCTTAAGGTATGGAGCTGACTAGAAACCTAGAGGGACTCTTGGCATACTAGGCTTAACATACTCTTAGTATACCATAGTAAGGAATACTTCACCTACTTCATACCTCTCCCTACACCTAGGTTAGGTTAGGTACATTGGGGTAGAACTAGCTTAGAAACGCATCGTATGAGTACTCGCATTTTTAGTCTGTTATTTATGTAAATTAATATCTACTAAAGATCATGCTAGCGCAGTATTATTTAATTCTACTGCTTACGCTGTACATTATTTATCTTGCATACTGTCTTGTGATCGTAACAGCACATATTACTTACACGAGAAACAAGACTGTTCAATAAATCTTTTATTGAAACGCCCGTCTATTCTTTCTGTGTAACTTTGAGGAAAACTAAGTATGCACGAGTGAGCTGAGTGAAATAGTTATCTATTGTTTCCACGACTCTGGGACACGTTCTGATTCTGAAAGGGAAACAAAGTTGTCATGTTTTGCGGCTGCCAGAAACTACTCCCTTCTTGTTTATCAAGGAGTTTCTAGTGGCCTCTGAGCTAGCTGGCACAAGTAATTAAGTTTAATATACTCGATAGGGACATATTGACCTTAGTCCTATGTCAAACCTATAGGGTATATTATTCCAATGCGCAGAGCCTATTAGGGAAATAGGAGCTACACTACAGGGCGCCCAACGGTTTGGTAAGGCGGCAATTTAACGTTAGATATTGAGTAACTCAGCCGTGCCTTTTCTCTCAGAGACCCCTACCCATATACTCCAAAAGACGTCTGGAGTGGGCAGGGTTAAGTATCCGCCACGGCTACATAGGGAAGCACCCTATATATTAGCTGTTTGGTTTGCTCAACGTTGAAGGATACAGTGTTCCAAAATATTGTGCACCTTATCTTTGTTTCCTAGAAACTTGTTCTACATTTTTCAAAACACAAAATGTTTATAAACGGGGACGATGCCACCGGAAACGGTGGAGCTGCGGCTGACCCAGCCATAGCAGCTTTTAACTTCACAGGTTTAAATGAAACCGAGGAGGGTGTCGTAGACATCCCTCCAAACTTAAGAAGAGCCATCACTCTAAAACTTATAAAACATGGCCTACCACCAAGAGGCGGTAGAGCAGTTTTCGTGATAGAGGCACACGAATCCTTTCAGACAGAGGTATTCTATTCATGGGTAATATTTCCTGAATCCAATCCAGTTACAAAACTGTTTCACTTCTACAAAGAAGATGATCCACCAGAGGAATACATTCCTTTCGAGGATATAGAAATTCCATTAACATACCAGGAGCATCAGCTCTGGTTTAAAGGCGCCCTAAAACATCACAGAAACATTACCAGGCTCGGTCCACTAGGTAGACCAGGAGCAACATGGCCGATTCTAGCCGGCTACATACCTCATCCTGAACTGGATATAATGTCAGATGAGGAACTACTTACTCAACTTACAGAGTTAATAAAAATCTACAGACAATTGGTCCAATATGTCATGTGGACTTTCACAGTCCAACCACCATTGACACTTCCAAATCAAACTCCTCAACCGGGGAATACACTAAAAATTTCACCACAGACTCTATACGCAGTCATGGGTAAAATGCCCACAAAACGTGAGCAAGTTCCATTTTGGATAGCTCAAAAAATTACTCAAATCGAAGCAGTATTTCCAAATACTAGCCCGTATGAGAAACACAGAATCCTAACCATCTGTTTACCAATGGGGATCACACCACAACTGGAAGACTGCACCACTTGGGGCTCAGTCTTTGCTGCCATCTATACTAAAACACATGGCATTCCGTCAATTGCGGTAATACCTGATGTCCTGAAACAAATTCAAAACGAATACGGGGCAGAGCCTGCTCCGAATTTAGGTATGAAATTACTGAAGAATTTCGACCAGGTCTCAACAATAATATTATCTAATATTAAAGGGGAGGCAGCAGCAGTGGCGATCCGCCAACGATTAAGGAATTTGATGTTACAGAACATCAAACTGAGCTACCCAGAATAATTGAACAATCTTATGCAGAATTAGGCAGAGATAGTTTGGGTGGAAGACCAATGAAGCCGAAACTATCTGAAAGTCCAAAGAAGGACTCTATTAAACAAACTCCTACATCTTCTAAAAAGAAGTGGGAAACTAATAAACAAAATTCAAACGAGAAACGTTCTCAATCCCGAGGTAGGTCTCCTCAAAAGGAGCCCTCTGAAAGGAGGTATAACCTCAGGAATAGGGATAATTTGAGAAAGCCTGACGGGTATCAAGATACTGATACACGTTTCTCTCGTACCTTTCAGATCTCATCACAGACTTCGGAAAGAAGAGGATGGTCAGAACATAGAGAAGAACGCATGAAATCCAAGGAAGATAAACACGCTCCGAAAAATAAAACAAAACCTCAATTCTCCAAAAAGAAAGTAGCAGGTCTAAAGATCAGACATGCCGAGAATACTGAGAACACAACTAAAGAACGGAGAATGGGCTCAGACAATGCTGGACAGTGCAGCAGAAGTCACAATAGCTCGCCAGGACCTGAAGGAACTTCTGGAGATAGTGGACTTGAATGAGTACATTACAGTTGAGACTGTAGACACCAGGGTTAGTACTCCACAAAAGTTATATGAAATAACACTCCGGATGGAGGGAGACATACCTAGACAGGTGAAAACACTTTTTGGGAAAAACTTTCAAGGGGCTATGACATACTTCTAGCAGAAAAAGACTGGCCACCACAATTTGTCAGGGAGTGCCCACACGGCGAAGACATTATTATGCCCGCCTTCTCCAACCATATTCCAATACACCTAAAATATACATATGCCAGGAAATGGGTAGTAGCCCAGGCCCCAACATTATATAAAAATCATGTAGGATGGGATGAGGACTCACCTAACCATAAAATACATCTGAAACATGCACCTCCTCAATGAACAATCCTTTGTTTCCTGCCTCCAAACCAGACAACACCTATCGTCTAGTTTTGGATTACAGACACTTAAACACTTGTTCTAAAACTTTTGCAGTGCAAAATGCACATAGCACAGCATTAATGAATAACATTGTGCGTCAAAAATATAAAACCACATTAGACATCTCAAATGGTTTCTTTTGTCAAAACATAGCACCTGAAAGCAGGTACTTAACAGCTTTCTCCATAATGGGAACCCAGCGTCAATTTTGTCGACTCCCACAAGGGTTCAAGAACAGCCGAGGTTTATTCTCAGCGAGGGTAACGGAGTTACTACAAATTTATGACAATGAGGCATTGTCCTATGTCGATGACATTTATCTGACAGACGATGACCTGGACAAACACTTGAACAGGGTAAATACCATTATACTGGGCTTCGCCTCTGAGGGCTACAAATTCAACTTCAAAAAGTCCCGAATTGCCTATCTCAATGTCCTATTTCTAGGATATGAGCTTTCAAGTGAAGGCAAGAGCTTGGCAGCTAACTTTCTAGAGAAATGTGCGCTGCTCCAACCTCCAAAAACGCAAAAAAACTTACAATCCATCCTGGGTTTCCTAAATTTTGAAAGAACATACATTCTAAATTACGCAGAAAGGGTAAAACCTCTCTACGCATTTATCAAACCTGATTTTTCAATCAGAAATTGGACACAGGAACACACAGAAATCTTGCGTTCACTCCAGGCTAACATGTTAGCAACAAATCACTTACAAACACACGTAAGTCAACGCAACCTGGTGATCCGAATAATTTCGGGTCAATGGGGATTCACCTACTTAACATTCAATGAGGGTGTAAAAATACCGATCGCATACAAATCTCATTTGTATACACAAGCGGAAATGCGCTTCACTTCAACTGAAAAATTCTGACGGCAGTTCAAACCGCTGTAGCAAAAGAAAGAGCCCTAGCCCAAGGGAAACGCATTATTGTCGTAACCCCAGTACCAGCTTTAGAAGCGGTCACAAAAGCAAGCATTCCAAATGCTAAAGCATTACATCCAAGATGGATACAGTGGGTTAATTCTCTTGCTGCAACAGATGTTGAATATGTTTTTGATCCTGATTTAAAAACACAAGCGTTCCTGCAATATGAACAAGAATGTCCTCTGCCCACTGAGATTCTGCCTCTCGATCAGTACGAATTCATAATTTACACTGACGGATCCGCACAGCCCACAACAGGGAGTAAGGAAGCTTACAGTGCAGCGTGTGCAATCGTTAAAGGTCGCAAGCGAGATGGCATCTTCAGACCTATGGTCACAAAAACCCAATCTCTAGGAGATTGCACAGCTCAGCGAGCTGAACTACAAGCATTCAAACTGGGACTTGAAAGTACAGATCGAGAATTCCCCACACTGATAGTGTGCGATTCCTTTATTGTGTTCAGTCGTATAATGAATATATACAAAACTGGCTTGAAAATGGGTTCAAAGATGCGAAAGGTGGCACAATAAAGCACAAAACGCTTTGGGAACAAATAGTTCAGTTGAAAAACGAACTACCAAAGGCTCACCTGATCCACAGACTGAGTCATCAACGTGATGGCGTTCACGTTGCAGGGAATTCATTGGCTGACGAAGCCGCAAAGGGGGCTGTTCAGACGGCTTCCGTAGCTGCGATCACTCGTTCAAAAACGAAATTAGACAGCGAGATATTGTTGGCTGTCAATGCTACAAGCAAAGGCAGTGGTGCAGCGTTACCAAAAAAGTTTCCACTCAAGTACTCTTATGTAATTGATGTGAACAGCGTTCCTTTTGGTCGAATCCCTGGAGTGGGTGATAGGGTAATTCCAAACAAGGAACGTAGATTAGGACTAATCCTAGCAGCACACGAAGGGATAGCTTCTGCCCATGCAGGTGTTTCTGCAACAGTATCTTTACTCAAGCAAAGATATTGGTGGCCTGGCATTCGGAAACAAACCAAGAACTATGTTTTAGAATGTGATATTTGCAAACAGATGAAAGTCTCAACAGTAAAACGTCCTGCGCAGACACCCCTGTTAATTTCAGACAAACCATTAGCTTGTGTTTACCTGGACCACTGCGGAGCCTTGCAAAGGGACGGTAACTACAAATATATCATGGTCGCAGTGGATTCTTGCTCTAGGTTCCTATGGATATGGCCTCAGCGCTCGGCTGACGCTCGAACTGTTATAAAAGATTTGCGAGTCTTTATCGGCACATACGCAATAGGCACGCTACATTCTGACCAGGGCCCTGCGTTTAGCTCTCGGGCTTACAAAGAAGCCATGGCCAGTCTGGGCGTTGCATTGCGGTACTCCTCTCCATTCCATCCTGAGGGAAATTCGGTTTTGGAAAGGAAAAACCGGGACATAAAGCAGTCTATAACAGCTAGTGTATTAGGTTCGGGTGATGGGTGGGTCAAACATCTTTATGGGGTCCAACGCTCATTAAATAACCTGCCAAGAAGTTCTCTAGGGGGGGTCACTCCATATGAGGTCCTATTTGGGACAAGAATGTGGGTACCAGACCTCGATCACGTAGGCACAGTGGTGGAAAATAAACCGTTTGATATCAAAGATCGTTTGGCTGTTTTACAGGAACTCAATGAACTAAGATCGAAACACAGCAACGTATTCCTGCAGCCAACCACCACTGGGAAAAACCGGCGGTCCCAGCAAGGCCTGTCTGGATTCCAAAAGTTGGGGATCTAGTCAGAGAAAAAATTGCGGACAAGAAGGAATTTGGACCTTCTTACAGACAACGAGTACCTGTCCTAGTAGTTCAAGGAACTAGAACAGTACTTCTGCCGCCCCTTGCTGGAAGAAAAGAGAAAAGATTTGTGTCCATCGACCTCATCAAACCACAGTATGTGGCCAATACTAAATAGTAGACCACGTGGACTCCGACCTAGTAGCAGACGCACTCCTCTCGCTACTATCCAAGAGGTTCAGACTGAAAGACTGATAACCATAGAGAATTCAGCTGTAACAGATGAAGGACTAAGCAACAATGCAATGGAACTCATCCCTCTTGAAAATCAAGTAACAGTTCGTCCAAATACACCTGTCTACATCAATGTAGCAAGTGATCAACTGGTTCTAGCGATTTCTACAAATCCTGATGCAATTCCAACAATTGACAGAACTGCTTCTGGCTATTTCATTAACTTTGATACGTTCTCAGAAGATCCGAGTGAACCTGAAACGACGCCAGCATCATTAAAATTCAAGCAGCAAGTACAAGACTTTCTTCACTTTCTGAAAAAGACTTATCTGGTTTCCCCATGGATTGAACTCTGGATTATTTCTGGAATATTTGTTTTCCTGCTTTGGCTAGCTTTGGTTACAACTATGTGCGTGCTTATAAGTGGCAGATACATCCATGTGAACACTGAAGGAAAAGATGTGAACGTGCTTTTGAAACCTCATAAATCTTCCCATCGTGAAGCAAGAGACTTGTCAACAGTGAACATCACAGCCGTTCCTATACAGGATGGTATAGTGTGGGACAAAACAGATTTTGATATCTTTGGCCCGACGGAACAATTGAACATTCCACATTTGTTTAAAATTTCACTAAGTGATCTCATTTCGTCCAGTATCTATTCTGATGATTGGGACTTTGAGACTGTTAACGACATAATGTTTAACCTAGAAAAATCTGCTGCATTTTCTAAAAATGAATATTTAGAAGGTTTATCAGACTATGAACAGCTGTATTGCTATAACCTCTATGGTCATCATTATTTGCATAAATCTGCATACCCTAGAAATGTGTTTATGTTTAACCAATGGGAGCATTATCCTTCACCTCCAAAAGGTAGTTCAAAAATATTTGCTAACAAGTTTCCATATTTTTCTGGGTACAATACATCTGATCCAGAAACATTTTACTATAAAAATGTAAACAAAACAGGACTGAAAATTATGTTAACAAATACAAAACAGATTTACTCTGCTGCATTTATTGCCCAACTGTCTAGACAGGGTTTCGACTTATGGAAAGACGCAATAGACACAAAAACTGTTGGGGTACTAAAGATTGGCAAGTGCAGGGGATAGAAGCTTTATTTAGAGCCTGTATCATCCCTGAAGAAATAATGTTTTTGAATGAAACTGTCCAACAAACATCTTGTCTTGGACTAGCCAAGATCAAAGAGATGAAAACACCTTCTGTACCAACACCTGCAAGTGATAACAATACACAGGCAGCGGTGACAATTGACCAAATACTACAACTCAACAGATCTAATCCTGATTGGAGAAAATGGTTGATCTGGCCCACAGACACGAACAACTGTCAGGAAAGATTCCTGAATAAAACTCAGGGCTTTACTATTCATAGGCCAGACCCAAGATACGTCCAAAGACAGCATCCGGGGGTAGTAACAACATACAGTGTAGGAAAATTATGCCTCGATTGGCTGCAGAAATCTACACTACAGGATGTGAAACACTTATCCTTACTTAAAGAAGATGCAGACCGTAGGGAATTCTTGCTTGGACCAAGAAAACCGCGTAAAAAACGTTTCATATATGCCGGCATTTATGCTGCCTATAATGAAGCATGGAAAGTGTCACAGATGGAGGCCGCAGAACGAATATGTGAACTTGATCGTATTAATTTAGAGAAAACACTCACTGTGGTCGACAATGGGTTAACAACTTAGTCCTCCAGAATATATTCATTGGACAACATTGTATCCTCTGCTATCGACATACTAGAACAAGATATGGCGATGTTACAGCAAGGCCAATCTCAATTACGTTCTATTGTGTTATTAAGCTGGACGCTGCAATCTTTGCGTGCGGGCTATGTGCCTTGGCGTTTCATCAACACGTCAGCTCAGTTTGCAGATAAACAGATCGAACTGGCACAAAGAGGAGCAAAGTATACAGTGCTGAGCATTGAAAAACTGGAAAAGTTACCATTCACGGTAGCAGAAAAACCAGCTACAGAATGGCTCATTCATGGCAAAAATCACACTACCTGTGACTACTTTTCAGTTTCAGTATTGCCTCAAACAAATGCAAGCAGGCAAATATGAAAGGTTGGGTAAGGAATACATTAAGACATCTTGGAATTTACCGTATACATATAGATGTTGGAGTGGGGATCGTGAAGTGTTTTTGAGCGGTACACACTGTAAAAGTGCACTGAGCGGTTCACTTATATGTCAGGACATTTCTTTACACGGGGCTTGCAATGGTTCTGTGGCAAATTTGTCTTGCCATCAGCAGGGTACACCAGCTGCTGTGATTAATCCAACGTTTGGACAACTTTCTAATGGGAGTTACCTCATGTTGAATGATCAGAGTTGCTGCGGCATGTTGCCAGGCATCCCATATCTAGTAACGGTCAACTCCAGGGTCACTTGCTGTATGCAAGTATTGTTTGCCCCAATAGACACAGTCAGGGAGTCGCCTTTGTGGCCTTCGCTGAACGTCTCTTTTATAAGATTTGATACTTTAAGCAGAATGAAAGCCATGCTTTTGCAACAATCAGTGCCTTTAACCTCAGCTAAAGAAACCTATGATCTACAAGTAGCAAGGACTTCGGCTGAGATACAGACTTTAATACGTACAAACTGCCCTATACATTTCGTGGAAATGATAGGACGTATCTTTAACATGTCTGATACAAGCGGAATTGTACATGTATTTAAGAGCATCTGTTCCGGTCTGTTAGCACCTTTCCAGGCAATACTCGGAATCATCCCGAACTTTGCACATTCGGTGTTTGGTGGCATACCATTACTCCTCGCACTTGTTGCCGGAATTCTATTTATTTTCCTGCTATTACGCTATGGCCAGCCTATTCGCAGACATCACTCCGAGCGAAATGGAGAAAGCTCTCCTTGAACGAAAGTGCCGTGAGCGAATAGTACAGCTTTTGGGCATGACTCGTCTACGGGACCTTAATACCACGTGGTTCCTGTCATTCAGACCAATCTGGCAAGATTGCATCTTACCTGTTCTACGATGCCTGCTATGCAGCGAAGAATGCGTGTTAGACACCTGTCTAACATTTCCATCAGCAACGCCAACGGATATCGATACTCTGCTGGACCCGATAACGGCCCATGCTCTGTGTTGTCCCCAGAGGCTACCAATCCTGATGACGGCATTCATTGAGATCTCACAGACGCTTCCAGCTGCTGCTGAGGTACGAGATGGATCTACAGGCATACAGGTAACAACGGACGCGAACATTGCTGCGGCATCCTATGCTGAGAGCGATGCTTCACATCTCTGTGCAATTAATTTACTACACGAGGTGTTCCAACTGACACCAACTTCAGTGGACGATATTTTGTCTACAGAAATAGATGATCTCATGTTTACACCAGACCCGTACACTGACTCTGATTCCACCCACAGTGTACCAGAGACGCAGTAAAATTTGGCCTTCAAATTTCAAAAACTTGGAACTCTTCCCAAATTGAACTTTTTTCCATTTTTCGAACTAAATGGCAATTCAATCTGCTTGAAGTAGAACTAGCCTTATAGTACAGACTTCGCGGTACTTCCTCGGACACTTTGTCATCTTATTTGTCTAAAAAGTTCATTAATTTTCATGACATGAAATGACTTTGATTTTGAATAACTTATCGATCATTTTCTGTCACATGTAAATATTACTGCTTATTTCATTCAAACTGCATTTTATTTCCAAATATATGCCTGAACTGAGAAAAGCAATGCTTAAAATATACAGTACCTTTTGCATTTTAATAGGTTTTTAAATGCTTTTTAATGCTTTTCAGAAATGTTCTTAGCAATATGCGGTACTCCATTTTATGTTTAGCATATTAAATGTTTAGCATTTTATTATTATCGTACACACTAAAGTGGAGTGGGTGTTGTATTCCTCTTAGGGTGTCAGTACATGGGTTTTCCTGTATCATGTCCTTATATAGGCACAATTCGCCCTGCCCTTATATAGGCATAAAATCCCAGTCCTTATTTAGGCATTAAACCGTGCACTCCAAATACAGGCATGGTCTCCGACATCCGTCCACCCTAACGTCACAACGAGTTCTTGAAGAACAGACCCTTAGGCTTCGGGAGTTTCCCTAGCACAGGACTATTTATTTCTTCAAGGACTCATCTATTATGCATGAACCGTTATACCTTGAGGGTTCATTCATGACGTCTTCCGCTGTCCGATTCACGTCAATGCTAACATTCTGAGGTACCTCTCAGGTATAAATATACCTTCCCTAGCCCTTGTAAATCAGAGGAGACCTCGACTTCAGAGGAGCCCGTTTCCCGGCCTGACGCACTGAGAAGACACTGTCATCCCTGCACGCAGAGAGTCCAGCTTCCAGTGATCTGACTTCCTCGCGGGGTGTTGGAGTTCGAGTCTGGCAAGAGATTCCCACCTCTCTCATTCTTAAGGTATGGAGCTGACTAGAAACCTAGAGGGACTCTTGGCATACTAGGCATACTAGGCTTAACATACTCTTAGTATACCATAGTAAGGAATACTTCACCTACTTCATACCTCTCCCTACACTTAGGTTAGGTACATTCGGGTAGAACTAGCTTAGAAACGCATTGTATGAGTATTCGCATTTTTAGTCTATTATTTATGTAAATGAATATCTACTAAAGATCATGCTAGCGCAGTATTATTTATTTCTACTGCTTACGCTGTACATTATTTATCTTGCATACTGTCTTGTGATCGTAACAGCACATATTACTTACACGAGAAACAAGACTGTTCAATAAATCTTTTATTGAAACGCCCGTCTATTCTTTCTGTGTAACTTTGAGGAAAACTAAGTATGCACGAGTGAGCTGAGTGAAATAGTTATCTATTGTTTCCACGACTCTGGGACACGTTCTGATTCTGAAAGGGAAACAAAGTTATGTTTTGCGGCTGCCAGAAACTACTCCCTTCTTGTTTATCAAGGAGTTTCTAGTGGCCTCTGAGCTAGCTGGCACAAGTAATTAAGTTTAATATACTCGATAGGGACATATTGACCGTAGTCGTATGTCAAACCTATAGGGTATATTATTCCAATGCGCAGACCCTATTAGGGAAATAGGAGCTACACTACAGGTGCTTGGTTCTAAGTGAGAGGGTGCCCCTGCATGAGCAGGACACCCCTGCAGCCTACGGAGTCCATTCTCCCGGGTTGTCAGTGAAGCAACCATATAGAGGGGCACCGCGTAATCATGCGTTGACCATCTCGAAAACGGCAGCAACGAACGGTTTGGGGGTATGATTCCAAGCACTGGAAGAGCCCTCCGTTAGGCTCTGTGTTCCCGGTACCAGTCTTCTAGACCCGGACAGCACAAAATGGTTACTGCCGACCAGAGACACATTTCTGCCCTCCTACTGCTGAGCCAAGCTCGAGTCGAGGAAGGTGGAACAATATGTATCCTGTCACAGGGAGGTGTGACCACCTCCCAGACAGGTTTTAGTGTAGTGGGCCTGGGTGGGTGCGCTTGCCAGCGCCAGAAAGTCTGCATGAGGGGCACACTTGGTGTCCCCATGCATAGTCAAGTTCAAACCAGTTCTGGGAGCCGTTGGACAAAGTCTTAGAAAAGCGTTCTCCAGCAGGGAAAAAACGAACCCTTCCGGCACTCTAAGATGCGTTTAAGAATTTTAAATCATTCAACGAAATAATAGTTCCAATACGTTATGTTTTGATAATTTATTTCTCATTCTTTTCCTTCAGTTTTCTTTATTTTCTTCTCTGTCATTATTCATAATGTTAATTTCACATTATCTTTTCTTACAACCATTGTGCTTCACATTATTCACAGGGTCCCCAATGCATTTCGGGCCTTGCCCTTCATCAGTGGGTATTGCCAAAAAAAAAAAAAGCACTCATATGAATATATAATCCAAGTCCTGCTTACCAATCTGTATCAGCGTTCAAATATGCATAAAGGAAAAGGTTAATGGCTGTTACTCAACAGACCATAGTGTTAGTGCCTGTTTATACTTTCTATATTCTGAGAAAACATATATCATTCGTGTGCTCACTGTTGGCACACCACGTGTGCAACCGCAATGGGAGCTGCCATCGATGTAATACATCTGATTATATTGCCATTGGTAATATTACCATAACGTTCGTATATGTGCAAGGAAGAATAATTCTGGATTCTGGACATGGTGTCCTCACGAAACCGTAGTTCGTGCGTTTAATATAAACCCAACTGTGTCATGCAAGGAAGAATAATTCTGGATTCTGGACATGGTGTCCTCACGAAACCGTAGTTCGTTCATTTAATATAAACCCAACTGTGTCGTGAAAGTAACGTGACTCAAAGTGCCCGAGAAAGTTACATGGTGCCGCAGCTTAGCGTGGTTTCTCTCATAATTGCCATAGTGCGCGTAAATGTGCACAAACGTATATTCCTTGATTCTGGACTTGTAACCATCCAATTAAGCCATCCGGAATCTTCAAGAGAGACGTTAGGCGTGCGTTTGAAAAAACCCCGACGGTGCCGGGTGAACAACGTGATTCAAAGTGCTATTAAAAATAACGTAGTGCCGCAGCTGAACGTGGTATCTCCCATACCTGTAAATATTCGTGAAAGCGAATGAAGATCAATCTTCAAGTAATCTCAAAGTGATATCCGTGTCAAACAAGGTGGTAAACCTGGAAGTTTATATCCAATAGCACCCGGAAGTGAAATCGTATGCATTGCGAGTGCAGCGTGTAATCGATTGTGTAAATAGAAATACTGTGAAACGAAGACAGCGTAGTTGAAGTGTTTTAGGAAATAACGTGGTTCCGTTAATTTTGTGAATGTGTGAAAACGAGTGGATTCCGTCACCGAGTGATCTGGGAGTCAACCAGGGTAAAAAAAACGAAAATGAATGAAATGGGAGAATGACTTTCCGTAGTTCTTTTAGTATTGTCAATTATAGCACTTCCCAAGCACTACTTTTTAAACCATGGTATAAATTAAAGTAATGTGCTAGTGAACAATAAAGGGAATGTGTTGGCTTTTAAGCAAAGCAACTGTTTACAAGATAACATAAATCATAAAGGTATACTGAGCCACATACGTATAGCTCAGGTACGGGACAGCCTGCTAGTCATCATCAGCACTATATAAAGTTAGTGAATAAAATAACCCTTTGCTTTACAAATAGCAACTTAAATCCATGCGTTCATTCAGTCCCTTAGGGTTAATTGAATTCAGTCTGTGTATCCAAACTGTTTCACGTTGGAGTAAGTATTTGTTATTGTTCCTTCCTTCCTTAATCGGTATATGTTCAAGTACCATAAATCTCAGTTGGCTAATGTTGTGATTCAAGCTGTTAAAGTGAGTGGCAACTGTTGATTTCTGATTTTTTGTTCTAATGTTATTTTTTTGTTCCGTTAGTCATGTCTTGATTTTCCGCTCTGTTTTTCTTACATACGGTGAAACGCATGGGCACTTCAATAAGTAGATCACATTGCTTGTATCACATGTGGCTGTGGTCCTCAACTTGATTGGAGTACCTTGAGTGGGATGCATGATGGTAGTACCCCTAGTGATGTTATTACAATTCCCACAGTTCAAGCATGGTAAAGTTCCTCTATATGTAACTCCATCTTGATCAAGATCTTTATTGAGTAGTTGTTTTACGTTGTTCGTTCTTTGATAAGCGAAAATTGGTTGATTTTGAAAAATCCCATTGAAATCAGTTTCAGTTTGCAATACTGGCCAGTATTTGCGTATTACCTGTTTTACTTGCGCACTTTTGGTGGAATATTTAGATATAAACACTGATCTGTCTTCTTGCGCGGGATTCTTCTCTTTTGGTTTCAGTAGTTGTAAACGGTCTTTTTGTTTCACTCTGTTTTCTGCCGCTTGCAAAATGGATGCTGGATATGCTCGTTGTTTGAATTAATTCATCATTTTCCAGCAACTATCACTGTATAGTTCCTCGTTTGAGGAAATTCTTTTCAGTCTCAGTAATTGTGAATATGGTAGATGTTTTTTAAGAGCCAATTGGTGAAAACTTGAAAAATGCAGGAAATTATTGCGATCCGTTGGTTTTGTAAATACTGATGTAATTAGTTTTTTATCCACTATCTTGATGTCTACATCCAAAAATGTGATATGATCTTTACTTATACTATGAGTAAACTCTCTATTCTTCCATCAATAGAATTGATCTGTGTGATTGCTTGTGTAAGCTCCGCTTCTCCTCCTTTCCAGATAAGGAAGATGTCATCGATGTATCTGTGGATGGTAATCAAATTTCCTTGCCATTTTCTGTTAGTCAAAATATGATCGAACTCCGTTTCCCATGGAAGTTCCTGAGAGTTGGGTGTAATATTCTCCATTCCATGTGAAGTAGCTGTGATATAAAGTGAAATGAAGTAACTCAAGTAGGAATACTTTCAGTCCTTCTTCCATGTCAGTGTCAATCAGAAAAGATTCAGTAGCCTGTAATCCCAGGTCATGGGGAATTGAAGTGTACATTGATTTTACGTCAATAGTACATAATATGGGTTGTATGTCATCATCAATCTCCACTTAATTTAGCTTAATCAAAAAGTCAGTAGTATCTTTCAAATATGTAGACATTCTTTGAACGCAGGGTTGCAAATGTCGGTCGATATATTTTCCGATTGGTTGATGAATAGAATTTATCGTTGAAACTATCAGTCTGAATGGTGGTTTTTCTAAGTTTTTATGGATTTTAGGAATCATGTATAAATATGGGGTGCTTGGATTCTCCATTATCAATTTTTTTTATCTTGTTCTGTAATCGTTCCCATTGTGAGAGCCTTCTCAATCAAAGATAGTATTCGACTGAATTCTCTGGTCGGGTTGGAGATCAATTTCATGTATATGGTGGTGTCCGTAATGTGTGTTTCTACGTTCTGATGGTAAAATTCCGTATCCAAGATTACAAGGGCCCCTCCTTTATCCGCTTTACAACACGTAATTTTGTTTGTTAGAAGCTATTTGAGAAATGGTGTTACGTTCTCTTAAAGACAGATTCAACCTTTTGTGTTCCTTTTCCTTAAATACCTTTTGTAATTCTTGCTGAACCACAGTTTCAACTGAATCCAGTACCTTGTGACTGATAGTTGCCAAAAATGAGCTTTTGGCTTTAAGACCTAGTAGGGTTCCTTTCTCACTACTAGATAGGTTCCACTTTGTTCTTAAAAAAATGTCTCAAGCGTAATACTCTCATAAATTTGAAAAAACTAATTTGAACCTCCAATTCATTTGAACGGTATGTGGGGACAAAGGACATCCCTTTTTGTAGGGTTTTAATTTGGAACAAAGATAGTTTACATTTAGAGATGTTGATCACTAAATTCTCTGGCTCCTTGTGGATTTCGCTATTGGTAGATACCGTTCTCTTGCGTTTTCCCCGCCTGGTTCGGCGGATGTCTCCTGGCCTCTTCCTAAAAAAGACGAGGTGGAAGAGGAAGTTTCCATATTAGTAGTGTCAGAAGTTGATGGTATACTTTCTTTCTCAGGTTGCACATTTCTGTGTCTAGGTGGTCCTCTGTTTTGTGAGTCATCAGAGGACGATGTTTCTCCGTCTGTAGACCTGTGTGAAAAAGGTTTTTGTTGTCTTCGTGATGCATAGACCTCGGCCCAACTGTAGACCTCTCCTAGTTTGTAGTCCACTGTATCTCTCTTAAATTTACGTATTTTTCTTTCATTAATTTCTTTTGTGTACCTATCCAGTTGGATATTGATGTCTTCTAGGGTTTTATCCCATTCTTCTTTGGTCATTTTTTGAGTTAATTCTTGTTTGAGTTGCGCAACCTCCTTATTCAGTTCTTCTAACAATTTTGACAGTTCTTCCACTATTAGCAATATTAGATCTAAAGAACATTTATTTAATATAGCGTACCAACGCTCAGTGAACTTCGTATTATTTTTACACAGTGTAGATTTAAGTGGTATACGTAATCCTCTTGGAATGCGTTGGAGTTTGTGGTATCTGATTAACGTGCTAGCGTGGAGACATTGGTTAATTTCTCTTTTGGCTGTGAATAAAAGTTGTTTAATGTTAGATTGTATGGATCCTGTGCTTGAAGTGGTACATTCAGGTTCTTGGATTAAAGAATAAATTTGCTGAGTTTCTTCCAATGTGAAAGCAAACACTTCCGCTCTGTTTCCTGTAGAGTTTGCAATATCGTCATACGACATTTTGTTTGTGGTTGGGTGCGATACGTATTTGATCAGTGAATTCTAGTACGTACACAAATATAGTATACGATAGCACTCTCTTAGTAAATATTGTAGATAGAATTGTGATTTCTTTCCTTAATTTATTGGTGCCAGAGGGTATCACCTCCTGATCGTGAGGTGTGGATATATACAGTCTTAGAAAAGCGTTCTCCAGCAGGGAAAAACGAACCCTTCTGGCACTCTAAGATGCGTTTAAGAATTTTAAATCATTCAACGAAATAATAGTTCCAATACGTTATGTTTTGATCATTTATTTCTCATTCTTTTCCTTCAGTTTTCTTTATTTTCTTCTCTGCCATTATTCATAATGTTAATTTCACATTATCTTTTCTTATAACCATTGAGCTTCACATTATTCACAGGGTCCCCAATGCATTTCGGGCCTTGCCCTTCATCAGGGGGTATTGCCTAAAAAAAAAAAAGCACTCATATGAATATATAATCCAAGTCCTGCGTACCAATCTGTATCAGCGTTCATCTATGCATAAAGGAAAAGGTTAATGGCTGTTACTCAACAGACCGTAGTATTAGTGCCTGTTTATACTTTCTATATTCTGAGAAAACATATATCATTCGTGTGCTCACTGTTAGCACACCACGTGTGCAACCGCAATGGGAGCTGCCATCGATGTAATACATCTGATTATATTGCCATTGGTAATATTATCATAACGTTCGTATATGTGCAAGGAAGAATAATTCTGGATTCTGGACATGGTGTCCTCACGAAACCGTAGTTCGTGCATTTAATATAAACCCAACTGTGTCGTGCAAGGAAGAATAATTCTGGATTCTGGACATGGTGTCCTCACGAAACATTAGTTCGTTCATTTAATATAAACCCAACTGTGTTGTGAAAGTAACGTGACTCAAAGTGCTGGTGAAAGTGACATGGTGCAGCAGCTTAGCGTGGTTTCTCTCATAATTGCCGTAGTGCTCGTAAATGTGCACAAAAGTATATTCCTTGATTCTGGACTTGTAACCGTCCAATTAAGCCATCTGGAATCTTCAAGAGAGACGTTAGGCGTGCGTTTGAAAAAACCCCGACAGTGCCGTGTGAACAACGTGATTCAAAGTGCTATTAAAAATAACGTAGTGCCGCAGCTGAACGTGGTATCTCCCATACCTGTGAATATTCGTGAAGGCGAATGAAGATCAATCTTCAAGTAATCTCAAAGTGATATCCGTGTCAAACAAGGTGGTAAACCCGGAAGTTTATATCCAATAGCACCCGGAAGTGAAATAGTGTGCATTGCGAGTGCAGCGTGTAATTGATTGTGTAAATAAAAATACTGTGAAACGAAGACAGCGTAGTTGAAGTGTTTTAGGAAATAACGTGGTTCCGTTAATTTTGTGAATGTGTGAAAACGAGTGGATTCCGTCACCGAGTGATCTCGGAGTCAACCAGGGTAAAAAAAAACAAAAATGAATGAAATGGAAGAAAGACTTTCCGTAGTTCTTTTAGTATTGTCAATTAGAGTGCTTCCCAAGCACTGCTTTATAAACCATGGTATAAATCAAAGTAATGTGCTAGTGAACAATAAAGGGAATGTGTTGGTTTTTAAGCAAAGCGACTGTTTACAAGATAACATAAATCATAAAGGTATACTGAGCCACATAGGTATAGCACAGGTACGGGACAGCCTGCTAGTCCTCATCAGCACCATATAAAGTTAGTGAATAAAATAACCCTTTGCTTTACAAATAGCAACTTAAATCCATGCGTTCATTCAGTCCCTTAGGGTTAAGTGAATTCAGTCTGGGTATCCAAACTGTTTCACGTTGGAGTAAGTATTTGTTATTGTTCCTTCCTTCCTTAATCGGTATATGTTCAAGTACCATAAATCTCAGTTGGCTAATGTTGTGATTCAAGCTGTTAAAGTGAGTGGCAACTGTTGATTTCTGATTTTTTGTTCTAATGTTACTTTTATGTTCCGTTAGTCATGTCTTGATTTTCCGCTCTGTTTTTCTTACATACGGTGAAACGCATGGGCACTTCAATAAGTAGATCACATTGCTTGTATCACATGTGGCTGTGGTCCTCAACTTGATTGGAGTACCTTGAGTGGGATGCATGATGGTAGTACCCCTAGTGATGTTATTACAATTCCCACAGTTCAAGCATGGTAAAGTTCCTCTATATGTAACTCCATCTTGATCAAGATCTTTATTGAGTAGTTGTTTTACGTTGTTCGTTCTTTTGATAAGCGAAAATTGGTTGATTTTGAAAAATCCCATTGAAATCAGTTTCAGTTTGCAATACTGGCCAGTATTTGCGTATTACCTGTTTTACTTGCGCACTTTTGGTGGAATATTTAGATATAAACACTGATCTGTCTTCTTGTGCGGGATTCTTCTCTTTTGGTTTCAGTAGTTGTAAACGGTCTTTTTGTTTCACTCTGTTTTCTGCCGCTTGCAAAATGGATGCTGGATATGGACAAGGTGGCCCAGGTACACAACCTTACTCTGCCCTATCTGGCACTTAGTAGCCTTGATAGTGAGGCCTGCTTTTTGCAGAGCCTCCAAAACATTCTTCAGATGGACTAGGTGATCCTCCCAGGTGGAGCTAAAGACAGCTATATCATCAAGATATGCTGCAATATAGGCTTCCAGACCTGTGAGAACTCTATTCACCAGCCTTTGGAATATGGCAGGTACGTTCTTCAAGCCAAAGGGCATCACAATAAATTGATAATGCCCACTAGGGGTTGAAAATGCTGTTTTTGGTTTGGCATCCTCAGCTAGTCTGATTTGCCAATAGCCAGCAGTAAGGTCAAATGTGCTTAAGAACTTGGCTGAGGCCAAAGTGCCAATAAGCTTATCTGTCCTTGGAATAGAATGAGCATGAGTCCTAGTGACTGCATCGAGTCCCCTGTAGTCAACACACAACCTCATCTCTCTCTTTCCACCCTTGGTGTGAGGATTTGGTACCAGGACTACTGGACTAGCCCAAGGGCTATCTGAGGATTCAATTACTCCGAATTCAAGCATCTTTTGGACCTCTGTCCTGATGCAATATCTGACATGGTCAGGCTGCCTGTAAATCTTATTTTTAACAGGTATACTCTCACCTGTGTCCACTTCATATGTACACCAGGTGGTTTGACTGGGTGCCAAAGAAAACATATGCCTATATTGATTGAGGACTTTCCTGCAATCAATCTGCTGTTGGTTAGTGAGGTTGCCTGCCAAGGCAACACCATCTACAGACCCATCATCAGGGTTTTGTGAGAGGAGATCAGGGAGAGGGTCACTCTCTTCTTCCTGTCCCTCATCAGTTGCCATGAGCAAGCCCATGTCAGCCCTGTCCACAAAATGTTTTAGCCTGTTCACATGGAGCACCCTATGGGGGCTTCTGGGAGTGCCAAGGTCCACCAGGTAGGTGACCTCACCCTTTTGCTCAATGATAGCGTGGGGTCCACTCCACTTGTCCTGGAGAGCTGCTGGAGCCACAGGTTCCAACACCCACACTTTCTGGCCTGGCTGGTAAACAGTCAGGACAGCCTTTTGGTCATGTCAAGCTTTTTGCAATTCTTGGCTGGCTTCTAGGTTTTTACTTGCCTTCTTCATGTACTCAGCCATCCTGGAGCGGAGACCAAGTACATAGTCCACTATGTCCTGTTTGGGAGGCTCAATCAATCAAGCGTTTGTTAAGCGCGACTACTCACCCGTAAGGGTCTCAAGGCGCTGGGGGGTGTGGGGGTGCAGGTTCCAGTCCATCAAGGAGGTGGTCCGTCGAAGAGCCAGGTCTTGAGGTCTCTTGCGAAGATGGGGAGCGATGTTGTCTGTCTGAGGTGGAGCGGAAGGGCGTTCCAGGCCCCGGCCGCGAGGAAGGAGAAGGAGCGGCCTCACGATTTGGTTTTTCTGGTGCGTGGGACCACGGCGTAGGAGAGCTGGGCTGATCGCAGGGTCCTTTGGGGTGCGTGGAATTTGAGTCGGCTGTTCATGTATGGTGGTCCGGTGTCGTGGAGGGCCTTGTGTGCGTGGGTGAGCAGCTTGAAGGTGACTCTTGCCTGGATGGGGAGCCAGTGGAGTGTGCGCAGGTGCTGGGAGATGTGGCAGTGTTTTGGCAGGCTGAGGACCAGTCTTGCAGCGGCGTTCTGGATGTTCTGTAGCTTGCGGGTGAGGTTTTTGTTTATTCCGGCGTAGAGTGCGTTGCCGTAGTCGAGTCTGCTGGTGACCAGGGCGTGAGTGACGGTCTTTCTGTGTTCAAGGGGGATCCATTTGAAGGTCTTGCGTAGGAGGCGGAGGGTGTGGAAGCAGGAGGACGAGACGGAGTTGATCTGGCGGTCCATTTTGAGCTCGGAGTCCAGGATGATTCCCAGATTGCGTGCGTGGTCCGTGGGGGTGGGCGGGTTTCCGAGGGCGGGGGGCCACCAGGTGTCGTTCCAGGCGTCGGGGATTGGGCCCATGCCTCCGTCTTGTTGGTGTTTAGTTGTAGGCAGCTGTTTTTCATCCATTTGGCGATGGCTTCCATACCTTCTCGAGGTTTGAGAGGTAACTCCCATCCCTCCTTCACCAAACACAAGGGACTCCTAACAGGATGCCCAAACAGAAGTTCAAAAAGGCTGTAGCCAACCCCCTTCTGAGGGACCTCTCTGTAGGCAAAGAGAAGGCAGGGCAGAAGAACATCCCATTTTCGCCTAAGCTTTTCTGGGAGGCCCATGATCATACCCTTTAGGGTTTTGTTGAATCTTTCAACTAACCCATTGCATTGAGGATGGTAGGGTGTGGTGAATTTGTAATTCACTCCACACTCTTTCCACATTGCAGTAATATAACCTGACATGAAGTTTGTACCTCTGCCAGTTAAGACCTCGTTAGGGAAGCCCACTCTGGAAAAAATGCCCAAGAGGGCCCTTGCCACCACAGGAGCTGTAGTGGTCTTAAGTGGAATAGCTTCTGGGTATCTAGTGGCATGGTCCACCACCACTAGAATATAACTGTGCCCAGATACTGTTGGAGGGTTTATGGGACCAATGATATCAATCCCAACTCTCTCAAAGGGAACCCCAACCACTGAAAGTGGGATCAAGGGGGCCTTTGTGATGCCAACTGACTTGCCACTGGCTTGGAAGGTGGTACAGGAGCGACAAAACTCCTTTGTGTCCTCTGACATGTGGGGCCAGTGAAAGTGAGGGACAAGCCTGTCCCAAGTCTCACTCTGCCCTAAGTGTCCTGCCAGGGGAATGCCATGTGCCAGGGTGAGTAGGAAGCCTCTGCACTTCAAGGGTATAACCAACCTCCTGGTGGCACCAGGCTTTGGGTCTCTACCCTCTGAGTACAGAAGTCCCTCATCCCAGTAGATCCTATGGGACCCACTGACATTTCCAGCAGTCTCAGCAGCAGCTTGCTGTCTGAGGGGCTCAAGAAAGGGGCAGGTTTGCTGCTCCAAACTCAGGTCTGCCCTGGAAGGGCCCCCTGCCCCCAAGAACTCAACCTGATCAGGCCCAAGTTCATCTGGGGCAGTTTCTTCACAGGGACTAAGATCATCTCCCTCAAGAGACTGATCCTCACTCTGAATCTGGGGGGAAACACACAGCCTTACCCCTCCTGCTCCTTCTCTTGGAAGGCACCTGGTCCATTGTTTCAGGATTCAGGGCCTTTTCAGTGGATGTCAGTTTGGCTTGTGACCTAGTCACAGCAAACACATCTGCAGAGATGCCCAACATTGCTGCATGAGTCCTAAATTCAAACTTCAGCCCGGGCTGAAGTCTCCAAATTATTGCCCAACAAACAATCTACTGGTAGGTCTGAACTTGCCACAGCCTTTTTACGTCCAGTTACACCGCCCCAGCTGAAATTAACAACTGCCAAGGAATGGTCAGTCCTAACATTGTTAGCATTGGTCACTTGGTACATTTCTCCGAGTATGATTTGGTCAGGAGACACAAGTTTCTCTGTCACCATTGTGACACTTGCCCCTGTAGGCCATGGCCTCTGTTCCATTGATCAAAGGCTGTTGTCTGTACTTGCCCAGGTTACTGGGACTGACAAGTAAGGTGGCAAGATCTATGCCACCATCACAAACTAGAACAGCCTAAGCTGGAGTTCTGACTAAGCCAGAACCCATCTCAGATCCCAATGTTAACCCTACTATTCCCTTGTTTGCTGTACTACCACTTGTACTGGAGCTAGGGGGCGCAGTTGCCTTAGGGGCAGTGGTAGTAGTGGCAGTTTCCTTGGCCTTTGGACAATCAGCATCCCTTGTCCAATGGTTCTTCTGTTTACAGAGATAACACCAAGGTTTCTTTTTGCCTTTCTTGTTGGATTGTGACTCCCCCCAGATGCAGGTTTTTGGGGTCCTTGAGAAGAATCTATCTTGTCTTTGCCCTTATCCGCACCCTTATCTTGAGTTTTAGAAGAATCTTGCTTCTTCTGGTAACCACTATTCTGGTTTTTCTGCTTCACCCTGGTTCTGACCCACTTATCTGCCTTCTTTCCCAATGCTTGGGGAGAAGTCAGATCCGAGTCCACCAGGTACTGATGCAAAAGCTGGTTTTGACAATTATTAAGGATCTGCTCCCTCATAATCAAATTATTCAATCCTTGATAGTCATGCACTTTGGTGCCAAGCAACCAACCTTCCAGAGCCTTAATAGCACTATCCACAAAGTCTACCCAGTCCAGCGTCTGTGCCTTCTGGGTGTCTCTGAACTTAATCCTGTACTGTTCAATGGTTAAGCCAAACCCATCAATGAGAACAGTTTTCAAGACTGAGTAATTGTCAGCATCCTCTTCTCTAACCGTGAGGAGCTTATCTCCTCCTTTGTCAGCAAAGGAGAGCCACAAGATAGCTGCCCACTGCTCTTGAGCGACCCTCTGAACTTTACAGGCCCTCTCTAAAGCAGTTATCCATTTGTGGATGTCATCCCCAACATGGTAGGGAGGGACAATCTTGTTCAGGTTCCTATGTTCAGAGGAATGTTCCTGAACTCTAGGGACACTGTTGCTGCCACCATGGGACTCTAGTCCCAACATTTTCCTAGCTCTCTGGACTTCTAGGGACTCTCTGTTAAGGGCCAACTGCTCTTGCCTGAGCCTAAGCCTTGCTTTCTCAAGCTCCAGAAGTTGGTACTCCCTATCCAAAGAGTCCCCCCTTCTCTGAGAAATGGAGGTCCCTGCTGACTGTCCTGAGCCATTGGATTCTGCAGAGGAGGATCTAGACCTCCTTGGTCTACTCTGCACCTTCCCAGGAGGACCAAAGGCAGCTTCCTCTAAGCCTTCTGTGTTCTCCTCTGGGAGGTCTGAATTGTCCAGGTGGGAGTCATCAGGCTCCACCTGGTCAATGTTAGATTCTAGGTAAAAGAGGGGTCCCCCTCCTGGCCTATCTTCTGTCCCCGCCCCACCCACTCTCTCTTGTTCATCTGACCCTGAGGCTTTCCTCAGGTCATCGAAGAGTAACAGCTCTAAGGGGCGTTGAGTAGTGGCTCCTTTCCCTGTCTTCACCTTTCTAGAGGCACACAGTGCTTTCAGTTCTTGGAACGAAAGTTCACTGTATCTAGCAGTCAGACAGCCACTGGCATCTCCTTTGGAAGACATACTGAGTGTGGTGTGGTGTTGCACCTACCTAACCTAGCGGGAACTAAACTCTCTTAGGTTGGAGAAAGGGTGTACTAGACCCTTGACTTACCCAACCCCAAGTTCAGTAGAACTTACTTATTCTAAGCTTATATTATGTGTGTGTAGCAGTAGTGATGGCTTTTCAATTAATCAATACAAAGATTTATCTGGTAAAATGATGCAAGCTTGAATCCCAACCGCTGCACACCAATGTGAGAAGCTGGCCTGATATATGATGTCCACTAGTTTCCACACTGCACATGCTCTCCGTGGGGTCCCTATCTACTCACCCTGGGTGGTTCCTTGGGGTCCCAGCACTTCTACGTCCTCTCGACACTGTCTTGACTCGAGTCGTGGTTCTTATACCGCTTTCTTAGTATATGGTTTGGTCCGCCCCCCCCGGTCACTGTGTATTTAGTGCTCTTTACTATATTTCTGTGCTAAAGTATTGTGTGCATTGTGTTTATCTCCGTGTTTGAGATATTGGAACATACTAGAGAGTATTCTATAATAAACACATATTTTTACAAATACTTAGTATGGTTCTTTTTCACTTAATCTATACTTTAAGATTGCATTCTGGTAAAACAAGCTGCTTTACACTCCTTCTGGACTAAGCCTGAAGGCTGCTCTCCACAGCTACCACTTAGAGAGCTTTCTAAGGCTGTCTAAGACCTCTTAAATCACCATAAGGGTTGTCTGGACTGGTGAAAGGTCCCCACTTACATTAGTGGACATCATATACCAGGCCAGCTTCTCACACATACTGTTAAGCGTGGTAATGTACTTTGGTGGTCATGCACGGCTTGGAAACACTTCCACATAGGATCAAAACAAAGACAACACACTACATGGAGTGGTAGCGTGCCACCCATGTAGGTAAGTGCTCCACATACGTAAGATGACCATGCGTCCCGAATTTACCAAGGCAGACCCAGCTGCCTGACTTTTTTCAGCAAATGTGGTTCATGTTCCAGTTTTCAGAGAGGGTATACTGAAAACAGTGGGTGCATTTTTGTATATGTTCCAAAGAAGGAGTAGTTAGCAGCTGTTATCAGAAATCAATCTTATTAACAGGTATGATAGTGTGTTTGAAAACTGCATTTTATGTATTTCGTTAGTTCCTCATTGAGTGTGTATTTCTATGTTGATGAGCCTTGTTGTTTGATGTAAAATTGTAGTCCTTCAATTTTTATGAAATGTCCCGGTTTTCGAAATCTGCTCATCTAATAGGGGCAATAAGCGCCATATACGTGTTGCAATACAGTACATTATTGATTTGAACAGCTGTGCTAGAGGTAACATCACATTACCCTCTCGCTTAAGAGACAGATGGCTGCTGTGCCTGCAGCGTCACTGTGCCTTGCGTAAGCTGCGTTTGCAATTCTATATTTTAATACTTGTGTTATTTATGTGCTTGAAATACCCATCTAAAGTCGTGCTCTAAACAGTTTCTAAAATGCATCGTTCGTGCTTCTCTCTTATTCTTTTAGCCTTCTTAATTCAGCTTTGCCTCGTGAGCGGAGTATCCGTTCCGCCTCCCTCAGAAAAGCTCCCACATCCTCGTTTGCTGCTGCTGCGGCGGCGCCGCCCCCTCCACATGTGACTGTGCATGTGAGCACGGTGTGGGCATTGAGGCCGAAGGGCATGGTCGGAGGAGGCGCTGCCTGGCTGCCGAGTCGATGAGGCATCCGAGAGCGCAGGTCTGCTCGGCGTGCTGCGGCACGTGGTTACGTAACGCCCGCAGTGTCTGGCACTGAGCTCTATTAGAAACACAGGGCGCGTTATGCAATGCTCCTGGCCTTGGAATGCAATTAAATTGATTCGAACGCTCGTGAGTCTGCATGAAATCAGCTTTTACTGGTGCACACTAGAAAGCAAATGGCTTGATTAGCGGCGCAAGAATTGATAAACTGCTGTTGTGATTCCAGCATGAGTGTTTGCATTGTGTGTTTACAATATTAGTCTGCAGCGTTGGAACAGTAACCTTCTCCGCTGCACAGGAAAAGGTGAGGTTTTAAGAGACAAAATAATGTTGTCCATCAATACTTTACCAGTTTGGTATCAGCATGCTTTTTTTATGGCATTTTGTTTAGTAAGGCCTGCTGCAGAGTTATGCTAATACTTGATTCTAAAGAAATGACAGTCTTGCCATTTTTGAGGAAGACCGTGCTTCACCGGCTGCATTAAGTCAGAGTATGTAAGCAGAACACAGATGGAAAGAATGCACCCTCTTACATTACATCACCTCGACAGCATGGCATTGCTAGCCCATCTCTGTATTTCACCAGGGCTACTTGAAAACCATTGCCACCCAACAGAAACAAATGAACTTCTTGGGCGCTTAGTCTGCATTTCATTTTCAGTGTTTGGTAAGCTGTTAAGCAGCAGCAGCAGGTAAACTTTGAAAGTCACGCGAGTGTTAATTTCTGGTATGACTGACTGAAAGATGAAATGTAAAAAATAGCAAAGAACGTACAGAAACTGACTAACAATTCAGGGCTACTGAGGTTCAGTGATTAAATGTTAAAAAATGTTTGTGCTGCATCCGTCAGGCATTACCATTCCTGGGACCCACCCGCACCAAAACAGTAGAATTTGCAGTACAGTTTCCCAAAATAAAATGCTGAAGTACTATATAGGCAGTTAAAAATACGATTTTGCAATTTTACATGGCCTACTGTTTCTCAAATTGTATATAGTACCATTTAAATACAACTACAATACACTACAACAACCTGTTTCTTCACTTCATTTTCCACCGTGTCATTTCGAAGTCGATTCTCAATCTGATGTGTGGACTGAGAATTTTCTTGAAAGGGGCAGAGTAGAAAAATCCAAAGTGATACAGATTTCACAACCACAGGCAGTTGTCGACAGAGTTAGATGCACCCAAGAGGTTCGTACAGCAATGTTATGGCTCAGTTAGATAGAGCGTTTATGATCAGACATAAAACTGGTTGTAACATTGCTACATGCTCATCCCGCAGACAAGTGTAGTGATATAGAGTACTGTTAGAAAAGGGGTCTCTGGTTGGCTGTGGTTAGCACACCGTCCAAGCAGGGACCCTCACTCTAGTCAGGCCAAGTAAGTTACACCCTCAGAATAACCAGTGCTCACCCCATTGGTAGCTTAGCAAGAACAGTCAGGCTTATCCTCAGAGGAAATGTGTAAAATATTTGTACACACACAGTAATACAGTGAAAACACCACAAAAGTATTCCACACCAGTTTAGGAAAATAGCCAATATTTATCTTCATAAAACAAGAACAAAACGTCAAAAATCCAACGTACACAAGTCTAGTTATGAATTCTCAACGATTAAATGCAGTTAGAAACCCAATAGCTCCAACCGGGGCTGTAACAACGTGTTTGACAGAGTTGAATCTCAAAGGTCGGGGCGGGCCGGCTATGGAGTTGTACAGACCCCAGTTACAGTAGCTTGGAAATGATGACAAAACAAAGACGTTGCGAGGCGCCGGGGAGGTGAGGCGTCGGTTCCTTACTGGTGGTGCAGATCATTGGCACGTCTGTGCTCATGACGTTGCGATGCATAGGAGAGGTGATGCAGTGTTGGTGGTGAGGCGTCCGTTCTGCTGGCGGTGCAGGGGACAAAGTGTCGAGAGTCAAGCCATGCGCTGTTGATTTCGCTGTGCCGATGTCACACCAGCGGGCCACCGGTGCAGGTGCCACAGACTTCGGTGACAAGGTACTCGGGACTCCCTCTGGCGATTCTTCGGAGGCGGTGTGGCAGCATCGGGCCTGCGTTGGAAGTCACGGTCGGTGCACTGAGCGGGGACCCAGACTCTGGTGCAGGCAGCGGCACAGAGTCGTACAGCAGCGCAGGCTTCGAAGTCACACTCTAAGTCAGTGTGCTGGTTTCTTCTTGTTGAACACAGCAAACTCGCTTCCAAGAGCCCAGGAACTGCATTTGGCACCACTTGGCAACGTAGGGTACTCAGCAGGAAAGCCCAGATTTGAAGTCTTTGATGGCCCTGAGACTTCCAACAGGAGGCAAGCTCGACTCAAGCCCTTGGAGAAACTTTGAAAGCAGGCTGTAGAAAGCAAAGTCCAGTCTTTTAACTCCCAGGACAGAAGCAGCAGCCCCAGGCCAGCACAGCAAAGCAAACAGCAAAGTCCCTCCTGACAGCAACACAGCTCTTCTTCCTTGCAGAATATCCTCAATCAGAAGTTTTCCGAGTTTATTGTGTTAGAGGCCCAGCACTTATACCCATTTAAGCCTTTGAAGTAGGCAAACTTCAAAGGAAAGTCGTTGTAGTGCACAAGACCCTGCCCTTCCTGGCCCTGGCACCAGACACTCTACGGGGGGGGGAGGGTAGAGACTGCTTTGTGAGGGGACAGGCCCAGCCCTATTCAGGTGCAAGTGTCACTCCTCCCACCACTCTAGCTCAGAAAGACCCTTCAGCCTGGCGATGGGCCTTCAGAATATGGCATGCACACCTCAGCTCCCTTTGTGTGTGACTGTCTAGAGTGAATTCACAAAGCCCAACTGTCATCCAACCCAGACGTGTATTCAGGGACAGGCAGAGGCACAGAATGGTTAAAGTGAGAAAATGTAAACTGTGGCATTTTCAGACCTGCAATTTAAAAACCAACTTCACTAAAATATGTATTTTAAAATTGTGAGTCCAGAGACACCAAACTCCAATTTTCTATCAGCTCCCAATTGGAGGATACACTTGTAAGATGTTACAAGGCAGCTCCAATGCTAACATATGGGAGGGATAGGGCTTGCGGCTTTAAAAAAGGAGTTTAGCAGTTTTTTACTACCAGGACATGTAAGACTCACCAGTACATGTCCTACCTTTTAGAGATACTGCACCCTGCCCATGGGGCTACCTAGGGTCTGCCTTAGGAGTGCCCTGCATTTAATAATCAATCAATCAATCAATCAATCATGTCACTTATAAAGCGCACTACATACCCGCGAGGGTCTCAAGGCGCTGGGGGAAGAGGGTGGTGGTGCTGCTACTGATCGAAGAGCCAGGTCTTGAGGAGTCTTCTGAAGGCCAGTAGGTCTTGGGTCTGTCGGAGGTTGGTGGGGAGGGTGTTCCAGGTCTTGGCGGCGAGGTGGGAGAAGGATCTGCCGCCGGCGGTCGTTTTCCAGATGCGGGGGACTGTGGCGAGGGCGAGGCTGGTCGAGCGGAGCTGGCGGGTGGGGGTGTAGAAGCTGAGTCGTCTGTTGAGGTAGGCTGGTCCGGAGTTGTGGAGTGCTTTGTGTGCGTGGGTGAGGAGCTTGAAGGTTATCCTCTTGTTGACAGGGAGCCAGTGCAGGTCTCTCAGGTGGGGTGTGATGTGGCTGCGTCGGGGGATGTAGAGGATAAGACATGCAGAGGCGTTCTGGATGCGTTGCAGCCGTCTCAGGAGCTTAGCCGTCGTTCCTGCGTAGAGGGCGTTTCCGTAGTCCAGCCTGCTGGTGACGAGGGCCTGGGTGACTGTTTTTCTTGTTTCGGTGGGGATCCACTTGAAGATCCTGCGGAGCATTCGGAGGATGTTGAAGCAGGATGAGGAAACGGCGTTGACCTGCTTAGTCATGGAGAGGGTGGGGTCGAGGATGACCCCTAGGTTGCGTACGTGGTCGGTGGGTGGCGGGGCTGTTCCCAGTGATGTTGGCCACCAGGAGTCGTCCCAGGCTGAAGGGTTGGAACCAAGGATGAGGACCTCCGTCTTGTCCGAGTTCAGCTTCAGGCGGCTGGTCCTCATCCATTCGGCGACGGCCTTCATTCCTTCGTGGAGGTGGGCTTTGGCGGTGTGAGGGTCTTTGGTGAGGGAGAGGATCAGCTGGGTGTCGTCGGCGTAGGAGACGATGTTGAGGTTGTGCTGTCGGGCGACGTGGGCGAGGGGTGCCATGTAGATGTTGAACAGCGTTGGGCTGAGGGAGGAGCCTTGGGGTACGCCGCAGATGATCTTGGTGGCCTTGGATCGGAAGGGGCGAGGCGGACGCTTTGTGTTCTGGCCGGAAAGGAAGGATGTGGTCCAGTCCAGGGCCTTCTCTTGGATCCCGGCGTCGTGAAGGCTTGTTCGTAGTGTGTGGTGGCAGACCGTGTCGAAGGCGGCTGATAGGTCCAGGAGGATGAGGGCTGCTGTTTCTCCGTTGTCTAGCAGGGTCCTGATGTCATCGGTGGCAGCGATGAGGGCGGTTTCGGTGCTGTGGTTGCTGCGGAAGCCGGACTGGGAAGGGTCCAGGATGTTGTTCTCGAGGTAGCGGGTCAGTTGTTTGTTGACGATTTTCTCGGTGACCTTCGCGGGGAACGGGAGCAGAGAGATGGGTCGGAAGTTCTTGAGGTCCTTGGGGTCTGCCTTGGGTTTCTTGAGTAAGGCGGTGATCTCGGCGTGCTTCCAGCTTTCCGGGAAGGTTGCTGTCTCGAAGGAGATGTTGATTATTTTCCGGAGACAGGGCACGATGGCTGTACTGGCTTTTTTGAAGATGTGGTGAGGGCACGGGTCTAGCGGAGTGGATGGTGTTCATGATCTCGCTGGTGTCCTCGTCGTTGATGTTGGTCCAGGAGAGCAGGCGGTTGGTGGTTGTGGGGGCAGTGGTCTCGGTGGTTGCCGGGGCGGTCGTGGTGTTGAAGCTGTCGTGGATGTCGGCGATTTTGCGGTGGAAGGAGGTGGCCAGTGAGTCGCACAGGTCTTGCGACGGCTGGATGTCGTTGGTGTTGGAGCTGGGGTTGGAGAGTTCCTTCACGATGTTGAAGAGCTCTTTGCTGTTGTGTGCGTTGTTGTCTAGGCGGTCTTTGAGTGAGGCCCTTTTGGCGGATCTGATGAGGTGATGGTGATTGCGGGTGGCGCTCTTGTGGGCGGCGTAGCTGTCCGCTGTCCGTTCGTGGAGCCAGATCTTCTCCAGTTTTCGGCATGTTCGTTTGGAGGCCTGGAGGTCTTCGGTGAACCAGGTGGCTTTCTTGCTGGTGTGGCTGTTGGGCGGATTCTTGAGCGGGGCGAGGGTGTTAGAAACTGCGCACACAGGTTCTGCTGTGGCAGGCCTTTGACATGTTTGTAGGGCTACTCATGTGGGTGGCACAATCAGTGCTGCAGGCCCACTAGTAGCATTTGAATTACAGGCCCTGGGCACACCTGGTGGACTGTACTAAGGGCTTACTAGTAAATCAAATAGGCCAATCATTGAGAAACCAAATACCAATAATTTTTAGATAGGGAGCACGTGCACTTCAGCACTGATATGCAGCGGTAAAGTGAACAGAGTCCTTCATCAGTCAAAAACGAAATCCAGCACATAGTCAAAAACAGGAGGTCAGAGGCAAAATGACGAGAAACCACACCGAAAGACTCCAGGTCTAACAACTGCTTTATCAATGTAGATCATGAAAGGCGCCTACATAAGTCATGAAATAACAACCATAGTTGTACCTGCCGTCTGGCATTAAGGAACAAGAATAAGTAATAATCCTCCAAGCTCCTTATGAATAATCCCTCAAATATCCGCGTTAAGTATTGGATTGCCCCCTGCACGGTTAAACGGTGTGTACACTCCCTTGAGTTCCCCACTGCATGCAAAACTTATATCCTGATTTTTATTTTGGTCCTGGCATCATTCTAACCAAGCATGTGTGAGAGGCCTAAGTAGGCCTATCCCTGACAATGTGAGGCCCAGACCTGTTCTGTGACATGGAGGGGCCCATTAAGCTTGCATTCAGACTAAGCACCTAATATTTCTATATTATCACTAAATAGGCAGTCACAAGTGCAGTTACCTTGCAGACAACAGGGTCATGATTTGAATGGTGCAACAGGTGAAGTGGCACCTGGTCCAAAGGTTGTCAGAACTCCTCTAAATACCTAATAATGCTATATTTTACTACTATTCAAGCAGTTACAATTGAAGTAACCTTGCAGTTAAAAGGGGCATGATTTGAATGGTGCAGCAGGTGCAGTGGCACCGGGCCCAAAAGCTCTAGGGACCCCACTAAATGCAGAATATTGCAAAATATTACTAATAAGCAAGCAGTCACAAGTGCAGTTATCTAGCAGGCACTAAAGCCATGATTTCAATGGTGCTGTAGGTGCAGTGGCACCGGGGCCAAAAGTTGTCAGAACTCCTCTAAACACCAAACGTTACTATATTTAACTACTAAATAAGCAGCCACAAGTGCAGTTACCTTGCAGGTACTAGTTTCATGATTTCAATGGTGCAGCAGGGTCAGTGACACTACGGTCCAAAGCTCTAGGAGCCCCTCTAAACACCAAATATTGCAATATTTTACTACTAAACAGGCTGTCACAAGTGCAGTTAGCGTACAGGCAATAGGGGCTTGATTTGAAGAATGCAGCAGGTGCAGTGGCACCGGGGCCAAAGCTCTAGGGACCCCACTAAATGCAGAATATTGCTAAATTTGACTACTAAACAAGCAGTCACAAGTGCAGTTACCTTGCAGACAACAGGGTCATGATTTGAATGCTGCAGCAGATTCAGTGGCACCGGTCCCAAAAGTTGTCAGACCTCCTCTAAACACCTAATATTGCTATATTTTACTACTATACAAGCAGTCACAATTGCAGTCAACTTGCTGTTAAAAGGGGCTTGATTTAAATAGTGCAGTAGGTGCAGTGGCACTGGGGCCAAAGTGTCGTAACTCCACTAAACACCAACGTTTGCTATATTTTACTACTAAACAGCAGTCACGTGCAGTTATCTTGATGACAACAGGGTCATTATTTGAATGGTGCAGCAGGTGCAGTGGCACCGGGACCAAAAGCTCCAGGCACCACACTAAACACAGATTGCTGCTATATTTTACAACTAAAGAGGCAGTCACAAGTGCAGTTAGTTATCTTTCAGGCACTAGGGTCATGATTTGAATAGTGCAGCAGGTGCAGTGGCACCGGGCCAAAAAGTTGTCAGAACTCCTCTAAACACCTAACATTGCTATATTTTACAACTGAACAGGCAGTCATAAGTGCAATTATCTAGCAAACACTAGGGTCATAATTTCAATAGTGCAATAGGTGCAGTGGCACCGGGACCAAAAGCTCCAAGCACCCCACTAAACACCTAATATTGCTATATTTTATTCCTAAACAGGCAACCTCAAGTATAGTATAGTATAGGTATAGTAAAGTTGAGTGTCGTCGGCATAGAGGTGGTAATTGATTCCTGCTTGTTTGAGAATGAGGGTGAGGGGTTCCATGAAGAGGTTGAAGAGAGCAGGAGAAAGAATGCGCTGGGTATTGATGTATTTCGGTGGCTATCTTATGTAGTTTGGAGATGGCCGCATAGACAGATGGTGAATTGTCCGGTATGAAAACACAGCAGCTGGATCCGATGACACGGCATGCTCCACCTCGGTCAGCTAGAACAACATCTAAAACAAGTCTATTCTGTAAAGCGACCATGCGGATTGATGCTTGTTCTTCCGTCCAGTTTCCTAAGGCCGCAGTTGTCTGATTAATCACTGCCTCCATTGTACGGGTGAGGCGACGGACCAGCTTGCTGTTTTGTACTGGGCCAACGAAGAAGAAAACTCCTTTATTAAAGTCCGTATATTGCTCCCATGTGGTCTCTGTCTGATCGACTACAGAAACATCGATGGCACGTTTTCCCCTACTACCAACGTGGTGATTGAACAATTGCAAATCTTGGTGGTATGTTGGGGGAGCTAGAAACACAGGTGGTAGAAGAAAAGCTATGTAACAGGTACCAGACCAGCCTGAAGGTAGGAAGTAGTATGCCTTAGCTCCTCAAACAAAATAAGTATGACGTGATGCGAGGAAGCTGCTTCGGCCCCTCGTGGACATTTGCAACACTGTAGTACAGTTACTGCGACCCATTAGCACATTGCCTGTACTCTGTGCACAGAGAGGGCCAGTAGTCAGAACAACAGAGATAACCGGTGGCCCATTGCATTTAGCTGATCTAGAGTTTGGATACACATATTTTGTTGCTGCATTTCCTCTAATATATTCTCCCATCTCCAAGATGGTCCCCTTTGCTTGTGGGTCCCCATCTTCGTTGGGATAGCATACTTTATTCAGTTTGGCGTTGAGGTCGCCCACATCCCATGTTTCTGAGAGGTTAAATTTGTAGGAAGCATATAGTAGCTCAAACCAAGCTTGGCATGAGCCATTGTGAGAAAATGGCAGTGGTGGCAACGGGATTCCTCTTATGTTCTGATGAGGAGGAATCTTGCCACAAACCCAACAGTTGGTAGCATTGCTTAGCTGGTGTGTCTGATGCAACATTTGAAGAAATGAATTGTTTCTCAGATTTTGCCGATACCCCTGTTCATGTTGCGGCAAATCGAAATGATGGTGTTCCATTGTAGTAGGCGATGTAACAGTAATGTTGAGCAAGGAAGCCCCAGGCATTACTTCCTCCACTACCCACATTACAGTAGCAATAAGAGCAGCAATGCAAAGTGTACAGCCATTACACATTGTCGCAGCAATCCCCTTCTTCTCCTTAGTGTGGATCATCTTTCGGCAAACGACAAAAAAAAGGTAGCGCCCTAAGAGTCCTGAGTGGACGTTGGTTTCTTCACTGACGTTGAGACAAGTAGCCACTAATAGACAGACCCCCCTTTGTAGTCAGACTTAACCACTCAGGTCAATGACTTCACTTGTCTTGTTTTGCACTGGAGAGCCTTTCTTCCTGGATCGGAGTAGGTACCTGGATGTACCGGGGATAGTATGATCCGGAAAAACTTCCTCAGTTCTTTCAGGTGATGCAGCTCGTCCCGTCTCTGTGACCAAGATGTCGCGGTGATCCTTCAACGCAGTCGGATCCACTAAGGCGAGTGGAACCTTTTTGCAGTGGGTGGCATGCATCCAATTTTTCCTGTTGGTCACTCGGACCGCAGTTCGGGTGGCGAGGAGGACCTGCTCGGGGCCCCTCCAGCGAGGGTCCAGACAATTTGTTCGTTGGAAGACCTTGATCATTATGAAGTCTCCCGGACGCAAGTCATGTCTGTCACCTTGTGACCTGTCCGGGAGAGCTTCCCGAACCTGTTGATGAATAGAAAGTAAACTGTCAGTCAACTGAGACAGATAATCACTCATTAATGTGTGAGGCACATCGTGTATAGGGCGAGGCTTAGGAACCCTCCAAATATTCATGGGCCTGCCAAACACGACCTCATATGGGGTAAGCCCAGAGCGTGTATGAGGTATTGATCTGATGGAAAGCAGCGCTAAGGGCAATGCATCAGGCCACTTCAAGGAAGTGGAAGCCTGTATTTTTGTCAATTTCAGTTTCAATGTAGAGTTATAACTTTCCACCAGGCCTGGTGATCGTGGGTGAAAAGCAGCATGGAACTTCTGCTTGACCCCTAGCCCTTTCATAACATACTCTACAACCTGTCCAATGAAATGAGGCCCATTATCACTCCATAAAACTCGACAAGCACCGAATCGAGGGAAGAATTCCTTCAGGAGTATTTTCGCAGTTGTGATGGCTGTATTGTCTTTGGTAGCAAATGCCTCCACCCATTTGCTGAAGGCGCAAACTATTACTAAGACATATTTAAGATTATTGCAGCGCTCAAACTGGATGTAGTCCATCTGAAGGACCTCAAAGGGTGCAGATGGTGTCGCAAACCCCCCTGCTGGAGTTTGCGTTCCCTTCCCAGGATTATACTGGAGGCAGACCAGGCAAGACTGGACTATCTTTTTAGCAGTACCAGCAATATCAGGATGGTCCCAAACTTGCATAAGCTGTTTCGCTATTGAAGATGCACCAACATGGGCAGGACCATGTGCCATATGAATCAGAGGGTATAAGTATGCAGTAGGCAACTTCCATTTAGTCATATCTTTGCTCCTCCAACAGCCCTCATCATCCAATGCTCCCTTCTTAGACCATTGGCCTAATTCATCAAAGGAGGCAGATTGTTGCATATCCAACACTTCCTGTCTAGCATCATGCCAACGTTCAGCTTGCGACTTAACCACATACATAGACGTGGTGCTTCGCTGCGTTGCAGTCTCACGGGCTGCACAATCTGCAAAGGCATTACCTGCTCCTATTTTGTCTGTCACCTTCTTGTGTGCGCTACCCTTGACAATAGCTATTTTCTTAGGATAGGTTAAGGCAGTAAGGAGGTTATTTTCTTAGGATAGGTTAAGGCAGTAAGGAGATTGTGCACTAGTTCTCCATGCACTATCTGTGTTCCATGTGAAGTGAGAAAACCGCGTTCTTTCCACAGGCAGCCAAAATTATGCGCTACCCCGAACGCATACTGACTATCAGTGTAGACATTGACAATCAGGTCTGTACTAAGCTCACATGCTCTGGTTAGAGCGATCAGTTCAGCTGCTTGAGCTGATTTCTGTGGGATACGAGCTGTCTCAACTATTGTATGGAGTATCGTAATAGCATAGGCAGCAGATGTAGTGCCATCGGGCAATTTCAAACATGACCCATCAACCCATAACTCCCCATCTGTAATGGAGAAGAGAGTGTCTTTCAGGTCAACTCGACCTTTTGTTTGTTCTTCAGTGAGAAATATGCAATCATGTGACTCTTGTGACTGAGGCTGAGTGGATGGAAATGGCAGTAATGTGGCAGGATTTAATGTCAAACATCTTTTTAGCGTAATATGGGGGGCCAAAAGTGTCAATTCATATCCTGTCGGACGAGCACTAGTCAAATGATGCGTCTTTGTTTGGTTTAGCAACGCATCAACTGAATGGGGCACTAACACAAGCAATTTGTGTGATAGAACTATTCCTTCACTCTGGAGTATGGATACAGCCGTTGCTGCCACTGCTCGGAAACATCCAGGCAGCGCGCGAGCGACTGGGTCGAGGACAGCTGAAAAATATGCACATGGGCGTGCATCTGTGCTAAGACCAAGAGGGCACAACCTTCCCTTTCATGTACATAGAGTGTGAAAGATTTAGTATAATCTGGGGTACCTAATACTGGTGCAGAGGAAAGGGCTTGACGTAACTGTTGGAAGGCGCTCTGGCATTCAGCAGTCCATGGGAGGGGCATCGGGGTGTCTTTGGTCAAAAGGGCTAACAGAGGTTTGATAATATGCGAAAAACAGGGGATCCACTGCCTACAAAAGGAAGTAAGGCCAATCAATGCACGGACATCTTTTTGAGTACGGGGTACAGGAGTGTCTAGAATGGTCCGAATGCGATCTGGTGTGAGCGCACGTCCCTCCTTAGACAGGAGGTGACCTAAATAGGTAACCTGCTGTCTACAGTATTGCAATTTCTTTCTAGAGACTTTGTGATTATGTGATGCAAGAAATGATAATAGTAACAATGTACCTTCTTCACATTGCTCAGGAGTGTCTGCAGCAAGCAAAATGTCATCCACATACTGAATTAGAACCACCCCTTTTGGTACAGGAAAGGAATCAAGTTGTCTCTTTAATGCTTTACTGTAAATACTGGGACTTTCTGTATAGCCCTGTGGAGCTCTACAGAACCTGAATGATCTGTTTTTCAGTGTGAATCCAAATAGATAACGGCTGTCCGGGTTGATAGGTATTGAGAAGAACGCATTTTTCAAATCAATCCTGGAGAATGTGGTGGCAGTGGGAGGGACCATAGTGAGGAGGGTTGTTATGTCAGAAACTACCGGATATTGGGGCACCACTATTTTATTAACCTCACGCAAATCAATAATGAACCTGTAAATCTTAGTATCAGTGTCTTTTTTCAAAATAAGAAGGATAAGGCTATTGCAGGTATTATAGGGAACCTCTTCCACTACACCTACTTTAATCAAATCCTGAACAATACCTGCTAGTGCTTCTTCGCCCTCCCGAGATATCTTATATTGGGGCAAACGAGGCCCCCTCTCTCACTTGAATTTGTACAGGTGGAATGACCATTTGACCCACATCAGTGTCTGATCTAGCCCATAAAGTGCAAGGTAGGGATGCCAGAGCGACGTCTTCATTGATAAGGCAAGATCTATCAACTATTGGATAGTTGTCATTAAGGATAACACGTACACCTTCTGGGGAACAGCGTATCGTAGCACGAAAATATTTTAGCATATCGATACCTACAATGTTATCTGGAGTATCTGAAAGAGACACGTTAGTGACAGATTCCTTACCTTAGAATATCCCCAGGCGTCAGGCTGGATCCGGAAAGTTTTTTGCGTAGCAGTACCCTTGCGCGTCGGTAGGCGGCGTCGTGCGGCTCCGCGTCCGTCGTCGGCGTCGTGGTCGCCGGGATGACGTCGCGGGCAGTACTTAGACGCCGCCCCTGCGCGCTGACGTCAGTTCTTCTTTTTCCGCGCCAGTAAGCGCAGATCCGGGAAGAGCAGTGCCCTAGTCACTTTTTGACTATCCTTTTTTGTGAATTTTTTCACTGTTTCTTCAACGAGTCTTCACGACTCCTAAGGTGTCGTAGGGATGCCCGGCTTTAAGCCCTGCGAGGCCTGTGGTCGCATGATGTCGATCACGGACCCGCATCTCGAGTGTCTCTTCTGTCTCGGCCGAGACCACGACACGAAGTCGTGCCCTGACTGCCGGAAACTTCATCCGAAGGCTTTGCGAGAGCGGTCTCGAAAGCTGCTCGAGGTCCGGCAGTCTGCTCCGCGCCGCACCAAGCCCCGGTCCCGGGAGAGGTGGAGGGGCCGGACGCGGAGTCCCCGCCGTTCGTCGGAATCCAAGTCTTCGCGCTCCTCCGGTAAGTCGAAGCACAAGAAGTCTAAGCGGCGTCATCGCTCTAAGACTTCGCCTCGCCGGTCTCGCGACTCGGCTGAGGCCCCAGTCGGCACCGTCCCCGCGGCCCCGGACATGCTTGTAGAGCCGCTCCCGAATTACCCGTTCTTTCCGGGGTCGGGGGCGACTCAGGCCGAAATACAGAAATTCCTGTCGGCCATGGCCCGCCTCAACAAACAAGGCGGGGTGGGGTCGTGGACCCTTTGTCAGGAGGCTCTGCGCCTCTGGACATGGCTAGAACATCAGGGCATGTTCCTGATGGTTCAACACCTGGCAGGTTCCCTGAACGCCAGGGCGGACGAACTCAGCCGCAGGTGCATGATGGATCACGAATGGCGTCTTCACTCGGAAGTGGCGCAAGGACTCTTTCTACAGTGGGGAGAGCCTTGGTTAGATCTATTCGCCAATGAAGAGAACGCGCAATGTCAGTTCTGCGCGTTGGAATTTCCAAGGCTGCACTTGCTCGGCGACGCTTTTCGTCACGAGTGGAGTTGCGGTCTATTGTACGCCTTTCCGCCTATACCACTTCTACCCAGAGTGTTGAAGAAGATTCGGCACGACCGGGCCCAAGTCATTCTTGTGGCTCCGGACTGGGCTCGAAGAGTTTGGTATCCCGAGCTACTCAGTATGAGCGTAGATCCCCGATCTGTCTGCCTCTTCGGGAGGATCTTCTGTCGCAGCAGCAGGGGACGGTCCTCCACCCGAACCTGTCCAGCCTCCACCTGCTTGCGTGGAGATTGAGCGGCGGCAGTTGATTCCTTTCGACTTGCCTCCCGAAGTTTGTGATGTGATTCTGGCAGCCAGGCGTCCCTCCACTAAGGTGGTATACGCCTGCAGGTGGAACAAGTTTGTGGCATGGTGCATAGCAAAGGCTGTGAATCCCCTTTCTGCCCCTCTCTCTGAGGTTCTCCTGTTCCTTCTTTCCCTGGCCCAACAGGGTTCTGCCCTGGGTACCATCAAGGGCTATCTTTGTGCCATCTCGGCCTTCCTCAGGCTTCCTGATCAGCCCTCCCTTTTCAAGTCCCCTGTTGTTAACAGGTTTCTAAAAGGCATTACACACCTCTTCCCTCCTGTTCCGTTTGTGATGCCTCAGTGGGACTTGAACTTGGTTCTTACCTTTCTTATGTGCGCTCCCTTTGAGCCTCTACATAACTGTCCTCTTCGTCTTCTGACTCTGAAGACTGCCTTTCTGGTGGCCGTCACCTCCGCTCGGCGGGTGAGTGAGCTCCAGGCTCTATCATGTAAACCTCCCTTTCTGTCTGTCCATCCAGGCAAGGTTGTTCGTAGGACGCGTCCGTCCTTCTTGCCAAAGGTGGTTACTGCCTTCCACATTGGGCAGACCATCACTTTGCCCACCTTCTTTCCGCCTCCGCATCCTTCCAGAGAGGAAGAGAGGCTCCACCGTCTGGACCCAAAACGTGCGCTTTCCTTTACATCGACCGCACACGCCATTTCCGGGTGGATGACCAGCTCTTTGTTGGCTACGTGGGCGCCAAAAAGGTCGGGCGGTGCACAAGAGAACCATCTCCCGCTGGGTAACCTTGTGTATCAAAGCCTGCTATTCTTTGGCTAAGAAGGAGCCTCCTGTTGGGCTGCGTGCCCATTCCACCAGGGCAACGGCTGCTACCACGGCTTTGGGCTGCGGTGTTCCGCTGCAGGATATCTGTCAGGCAGCTACGTGGGCCTCGCTGCACACGTTTACGAAGCATTACTGCCTTGACAGTCGGGTCCGGAGGGACGGCTTCTTTGGCCGTTCTGTCCTCCAGGACTTCCTTGTCTGATCTTTGTTCGCAGACCCACCACCGGGGTTGGTATTGCTGGGGTATCTATTCTAAGGTAAGGAATCTGTCACTAACGTGTCTCTTTCAGATGCACAAGTTACTAACTTGTGTAACGATATATCTGTAAGAGACCGTAGTTAGTGACAGATTCCTTACCGCCCACCCATCCTCCCCGTTCTGCGAACTGATTTCTAGGGTTAAGGACATCCCTTTCAGGGCCCTAGTATTTTTCAGACACCTATGTCAGCTTCTTGCATGGCTCTGCGTTCCTGGCGCGGAAAGTCGTGTACAGAACTGAAGTCAGCGCGCATGGGTGGCGTCTAAGTACTGCCCGCGACGTCATCCCGGCGACCACGACGCCGACGACGGACGCGGAGCCGCACGACGCCGCCTACCGACGCGCAAGGGTACTGCTACGCAAAAAACTTTCCGGATCCAGCCTGACGCCTGGGGATATTCTAAGGTAAGGAATCTGTCACTAACTACTGTCTCTTACAGATATATCGTTACACAAGTTAGTAACTTGTGCGTTAGGGGAGAGCAAGAATGGACATGTGGCAGTGAATCTATCTAGTCCGAATTCAAGTGGCTGTGATAGTGGGCTAGGTGTAGGTGTTCCGTCGAACCCTATCGGTGTTATCAATGTGCCAGACAGGGGAGCCCTAGGAACCAGTCTTTTAGACAGGGCACTACAGGTAGCCCCTGTATCAACCAGAAATCGATCAGTAGATCCCAAGAAATTTGCGTCAACATAGGGACCCATTTGATCTACTGGCACCTCAACCGGTCCCACACCCTGTCCTGGGCATCCCTATGCATTTTTTTTTGTAAACAGATTTTATTCAGTGGCAATAAAGCAGTCAATAGCAGTACAGAGAGGAACCTGAACTTACAAGTCTCTTTCGATAATTAGCCATTTACATCCATACACAATAATCTCGGTTTGACGTCCCCCAGAAGTCATTAGTCTTGGTCTTGTGCAAGGAGTTGACAATTCACTGAGTATAGGTCAGGGTCCTCGAGCTAATCAGGCTCTGCATCCCCTTAGTAGACATTCAACATCTCAGCATTCTGTTCCATTACTAACCCGTAATAGTCAACAAAAGGAACCCTCCCTCCCCCCCTCCCACCCGCCCAACACCCACCCTCACCCACCCCCCAGGCATGTCGCTCAATCATCCAATTCCCCGCATGGTTATGTTATCCGGACTTACAGGGCATCAGGCATGCTATTCCCAGTAAGATAGTTTCCTAAAAGGGCCCATTCCCATCCAGTTCCACCATGGGCATCACGATCTCTTGGACGGCCATCAGAGTCACGCAGTTAGTCAGGTATTCCGTTCTCCATATCTGGGTCTGCTCACCCAGGGGGTGTTTCGTTATCACCACTCGGCTGTTTTAACACCTCCACTAGTGCCACCCACGCTCTCGCTGCCTCCAGTGTCTTTTCACTTCCAGTCCTTTGGGCCATTTGCAGTCTAAAGATCCCTTCGCAGTCCGCCCACTTTATAAGTTCCCTCAACCACCTCAGTACGCTAGGGGCGTTTTTTGCCTTCCAATGGCTAGTAAGTTCCCTTTTGGCCAATACCAACCCCAGGTCTATAAATTTGCTGGTGACTTTATTCCGGGCGGTGTGAGAGAACCAGTGTATTAGGCAATACCCTGGTGTCAGTGCTATGTCGCGTTCCGTTGTGTCCCCTAATCTAGTCGTTACCCCTCTCCAAAACCCCCTCAGTAACGGGCAGTCCCAGAACATATGTAGAAACTCCGCGTTTTCCAGGCTACACCTTGGACAAGCGGATCGGGCCCCAAAATATTCGTTAATCTTGGACGGGGTAAGATATGCTCTATGGAGGACAAAAAAGTGTATCAGCTGGTAGCGCGCATTTCTGGAGCTTTTCCAAGCTCTTTCTACCAGTTCTTCCCACGGCTTCTCATCTATGGGCTCGCCTAGGTCCGCTTCCCATTTGAGACGCAGGGCTGCCAGGGGCCGCCGCGCCTCCTGCGTAAGGCGTCGGTAGAGACAAGTGACTGCTTTAACCGTTCCAGCCGTTACTACTACGTACTGACAAGCTAGAGAAGTCGAAGGTTCTGCCAGCCCCTCCCTCCAATTCTTACGGATAGCTGCCGTCAGGGCAGCATGTAAAAGGAAATCACTCCTGTGAAGGTCGTATCGCTCTAATAAATCATTAAAAGGGAGTAAGGTATTGTTCTCATAGAGATCTCCAATAGTGGATATCCCCGCCTCCTCCCATGCTCGCAGTCCGTGCCAATCTCCGCCATGAGGCAGTGCCTCGCAAACCAGCAGCGGGATCTCGGGCGCATACGGGGGTCCCAGTCGTGCTCGGCCACAAGCCCGGTTCCAGCAGCGGCGCATCGCCCATAAGTCCGCTGGGGCTTCTTCATCTCTCAAAGGGAGACGTAACAGCACGCGGGACAGGAGTCGCAATCACGGATCCGTGCTCCCAAGGTCCTCCGCATTTCGGAGTCGTCCTGCCATCCACTTCGTGAACCACTGTACTTGGGCTGCATGATAATAGGCCTCAAAATCCGGCACCGCAAAGCCCCCTTCCGCCCTGGACCTCATCATGGTGGTGAGCGCCACTCTGCATCTCCCAGTGCCCCATAAAAATCCCGTGATCATGGTGTTGAGTTGGGCAAAGAGTTTGCGCGGGATCCAGAGTGGTAATGAGCCAAAATAATAGAGCAGTCTAGGCAGTGTGACCATCTTTAATAGTGTCACCCGACCTGCCACTGACAGCGGGAGGGTCCCCCAGAATTCAAAATTACTTTTGGTGGCTCGTATGGCTCGTCCTATATTACCTTCTAATAAATCTGCAGTGTCGTGGTATATCCTAACACCCAGATAAGTCAGGCATCTGTTTTCCCACATCACATCTGTTATGTCTGGTGGGCCAACCCTCCCTGCCAGAGCAGGGAAAAGGCACGTTTTGGTCCAGTTGACCTTGAGTCCTGCAACTCTTCCCAAGCTACTCAAGAGATCTTTGGCTCCCTGCAGGGCGTCCTCAGAGTTAGCTAGGAACATCAGGAGATCATCCGCATATAGTGCTATAAAGTGGGGTTGTCCCATCATGTCTAACCCCTGATAGTAACAACCCGATCTTGCATGCACGGCTAGAGGTTCCACCGCCAGCGCGAACAAGAGAGGAGACAGCGGGCATCCCTGTCTCGTTCCCCTGCCCACTACACAGGCCTCTGAAATCAGTCCTCCCGTGCGAACTCTGGCAGTAGAATTCTTATACAGTATTGCTGTCCAGGCTACGAACCCCTCCCCCAGCCCAAACGCTCTCAGGACACCGAAAAGGCCACTCGAGGCTGTCAAAGGCTTTCTCAGTGTCGATCGATAAAATTCAAGCCTCTTCTTTGTTATATGTGGTCGCATCTAGTAGTCTAAGAAGTCTACGTATATTCATGGCTGTATTCCGGGATGGAATAAAGCCCGCTTGGTCCACATGTACGAGCGTCGTCATGTGAATCAGTCGGCTCGCTAAGATGCGACTTAATATCTTATAATCGAAGTTGAGCATGGCGAGGGGCCGATATGCAGTGCGATCCCAAGCTGGCTTGCCAGGTTTTAGCAGCGGGATGATTACCGCTTCTCTCGTTGAAGCGGGTAGATATCCATCTCGCTTCGCTGTATTATATAGTGCCATCAGTTGGGGAGCCAATATATCTACATATGTGGAGTAAAACTCAACCGTGAGCCCATGCGTCCCTGGAGTCCTGTTTCTGGCCATGTGTTTTATGGCCCCACGCACCTCTCCGAGTTCGACGTCCCTTCCCAGGGTCTCCACTGCATCTGCATCAATTTGAGGAAGTTCTATATTCTCTAAAAATCTCTCCCCTTCTAACACTGTGGGATCGAGCTTACTCTGGTATAGGGCAGTATAATATTCCAGAAACTGGAGATTGATATCCTGCTGCCTATAATAGACCTCGTCATCCCTCCCCCGCAGTTCCAGGATCGTCGTCCCTCTGCGTGCCGGATTGCCCAGCCAAGCTAGCAATGCTCCAGACTTGTCTCTCTCAGCATGGGCCCGGGCCGTGTAGGCCCTGTAATCGAAGCATCGCAACCTTTCCACCTGCGTTGCCAGAGTTTCTCTAGCCTCAAGGAGATCAGCCTGTCTGTCCACCCTCTCCGGCCTTTCTCTTTCTACTTCCCGAAGCCGCTGTTCCGCTTTCTGTATGTCACCCAGGAGGACCTTCCGTACCCCCACCGCCTCTCCAATACATCGACCCCTAATAACGGCTTTAAATTCATCCCATTCAATGGGATGCTGTGTTAGCATTAGTCAGGAAATAATCCTCTATAGCAGTGCCTATCGTGGCTCGAAACACCTGATCCTCCAGCACCTCCGGTTGCAGCCGCCAGCTAGGAATTGTAGGCCTAGTCCGTACCCAGTCCATGGTTACCAGCAGGGGATTGTGATCAGATATCGTCCTAGTTAAGTACTCACTCAGGGTGACCCCACCATGCACATCCGGGGAGCACAGTATCGAGTCTAAGCGGACATGCAACTCATGTAGGGCAGAAAAGTCTCTCTCCCCCGGGTGGTGCGCTCTCCAGGTGTCCGTCAACCCCCAGTGTCGCTGCCAGTCTCGCCTAGCCTCAGCAACTCTGTGTGTGGGAGCGTCGGGGAGCGGCGGGTGGGAACGGTCCACGCTGACGTCAGTAATACTGTTGAAGCCCCCCCGCCAGGAGCACCGACCCAGTCAGCACCGGTGCTAGCGTCTGTGAGAGTTGTGCCAGAAATGCAGGTTGATCGACATTAGGGGCGTAGATACTTCCTATTGCTTTATCTCGTCCGTCTAACCTCCCCGACACCACCACAAATCTGCCCTCTGGATCTATTATTTGTCTGACACACTGAAAAGGGACTCCCGCGCGCACCCAGACCAGGGTCCCTCTGGCAAAGGCTGAATATGTAGTATGAAACACCTGCCCTCTCCACCGGCGCTGCAATGCCGCTCCTTCTTTCTGCGTTAGGTGGGTTTCCTGTAACAGTGCGATTTGCACCCCTCTCCTGATCAGATATGTGTGTATTTTATGACGTCTGATCATGGTGTGCATCCCCCTAACATTCCAAGATATACATTTAATACCTACGGTGGGTCCCATAGTGTGAGCCACAGACTTTCTCGGTTTAGCTCCCCCCTAGCGACATGCCTGGCCCCACATCAATTCCCCTCAACCATAAAAACTCCCCAACTCCCCCTCCCCAGGACAGGTATACACAAACAAGTTCCCATCCAAACTAAGGCACACGAACAGTGAATCATGAAAGTGGCGAGGTGTAAGCTGACCCCGTTGTACCCAGATCCCCTCCAGACCCCCCCCCCCCATTCGTAGATCAAATAGTGGCCCCCATTGGTCCTATTGTGTCCCCAGGGAGTCACCAAGAATTGCAGACGGTAATAAAGGACATCTCCCATCAATAGACAATCCCTTTTCATACGACCTGTCGTGTGATCTTCAAATTATGCAGTCTGCATTTTGAGGAGTAATGTCCGGGAGTTCAGTATCTGATGCCTCACGGACACTACTCGACCTTGAGCCGTCGGATTTGTTCATTTCGTGTTCCGTGGTATTACTGGTCGGGCTCACGTCACCATGGCTAATCTTCGCCACCGCTCGTACAGCTCTATCACGCTCTTGCTTCCGTCCGGCAGGCGAAGGAGCCCTCTGAGGAGGTGAAGGAGTGTTCGGCTCCCGCCCGGGCGAGCCCGGTGGTGGAGTGCGGGGGTCTAGTGTTTCGTCGAGTCTCTAGCCAGTCCCAAGCTGCATGCGGGGTAGCAAAGAAATGCGTCTCTGCATCCGCAGTCACCCGGAGGCGTGCCGGGAACAATATAGCATAGGGGAGCTGCAGCTGGCGCAGTTTCACCTTAACAGCCAGGAAGGAGATTCTCTGGCACTGCACCTCTCTGGTGTAATCCGGGAAGATCATCACCCTACTGTTCCCAATCTGCAGGTCCTGTTTCTCTCGGGCTCGTTGCAGGAGGAAGTCTCGGTCACGATAGTGAAGCAGCCTCACCACCAGCGGGCTTGGAGGAGCTCCAGGCTTGGGCGGTCGGGCCGGAACTCTGTGCGCGCGCTCGAGTGCATAAAAGGGGGAGAGGCCCTCCGGGGCCACCTCCGCTCTTAACCAAGCCTCCAGGAACTGGACAGCATCAGCCCCTTAGTCTCGTTCTGGGACTCCCACTATGCGCAGATTATTTCTTCTTGAGCGCCCCTCACTGTCTTCAGCTCTCATTTCTAATACTTTGATCTTGGTTTCCACCACTTTCAGGGCACGCTGTAGGGTAGAGACCGCCTCCGGGACTTCCTTCATGGTGTTCTCGTTGATGGTCACTCTCTCCTTAAGTTTACGGTGATCATCCTTTAGCAAGGTGAGATCCGTCCCTATGGTATCAATTTTTGTTTCCAGCGCTTCTCTCGAGGAGGTAATGGCCTGCATGATGTCGGCTAGGGTAGGGACTCCGGGAGCCCTCTCTGTTCGTCGCCCAGGCGCACCCTCGTCATCCTCAGTATGTTGCTCTGCGTCTTCCACTCGCAGGACCTCAAACCCCTTCCTTTTGGATACTCTCCCCATCGTGAATTCTGCCACGGGGAGTCATGAAATGTTGTGGAGCCCTCGCAGGCCGCCAAACTCACAGACAAGTATAGGGATCCATGCGTCTTGTGAGGGACCCGTCAACCTTTGCTCCTCTGCGTCCGCCCCTGCCGATCAGCAGGTGTTGTACCACCCCAGCACAGTCTCCGTATTTAAAGGAAGTACTCCTGTGGTGTGTAGGGCTTGTGAATAGTGATAGTGAGCACCGCAGGGGCCATCAATATCCACCCAAGTGATCCCACGACGCCAGCAGGTTCCCCAGCGGGTGCCCAGCGCCAGTCAGAAGTCTCTCATCTCTCATTCACCAGCTGGCCTATATTTCATCGCCGCCACGTGACTGCTGCCATCGAACGGAGCCTTGCCCAATCTCCACCTCACCGTGTACTATTGCTGGTCGAAGTCCAAGCCACACGACTCTCCGGTCAGTGGTCTCCACAGTGCCTCGTAAGTATTGCACCTCGACAGTTCAGTGTGTGTCGCGGTCCCTCTTGGTAGCAGGGCGTCACTTAGCAGTAGTCAACCTTCTGCTCAAGAGGGGAGCTCAGTATAGGGAGATTCCGGCCTCTTTCCGCTTCATCAATTCCGCCCCGCAGGAGTTCCGCGTCCTCACCGCTTGAGCCACCTCTCAGTCACTCGGCACCCAGCAGGCTCCGGGCTCGGCGCTCCCCCGTTGCTATCGTCGCTGCCCCGCCGTCCGTGTTACAACCCCGGACCCAGGGTGTGCATTTCAGTCGCTAATCAGCTCTTCCATAGGCAGCGTTCCCCACCACACTGCTGCGCTCGGCCGTCTGCTTACGTGTTCACCGGGTCTCGCCATCGCCTCCCGGAGCCGCCATCTTGGGAGCACTACTCGATGCAAGGGCGCACTACAGGCCCCGTCACCTCAATGTGCTCTCCCCAGGTCTTCACCTCTGTGGACCCCCGTCTCGGGTCAAGCTCCGGCACTCCACACAGCCGCCCAAATTCAGAGCTCAAAACTCCTGTCGCTGCAGAGAACGGAGACCTCAGTTTCAGCGCGCGGCCGCCATCTTAGCGCCATCGCAGCCGGAGACCGAGCGGGGCAATGAACTGCTTTTTTACCCCTTCTCACGGCACCAACGCTCCTCAGCAGAGCTCCCGTAGGGGCACCAGACGTTCCGCCAGGGAATGCGCGGCAAGGGGCCCCCTCAGTGTCTCCGGATCGTTAGTAGTGGAGGGAGGCCACGGAGGAGCTCCGAGGTCCGCTTCTCCCTACATCGACGTCAAGCCACGCCCCTTGGGCATCCCTATGCATAATCGGAATCTGTAGGCGTATCAGCAGAATAATCAGTCATTTGGTACTGGTGTCATTTGTCAAAGGCATTAGGGTAGTTCGGTCCCTGTTATACTGCCTCAAACCGGGGGCGAGCACTTGCACCTCCCCTGCTTCCTACGTTCCCTGGACGCCCTCTCATACTTCCCCCTTCCTCGCTGGTATTGTTGGCCTTGCAAAAGGGGGCACTCAGAACGCCAGTGCCCAGTCTCTTTACAATAGGCACACTGATCAGGAGACAAATTTGCCCGAAGGAGAGGGAGTGCTCCGGGTGTATGCATTGCATGTCCGCCTCCTCCACCTCTCCTAAATGGTGGACCATACGCCTGAGTCATCATAACCTTTGTTTTTAAATCCTTAACCTTTTTATCTTCCCTTCGCTTCCTGTTCCTGTCGCTCATAATATTGTGCCATTGTCAGAAGGGAAACTGGAGAGGACGTGGTCCAAGAACTTTCACTGGCCTTGAAGCGATTAGATATTTCAGGTAACATCTTAGCAACAAATTTGTCAACAAACAGGTGTTTGCCTGTCTCGTCATCCAACGACTGGCCACTAAAGTCATGAAATGTCTCCTCAAATCTTGAAAAGAAGTCAGAAACTGACTCATCCTTTTTCTGTTTGCAGGACGCTAACGTAGTCCAATCTATTTTCTTAGGGGGTATGGGAGTCTTCAATTTAGTCACAATAGCTTTAGGAAGATCTAATATCTCCTGTTGGGGCTTCTGGGCAGGTTCCCTGTCCGCATCTATTTCTTCTAATTTTTCCCAGGTGTCACCAAATGCCACAGCGTCATTAATTTTACGTATTGTTCTCCACATATCAGGGGGCAAAATAAGCCCAAAGAACATATCTATATCCGCTAAGGTCATAGTGCAAGAGCTGATAGCTCCCTCCACCTCCATAGAAGGCGGCGGGGTTTTTCCGGGGGTCGGGCAAGGCAGTCTTAAGGGCCATAACATCTGCTCTACTCCAAGGAGTGTAGACCCAATTATATATGAAATATCCCTTTGCATCATCGGAAGTCTTATCATTAGTTCCTGCACCCTTTGGGGGAACATACAGGAGTGCGGCTTCACGCATTGGTCTCATATCAACTTTACTACTACTAGGATTGTCCTCGTCCACCGGAACATCTGTTTTCTCTGTCTGAGACTTTTCTGTTTCTACGACTTTACTCTTCCTAGCTAATTCTTTTTCCTTTTGCAGTTTTAATGTGTCATCCCATAGTTTAACCGTTCGTCTAATTGTATCAGATATGTTTTTGAAAGGGTAAGTCCCATCTCCTAACTGCTTATAATCTGCATTTGAGTCTTTTGGGCCTGGTTCGTCAGAGATATGTTGCCAATTATATAATATATCCCAACAGAACTTTTCTAAAAAATATAACTGTTTTGCGTCTTCCCATGCCTGAACTGTATTTGTGAGGAGCGTCGCTGTAGTAGTCCGACGAGATTCCTCTCTAGCACTGCCCTTCAATTTATCTTTCTCTTCGCTAGACAGAGTAGAACGAGTCTGTCGTATGAGTTGCTTATCTTTGTCCGCCTCTTTTGAGGGATGGATTTCCTCATCTGAAGTACCTTTTTATGGGGCACTTGGATCAAAAGATTTATACGGGGGTGGGGGTCGCTCTAATAAGATAGAATCATCGAGAGGCTTATTAAGTATTGGATAAACTGGACATCTAATAGGGTACTGGCCATTCACCTGCAATCGACGTTCTCTCTCTTCCTTCTCTATCCCTTCTTGCGTTTCTTTATCTCTTAATTCAACACATTTCTGATATATCGTTTTCCGCTGTTCTTTCTGTGCTATAGCTTCCGCTTTCCTCCCTCTCTCTCGCACTTCCTTATCCCACATACGCAAACTATCAAACATATCCTGTCTACTCTTCTTTTTACACAAACGGTGTTCCACATACTGAACCTTCTTAAAATCAAATGACCCATTCACTGGCAACTGTAGATCGGGTTCTTTCTTCGTGTATTTGTTCCACAATGAGCCATACATTATGGAACAAATACCATATTTTACGTACATATCCCTATTCGGCGTCCCCTCTGGAGGAGCCGGTTGACTTTGTTCCAAACCATTTCCTGCACTGCAACAGCAGCACCACTTACGAAGTTTACTAAGAGCAGGCATGTTTTAACAAATATATGTAAAATATTACTATCCAAAACGAATTTCAAAAGGAGAAAGATCCCCACATTACCTGCCTTCAGTCTTTGCAAAGAATGAATACCAAAATCAAACCAGACAATCAAGTGTGCCGCATCAGCGACCTTACCAAACAGAAGTCTTCAACTCCCACCTGCCGATCTCTGGTTGACCTAATGGTCACTGCAAAACTCGCCAAAGAAGCCCCAGTCGAGACCGGCCACCACCAGGAGAGTCAAGTCAGGAAAACTGGAAAATTCACGTCGGCTGCAGGACAAGGGCCTTCTCATGCAGTGCGCCCCTCAGTGATGATTTCGATCTTCCGTCAAGACTACTCCTTCGGACGGCCGCGTCTCTGATGGGGCCCCACGTGCTGGGCGCCAATTGTGGAAATGTACCCCTGTGAGGGCACACTGGTGCAGGGTCACCCTCTCGTCCACGGGTCCGAAGACTAACAAAAGAGAGATCGGCACTGGAGTGAAGTAAAACAAACCAAGTTTATTTAACACTCATGAGTGGGACCGCGTCCGAACAACACCCTAAAGTGTTGTGGGAGGAAGTACATTGAATGCAAAAACCATCACCCTTATATACTTTTTGTTGCAGTGTAATCGCATGGGAAGGAAAACTGGAAGAAACAAGTTTAAGCACGGAAATAGCTATAGGCAAACGAGCAGAGGGTGACCAGGTGGTCAGGAGATGAGGTGGGGGAGTAAGAATGTTTATGGCGGCAATTTATTTTGATTTTGTTTTTATTTTGAGAGTTTTATATAGCGCTGGCTAGACCCAGAGGTATCAGAGCGCTTTACATGAGAAGATAATATAACGCAAACATGGCATACAAGTAGAAAAAAAGATAAAGAAACAACGTGTGAAATATACAAAAACAAAATAAATATACAGGTGCAAGAGCTATACATTTCAAGTAACTAGGTATATGATGTTCGGGGGATGGACAGATAATACTGGACAAAATGTAACATGGTGATTGGAGATCAGGTGCAGGTCACAGGTTAGGACCCCCAAAGATAATTGGGCCAAACATGGCGTATAAGTAGATAAAAGATAATGACAACATGTGAAATATACAAATCAAGTAGATAGACAAATAAAAGTTAGATAAACGAATCAAATAGATAAACAGGGGCAGGAGCTATACATATCAAGTAATTAGGCCGATGATGTTCATGAAATGGACAAATATTACTGGACTAATATAACATGGTGAGATTGGAGGTCGAGTGCAGGTCACAAGTTAGGATCCCCAATAATAATTGAGGAGGTGGATTTTGAGGTCTTTTTGAAGCAGAAATAGGAGGGGTTGCAGCGCAGGTTTTTTGGGAGGGCATTCCAGATGATAGGGGCATTCCCAGAGAAGGAGCGTGATTGTGTGGCTTTCTTTTATGCAGTGGTGGTATAAGGAGGAGGGAGTTGGTGCTTCTCAGGGGTCGTGTGGTGCCCGCAATGAGGAGTTTCTTGGAGAGGTACTGTGGAGTGTTTTGGTGGAGGACTTTGAGTGATGCAGGCAGTTTTGTATGCAGATCTGCCTTCAATAGGGAGCCATTTAAGAGATTTGAGAGCCGGGGATATGTGATCGAAGCGTTTGCAGTCTGTAATGAGCCTGGCGGCAAGGTTGAGCACAGCTTTGATTGGAGAAAGGTGGACCTTGGGGATTCCGTTGAGGATGGCGTTACCATAATCAATACGTGAAAGAACAAGTGACTGAACTACAAGTTTAAAATTATCGGTGGGTATAAAGGGTTTGATTTTCTTGAGGTGACGGAGAGTGAGGAGGGCTCCTTTAGCAGAGTTTTTGATGTGGACGTTAAGGGTTAGGGTGTTGTCGATAGAAATACCAAGAGATTTGACGGAGTTGGACAAGGTGAATGAGCAGTTGAGTGCGTTAAGGTCAGAGATCCATGATTGAACGGGGAGAGGGTTGTTTTAGGGGAGAAGAGAATGATTTCAGTTTTATTAGGGTTAAGTTTGAGATGATTGGAGTGGAACCAGGTTTGGATTTTGGTGAGGGTGTTGTTCAGGCTTAAGATGTCGGCATGAGTTTTAATCTTGTAATAGATTTGGGTGTCATCAGCGTAGAGGTGGTAGTTGATGCCTGCTTGTTTAAGAATGAGGGTGAGGGGTTCCATAAAGAGGTTAAAGAGGGAGGGAGAGAGAATAGACCCTTGGGGGACTCCAAGGGAGACAGGAGTGGAGTTAGAGAGACAGTTTTGAATTTTGATTTGCTGAGTTCGGTGTTGTAGGTAGGAGACGAACCATTTGTAGGCAATATCATTGAGGCCGAAACGGGTCCTAAGCACATTGAGTAGGACTGAATGGTTGACTGTATCGAACGCTGCGGAGAGATCAAGGAGGATAAGAAGGCAGGTCTCGCCATTATCAAGTGAGTGGTGGATGTCATCGACGACATTGAGCATTGCCGTTTCGGTGCTGCAGCCTTTCCTGAAGCCTGATTGAAAGGGATCAAGTAGGTTGAAGTTTTCGATGTTTTTGTCTAGTTGTAGTAGGACACATTTTTCAAGGACCTTTGAGAGAAGTGGGAGGTTAGTGATGGGGCGGAGATTGTTTAGGTCATTGGGGTCAGCATTGGGGTTTTTGATTATGGGAGAGATTTGTCCAAGTTGAAGGGAGGTGGGGACACAGCCAGTGGAGAGAGAGGTGTTGATGATTGTGGTCCAGTATGGGGTGAAGATGTGCTTAAGGGCAGGGACAAGGTTAGAGGGTAAGGGGTCTTTTGTGTGGGAGGACTGTTTAAGATTACCAATTATTTTAAGGACTTCTAGCTCAGTCACGGGGAGGAAGTTGAGCAGGGAGGCATTGTTCTTTAATTGTGAGTTAGGGGAGTTGATTTCCGGAGAGGTAGCAGGGTCAGCTGGTCGAGGGGATGTGGGGTAGGCATTAGAGGTGAGGACGGGTTTGCATTGGGAGTTGGAGGGGAGCTGTGTGGAGCAGAAGGATTGATCAATTTTGGCTATTTTTTCTGAGAAGAAGTGGGAAATTTCTTCACATCTGGCTGAGGAGGCGGTCAGATTAGGAGGTGCGGGGGAAGTTTGTAGGTGCGGGGGAAGTTTGTAGGTGCGGGGGAAGCAATAAGCAATCATTTGATAACATCTGAGACCAGGTGCACCGGCAGCTGCAGCCCCCCAGCACGTACACCAGATTGACCATGTCAGAGAGGTCAGCTAAAATTGAGGACACAGGCTGGGTGAAAAGGCAAGCATCAGAGAATAAAATGAATACGACGGAAACGAAATGGACGCGACAGTAAAAATGGCTGCCGCTTATGCTAACATAGAATTTACACTTTTCCACAATGTGTGGCTGGCCATCGCAAGACAGCCGTCCAAAAAGATGTGCAGTTTAAACAAGTGGAATAGGCAGCCCACGCTCCTCCCTGCTGCTGTCACTAAGAAGCTGCCCCGCCCCTATCCTGACGCTCTGTTCGGGATGGGGATGAAAAATAAAATGTTATTTTTCATCTCTGGGGCTTTGGGGGGAATTTAAGTGGAGCGACGCTCCTCCACGGAGGAGCCGCCCCTGCTACATAGTCTGTTACCCTCTCTTTGTGTGATCATTGTTCTGGACTACAACTTTTATCACTATTACTACATATTCACCCTTCACACTGAGCACATACAGGTTTATTTATTAAATACATTGGTCTGTGTCTTACGATGCAATATTATAAATGTTTCTAAATGTCTCTATCACGCATAATTATAAACCATTGCCCAAAATAAATGACAGCTTGTAACATATATTGGTACCCATAGCGACTTAAGTTCTTCAGGTTACTCCTGTAGTTTTGTTATCTAGGCTCTTTAGGCAAATCTTCAGCTCCTGCAGCAGAAAGTGAAGACATCAAGTGATGTCCACTCGCCTATGGGAGACATGCTGTCAGGCAGGCACCAGCCATGCTTACACAGCAGTTCTTCAAGTACTCTGCAGAGCACTCCCTTCCTTGACTAGAAGAACCTGAGACTAGAACCAAGTGAGGTTGTTTGGATACCATGTTTATGCCCATTTGCTAGACAGGGGATGTGGACCCACTGCTACATGCCTCCGAACCGGTTTGGGTTGGTTCTCTTTCAAATGTCATTTTCACGCTGCTCTCCAGACATAGTCTGTGTGCAAAGTAATGTATCTCAGAGCAGGTAGCATTGGGGCTGCCTCCGAGCAGCAGCATCATCTAAAAATGGGCACAATAAAGTGTGAGTTCTCTGCACCTGGCTTTCATGAGCCTTCCTGAAGCAGTAATCCGTGACAGACAAAAAGGCAGGCCCTGTCTAGGAAAATTCTCACCTTGATGAAAAAAAGCTGCACTCTCACCTCTACAATCTAACAAATGGCAAGGCACAGGAAGAATTAGTCAGTAGCCCTTTGCTAACAAGGGCTTCATGGAAATTCTACAGGGAGCCCTGAGTTCATCCTCCCCACTTCAGTGTCTGGTTTGCCACCCTCTGGTTACAGGAAGACAGGCATTACACTTCCAATGCCTAAGAAAGTTGTCTTACCCCTCCATCAATTCCCCTGCTGAACCAGGGGTGTCCATAGTGGATCTCACTGGCCCCACTTCTTAGATTCACAAAACATTACTGACGCACATGTTCTACAAAGGAGACACACACACACACACACACACACACACACACACACACACACACACACACACACACACACACACACACACACACACACACACACACACACACACACACACACACACACACACACACACACACACACACACACACACACACACACACACACACACACACACACACACACACACACACACACACACACACACACACACACTCTCACACACTCTCACACACTCTCACACTCTCACACACACACACACTCACACTCACACACTCACACACTCACACTCACACTCTCACACTCTCTCACACTCTCTCACACACACTCTCACACACACACTCTCACACTCTCACACTCTCTCACACTCTCTCACACACACACTCACACTCACACACTCACACACTCACACTCTCACACTCTCACACTCTCACACTCTCACACACACACTCTCACACACACACTCTCACACACACACTCTCCCCCCCCCACACACACTCTCCCCCCCCCACACACACACACCCCCCGGTATAATCAAGGACTGTCCGTACAATGCTCTGGGTTTCACATAACAACTGAACAATGCACAAGAGGGGTCAGCAGACCACGCTCTCACCGACACAGAGAACAAGCATTGGTAAATGCATTAGGTTTCGCCTATGTGATTAATAATAAGTTGTTTTTTGTTGTAAGTTGTAGCTTGCTGAGTATTTGCACAATATAAGTTACATAGAGTCTGTTAAGGTGTTATGACTTGTTTATGTACAAAAAGGCAATATATTGTGCGTTACTAGTGGTATAGTGTGGGTAAGTAACAACATTTTGAAAAATGAAATGAGAGAGGGAAATAATAGAATTGATGTATTAGCAATATTATGAGTTTAGAGTTCTGACAACTTTTGTCCCCATGCTACTGCACCTGCAACACCATTGAAATCATGGCCCTAGTGCCTGCTAGATAACTGCACTTGTGACTGCTTGTTTAGTAGTAACATTTAGCAATATTCTGCATTTAGTGGGGTCCCTAGAGCTTTTTTCTCCGGTGCCACTCCACCGGCTGCACCATTCAAATCAAGCCCCTTTAAACTGCAAGATAACTGTAACTGTGTCTGCCTGTATAGTTGTAAAACATTAAATTTGTTTTTATTTACTTGTGATCACGCCCCGCCCGTAGTTGCCAGCCACCACTGATATGCACACAATAATTACAGAGTGTTTAGGTATTTTAATGTCCATTTGAATCAGTCTGTGGCACCGTGCTTTAGTTTAAATCCCAAGAATGTCTTTATAGCTGTATGTGTTGAAGGCGTTTTAACCCATTCAAGGTTCATAGTCATCATATGGATGAAGGTATTAATCTGCACACATATGGAGACTGTTACTTGAACACTACTTAAAAGGTAATGATTACAGTTAACCTGTAGAGAAAGGTATGAGAAGCACCCTACATTTGGTAGTACGTGCCTGCAGTCACCTCTGACTCGCGGACCAACACTAAGGATGTGCTATTGGGGTGTGTTGATGGTGACCACTCTCACATGCCCAGCATTTTTCTCTACACTCCTCTGCTCTTTTTATACTTCCAGACACTGCAGTAGTAGAGCAACAGACTAGTCTGTCAGTCTCCTCATTTCTTGTTCTTAGTTGGTGGACTAAGCCCCACAAAAATTCCCATGTTGAAGATCTGCCTCTGTCCATAAAGAAGGACAATATTGAATATCCTTTAAAACAATTAAGCATTATTTCGCATCACTAATGGCCCAAGAGAGGTGAGTGATAGCTGATGGCTATGTCTGACAGTGTGCCTAATCACTCTCCTTCCTTCCCCATTTATGTTCTTTTTCTGCTACTGTTTTCCTTCATGTGTAAGCATTCCCTGGAGACTGTTCCCTCTGTTTATAGCTGCATTAATGATAGGGTATTAGGGCCTATTGTCAATTTTTGCCTTGACTCTTTGTCTCACCAACAATGTGATGTCACAGCAGAGCTAGGCATGGTTCACTGCCCTTGCTGTTGTGACCTGTGGTGGGTCAACAAACTGCTTTTGATACTACAGAATATTACATAATATTTTTAGAACTCAGTACTACTTTTATTACTTAATAGTATATCCGTAATGCATTGCAGTGCAATTGCTGGTTAAGGCATGTTTTTTCCATAGACTGTTGTCAGGTTGAGGACAGGTTTGTGGTCAGGAGCTGCTAGGGATGAAATGAAAATGTACAATTTTTCGTGACCTATGAACCAGCACCTCTCCATCAGTGGTGCTTGAATAATTTCCTGAGCAGGGTGCTTGCTGTCTATGCCCCATCACTAAAGTCTTGCGAGGACCTGACAGCCTACTCAGCTTTCAATGACTACCTGCAGCCATTGGCAGCCAAGCCATCCTGCTCACAGGTGGCAGAAAGCTACCTGAATACCTGTCTTGTTCACTGGCTGAAGACAGCCACTCTCACCCCCAATACCTGACCCATCACTATCTTCAACACTGCCAAGGCAGGATATTTCCTGTCATGTCAGCCGACTGCATGTATAGTCGCAGCATGGGCAGAAATACATCTCTATGACAGGTGCAGGAAAGTAGTGTCTCTTATAAACACTAGCAAGCTCACAGCGAGATTCTGCCCACATGCACCAGCCTAGACACCGTAATGGCATCAGGCATCCAGTACCCATCTATTAAAGCCAATATAATGCTTTACTCTGTGTTTCACAGCTGTATACTTGCACATACAGGAAAGTTAGCACAGGAATTTTGTCTTTACACAGAAGCCCTTGTGCTAGATTACAGGTGTCTCTCATGAACGCTGATACAAAGCAGCTGAAGAACTTTAATATTCTTATCTGAAATATGTAGTTTCAGAATTTGCCTCATTCTGAAACACAGAACCATGGAAAGATGTAATACCCATCATAAATAGTGTATCAGAATACTTCATTGCAGTCAAAAAATGTTGGTGTTAGTTTAAAATAAATAAGACAAAGAAGGATTGTGCTCCAAACAAATGCTGGAATCAGAAGCACTTTGTTCTCCGTAGAGATAATGTCCTATAGTAGTTCTCTGCAACGGAGTAGTACCGGTAATAGTGTGTCATGAAATTGTGTCACGGCCAAGCTAAAACAAAAACTATTCTATGAGAGGTTGTTTAAAAAAAGCAGGCTTCTAGGTGGCACTATGCGGCTTCGCGCTGGTGCCGTACTACCCCGGAAGGGATGGAGTGTTAACTACATATAAGAGCTACCCCTGCGCCCTGATGTCAGTTCCTTTATTTCTGCACCTTCCGATGCGTATACGGAACTTAGCTCCCTAATTTGTCAGTCTACCAATGACTCCGAGAACGAAAGCCAGTATGCTAGAGAATGATGTCCCTTACTGAAATTACAGGTTTCAAACAATGCCATTACTGTACTAAATTGATGTCAAGTGCAAGGTGTCTCTAGTACGTGGGCACAGAATTCATCTCGAAGTCATGCGATAAGTGCTACCCCAAAGGTAGTCTGGGATCGATAAGTGAAGTTGTGTTTTGTCGAACATAAGAAATTGCAGCCTTCAGGTAAGTCCTGTTTCAGGTCATAACTGCTGACTCGGTCCTGCTTCTAAGGCCATTCCCACAAGAGGTCTACTTTGCGGCCAAAGTCCTCTGGTTAGTTCTGATTGAATTTCAAACACAAAATAAAGCATGCCTTTAGTTCCCATGTAACTGCTGGGGCCTCTAGTCAGGTTCCCAACTGTAGGTCCTTCCTCTGTGCCATCTAACTCCTTAGGGCCCATTATGGGTCCCTTACACACTTTGGAACACACGTCTACTCTGGCTTCAGGACCTCCGACAGGCCGTTCCTTGTCAATGCCAGCACCAACAGCACTGGAAGAGAATCTAGTGCAGATTCTGCTGTCTGACCGTAACCTGATTTTTGTCTGCACTTGACCAATGTTTCACTATTGAATTACTAAAGCTCAACCAGTCATCATACAGCCTGACTGTGGACCCGTGCATCTATCAGGCCGGATGCACCAGCAAGGGCTCCATTATCTTTTTATCTCTGACTCTGAACACGGTACACCCCCAGAGGGATATGATGATGAGTATGGTGATCTCCCTCCTCATTATGTCAATGACAATTTTTATGTGGACTTACAAGAGGCCAATGGACTTGATATCTAGCATGATACAGGGCTGGACTCGCCTCCTATGAAAGAACGTTGCATAATTTGCATTAGTAGTCCAGAGAGCAGCTGAGGACCTGGATTTGCAGCTTCTTTCAGTCAAGACCAAGACTAATATCCTTATGGAAATTTTGCTGTTCGGGCCAGCCACGTCTGAGGCCTTGTTTCTCATTATTAGGGATGTGCAAATAAAATTGTGCATTACTGTTCTTTAGTCTCAATGTCTCTCTGCACTTGTATAGCACAGCATGTCCTGATATATTTTATAATCAAATATGAATGTCATTTTCTTAGTAATCTGAAGTGCCTTTTAACCTCAATGTACTTGATAAGTCTCATGACCTTGGTATGCTTAGAAGCCATTTTATTAAAGGTAGTATATTTGCACATTTTCTGCACCGTGTTGTAAGGTGTAGCCTCATTTTCGGCATTGGCAACCAGAAGAGTGATTATAAGAAATCAGTTAAGTTAGCATTATATTTATGTATTGTATCTTTTATCTCAAGGATGTCTCACATTTTCGTTGTGAAAAGATCCTTCCACCTGCTCATTAGATAAATTTCACTGAAAGTAACAAGTTTCTGTCATGTGTTTGCACTCAATAGATTTGTATTGGGGAAAATTTATATAAGTCGATCAAATTTGTATGCAGTCTAGCATTACATGTTACAGCTGCCCGTTTTGAGTGAAAGCGCTATCCAGTTGAATTGACTATTGTCTCTTGATTATTTGCTGTGCTCCTCTCTGTTTTTGCCTTAAACACATGTTAGACTTTTGGCTTCACGACGTCTTGTGCCACAAATTCCTTAGCTTAGAATTATCCCCAGGTGTTAGACAGGATCCGGAAATTTTTCATGAGCAGTACCCCATGCATGCCGGTAGGTGGCATAGTTTGGCTCGACGTGGCGTCATTCACACCAGAAGTGACATGCATGATTCCTATATAGGCGCCACCCCACCCCTAATGTCAGTTCTTTTTTTTCAAGACAGTGCAGAACTGGCGAGAGTTACCCCAAGTAATTTTTTGACTTTGCTTTTTCGATTCTTTTTTGAGATCTTCTCCTGGTGTGACAGGATGTCAACTAGGAAGTCCGGTTTCAAGCCCTTTGGTGCCTGTCACCGACAGATGTAGGTGATGGACCCGCACCTAGTTTCCCTCTGGTGCCTCGAGCATGACCACAACGCGAAGAGCTGCTTCAACTGCCATGCCATGCACCCCAAGGCCTTGAGGGAGCGCTCATTGCCGCTCAACGTGCGACGCTTCAACGGTCTCGATCCAGTTTGAAAGGAAGGTCCTGAGATCGATTGCGGAGCCCAAGATCCTCATTGCATTCAAAGTCTTCTTCGGGCCAATCCCACAGAGGAAGAAAAGTAAGATGTTGAAGAGGTCTTCGACTTCGTCCCATCTGTTGAAGTCATCCGACGAAATGAGGGAGCATGGTCATTAGAGGCCTGGCTCCGCGGTTGAGCCTGAGCCTGGGCCAGCTCCCTGCCTCCCCAAGTTTCCGGGTGCAGGAGTGACTCCCGCCCAACTTCAGGAGAGGCCCCCATTGGTTCTACGCCAGCTGTTCCGTCCATGACTCCAGTCGGGCCACTTGGATTCACGGATGATATGGGCCAGCGTTTTGTCATGCCACCTAGACCTTTCCCTGTGCAGGTCCTGATGCCAACACTCCCAGTGCCGCTGGCGCCTCCTTGTGGCTCCAACCTCATTCTCATCGCCGACTCCGACACGGAGCTAGAGGGGCGTCGTCCACCAACTGCGCCGACTGGATCCATGCCTTCCAGGCCAGAGCCTATGGGCTGGGTCTCGGTGAGGATTGGAAGGGGTTGCTGGACCCTGAAGAATACCGGCCCCTGGTTGTTATTCCCGCTATGTTCTTGTGCCCAAAAAGAACGGAAGCCTTCGTCCTATCCTAGACCTGCACCCTCTCAATTTCCTCCTGAAAAAGGAGAAATTCAAAATGCTCAAGTCCTGTTTGGCCTGGACCCGGGAGACTGGATGGTAGCATTGGACTTGCAGGATGCACGTCCACATTCCTGTCCTGCCTGCCCACAGGCATTACATGCGGTTCGCGGTGTGCCACGAGCACTTTCAGTTCGCCGTGCTCCCTTTTGGCCTCACTAGTGCCCCTCAGGTGTTCACCAAGGTGATAGCGGTGGTTGCATCTCCTCTGCGGTGATCAGGGGGGCCAGTCTTTCTCTATCTTGACAACTGGCTGTTGAAGGCAAGCTCGCCCCAGGCTGTCTTCTCCCACCTGCAGACTATGACAGACCTCCTACACTCGCTGGGGTCACTACATCCTGAGACAAGAGAGACTGGTGATTGAGACTTTAAACAGCAAGGTGTACCCCAATTAATTCCCCACAACTGCTCTGGATAGGGAGTCCAAGAGGATGTTTCTCCTTAGTAGCGCACACCCATTCCATAGAGGTCAGGATTCAGGATTTCCTCTCTGGGTTGCGATTTGTTATGTCCAACATATGGGTCATAACGAGATGGGTTCATTATGTATGAAAAATTGCTCTTTTTGAAAAAAGATAAAAAAGATAAATGATCATTGGAATATTGTATAAATCACTGATAGTCTGTTTATCAATCATCGGTATATTGTTATATTGTTCATATAATTGTCTTGTAGTTGTGCACGCCTTGTCCCAGCTAGAAACGCTAGCTTGGCCTTATCCTTATTTATGCCTGTGTTAGGCAGACACTTGAGGATGTAGCACACTAAGCTTATTAGAGATTCAATACATCTTGGAAAAAGGTTTTTTGCTAAATAGGTGTGCTCACTCACACATTTTAAGTAAACAAAATATGGGTCATAAATATGGTCAGCATTTCAACACTCTACCATTTCTTCTTGCTCTGACAAAATCCCCTCCCCTTCCCCCCCCCCCCCCACTCATCCGGCCGAGCTTTCAGGGGAGCACCTCTCCATTATGCTACAGGAGGTGTGACTGTTGGCTTCCAAAGGTGCTATGGAGAGGGTTCCTAACGCAAACAGAGGAGAGGATTGTTACACTCGTATCCTTGTGCTGAAAAAAGGCTTATGCCTCCGGTCTATATTGGACCTTCAGCCTCTGAAAGGGTTAATGCGGAAGGATAAGTTTGAAATGCTCACACTGGCCTAAATTGTGGCTGCTCTGGACCTGGCAGACTGAATGGTGTAGCTACTGGATACATATTTTCATATACCTGTTCTTATTTATTTTTCATTTATAAAGTTTTGTATAGCGTGAACATGACCCAGGAGGGTATTAGAGCGCTTCACAGTTCAGGTAAGTAGGATACAAAAGTGGGACAAGAGCAATCGTTACAACTAGGTTCAAGACGAGAGCATGATATCGGGGCGATTCAGAGCATTTAAAAACGAGTCTAGACAGATCCAATAATGGAGATGAACAGGCAGTGTACACAGTACCAGTAAGATCATAGCCTGCAAACACTATTAATCACTGGATTACACACATTTTAAAGACAACGATCAGGTAATGGGAGAAAAACATTCCAAAAATACAATACAAAGATGTGCAATGGCCTGCTCACACTGTTAATCCCAGGGGTAAAACCGTGTAATGGACAGGCATAGCATCAGAGAGGAGGGCGGTATTGAGGCAGCTGAGCCAAGGACTTTAGGGCAGGAACTTCAACATTAGGATTTTTTTCATGCAGTCCGACAGACGTTACCTGCAGTTAAGATAGGCCAGAAGCCTTTTTGGTTTGCAGTGCTTCTCTTCAGCCTCACCAGCACCCCATGGGTGTTCACGAAAGTGTTAACGAAAGTGATGGTAGTGGTTGCAGCACACCTTCAGAAGTTGGGGATACCTGTTTTTCCCTAATGTCAGTTGTGAGACACTCCTCCTGAAGTTGCACCTGACTCCTTCACAGAGGCTGTCTTGAATACATTGCAGCACAAGGCCTTCCCTCTGCTGCAGTGATTCCAAGACATTTGGCCTATGATTCCTATAATTCAGCCTCAGTCCTAGATCTCAGTGAGAGTAGCTCTGAGGCTTCTTGACCTCTTATAATCCTGTATCTTCCTGGTCAACCTTGCCAGGTGGAACATGAAGGCTCTGCAAAGGAATTTGAAGTTCCAGTGAGCCCAGTATTTAAGAAATCTATTGCATGCCATCGAGATTTCAGAAGAGATGGCTCGCGATTTGCAGTGGTAGCTGCTCGCACACTATTGGTCCAGCGGCAGGCCCCTCTCTCTTTCCCACCATGAGCTGATATGGTGGTGATGGGTCAATAATGAGCTGGACAGGCAATCTGGAGGAGGTGGTGATGAGAAGGTTATGGTCTCTGATGGAAGCCTGGCTTCATATCAGTGTGCTGGAGTCACAAATCATTTGTCTGGTGCGGATGACTTTTCTGCTGTACCTTCAGAAGAGTCTAGTGCATGTTCTTCCAAACAACCACCCAGCCATGTGGTATGGCAACAAACATAGCAGAGTAGGGTCCTGGGCGGTGGATGCGAAGAAGCTCTGCACCTCTGGAGTCGATTGGAGCGTCAGGGCATTTCCCTAGTCATGAACCCCTTGGCGGGGTCCTTGAGTTCTATAGTGGATGAGCTAAGCAGGTGGCATCTGGCAGATCACAAATGCCATCTAAATCCAAAGCTGATGCAGGGTATCTTCTAGCAGTGGGGAGAACTCTGACTCATGCCTCAAAAAATCATAAAAATGTAACAAGACCTGCAGGTCAGGTAACTCGAATAATCTTCTCAACCTAACTGTAATGTACTTGACCCATAAACTGTTTTCAAATTGTGTGATCCTAGGCAAATATTTTATTTTATGGAGCTGGCTTTTTCCTTTATAGTCAGATATAAGAAAACCTTCAAATATACGAGTACAGCATTTCTGCTTTGCAAAAGAACTATTTTTTAAATTTATTTGGTAGACCTAAAGTTTGCCCCATGTATAATAAGAATCAAGCCCACCTATAGGGTACACTTGCCTCTTAGTTCACTAATAGCATTGTCATCAGGGCAGAGGCAGGAATATTTCCCAATTCATGTATAAAAACTCACTATCTGAAAGAAAAAGTTAGTTATAGGTTCCTTACCTTAGAATTACCCCCAGGCGTCAGACTGGATCCGGAAAGTTTTTCGTCGGCAGTCCCCCTGTGCGTCGGAAGGTGGCGTCGTCCGACTCCGCGTTCGTCGTCGTGGTCGCCGGGATGACGTCGCGGTAGCTGCATAGACGCCGCCCTCGCGCGCTGACGTCAGTTCTTTCTTTTTCCGCGCCAGCAAGCGGTACCCCCAGTCAATTTTTGACTGAACTTTTTTCTCGACTTTTGTCGACGTCATTGTTGTTTGAGTCCATCGACTCCTGGTGCACGAGGGATGCCCGGCTTTACGGCTTGCGGTTCCTGTAACCGACTCATGTCGGTGACGGATCCGCACCGCGTGTGCCTCTACTGCCTGTAGCGTGACCACTACCCCAAGTCGTGCTCCGACTGCCGGACCATGGCCCCGAAGTCTTTGCAGGAGCGGTCCCGAAAGCTACTCGAGGCCCGGCAGTCGGCTCCGCGCCGCTCGAGGTCCCAGTCGCGGAGGAGGTCGAGGGACCGTTCGCGGAGCCAACACAATTCTTCGTCGAAGTCTTCGCACTCAGGGTCAGGTAAGTCGAAGCACAAAAAGAAGTCGAAGAAGCATAGTCGCTCTTCGACTTCTCCCAGTCTGTCGGCCGACGCGACAAGGGATACGGGTGGTGCCACTCCCGCGGCTCCGCGTGCGGAGCCTGCTGGGTCGACTTCGGGTTTCCCCCCCTTTGCGGGACCCGGTGCGACCCCTGCCCAGCTTCGGAGTTTCTACGAAGCGATGCATGCCATCTTTAGGCAGCCCAACTCCGCCGGCGCGCCTTCGGGCGCCGCGGACTCGGCTGGGGGCCCTGGGCCTTCGGCGGCTTCCGCAGGGTCCCCTTGGATCCAGGCCTGGATCCGGAACGGCGCCGGTCGACCTTGTTACGCCTACCCCGGCGCCGATTCCACCGGCACCACGTCCGCCACCCGCGTCGGCTGTCTCCCCAGCTGACGTCAACACCGGCCTCCACCTCGAGGTAGACATGGAGTCGGACCGGCGTCGACCGACACCAGATCCGACGCCGACGGGTACTTTTGTGCCCCTGATCTACCCTGGCTCTTTGAGACCAGATTGGCAGCCAGAGGAGGGTGAGGAGGACTGGGAGGGGTCTGGAGACCCTTTACCAGACCAGATGGTGTATGAGCAGGACTGGAGAGAGGAACTGGGGGAAGCCAGTGGTTTGGATACCTCACCAGACCTTGGCATGTTGTCTCCTCCTACCGTGGCTACGGAGGAGGGAGCGTCATACGCAGTGGTGTTGCATAAGGCGACCGAGGCTCTCCACCTCGAGCTTCCTACGGTGGCTGTCAGGACTAACCTCCTGACAGAGGTGCTTCAACCGGCAGCGAGCTCTTTGGAGCCCCTGCTACCGTTTAATGAAGCCCTGACAGACATTCTTTTGGGCACCTGGTCCAGGCCCAACACAGGGGCTCCTGTGGACAGGATGATTGCCCGACGCCACCGCCCGGCCCCAGGCGACCCCACTTTCCTCTCCCAACACTCCACCCCTGAGAGCTTGGTAGTCCAAGCCTCAACGTCCAAGGGCGCATTCCCTACCGCTCCCTCGGACAAGGAATCCAAAAAGCTGGATCATCTTGGGAAGATGTTTTTTTCCTCCAACTTGGGACTGCGGTTGGTAAACACTGCATGTCTATTGGGCTGTTACACTCACTCCGTGTGGGACACGGTTGCGCAAGTGCTGCCTCAGTGCCCGGAGGAGGCCCGGGCCGTGCTCTCTCGAGCGGTTGCTGAAGGGAGAGACGCAGCTAAGTTTACCATCCGCTGTGGGCTGGATATCGCCAACGCACTTGGCAGGACGATTGCCACGTCAGTAGCCCTTCGACGCTACGCCTGTTTGCGTTTGGCTGGTTTTTCCAGGGATGTCCAATCCACACTTATGGACATGCCCTTTGATGGCCGTCGCCTTTTCGGCGACAAGGCAGACAACGCGCTACAGCGCTTTAAGGACTCTTGGGCTAAGGCCAGGTCCTTGGGCCTCTCCACCACCCGCCCTGCGCAGTCTGCCTTTCGCCCCTTTTGTGGCTACGGAAGGCGCAAGCTGTTCAGCCCCATCGCAGCCAGGGACGTGGAAACCACCGCCGTAGTTCTGGGGGCCAGCGGGCGGGCCAGTCCACCACAGACCCCTCTGCAGCAGCCTCCAAACCCTCCTAGTCCGACCTTTCAGGGCCACCAAACGCCAGTGGGCGGCAGGATCCGCCATCACCTCCCCCACTGGTGCACCATCATGTCGGACAGGTGGGTTTTGCAAATAGTCCGAAGGGGCTACTCCCTCCCCTTCAATACTACCCCTCCATCCATGCCACCTCAGTACCATCGCATGTCGGAGGATCACCTGGCCCTTCTCCAACAGGAAGTTTCGGCACTCTTGGCTAAGGCTGCCATCGAGCGCGTTCCTGCCCCAGAAGTAGGTCGTGGTTGTTATTCCCACTACTTTCTGGTGCCCAAGAAGGACAAAGGCCTGCGTCCTATCTTGGATCTCAGGAACGTCAACTGCTTCCTCCAGAAGGAGAAGTTCAAGATGTTGACGCTCGCTCAGGTCTTGTCTGCCCTCGACCCTGGAGACTGGATGGTAGCGTTGGACTTGCAGGATTCTTACTTTCACATCCGAATACTGCCGGCCCACCGGCGTTACCTGTGGTTCACAGTAGGCCACGAGCACTTTCAGTTTACTGTGCTCCCCTTTGGCCTTACCAGCGCCCCGCGGGTGTTCACGAAAGTGATGGCGGTGGTCGCAGCTCATCTGCGCAGATCAGGGGTTCCTGTCTTCCCCTATCTCGATGACTGGCTGTTGAAGGCGGTCTCACCCCAGGCTGTCGTCTCCCACCTCCAGACTACGGCCGACCTCCTGCATTCGCTGGGGTTCTCCATCGATGTGCCGAAGTCACACCTGACCCCCTCTCAGAAGCTCCTCTTCATCGGAGCGGTTCTGGACACGACGCAGTTTCGGGTTTATCCTCCTGAACAGCGAGTCCGGGATATTCAGGCTATGATTCCGATCTTTCAGCCTCTATCCCGGGTTTCGGTCCGGATGACCCTGAGGCTGCTGGGCCTCATGGCCTCCTGCATCCTGCTGGTAGATCATGTCAGGTGGCATATGCGGGCTCTGCAGTGGGACCTGAAGTTCCAGTGGGCTCAGCATCAGGGGAATCTGTCCGATTGCGTCCAGATCTCGGAGGGCACTGCACACCAATTGCAGTGGTGGCTAACGAACCAGGATTGGGTCGACGGCAGATCCCTCTCCCTTCCTCAACCAGAGTTCACAGTGGTGACCAATGCATCACTTCTGGGATTGGGCGGCCACATGGGGGAGGCGGAGATCAGAGGCCTCTGGTCTCCGGCGGAGTCCGGGCTCCACATCAACCTTCTGGAGCTTCGGGCGATTCGTCTTGCACTCAAGGCATTCCTTCCCTCTGTCCGGGGAAGAGTAGTGCAGGTGTTCACGGACAACACCCCCGCCATGTGGTACTGCAACAAACATGGCGGGGTGGGGTCGTAGACCCTATGTCAGGAGGCCCTCCGCCTCTGGACATGGCTGGAACATCAGGGCATTTCCCTGGTGGTTCAACACCTGGCAGGTTCCTTGAACGCCAGGGCGGACGAACTCAACCGCAGGTGCATGATGGATCACGAATGGAGTCTTCACTCGGAGGTGGTGCAAAGTCTCGTTCAGCTGTGGGGAGAGCCTTGGTTAGATCTATTCGCCACTGAAGAGAACGCGCAATGTCAGTTCAGCGCGCTGGAATTTCCAAGGCGGCACTCGCTAGGCGACGCTTTTCGTCGCGAGTGGAGGTGCGGTCTTCTATACGCCTTTCCGCCTATACCACTTCTGCCCAGAGTGCTGAAGAAGATCAAGCGCGACCGGGCCCAAGTCATTCTTGTGGCTCTGGATTGGGCACGAAGAGTCTGGTATCCCAAGCTGCTCAACATGGCCATCGATCCTCCGATCCGACTGCCTCTTCAAAAGGATCTTCTGTCACAGCAGCAGGGGACGGTCCTCCACCCGAACCTGTCCAGCCTCCACCTCCTTGCGTGGAGATTGAGCGGTGGCAGTTGACGTCATTTGACCTGCCTCCCGAAGTCTGCGATGTTATCTTGGCAGCCAGGCGTCCCTCCACTAAGACGGTATACGCCTGCCGATGGAACAAATTTGTTGCATGGTGCACAGCAAAGGCTGTGGATCCCCTTTCTGCCCCTCTTTCTGAGGTCCTCTTGTTCCTCCTTTCTTTGGCCCAGCAGGGGTCTGCTCTGGGCACTGTCAAGGGCTACCTCTCGGCCATTTCAGCCTTTCTTAGGCTTCCTGATCAGCCCTCTCTTTTCAAGTCCCCTGTTGTAAATAGATTCCTTAAGGACATTACTCATCTTTTTCCTCCTGTTCCCTTCATAATGCCCCAGTGGGACTTGAACTTGGTTCTTACCTATCTTATGTGTGCTCCCTTTGAGCCACTACATAACTGTCCTCTCCGGCTTCTCACTTTGAAAACTGCCTTTCTGGTGGCCATCACCTCTGCTCGCAGGGTGAGTGAGCTCCAAGCACTTTCTTCCAAGCCTCCTTTTCTGGCTGTTCATCCGGACAAGGTTGTCCTAAGAACTAGACCTTCCTTTCTGCCCAAGGTGGTTACTTCTTTCCACATTGGCCAAACCATCACTTTGCCCACCTTCTTTCCGCCTCCGCATCCTTCAAAAGAGGAAGAGAGGCTCCACCGTCTGGATCCAAAACGTGCACTTTCCTTCTACTTGGATCGCACAAAACAATTCCGGGTGGACGACCAGCTCTTTGTTGGTTACGTGGGCGCTAAGAAAGGTCGGGCCGTGCACAAACGGACCATCTCCAGGTGGGTTGTTCTGTGCATCAAGGCCTGCTATTCTTTGGCAAAGAAGGAGCCTCCAGTGGGACTGCGCGCCCATTCCACCAGGGCGACGGCAGCTACCACTGCTTTGGGACGAGGAGTCCCCCTAAATGACATCTGTCAGGCAGCTACGTGGGCATCGTTGCACACGTTCACCAGACACTACTGCCTGGACAGCCAAATCCGGAGAGACGGCTTCTTTTGCCGTTCTGTTCTCCAGGACTTTCTGGTGTGAACTTAGTTTGCAGACCCACCTCCGAGGTTGGTATTGCTGGGGTATCTATTCTAAGGTAAGGAATCTATAACTAACTGTTTCTTTCAGATGAACAAGTTACTTACCTTCGGTAACAATATATCTGTAAGAAACATAGGTTAGATATAGATTCCTTACCGCCCCATCCATCCTCCCCGTTCTGCAAACTGACTTCTAGGGTTAAGGACATCCTTTCAGGGCCCTAGTTTTGTGCACCAGTGGTCAGTGTCTTGCATGGCTCTGCGCTTCTGGCGTGGAAAGTCATATACAGAACTGACGTCAGCGTGCGAGGGTGGCGTCTATGTAGCAACCGCGATGTCAACCCGGCGACCACGACGCCTACGACGAACGCGGAGTCGACCGACGCCACCTTCCGACGCGCAGGGGTACTGCTGACGAAAAACTTTCCGGATCCAGTCTGACGCCTGGGGGTAATTCTAAGGTAAGGAATCTATAACTAACCTATGTTTCTTACAGTTATATCGTTACCGAAGGTAAGTAACTTGTTCTTTAATAAATATATTACTAAAACATGATGTGGTAGTACACTGTCATTTACAGACCACACGTTCTCCATTGAAATGGGCAAAAGCTTTCCCACTAACATGCAGTTTTCCTGATAAAACTATATAGCGTACAAACAATATTTGGAAATTAGGTTTCAGCAAAAATATTTATCATGTGCACAACACCAAGCAAAGTGTTTTAATTTGTTTTCATCATATAAAAGTCTTTTTTTCACCACACTGATATACAAAAACGTGCCTTCATAACTACTGAAATATATTTTGTAATGTTTGTATAGTTCACCTATTAGCTATTTCAATGTTGTGTTGGGGAAAAAAAGCCTGATATCTTACTGCCTTTCATTTCATATGCTTTGCACAGAACGATTGCCACACAGTTCACACAGAGAAAGAAAAGCAAAAGTAGGAAGACAAACTGACTTTTGACCTCTGTCTCTGAATGCAGAGCAAATGTGAAGAGATAAAAACAAAATTTAAAGGCATCTTTAGTGCTCATTCACTTTGTGAGTAAACAGAAAAACTGTTATTTGTCAGCTCGTCAGAACGGGTGAGTAGGCCCTAAAATTAGCTCACCCTGATGAAATATGACTCGCCATCGTGAGTGGGCAAGGAGATTCTCCACTCATTTGGCTATATCTTTTCACAACTGTTGAGGTTTTGTGTATTGGAGTTTCTGTGAGAACGCTCACTGGGAGATGCATTCTGGCTGGAATGGAACAGAAGACCCCGTGTATGCCTCCTACCTCTGCCGACCCAAGTTTTGAAAATGATCAGGAGCAACCAGGCCAAAGTCATCCTATTGCCTCTAGATTTGAGCAGAAAAGTGTGGTACCCGGAGCTTCTGGGCAAGTGCTTCTGTCTTCCAATCAAGTTTCGACTTATAAGAGGCTCTTATGTTGCAGCAGAAGAACCTGCGTAATCTGCACTTTGAGCTTTTACATTGATCATAACAACACCATGTGGATGACTAGCTCTTTGTGGGGTTCTCCGGAGTAAAGAAAGGGAAGGCTATGCAAAAGAGGACCGTGTTGAGGTGGACTGTCCCATTTAACATAACTATTATGTCCCAAAATCGCCCTCCTTGCCCTCCACACGCCAGAAATGGGGAGAAATGAAATCCAACCCAATGCTAATGGCCCGGTTGTCCTCCACTGCCCCGACACTCAAAGGGATGTTGGTGGAAGATATTAATTCTTTCAACATCTGGATCACTGAAACGGCGCTAGATCTTGCACCTCTCATCCGCCCCAGACTTGGTAGTAATGTCAAATACATTGTTAGATCAGCATAATTAGAATTTTTTTTAAATTGAAAAATAAACTTTATTAAAAATATACATAATAGTTTGAACCTTTTTTAAAAATGTAAACTGTTGTTACATAAATTGAATATATAACTTTTAACCAAATATAATTTGTTTTTAATTAATTGAAAACATTTATAATTTAAATTAATTTATTTAAATTATTTGATTATTTAATTCACATTTAATTTGAGGACATAATGTACTGTGCAATGGTATTTTATTATTTCCAGGTTAATAATAATTTTTTCAAATGAATTTACATTTATGTTGTGTGTGTCTGTGTGTATATATATATATATATATATATATATATATATATATATATATATATACTTGAAGATGAAGGATCACAAGAAAATAACAGCCAGCCAGGGCAAAAATCTGGATCCCAAAGGATACAATGAGTCACAAAGAAATAAAATAGCCAAGAAAGAAGTGACTCAAACAGATAGATTCACCAAAGAACAAAAATATATTTCCACTACAACGTTTCAGCTTCCGCCTTCCTCAGGTAGTACAAGATGGTTTGCTCAGTGGCTGCACAGATGACACAGCTGAATTTTCAAAAAGCATCTGATGCTTTTTGAAAATTCAGCTATCTTCCCATTCATTCCTATGGGCCTCCTAGCCCATAGGAATGAATGGCTAGGTATTCCTTAATAACGAATCTCAATTACCGATTCGTTATTAAGGAATGTTAAGGAATCGCTAATATTTTAGCGATTCCTACCTACATTCCATTTAGCGAGTCCTTAATAGCGATTCGGTAAAAATCGCTATTAAGGACTCGCTAAATTGAAGTTACCTACATCTGGCCCTTAGTTTTTATATATTTACTATCAGGGTTTTGCTGGTGGTTATTGGGGCATGGTTTTTGTAAATCTTGTTTTCTCGTGGCACTGCTGCAGCAAAAATATTACACACGTGGTTTTGCCGCTGAACACATAAGGTGAGTAAACGTTAGTGTTGGTCTTAGTCGAGTTTCTTAACATATTTTTTTGTAAAAGGTGCGCCAGGTGCAAACAAGGAAAATGTACCTTATTAGGATGAATGCGCTGCCCACAGGGCAGCCGCGAACTCGTTCTGCCTTGGGGGCAGTGCATTTATGTGAAAAACAGAGCGGCTGCTTTGAAACCTCTCAGTGTTTCACAGTGCAGTCGGCAACCTACCTGCACTTTTAAGGGGGATTAGAGAACCCATTGCAGGCGGGTGCAGTGAGTGACTGAGCCCCCCTGCAAGGGGATGTCTGGTGGGTCTATGGGACCTCACTTTCCCCCTCCAGAGGGCTTCCATCAGGGGGTGCACTGACAGTGCACCAGCTTTTAGGTGGCACACTGTCAGTGCGCCTCCTGACAGCTTTTTTGCCTCTGTGCCCACACCTGTAATACGGCGTGGATGCGAAGAGATTCCCTCATTTGCTTGGGACCACACCCCATGCAAATGAGGGAATGCCCTCTGATGATGTGCGCCAACGCTATTGGTATTACAGAGGGGGATGCACAAGCATCTGCCGCCCCTTCTGTAATACCAAAGTGCCCCCGGGAATCGCAAAGCGGACAGAAACGCCTGTTGCGTCCCCAAGGCACTTCTGTAATATGGTCTTATGTTGCCATTTAAAACCGCGAATTCAGGGAGGTCTTTCATCCGATTTAGCCTTCAATTTAGAATTGTGTCCCATACCTGTATTCCAGGGTCCTATCCTGCGTTCTGGTTATGGCATTAACTGTGGTCAATTTGGCTACTGGCCATTTTGTCAAATCTTTGTGTCAAAGGTGCACATTGGAGCTGATGCTGCTTTCCACCCATGGCAGTGCAACGTTTAGATAATATGAGGACCAAATCCGCAAACCGGCCCTCCTGCTTGTTCTTAGAAGATCTGCCCATTAAGCCCAACTGCAGAGATGAGGATCCTTGTCCACCTCCCTACCAATTACCTCAAATACCACTTTTAATACTTCCTCCCATTCCTGCGCAATGACAGGGCACTCTCACACCATGTGGTAAAAATATGCCTCCAGCTGCCCTCATCTGGGACACTAAGATGACACCCACTAGAACATGTGCCCTGTGCGCTTTGGAGTAAGGTAGGCTTGGTGCAGCTAATTACAGCCTGGGATTTTGGGGCTTTTTAAAAAAAAAAAACTTCTGCCTACTGCTTTTTTGACAGTTCCGGGGTCAAGCAGGTAGACCATCTGTTAAGAATTTCCAGACAATGGCGCAAAAACTGCTTGCGCAGGGTGGTATAAAGCATTGTCACAGCTTGCCTCCCATTCCCTTGAGTTAGTAATCATTGTAACATCTCGCCATTTATTAGTTCCTCCTGTCCCCACACAGTTCGAACCACGTGAGTCAGTGCATTGTGTGCCTGGAATTGTTCCTGGCTCACCCCGTATTTTACCACCATTCTTTAAAATGAGTTTAATGTGCCATGATCATACAAGTCTCCTAGCAAAATTCTCCTACCATTTGTGATGGCCAGGGCTTTAAGATCTGTTCATGCCCATAGTGGCATCTGTGAGGTATACAGTAGTGGCTCTCTTTAATCTGAATGTATTTATGCCAGCACAGCTTGGCTACTTTAACCAGTCTGTTCAAAATATGCTCAGTCTTTTTGGTGGCCTGGGATGGACGAAGCCATTGAATTGTGAGGCAGCCGCCATTGAATCGTGTGGATTTACCCAAAAGGCGTTGGGAAAGAGTGGCTACTGACCTTTTGGGTCCCGTAGCCAAACTAGGTACCAGGACTAAATAAATGATTGTTCTAATCGACTATCATACAAGACCACCGATCGTATAGATACTGAGATTGTGATCAGACTTTTGGAGAAGGTGTTCATGGATGAGGTAATCCCCAAGACATAGGTGTCTGATAATGGGGTGCAGTTTATCTGCAGAAGTATGAATTAATTCTTGAAAAGAATGGGTGTCAGGCATGAAAGAGTAGCTTTATTCAGACCCCAAGCCAATGGACTAGTTGAACAGGTCAACTGCTTGATTATGGAGAACATTTAACTCTCCTTGGCTAATGGTTTCTCGTGGAAAGATGAATTGAGGAAACTAACTTGGGTATCTAGGATAATGCCTCACTCAGTGACTGGGAAATCACCATTCATATCTCTTAAAGGAAAAGAACCAGGAATGAAGGAGATTTTTGCATGGTTGTAAAGCAAAGTGTGTGTGTGGGTGGATCGTAATGCTATAAAAAGCAGTGTTGCTGAAAAACAACTTAAAGCCAAGGAGTATTTTGATACTAAGATAAGTGTCACAAGAACGAACATGGGAAAAAATTATTGGGTAGTAGAGAAAAGTGGGTTGTTCAGGAAAGGGGAAAGTAAGTTCTCTCAACCTATCAGGGTGAAGAAAGTAAAAAGGAGTGTTGTGTTACTGAAGGATGGATCTGTGTGGATTTTGGGGCGTGTGTACAAGAGTGCACATGGTGATCACGTGGTCTGGATAACTTGCAACTAGGATAACTTCTTAACTGCAAGTTGTTTGTGCACATTATTTTGTTGTGTACAAGTAACTCTCCGTCACCCACTAAAGTTGCCTTTTAAAACATGTCTCAGGTCTGCCACCTGTAGTGCAGTTGTAAACTGTAATTTCGACCTGGCCATTAACCTTTTGCAGGCCTAAACCTTCCTTTTTAGGTCGAGCCTAGCGCAGCGCGCATGCGCTGCTCTAGGAGATGACCTTTTGGAATCGGTCTGCTCTTTTTGAACACTTGTGCATGTTGGCGGCATCCACCTTGCGGGAGCGAGCAGCGGCGCGCAGGGGCCATCTGTTTCTAATTAGCGTGGCCGCGCGCGCTTGTTTACATTTCTCTACTCTCTCTCCCCTGCCTGTCTCACCCTCGCCCTCCCTCTCAGGCGCCCTGTTTCCAGCTCTGGGCCCCCGCTGCTTCCAAGAGACTTTCACACGGGGTAGTTACAGCGCGTGCTTCCAATAGACTTTCACACGCACAGCTGCTTTTCCGAATAACGTTTCCAGCACACTATGCTTAATTGCAGAGTAAAAGCAAAAAATACTTATTTATTCAAGAGACTTTCACATGGGGTAGTTACAGCGCGTGCTTCCAAGAGACTTTCACACACACAGCTGCTTTTCCGAATAACGTTTCCAGCACACTATGCTTAATTGCAGAGTAAAAAGCAAAAAATACTTATTTATTCAAGAGACTTTCACATGGGGTAGTTACAGCGCGTGCTTCCAAGAGACTTTCACACACACAGCTGCTTTTCCGAATAACGTTTCCAGCACACTATGCTTAATTGCAGAGTAAAAAGCAAAAAATACTTATTTATTCTTCCATGCTCGAGGGTTATGAACACGCCTCATTTAATATCAGGCGAGGATCTAAAACTAACAGACTGGTTTTTCCAGGAAGGTCCCTGGAAAACAGGCAGCCTATTTATTCATTTAGAAGTGCCATGAGGGATGTCAGTTCACAAAAATGCTAGAAGTAGTAAAAGTTAGATCGTGTACAGTTTTACCCCGATTACATCATAGTTAACCCCTTTCCTTCCCTTATCTCCTCAGCAGCCTCCTTTGCTGCATGGCTAAACACTTACACAGGGTAATATGCAGCATGGCTAAACACTTATAAGGTCCCTAAAGTGAGACCTATTGGCTATGCCAATGCTTGTTAAATCATATTTGTCACCCCTAAGGTAGGCCCTAAAGGCCCACAGGGCAGGGTGCATTGTGTTTGAAAAGTAGTTTTTGTGTGCTTAAGTTTTACATGTCCTGGCAGTGAAAAACTCCTAAAGTTGTTTTTCACTATTGTAAGGCCTATCTCCCATATTGACTAATGTAGGTTACCCTATTGCATTTAATAGATGATAACTTTAGATTGGGAGTAGGTAGAAATATACTGTGGGGTAGAAGAGGGAATAAACAAAGTCTGGCGGCAGTTATAAATAATGGACATCCAGAGCCACTCTTCAGGAATACTCCTAGACCTATGGACATTATCGAAGGACTGCCATGCTGCCAAAGGACTACCGTGCTGCTTGAGGACTAATTTGCTGTCTGAGAAGGAAGACTTGACCTGCTTATCTTCACACAAGCCTCTGCCTCCTGTGATGAGCACATATGCAAATTCCCAGTGACCCAGCTGTCTCACTACAGTGACCGTCAGCGATGGCTGGCAATGCAAAAGTCTCACTTCACGTTACAGCAATGACAACCCACAGAGTCCCTCACCACGAAGCTACATCAACGACCGTCGGTGAGGTCCGACCGGCTCTTCGTGCTAGCGATGACCGCTCGCGACATCTGGCCTTCTCTTTGCACTATAGCGACGACTATCTGTGATGCTTTAGCTGCTCTTCGCATCCTCCTCTGCCTCAGTGGGATTTCCTTGGTCCCTATATCTGACCCGTACTCCATCGCGGTCGGCGTGAACTTGTGATTTTTGACCGGTCTATCTGAACCAGATGACCGCGAGTGATAATTTGTGATTTTAGGAGCTATTTTCACTGGAATCTTTCAAATGTAATATCTCAGGTTCTACTTATTCGATTTTTGTCATTCTGGTATCATTTATTTATTAGAATGTACTCCATGTTTCTAGATTGGTTTGGGATTTTTCTTTTGTCAAGCTTTTGCTTTATTACCATTAGTGTGCTGCATAAATACTTTACACATTGCCTTTAAGTTAAGCCCAACTGCTTTTGTGCCAAGCTACCAGAGGGTTAAGCACATGTAAATTATTTTCTGAGTTTTGTTGTGCCCCCTGACAGGGATTGTAGTTGTTGCCTGAGTGGGCCTGCCAACCCCCTCAACCAATAACCCAGTTTCCTACAGTACGCTTGGTTAACTATAGTTGTTCCGGGGCATATTCCAATTTGTAAATAGATAGTGGGATATTACCGCATGATTTAGAGTCAGGAAAAAAAGAATGTGGTGATGTGTACAAGATAATAGATCTACGTATCACACCTGCTGTTTGTCACATTTTATTTCATATGTTTGTGCTCTTACCGTCTGCCTTTTGCTAGTACAGTTTCGTGAATTATTGAAGTATTATCACATTATGCACCAATGGAAATTGTGCAAATGTGCAGGAATCTGATGCCTACACTTTTCTCCCCTTCCCACATAACGATGATAATTGTAACTTATGTTTGTGTGGTGCTACGCTCATCATTTCTGTTTTTTCTAGACACAGCTATTAACAGTTGTTAGTATTACCCAATATATGGTACTTAATTTGCCAACCTCTGAAAGATTGAAGGCTGAGTCTGCCTTGCTGGGAGTCGAATTAATGACCTCCACAACACGCATGCTCAGATCTCCCACCCATCCTACCTCCTAACGTGACTCAACAATATTACCCAACATAAAGTAAAGGAAGACATATGCCAAAGCCGGGCACTTTGAATTCCTGTGATGCAGCCTGCATAAAGAATCCAACATCAACTGTGATCTGACTTATGCACACGCACTAACACGCAGTTCAGATAACGGCATCTTTAGAGAAATGCATGCCATACATAATGCCAAGATACTTGGTAACTGTACGCTTTAGAATGTCGGTGTATGATTAAAACCTTGAACCCTTTATTTTGGATTTGTTCGAAAAGCCCTTGTGAATAGTGGAGTCCTCAACCCCAAATTCAATCTCTCGTGCGGAGCTCCTTGGCTGTCAGTGTGTTCTAATGTTTAGCTTCGGTACCTAAACTAGCCTGAGGTATCCATGGTAACGGTGTGGCCAACAAGCTTTATTCTGGGCTTTCTACCCACACAGGTCAGGACGTGGCTCCCAGATGCAGACTCATTTTACCAAGTCTTGAAGATTGGCCCTCCTTAACAGGAAACATGAGCACTTTGAACATTGAAATATTTCAGAAGTTTAAAAGCGTCTCCTTGCTTTAGCCTCTAAGGGCATTTGCTTCAAATGTTTACCGTTATAATGTTACCCACTGTGACTGCCACATTTAATAACACTGTCTGAAATTGTTTGCGAGGGACATGAAAATGTAATTAGACGCCAAAAAGAAAACTCATTTTACAATGCACTGCTAAGCGTGCCTTGCAGTGAGGATTTAGTGCAATTTCCAGTTCTGTTACTTTGTATTCTCCAACAGCTCCCATGTTTCTGCTAAGTTGCCCGTATGAATTTTCTTGTTTCCTTCAGCACATAGGCAGGGTTGGCTTCCGTTTCTGACTGACAAACAGATTGTAATTAGTGGCTCCCAGATTCATTTCAATTGATGATGGCTCCCAGCTCAAGGATTGAAGTTTGCTCTTAAATGGCAGCATCGTTTGGGGGCTCCTTGCAGTTTAATCATGTGCTTGCGAAAGCAAAACAGATTTTGCTTTACCTACTTTGTAGACAAGCCAGCGTCCCAGAATATCCGCAAATCCATTCTCAGTGTTTGTCCTTGTTAGGTCGAGCCTAGCGTTGCAGCGCATGCGCTGCTCGCTTTGCGAGGCATGCTGTATTAGGGTATGTTTTAGAAGTGGTGTGGAAGCCCCGCCCATATTTTTCTTTGGCTGGCGTCATAGTCCATGGTAAATTCTGGCTTCCGATTGATAATGAGGCTTCTTAGTCCCTCCTTGTTACCGCCCTGTCTCCAGGGCCGGACAGGCCGTAGCGGGCACCGGGCATTTCCCCGGTGGGCCGCCAGGGTGGGGGCCGTTTTTGTTACAGGGCCGTTTCGGCCCCTGTAACAAAATCGGCCGAAACGGCCCTGGCAAATAGCTCAGCCGCACCCCCAGCCCCCCGAGGGGCCGGTCGAGCACTTAGCCAGGGCTGGTTTTGGTTCCCAGTCCAGCCCTGCCTGTCTCCTTTTGGGACCGCCCATCAGGACTGGATCTTTTACTTGTGGTGTTACACTGTCTCCTTCATTAGTCGGTAAGCAGTATATTTTTTTCACAATGGCGGCAGCTTGTCTGGTATTTGTATTCGGGGTTTTAGCGTGCGGCTGTAGAACCTGAGAATCAGGTCAGCAGAGCTGTTGTAGGGCCAGAGAACAAGACCAGCAGAACCGCTCTAGAGCCAGAGAACCAGGTCAGCAGAGCTGCTCTACAGCCAGAGAACCAGGTCAGCAGAGCTGCTCTACAGCCAGAGAACCAGGTCAGCAGAGCTGCTATAGAGCCAGAGAACCAGCAGAGCTGCACTAGAGCCAGAGAACCAGCAGAGCTGCACTAGAGCCAGAGAACCAGGTCAGCAGAGCTGCTCTAGAGCCAGAGAACCAGGTCAGCAGAGCTGCTCTAGAGCCAGAGAACCAGGTCAGCAGAGCTGCTGCAGAGCCAGAGAACCAGGTCAGCAGAGCTGCTGCAGAGCCAGAGAACCAGGTCAGCAGAGCTGCTCTAGAGCCAGAGAACCAGGTCAGCAGAGCTGCTGTAGACCCAGAGAACCAGGTCAGCAGAACCGTTGTAGAGCCAGAGAACCAGGTCAGCAGAGCTGCTGTAAATCCAGAGAACCAGGTCAGCAGAGCCGATGTAGAGCCAGAGAACCGGGTCAGCAGAGCTGCTCTAGAGCCAGAGAACCAGGTCAGAAGAGCTGCTCTAGAGCCAGAGAACAAGGTCAGCAGAGCTGCTGTAGAGCCTTAGAACCAGGTCAGTAGAGCTGCTGTAGAGCCATAGAGCCAGGTCAGCAGAGCTGCTGTAGAGCCAGTGAACCAGGTCAGCAGAGCCGTTGTAGAGCCAGTGAACCAGGTCAGCAGAGCCGTTGTAGAGCCAGAGAACCAGGTCAGCAGAGCTGTTGTAGAGCCAGAGAACCAGGTCAGCAGAGCTGCTCTAGAGCCAGAGAACCAGGTCAGCAGAGCTGCTGTAGAGCCAGAGAACCAGGTCAGCAGAGCTGCTGTAGAGCCAGAGAACCAGGTCAGCAGAGCCGCTCTAGAGCCAGAGAACCAGGTCAGCAGAGCTACTGTAGAGCCAGAGAACCAGGTCAGCAGAGCTTCTGTAGAACCAGAGAACCAGGTCAGCAGAGCCGTTGTAGAGCCAGAGAACCAGGTCAGCAGAGCTGCTGTAGAGCCAGAAAACCAGGTCAGCAGAGCCGCTGTAGAGCCAGAGAACCAGGTCAGCAGAGCTGCTGTAGAGCCAGAGAACCAGGTCAGCGGAGCTGCTGTACACCCAGAGAACCAGGTCAGCAGAGGTGCTGTCGACCCAGAGAACCAGGTCAGCAGAGCTGCTGTCGACCCAGAGAACCGGGTCAGCAGAGCTGCGGTAGAGCCAGAGAACCAGTCCAGCAGAGCCGCTGTAGAGCCAGAGAACCAGGTCAGCAGAGCCTCTGTAGAGCCTGAGACCCAGGTCAGCAGAGCCTCTGTAGAGCCTGAGACCCAGGTCAGCAGAGCTGCTGTAGAGCCATAGAGCCAGGTCAGCAGAGCCGCTCTAGAGCCAGAGAACCGGGTCAGCAGAGCTGCTCTAGAGACCGAGAACCAGGTCAGCAGAGCCACTCTAGAGCCAGAGAACCAGGTCAGCAAGCTGCTGTAGAGCCTGAGAACCAGGTCAGCAGAGCCATTGTAGAGCCAGCGAACCAGGTCAGCAGAGCTGCTGTAGAGCCAGAGAACCAGGTCAGCAGAGCTGCTGTAGAGCCAGAAAACCAGGTCAGCAGAGCTGCTCTAGAGCCTGAGAACCAGGTCAGCAGAGCTGCTTTAGAGCCAGAGAACCAGGTCAGCAGAGCTGTTGTAGAGCCTGAGACCCAGGTCAGAACAGGTGCTGCAGTGACTGGAGAGGTACAAACGTAATCAGACACAGAAGAGGTGCAATGATGCAGCGTAATATGGCACATTCTGTCGCAATATTTTGCGATTTTGTCATTTTACAACACAGTAGTACTGTCTGGGCAAACTTTTCTCCTCATTAGCAGCACTCTAACACCCGAATACAGCCGTCAGCAACGAAATGGTGACAGTTAATCTTTGCAAAGCATCTGTCCCCCCGGGGGACCATGGCTGATGCTTTTTAAAGCCTCTTTTGATCCATCTGAGCTAGAATCAATGTTTGCAACTGACACAGAAGATCTGAATCATGCGGCAAGTGTGGAAAATATGTAAATACTCCGAGAACGCGGCGGCCACAATATTGTGTTATTCCAGTGGTCCTGCCTATGAGCAAAGACTTGTAGTGTAATGGCTTTGATTTACTGACTGTGTTGTAAATCCATGGAACTGTCCCCCAGAAGAATATTTGGGCAAAAAATAACCTCGAAGTACTGATTCTGTGGTACTGATAAAGTAAGGGTAAAAGTGGAGGCCATGAAAGGTCACTGAAGTCAGGAAGGAATGGGCAGTTCTGGACAGCATTGTCATTCTCCAGGTAGGAATTCCCATGCAGGGCAGCGCCAAGTAGCTGGGATGAAACAAGCATTTGCAATGCAACAGGTCTCTCATTTACGCGAGTTGAAGCTATTGGCATTGTAAATGACAATGTATTTTATTTATGTTTTAAAAACCAAAACATAAATAAAAGGCATTGTCATTTACAATGCCAATAGCTCAAACTTGCGTAAATGCGAGACCTATTGCATTGCAAATGCTTGTTACTTATATGTGACCCCAACGCCGTCTTTCTTCCAAGATCTAGGCTTGCTACTGCGTGGTGCTTTCCAAACAGTATTGTACCCCTTACCACAGTGCTTATTTTGTGCCGGTGGTTGTAGGTGATGGACACTGGCGCTCGTTGTTAGGGACCAGGATTTATAACTGTTCCCGTACAGGTTGGAAATCGGAGGTTCTGAAAATGGTACATGCAGTTATAGTGACATGAGAAAGGACTGGTGCTACATTGAATACTAGCGAGACTTAACCTGACTTAAGGAAATTCCCCCATTACTCATTAATGAGGCATCAGGAAAAGGTGGGTGCTGGATTTTATAGACATTACTGGGGAGAGGATGTGGCATAATGGGTAGGGCGGTCGACCTCAAATCTGGGGAACCGGGTTCGAGTCTCGGCAAGGACGCGCAACATCCTGTAATTCTGGGCAAATCACTTAATCTCCCTGTGCCTAACAAAAAAAAAAAAAAAAGAATGTGTCCTCATGTAATGCAACTGGGGCCGTATTATACATTATCACTGTTTGCGCCCGGCGCACCTTTCAAAACTCGCAGTTCAAAACTCGCACTGCCCCCAGGGCAGCGCATTCATGGTAAAACATGGAGCAGCCGCTCCGTGTATTCACAGGGCAGGCGACACCCGACTGAAATTTCAAAGTGGATTAGAGATCCCCATGCAGGCTGGTGCAGTCAGTAACTGCACCTGCCTGCAAGGGGATGTCGGGGGGGGGGCATGGGACCCCCTTTTCCCCCTGCAGAGGGCTGCTGTCAGGAGGCGCATTTTAAATGGCACACTGTCAGTACGCCTCCTGAGGGCTTCTTTCACTCTGCGCCTGCGCAGAGTCAAAGGAATTCCCTCATTTGCATAGGGCACGCTCCTATGCAAATGAGGTAACACCCTCTGTTGATAGTGCTGGCGCTTTAAGTGCGCCAGCGCTATCGGTATTATAGAAGGGGACGCACAAGTGTCTGCACCCCCTTCTATAATACCAAAGTGCTCCGGGGGCGCAGACGTCCGTTGCACCCCTGGGGCACCATCTGTAATACGGCCCCTGGTGCTCGTGTAAAGCGCTCTGATGCCGGATACCTTCGGGTCAAGTTTGTACTATATAAATCTTCGTTAAAAAAAAAAACAACTTGAAACGAAAGCAGTATATGTGTACATAAAATAGGAGGCAGTGGACTAGTAAGGTGTTTGTGCTTAGCTTTGGTGTGCTATCAGGCATGAGTGAAAAAGTAATGCAAGGTAAAGCCCATCCTAGGAAAGATGATGTGGACAATGTGTGGTCTTTTACTATGAATTCGTGCTAAAATGTTGAGTTAAATGCTGCCTAAGAAAACAGTGGTGATTGCCATAAGGTTGCCATGCTGAGGGGCATGGTTCCTTTTTGCCTTGGCTGAACATAAACAGGGCACATCATTATCCCTCCAGGTCTCCTTGTTCTAGATCAGTGATTCTGTTGTGAGAGCCATTTGTGCGTCTTTGCTAGCCTTCTTCAGCTCCAGGTCCATTTAAAAAGTGTGAGTTCTTGGAGTTACAGATTTTAGAAAACTTCTCCACAGAATGCTCACTTTTAGAATCTCATCAGGTACCAGATTGAATTGGGAGAATTTCACCAGCAGTACTCCGTACGCCCAACATGTTGCATAATGTGAGGCCATGTTGTCTTTGTACTGCCCTGGAAATGACGGAGTGAAGTCATATATAACCACCATCCCTGCCTGCTGTTGTCAGTTCCTTTCTTTATGCACCTGTCGATAATGATCCGGAGCTGTACTCCTACCTTTCGTCATTCTTACGGCAATTCCAAAACTTGTAGTCAGTGTTGCTAAGATGCACACATGCTCAGCAAGCAAGATCTTGCCAGTGGTGCTGGGGACCCTCACAGATTATTAGCTCAGATAATACATAGTGGACAGGATACAAGTATGTAATCCATGAGGTCCTGGATACTACTGATTGCTGTGGCAGGGCAGTTGGCTCCTGCTCAGGAGGGATGCATACATGTGGTTGGCTGGATTTTCTAGTTATGTGTAGCCATCCTTAATGGATATGCCTTTTGATGGACTCTTGGGGGAACAAGCAGAGTCTGCCCCAAAAAATGTAAGAAGAGCGGAGCCACACCATGCTTTTTGGGGTTATTAATGCCAGGGGAACAAATTCCCCAATTTAGGAAATTCTGAGGTCATTCCAGAGGACAGGACTGTAGATAGCGTCAGTCCTACCAACCAGTAGTACAGCAAACAGCTCAGTTCTTAGAGGCCGCGGTTATGTCACCAGCAGAGACTGCACAGGGCAACAGGGTCTACACTCCTCCAATTCCACCATTTCTACTGCAGCTGCTGCTAAGACATTTTAGTTTGTTCTCCACAGTTCATGTCAGGCTGCTCGCAAGGCAGTATGCATCACTGCCTCCCCAGCTGGAGATCCCTCACGTCGGTAAGATGGGTTTTACAGATCATTCAAAGGAGCTACACCCTACCCTTTATTTAAGTCCTGTCCCATATTCCTCCCACACCAGAATGAATTTCGGAGGAGCACTTGACAATCATGATGCAGCAGGTAAATAAATCTTTTACTCTCCAAAGGTGCCAGCAAACGAGTATTATACTTGGAGAAAGATGAAGGATGCTGTTCACGCTGCTACTTTGTATCGAAGAAGAATAGGGGCCTCAGACCTATCCTGGACCTTCGCCCATTGACTTCTTTTCTCCGTAGGAAAAAAATAAAAATGCTCATTCAGGTTCAGATTCTGTCCGTCCTAGAACCAGGAAACTAGATTGTCCTTGGATTTGCAGGATGCTAATTTTCATTTACCCATTCTGCCGTCCCCCAGGTATTACGTGCAGTTCAAGGTGAGCCAGGAACACTTTCAATTCACTATGCCCACCTTTAGCCTTACTTTGGCCCCTTGGGTTCACATGAAAGTGATGGCTGTGGTCGTAGCTCATTTTCAGAGTTTGGAAGTACATGTCTTCCAGCCCCTTGATGACTGGCTGCTAAAGGTGGGCTTGACCCATTTTCTGAACAGCTCAGTACATCAGCTAACTTCTTAATATCATTGAGCATCATCCTTAAATGAGGTGGAATCCCACCTAAGCCATGCACAGAGACTTCTGTTCACAGGGGCAATTTCAGACTATGGCATTGAAGGCCTTCCTTCCAGCACAGCGATTCCAGGACATTCAGGTTGTGTTCCTGATGTTTCACAATCAGATCTGAGTCTGTGGGAATGGCCTTTTGACGTCATGCATATTCCTTTTCCACAATGTCAGGTGGCACAAGCAAGCTCTGCATCTGCTCTGCTGTGACTCCATTCAGATCACTTCCTTCCCCACCCTGAGCTCACTGTGTGCCAGATGCATTGCTGCTGGCCTGTGGGGGAGCGGGGTCACCTATGGGAGGTGGAGATCAAAGGCCTCATCTTGTAGAAAGCCTGTTCCACATCATCCTGCGGGAGCTTCGGGCGATCCACTTGGCTATGAAAGCCTTCCTGCTGGCAATCAGGGTGAGGCTGGTGCAGGTTCACACAGACAGCTAGACCAACTTGTAGGGCTACAACAAACAGGGCAGATTGGGGTCCTGGGCCCTGTACCAAGATGCATTGCACCTGTGGGGGTCGCTGGAGCTATGGAACATCTTCCCGGTCATCAATCACTTGACATGTCCCTGGATGCCAGAGTGGACAACCTGAGCAGTGCAGCATCTGCAGTTTTGTATGCTTGAGTTAATGCCAAAGCACTCTTTAGGAGACAAATACTGGCGAGAATGAAGCAGAGGAAATCCTCTACTCCTTCCCCGTGATACCTCTCCTGCCTCTGGTTCAGAAGATTAGGAAAGACCAGGCCAAATTTACTCCAGACTGGGCAAGGAGAGTGTAGTAGCCAGAGCGTCTGAGCCTAAGCATTTGCTGTCTGATCAGGCTTCTGCTTCAAGGAGGACCGCCTGTCTTAGCAGTAGGGCAGGGTCTTGCCCCCGAATATCTACAATTTGCATCTCTGTATATGGAGATGTATGGGAGTAGGAAAATACATTTGATTTGCCAACCCAGGTGGTGGATGTTATCCCTGCTTCCAGGTGCCCTTCCACGAACTTCGTCTGCACTGGGTGCTAGGAAAAATGTGTTGTCTAGTGTGGTGCCCAAGACACCGACCCCATATATGCCAAACTTTCCGTTATTTTTTTGTTTCTTATTTACTTAGCAGTTGGCACAGTAAAAGGTTGCTTATCATTCCTTTCCTCCTCTCCGTGGTTGTCGGACCAACTGTTCTGGATTAAGTCACTGGTTGTAATGCATTTGAATTTGAATTTTTAGATCTTTTTATTGAAATTGTCAACCGATTAGAACAAAATATACAAATCTACAAAGTGGACAATGTATCCCAAGGTCCACTGGACTTACCTATGTATGGGCATGGCAAGGAGATGTGGCATCTATAAACTTAAAAAACCATCTGAACTGAGAAAGAAATAAGAAAACCATCATGCAGTGACTCGGGAAGTATTGCAGTATTAAAGTGTTATGATGGAATCAACAGCAGAACCAACATATATTATATACCCTACCACTACTCAGAAGGGGGCACCTGATCTAAGGCAGAGACAGAGAGCGAATCTTTCAGTCACAGCATGAATTCTATGTAGGGTCCCCAGATATCCATAGGCCTTGTTTTTTAGGATTTGTAGCGATGCATACATTTCTGCCTGTTTATTTTAAAATTGTTTGGAAATGGGACCATTCAACCAAGCCTGGCCACATGAATCCGGCGGGTGATTAACAAATAGAGGGCAAACAATCTCCCAGTGGGACAAGGAATTTCAAGAATTTAGACTTAGGAGCATTGGCAATAGTGTGCATAGATGTGATATGTTTGTTATTTCAGCAATTGTATCAACTACCTCAGACCATAAGATCCAGATATGGGCACAGGTCCAGGCTAAATGAATAAAATCAATAGGGTCAGCAGGGTATCGATTACATCCCAAGTATTGCAACCGTTCCATCTGGTGTAAGCAGTGTGGGGTGTAGTGCACAAAAATTATACAATTAAAGTGGATGGGTTTATGCCTGTGGTTAATAGAAACACATTTAATCTGTTTGCAACAGTGACCCCAGATCTTGTTAGCGAAAGGTATCCCCAGATCTGCTTCCTAGCGTTCTCAAGGGCCATTTGTGGTGGAAGGAAGCAAGCTCTCAGTTGTCCTATACATGCAGGAATCCCAGCCCTTGGTAGTGGAGGAGTACGTTTGTGTAAGGGGGGTATATGCATTTCATTAAAGGTTTGATACATACATTTCCTCCCAAAGTATTTGCAATGTCCGAGTGGGACCTCAACCTTTTCTCACTCATTCCTTTTGTGCATGTCCTTCGAGCCTATGCAAGCTGCTCCTTAAGGCTCTTGACTCTGAAAACAGTCTTCTTTATCACCATCACAGCACCCCATGTGAGTGGGCTGCAGTCACGGTCGGATCAACCGCCATACACTACCTTCTTCCCCGGTAAGTTGGTGTACTGGACACAGGAGGCTTACCTCCCAAAGGATGAGACACCTTTCCATGTTATCCATTCAATCCCCTTGCCTAATTTCTTCACTTGGCTTCATCCCTCGAGAAAGAAGGAGAGGCTCCATTCCTTGATCTGAAAAGGGCGTTGAAGTTTTACATCAACCAAACGAAACCTCATTGGTTAGATGGTCAGCTCTTCATTGTCTTCCTAGGTGCAAAAGAGGACCCTGCTAAGAGGATAGTCCTCTGCATTAAGATCTGCTACAAACTTTCAAAAAATAACCCTCTGGGGACCTGAGAGCTCATTCCACCAGGGCCAAGCCTGCTACAACAGCATTGACGCAGGGGGCAACATTTTCTGATTTCTTCTCCTCTGTGAAGTGGTTGTCAAGACATATGTTCATGAAGCACTATTGCCTTGACATCCAGGTCCGATGAAATAGTCACCTGTTTACTCGGTCCTGCAGGGCATGTTGGTCTGACACCACTCCCCTGCTCTTTTTGGAGGTACTTCTTTGGTATCTATGATAAGGGTGAGGAATTTGCAATTAGAAATATCCATCAGAAGAACAAGTTACTTATCTTATGTTACTGCAGATCCTTCAAAGCCCTCTCACTTCTCCATTCTGTGGAGTGGACTCTTTGACATCTAAGAATGTCCCAAGTTGGATATCGGCACACTGTCACTAACATTTGTTCTATGCTCCATATAAGAGGGCACAGAAAGGGAGAGATGCAAGAAACTGACAGCAGCGCACATGGCTGGTTCTTAAACTCATCTCTGCACCTTCACTTCTGGTGTAGTATGAAGGCAACGCGGAGCTCCACAACACCACTGCCTAAGGCACGGGAGCATTTGCTGAGGAAATTCTCTGGACCCAGTTGTTCACCTGGGATATTCTAAAGGTGAACCAGTTGCAGTTAGATGATCCACCAGAAACAGTGTTACCAAAGTAACTTTTTTGCCTATATCTGATGTACCTGCATCAGCTAATTCTTTGTTTACAATTTTCAATATGTAATGCGATTTAATATTGATCACCACCATTATTACAACATCATGTCACATTCTCACTCTTATAAAAAATAGAATCTCTAGTGCATGTTTAAATTCATCAAAAAGCTGTTATATATTTGTTGGAAAAATTAGAATTGGTTTAATACAAGTCAGTTTTTTTTTAAAAATGGCGCAGCAGCTCGGAATGTGTAGAAACATGCGGAACAATTCTAACTTTTCTATAACTACCTTAGTAGCGCAAAAAATAAACATATTGCCATAAATTCCCACTTTCTGTTTGTCATGGTACTGCCAGAAAAACAGGGCAGAATAAATAAAAGCCATGTTCTTTAAACAGCTGCTTTAATTATGCTCCGTGGCCTGTCCCGCCTTTCCCATCGGCTACTGGCTCTGGCAGCAGACATTGTGATCTCAGAACTCAACTGTAATAAGTTATTACAGTTGGCATCTGACGTGATTTCTTTATAATCGCGATTGGTGTGTCACAAGTCGCCGATTAAAAAGAAGTTAAAAACAAGCTTTTAATAAAGGGATTGCAAGTCACGTCGGAGTTCTATAACCTTATAAAGGAACTCTGCCTTCGGGCCTCATTCCTCAATATGGTCATGGAAATCCTCAGTGAGTTGCAATATCATTATAATTTATGACAGGGGAAACTTTATTCCACATATAATGTACTACTTAGGAGAACGCCTGATTCGTCTTGAAATTGGGTTTTGAGTGCATCCATAATAGCTATTTTCTAGACTGAGGCAGATATATATGCATATGTGATGTTAGGCATGATTTCCTGAAGGGTTAATCGTCAGTCCTATAGGAGAGAGAAGTCAGACGTGGCAGGTGAATAGAATGTTACATTACCGTTTTAAAATTATCACAACCTGGTTGAAGACGGAAAGCAAATGATACGAGTAGAGCATGGTGATGTAGATGTTTCAAGGGCTAGCTTCTTTTCAACATTTAACATAACAAGTGCTGTTTCCAAGAATGTCAAGGGGGTTAGGCGTTTCACTTTTGTTAAGAGAAACATTTTTCCGACATCTAGCACCTCAAACGATCTTTCAGACCCCATTTTGGCACACCTCATTTTTAATACCATGACAATTTTTGTGTGGCTGATCGGAGGTCCTCCTGTCATACGGAAGTCCTTTGGTCCTAGTCATGCATAGACGTCATTTAGGGTTTACCAGGGGTCGTAGCTGCGACCCGTGACTTGCCTCTTTCAACCCCTGGCACTGCCTTTGCAACCCCTGGCCTCAGAGGAGGCAAGATCAGTGGAAAGTACACAGGGGTGACTCCAAAGTCCTATTTTCGGTCCATCTTTCGCTATGCTAATAGTAAATATTTTGATATGCTTTCAAATCTGTTGTTGGCCCTGGTATACTAAGTGTAATTCTTGTCCTATAGCGAGACCCATTGTAAAATATTGATACTGGCATACTAGAGGCAATTCTTAGTATGACAGACACCTGCGACAAAATATGGGCACTGACAGGTGAAGGTGATTCTTGGCATAATGGGCACCCATGGGAGATACTGATAATGCCATATTGGATGTAATTCTTGGCATATGAGGCACCTTTGAAAAAATATTGGTATTTGCATATTGGAGATATTTCTTGGGTTAAGGAGGACAACCTTGCACATGGGAGGCAACAATGATAAAATGCTGTCCCTGACATACCATGGTAATTTTTGACAGTAAGAGTCACCCATTGTAAATGGACCACATAAATGGGAAAAATCTGCGCTGGCATATTGGGGGCACCCATAGCATGTGGTGCGGTGCGCCCATGACAAAATGCTAGCCGTGGCCCAGTGGAGCAATTTGCTGACATATGGTGGCATCCATGGTACATTTTTAGGTCTCGCCTACGCAGCGCGCATGCGCCGCATAGGAGAGACCTTTAGCGATCGGCACAGCTTTGGGGGCAAAAACGTGCACGCGTTGCATTGCTTGCAATGGCAACGCGTGCACGTCTGGCGATTCCCTTGCGGGAGCGCGCGGCGCCATATGGTGGCAATCATCGCGCCTTGCTGCACGCTCCCGCAAGGGGATAGCGCTGGCCCCCTCCTGCCGCGCGAGGCGCACGCTTGTGCTGGTTTTGTTTGGATAGGATTGGAACTTGTGGCTTTGACCTAAATCCAGGGGCGTAACACAGGCCCCCGCAGCCCCTGCGTTGCGGGGGGGCCCCCGCGCTCCAGGGGCCCCCTCACTTCATTATGAATTAATTGGTGCACAACTGCGCACTGCACGCCCGGCCTCTTAATAAATTAAATGGTGCGCACGGCACGCACGCGCACGCCTTTGCCCCGGCCGGGCCTCAGAGGCTCGCTCTTCATGCCCTAATGCCTTCAGTCGCAGCTTTCCGGTTCATGGCTGAAGGCGTGTTTCTAGTTCTGCCCTGAGAACCATGTTTGCCACTGGCCCCTGGCACTGACCGACGGCCTTGTTGTGATGTTGCAACTCATCTAAATTATTCCAGTTGAGTAGAGATACCGTTTTCCCACTACAGAGCAGTAGCGATGTTATTTTCCAGACGCAGGTGAGTAGTGACTAGTGATGTTCAGTTCTATTTATGTGCAGTATTGATGTCACAGCTAGAATGTAGTAAGGAAATCAGGGCATGGCCACTAGCGCGCTCCTGTCCCAGGTTGCAGGAAACTGCGTGTAGACCGTTAATATTCCCGTACACGTGCCCTCTCTGTAAGCAGCACTTCATACTGTCCCTTTTGTGTCTGCAGCCTTTCTCCCACGTTCACATTATGTTATTGTACCGCACTGTAGGCCGCAGATCACTGCTCTAGAAATCAAAGGCAGCAAATATGTTGCCTTGTCTGCTTGTGGTGTCCCGCTATGTCCCCCTGCAGCCGGGACAATGCACGCGCCATGGCCATCGAGAGAGGGCATGGAGAATACCACCATGCAACCCAGAAGAACATGGTCAACAGGATATGCCCACAAAAGATGAATCGTGATAGATGCTACAAAGGTAAGAAGTTTTTGCCAGGAAAACAAAGAGCGCACTGGCCTCCAGCAACAGAGACGAGCCCTATGGGGACCTAACGTTCACTGCAAAGGATGTCCCCGGCTCCAAGCAGTGTGCAAAACTGCTACACCAGAGACTCTACCGATTCCAGAAAGTGGGGTGAGGGGTCAAGGGATAACTGAGGACCCCTGAGCCACACGGACCCCTGTTCTGAGGACGGGTGTGAACTGTGAGCTGCACTCACCGGAGTGGACTCTCACCCTCCGGACCCTCAGAGCCGAGGGATGCTTTGTGCAGGCCTCTGAGGGTCTCACTCTGCGGACATCACCAGCTACCGAGTACCGAGCCGAGCCCCAGAGAATGCGAGTGAGCTGCGAGGACACCCTGCCCTCACTCCCGGGCCTCAAGGCACCAGAGGAGACGGTGAGTGAGCTGCGAGGGACACCTTGCCCTCTCCCTCAGTCCCCGGGTCACTCACTCTTCATCCTCTGCCCTCCCCAACCCAAACTTCATCCTCTTCCTCCACCTCACTCTTCCACCTCCTCACTCTTCCACCTCCTCTTCCTTCCACCTCCTCTCCCTCACACCATTTCTTTCAATGTTGCTGTTTTAAAAAAAAAAAATTTGCACTGTAAGTGAAGCAGATGTTTCCATACACGAGTGTGCTGCAAAACACAGACTGACTGCCGCCTCTCCCTTCATCCTCTCCTGTGCACCAGCAAGAGCATCACTGGCGTCACTAGCGTCACCGGGGTCAAGTCACAAGATGCCTTCCCTTGGAGTCAGCAAAAGTAAACAGGGTTTAAGTAATTATCAACAGCTGTTCGGAAGAAGCAAACGACACCTGACGACCTGCCGTTCCTAAAGCCCCCCCTGCTGCAGACAAGCAGCCAAGGGGCTCTGTTGGTCCTTTTCACAGTTCTTCACAGAGCACTTGTTCAAGCCCCTGAAGTCTGTCCCTCAACACCTAGCATCTGCCCTCATCTCTGCTCCTCACCACCTTCCTCTGCCCCAGGCCCACAATGCAGAATGACGCCCCCCCACCCCCCTCCTGAATGTGATAAGGGACTCGAGTCACCAATGTCTCACAAACACACATCGGCTTTGGGCTGAATGGGGCCCTTGAAGGCCCCCCCCCTCTCTGCACCGAAGGAGCTACAGGGACCTGTGTCAACCCTCTGGTCTACCAACGACTCTACACACCGCCATCCACCCTTTCCCTTCTCCTCCACTATCCCCGAAGCATCAACCCTCCTCTGCACAATATTTGGGGCTATTGATAGTGTTGGTTCATCCCTGGGTATCTGACAATGTCTGTTTGTTTACTGGTAGTTGATAGTGACGGTTCATCTCTGGGTGTCTGACAGTGTTTGCCTATGTGTATTTGGTAGTGACGGTTTATCTCTGAGTGCCTGACAGTGTCTTGTTTGTTTATGGGTAGTTGATAGTAACGGACCATCTCTGGGTGTCTGACCTTGTCTGTCTATGGGTATTTGGTAGTGACGGTTCATCTCTGGATGGCTGACAGTGTCTGTTTGTCTATGGGTAGTTATTAGTGACAGTTTATCTCTGGGTGTCTGACAGTGTCTGATTGTTTATGGGCATTTGATAGTGATGGTTCATCTCTGGGTTTCTGACAGCGATTGTTTGTCAATGGGTATTTGATAGCGACAGTTTCTCTCTGAGTAAATTACAGTGTCTGTTTGTCTTTGGTTAGTTGGCAGTGTTGGTTCGTCTCTGGGTTTCTGACAGTGTCTGTTTTCCAATGGGTGTTTGTTAGTGTTGACTCGTCTCTGGGTAACTGAAAGCATGCCTTGTTTTCAGAGTGTCTGATGGTGTGTTTGGGTCTCTTTGAACTTGATTGTGTCTGCTAGGTCCTTGCTGCCCGAGTGCTGTGTTTTTCAGTCTGTGTGTTTGATGGACGACAAGGGTGCCTCAATGCTTGTCTTTTGACTTTTTGCTGAATGTTAACCTCCAACTGTCTGATAGTTTCTAGTGGTCTGTGTCTAATTTGATCTTTGTCTCTAAATATGTCTTTTATTCTTTGCATTGTCTAATACTGTTTGTTGATCTGCTTGTTGATCTGTTTTTACTCTACACTGTGTGTCTTAGTCTCCCATTTTCCGATAGTATCCACTGGTGTCTATGCGTCAGGTGGTAGGCAATGAGTTGGCTTGTTTGTGTTTGATAGTCTCAGTCATGTCTAGGTGTATGACAGTGTGTATTATTGACTGAGTGCCTTGTAGAACACATTGCAATTTGGATGTCTGACATTACTGCTGATTTCTAATATCAATGGCTAAACTCTTGATGTCATTTTGCTTTAGTGTTTATTGGTCTCTGGGTAGATGGTAGCGTATGTTAACTTTTGGCGTTCGATGGTGGATTTAGTCATTCTGTGATCGTGTTTGTTGGTCTCTGAGTCGTTGGTAGCGTATATTACCTTTGGGTGTTTGATGGTGGGTTTAGTCATTGTGTGATAGTGTTTGTTGGTCTCTGGGTAGCTGGTAGCATGTATACCTTTGGGTGTTTGATCGTGGGCTTAGTCATTGTGTGATAGTATTTGTTGGTCTCTGGGTAGCTGGTAGCGTATATTACCTTTGGATGTTTGATTGTGGGCTTAGTCATTGTATGATAGTGTTTTTTAGTCTCTGGAGGTGTTTGATGGTAGGTTTAGTCAATGTGTGATAATGTTTGTTGGTCTCTGAGTCGCTGGTAGCGTATATTACCTTTGGGTGTTTGATGGTGGGTTTAGTCATTGTGGGATAGTGTTTATTGGTCTCTGGGTAGCTGGTAGCATATATTACTGTGATAGTGTTTGTTGGTCTCTGGGTGTGTTTGATGGTAGGTTTAGTAATTGTGCGACAGTGATTGTTGGTCTCTGGGTAGCTGGTAGCATACATTACCTTTGGGTGTTTGATGGTGGGTTTAGTCATTGTCTGATATTGTTTGTTGCTCTCTGGGTAGCTGGTAGGGTATCTTAACTTCAGGTGATTGATAGTGGGTTTAGTCATTGTGTGATAGTGTTTGTTGGTCTCTGTGGGTGTTTGCAGTGGTGTAACACAGGCCCCGCAACCCCCAAGCTCCAGGGCGCCACCTCAGCACAGTACTCTGGCTGAAGAGCTCCCGATTGAGTCTGGAGGGGGCCCCTCCACATACCTTGCGGGGGGCCCCCTCTAGTTTCGTTACGCCACTGCCTAAATCACACTGTTTTCCGAATTTCTCCTTCCAAATGATGTACATTTTGTGAATTATTATTGTGGTCCAAGCTATTACATTCCCAGGAAATCACTTTATTTTTGCCAGGCGTTTTCTATTAACGATTGCAGGGTCTAATTGCATTGTTGCTGGAATCTCCACCTTACATGAAATTTTCCTTAGCATTCATAAACTCTGCATATCTTCGCTCATGTGCTGGATTCTAAATCGCCTAAGTCTATTGACATTTACACAGAACTGACCGTGGAGCCAGCCACAGAAATTTAGAAATAGTAAGTGTTTAGCATCCCTTCATGAAAGAGTAGTTGGTTTGTAAAATGCACCGGAAGAGCCCCTATTAGTAGCAGACACTCTTTATTTTATTTGAAGGAATGATATGCCCGAAAACTCTGGCAACCACACTGTTGTTTTCTGAGAGAGAGAGGTATGGAGTACTAAGAAAGGAAGAACAGATCGAACACATGAAAGCAAACGATGGGAGCACTCATGAAGGAATAGGGGAAAGAGTAAAGCAGAATACAACTGCAAATACAGTGTAGTTCCAAGAACGAGTCTTGCTCATTCCCCTTATGGTTTGTATAGCTTGAGAAAGAACTTAAGCTGTGTCATTGGTGCAAAGGGATGATTACCAACACTGTATCATTGCATAGATGTGATCTCGTTGACATTCTTTTTCACCTAATTTTAAAAAAGCCTGGTGTGTCTCAGTATTGGAGGACTCCACACCCGTGCCGTATGGTATTTCTGTATTGCTTGGAGTTACTAGCTGATCTAAAGCCAGGGGTTGGGGGAGTGGGGAGGGCCAGTGGGATTTAGCGATTTTTCTTGTTCATTTTATGTGTTGCAACCTTCCTGGGACGAGCTTACATAAGGCCTAATCTTTAGCGGACGCCATTATGGTGCCTCCATTTTAGGTCTCGGCCTGCACCAGCGCTTGCGCTGGTCTGGCCGAGAGTTTTAGTAAGCGGGTTTTGGAAGTGCAAACACTGGCTTTCGGCTGGCGACCAGCTTGAGTTCACGATGGCGTGCACGCGCAGCTGGCATCTGGGTTTCCTATCTCTTCCTCATTTCCTCGTCATGGCTCATTAACTCTCTGGACTCTGATGTTTCAATCGCAGCAGCAGCTCACATTACCAACTGAGGGCCCTGGACTACAGTCACATGAAAAACAACAGCGATTAGCATTGAAATGCAAGCTTTTTTTTGTCTAGTTAGAAATATTGCTTCGGTGGGTTGATTTCACCTTATATCGCTATTTGTTTTATATTGGGAGTCACAGCCTAATTACCAGTATTTTTGTCTCTCACTGTTTTTTTAAAATATATTTATTCGCACAAAGCTATATTTAAGGTTACTTTTTCCGCGTCACTTCACTCTATTTAAACTCCACACCCCCCACTCTTATTGTCTCTCTCCTTCTCTCTCTCTCCCCTCTCTAATTCTCTCTCTACTTAATTAACTCTCCCCTCTATCTTTTTTAGCCTTTCATTCTCTCTCACCCCTTTATCTGTTTCTCTTTCAAACTCCTTCATTCACTCTCTCTCCCCTTCTTTCTCTCTCTCTATCCCGCTCCACTCTTTATTCTATGTACACCCTTTCTCTCTCTTTCTCTCTCACCACCCTCTCTAATTGGGCATTATATCTTCACTCTATCTCTCACTTGGCAACACCACAGCATCACTCAGCGCAACCACAGCATCAATCAGAGCCAGCACAGCATCAATCAGAGCCAGCACAGCTTCACTCAGCACCAACACAACATCTCTCAACGCCATCACAGCATCACTCAACGCCATCACAGCATCACTCAACGCCATCACAGCATCACTCAAAGCCATCACAGCATCACTCAACGCCATCACAGCATCACTCAGTGCAACCACAGCATCACTCAGTGCAACCACAGCATCACTCAGTGCAACCACAGCATCACTCAGTGCAACCACAGCATCACTCAGCACAACCACAGCATTACTCAGCACAACCACAGCATCACTTAGCGCCACAACAGCATCACTCCGCACCACCACAACATCACTCCGCGCCACCACAGCATCACTCCACGCCACCACAGCATCACTCCGCGCCACCACAGCATCAGTCAGCACCACCATAGCTTTACTCAGCGACACCACATCATCACTCAGGGCCAACACTGCATCACTCAGCACAACCACAGCATTACTCAGCATAACCACAGCATTACTCAGCACAACCACAGCATCACTTAGCGCCACAACAGCATCACTCAGCGCCACCACAACATCACTCCGCGCCACCACAGCATCACTCAGCACCACCATAGCTTTACTCAGCGACACCACATCATCACTCAGTGCCAACACTGCATCACTCAGCACCACCACAGGATGACTCAGCACCACCACAGGATGACTCCGCACCACCACAGCATCGCTCAGCGCCACCACAACATCGCTCAGCGCCACCACAGCATCGCTCAGCGCCGCCACAGCATCGCTCAGCGCCGCACAGCATCGCTCAGCGCCGCACAGCATCGCTCAGCGCCGCCACAGCATCGCTCAGCGCCGCCACAGCATCACTCAGCGCCAAGACAATATCACTCAGCACCACAGCAGTATCACTCAGCACCACAGCAGTATCACTCAGCAACACCGGAGTATCATTCAGCATCACCTCAGTATCGTCTCCGCAACAGTCACCACCACCACTACCACTACCACCTCAGCATCACTCAGCACCACCTCAGCCTGCTCTCGGAATCGGGCATCTGTTGATTCTCCCCTAGCGTCTGGCCACTGTTAGTGTTATAATACAGGTACTAGTTCCCAACCTTCACCCTCCGATTGTTTATGCCCCCTCAAAAAAAAAGCTTTAACAAACAACCATTGCAATAGGCAGAAACAAGTTGCCAGCATTGCAAGAACAAGAGAAAACTGAGGACATTTTTTATTGTAAATACTTTTTTTAATATGGTCGTTCAGTTTTACATAATGCCTTCTTGGTCATATATAAAGTAACAAAAAAGCTTCTGACACTTTTTTATTATAACTTTTCAGCATGCCGCACAGCAGCCACACTTCTCTACAGCACAGCTTGAAGACATTGGCAAAGTCAATAGCTCTGGCTAAACACTTATAAGGCCCCAAAGGCGAGACCTATTGGCTATGCCAATGCTTGTTTTTAAATGGGTTCAACTCCTTGGGAGAGTCAGGTTTCATTGGCCTGACACACCATGAAAGAATTTGAACATTTAATGAGTGCCATTTCAGAGCCCACGACCTTTTAGTTAATTTTTGTGAAAACTATGCTTTAAAATGCACTATATGACCACATTCTTTTAAAAGAAAATTCTGGGGGGTTGGAGGGGGGGGGGGGGGGCGAAACCCCTAGTAGAGGCCTGGCTTTTTTGCTTCATTCGCTCACTAAAAATTCACAAATAAAAGATATTCGTAAATAGATGCTTGTTTGCCGCTTTTTAAAACTTTCTATGATTCTAAAAGACATAACGATATGCTAGAATTTAACATATGACTTTTTCTTTTCTTTTTGTCCCAAGTGCATCCCCTGTTTTGGTTGGCATGTACTATTCGTTCACTTGCGCTCCTTCCGCAAATCAAGCTAACCATACCAACCTAATTTTTAGCCTCCAGTATAAAATTTGTTCACATTTACAGAGCATTTTTTAAATTTTAAATTAATAATTTTGCTTTTTTATGTGTCTATACTTTCTTAATTTAGGTGTTGTTGACCCCCAGGGGACTGCGAACCACAGGTTAAGAGCCGCTGATAAGAGCCGTTAGCATTTGTTGTGCCTGCGTAATATGAGTGTATAAGTGGCCCAAATGTACACATTTTTACTTGTATAACTGGGTGATGTTTTGCAGAATGGGCTAGGATTAACCGATGTCTCAGTGCAAGGGAGTAGCCAGAACAGCGGCAGCTCCTCCACGTGGGCGGAGGAGCGTCGCCCCACTTGCTTTCTCGCAGTGCGAGAAGCAGTAACATAAAATGGTATACCATTTTATGTTTACTGCTTCTCGCACTGCGAGAAAGCAGAAGAACGGTTTGTTTGCCTGGTTGGGGGCGGGCCGGTGTGCGGGTCGGGGAGGAGTGGCTAGCCCAATGTTGTGGGCGCTGACTGTTTGGTCGGCCCCAGGGCCGACCAAACCAGTCATGCGCACACTCCCATTTTCTCCATGTAGGCTGCATGGAGAAAACGGCCTCCTCATGGACGCCTGTACGGACGGCGTCCTAGCCAATCACAACGCTGCCATTTCTTCCTTCGTCTGAGAGGAGCAGAGACCACGCGGGACCAGATCGGGCGGCTAAGCTAAGTTTATATATATAATTAAAATTAACACCCCCAACTCCTCCCCCCCCCCGCGCGATCCCCGCGTCATGCTGGCCGCGACTGAGGGGATGCAACAAAAGGAGCATGTGAGGTAGTTTAATCCAATCGGTGTTTGTTTCTGGTAATAGCCACGTTTTTATGGGCATTCTGAACCCAAAGTGGTAGCTCATTATCTTTAGGTTGTTGGGGAACGTGTTCCAAAGTTTGCAAGTCCGATCACCCACCCCATCGAGTGTTTTCCCTAGCTTTCTATTTTTTTTTTTGGTTATACAAGGGGGAGGTGGTCGGCAATGGTGCCATTCTCTATCTGGCAATCCTCATTTGGTAACAGAGCGGCCGTTTTAACTGAAGAAAAGTGGGTCCTGCTGGTGGATTACCCGCTTAACCATACAGGGAGATTCTTCTAGCCTGTAGGAGCCAGTGCAAGGCCGTCGGGACCGGGGTGATGGGGTCACGCCTGAGAAGGTTTCACAGTTATCGGTCCGCGCCTACAATCTTCATTTTACACGGGGACAGTGGTCAGGCTACTCTGCAACGCCTGCTTGGTGCCGGTTTCAGGTGGGCGGGGGTATGGCAGGCTTTGTGCGACGGTATTCACACTTCAGTTCATGCCTGTATTCCCTCAGCTGCGAGAGTTCGGCACAAAACATGCTTGCAGCCAAGTCACAAGGGCCGATTGCAGCCGCGCAGTCGATCCGGCACAGAGTGATCAAGTAACTTGAGACCGCAGCTTCATTCTCAGCGGTCTAGTCCGCTTGGGCAGCGCCATACCAAAAGTCTCTTCAGAGGCTCAGATCACTAGGGCTCACTTACGGCAAATGCCACAACTGCGAAGGCAGAGACTGGTTTGGGCACACTTGGGAGAGTGTTGCATGCTTGTCAGTAGTCACTCCTTCAGCAGCACAAATCGCTCAGGCATACTCGGGTTACCCCTGCTGGCAGGGCTTTAAGTGGAAAAAAAAACTGGGGGATGCTCTAAAAGGGGCGGGGCAAACCTCTTAAAGGGGTGTAGCCTATCCAAGTAGGGGCGTGGTCTAAATAAAGATATGTATGGATAACGCCATACACCCTCCCGAGAGGCGCAAGTCGAGCCAAATTTCGAGGGGGGGGGGCTAATTCTTCAAGCAATAGGCAGAGTGGAGCTGCAGGGGCTCTACAAAGGGGTGAAAAACAACAAAGCCTCATTAACAAGCAAATGGTCTTTTAAAGACCTGTGAAGTACTCGGGTGCGGCTGTGTGTGTTTGGAGGCTGGTTGCAGGATCGCAATCTTACGCTTACCAAAAATAAGGCGCTAAATCTATGAAATTACAAGTTTTTTTATTATCCTTAGTTCTAGGTAACTTACCCAACAAACAAAGCTTTACTCAGAATGACTCGGAGATAGGCGCCTGAAAAGTCATTAATTAAAGAGAGGACTTTCTTTCCTAAACTGTGATACTTCCCCACAGTCCCTCATCATATGATAAAAATCTGCATGAAAGGATCTACAGCGTGCACAAAGGTCAGCGGCCTCAGGATCTAGCCTGGCAATTCCAGCTAGAGCAAAATAAGTTTGGTGCAAGAAAAAAAAAAGAAGACGGACTACCTCTGCGAGGCCCGAAAATAGAGCCCGATAGAGACCCGTTTCGAGGCCCCCTGAAAATAACTGCCGGCGCTCAGACCCGGACAGACCCAGCCCACTTAAAGCCCTGCCTGCTGGGAAGTTTGCTATCACACTTACTATGTATGCCTATGTCTATAGTAGAAAGTTGCCGTGATGAGAAAAGATGTTTTTCAGCCGCAGGTCGGATGTAACCCCTTGGCTTTGTGTCTGTAAGCACGTGAGGTGCCAAAGTCCAACATACCCCCCGCCACCCTCCCTCACCTTAAACACGAATGAAGAAAGCGCTTTATCCGGGCACCGGTCAAACATTATCTGTTGTTTAGCCGACAGCCGGTAAATATTCGCTACCCTCGATCGAGATTCTTAAATTCCTGATGGGTTGGGATATTATAAACTGTACCCCCCCTCTCCCTCTTCACCCCCCCTTCCCCTCCCCCCCCACACACACACACTCCCGCTCCCACGCTCAGGATGAGCAGCACCGAGGCAGGTGACTACAGGAGGTAGAAAAAGGCAGGGAGTGTCAAGGAGGCATGGACAGAGAGAGTGGCACAGAGAGTGGGACGTAGAGGGGTGGGGAGAGAGACCTGGAGAGAAAGGGGCAGCGGCAGATGCATATAGCTTTAGGTAGAGACAAGCAGTCAGAGCTAATGAGACATTTATAAAGTGGGAGAGAGAGTTAAAGAGTGAGATAAGGGCAGTTTGGAAGGAGGAGAGAGAGAGGGAAACAGACTGTGAAAGCTAAAGAGACTCAGAGACGGGCAGGGGGAGCTCCATGGCGAGAGGCAGTGAAAGACAGAGCGAAAGAGAGTGGGCGAGAGACAAAGAGGGGAGGAGACAGACAGTGCAAACACAACTAAGAGAGAACTAAAGAGAGCGCACGAGAGGCAGAAATCCACAGCCACAGAAGAGAAAAGGAGGCGAGAAGAAAGAGTGAGAGACAGGCAGATAGAGCCAGAGACCAAGAGAGTGCGAGAGACGACCACATACTGCCGAAGAGAAGGAGAGTGCAAGAGACGAACACAGCAATAAAGCAAGGCAGAGATAGGCACAGAGGGCTAAATATAGAGAGCGCTATAGAGAAAGCGAGTAAAGGACAGACGGAGATCTAAATAGAGTGAGAGACAGGCACAGAGACCCAAAGAGAGTGAGAGACTGGCAAAGAGATCTAAAGAGAGAGTGAGAGACAGGCACAGAGATCTAAAGAGAGTGAGAGACAGACACAGAGGTCGAAAGAGAGAGTGAGATACAGGCAAAGAGATATAAAGAGAGAGTGAGAGACAGGCACAGAGATCTAAAGAGAGTGAGAGACAGACACAGAGGTCGAAAGACAGAGTGAGAGACAGGCAAAGAGAGAGTGTGAGACAGGCACAGAGATCTAAAGAGAGTGAGACAGGCACAGAGGTCTAAAGAGAGAGTGAGAGACAGGCAAAGAGATATAAAGAGAGAGTGAGAGACAGGCACAGAGATCTAAAGAGAGTGAGAGACAGACACAGAGATGTAAAGAGAGAGTGAGAGACAGGCAGAGCCAAAGACCAAGAGAGTGCGAGGGACAAGCACAGAGTGCAGAAGAGTGAGAGACAGACAGGGGAAGATAAGGAGAATGCAAGAGACGAACACAGCAATAAAGGCAAAGAGGGATAAATAGAGAGAGCGCTATAGAGAAGGAGAGAGTGGGAGACATGCAGAGAGATCTAAAGAGAGTGAGAGACAGGCAGAGAGCTAAAGAGAGAGTGAGAGACGGACAGAGCACTCTGAAGAGAGAGAGAGAGACAGGCACAGAGATCTAAAGAAAGAGTGAGAGACAGGCACGTAGACATAAAGAGAGATCTAAAGAGAGTGAGAGACAGGCAGATAGATCTAAATAGAGAGAGACAGGCACATAGGTCTAAAGAGAGAGTGAGAGACAAGCAGAGAGATCTAAAGAGAGAGTGAGAGACAGGCAGAGAAATCTAAAGAGAGTGAGAGACAGGCAGAGGGATCTAAATAGAGTGAGAGACCGGCACAGAGATCTAAAGAGAGAGTGAGAAACAGGCACAGAGATCTAATGAGAGCGAGAAGCAAGCATAGAAAGCTAAAACGAGAAAGTGTGAGACAGAGGAGACAGCTAAGGAAAGAGAAAGAGAGCTAAAGAGTGAGCTACCAGCAGAGATTGCTAAAGAGTGAGAGACAGACAGGGGAAGATAAGGAGAGTGCAAGAGGCGAGCACAGCAAAAAGTAAGTCAGAGAAAGGCAGAGAGGACTAAATAGAGAGAGCGCTATAGAGAAAGCGAGTGAGAGAGCACGGGAGATCTAAAGAGAGAGAGCGCTAAAGAGTGATCTACCAGAAGAGTGCAAAAGAGTGCAAGGAGACTAAGAAGAATGGGAGAGGAGTTTGGGTGGCGCAGTGGAACTGACACTTCCTGATTGGAAGATCACCTGTAATCAATCCTAACATTTAATTGTGCTTTCACTATAGTCACGGTCTGTATTGTGGACTTCCTGCTATGCAACGGTGTCACCTAAAACAGATTCAGAATGTTGTAGTGAAGTCACTGTTGCACTTTTTTTTTTTTAAATGGCGTTTCTTGCATGAAAACAGAAAATTAATTTAAGGAAATAGTGTCATCATATTGATGTACAGCACTGCAAATTCAGCTAACTCGTGAATAGATCTTTGCAGGCCAATTCTCGTGTGGCTTAAGAGAACCACGTCATCTGCATAGGACAGATGCGTCATTGGTAATGCTGAATTCGCCAAAACTAATTTGATGGAAATAAACATAAAGAAAACAAAAGTCATGATCATAACCCACAGATTCCGCACACAAAAGTCTTTTATAATAAATAATTCAAGGCTAGAAGTGGTCAACAGCTACAAGTATCTCGGGATATATCTGGATAGAAGGTTTTCTTTTACAAAGCAACACGAAGTCATACAAAAAAAGGGTAATGCATTACTCTTTGCATTCTGCAACTTATCGAAAAATATAAAAGGTCCACTGTTTACTCCACTAATGGCAGTGATCAAAGCAAAGTTGCTTCCAACTATCGCTTACGGAAGCGTGGTCCATAGTGGAAATAATGCAGCAATTCTGGATAATATACAAACACGAGTGTACAAAAGAGTATTTTGTTTACCACGAGATGCCTCACCAGCCCAGGTACGCTTGGAGTTCGGCCTGCAGGAACAGCGATTGCTTAGAAGGTACGAGGCAATTAAAATCTGGTATAAAATCTGGTTGAACCAGGGATTAGAAATCAACAAAGCACTCTGGGATGCCCTGCAAAACTATCCTAAATCGGAATATGCAAAGTATTTAGATGCCTCACTAAAAATTACAAGGACGGCCGAGCTCTTGCAAAGAAACCTACCTTGGACTTCATTTCAACTAGCCATGAAAAGAGCAGCAAAAATGCACTCACAATTAGACGACAAATTGAGATTAAGCAAACGAGCACATGCATGGATGGTCCTACATTCCTACATTAAACCAGAACCAGCGGTATATCTGGGCCTCGCCTTCCCTGCTCATGTAAAAACAGTTTCTTCAACTGCGCATGGGAAAGCTGCCCTCTAACGCTGACCGTCCCAGCTGGGAGTTCAATGGTTCGAAAGCATGTAGTCTATGTGGGTCACCAAAACAGGATCTCGTACATTTAATATGCATCTGCCCAGTATTAGGAATCCATCGTCGCCACTTCCTGAGGAGCCACTTCAATGAGAAAGGCATCCGTACATGTAGATCAGCTATACTACAAACTCTGGACTCAAAGGACCCAAAATTAATATGTCATTTGATAAATTTCCTAATTTGTTACAAGAAACTGGTACCACAGTGAATTGGTTAAATACTGTATTGATCTTGCTCCAGCTAATCATACTTATAACACGGAAACTTGATTTTAAATCACTAAATATAAACACTGATGATTAATTTTATCCTTAATGTGTATAAAAATGAAATAATAAGTGTATATTGCTTTTTAGATATTGGAATATTGTGTCGGTTTTAATTAACTATACAATAAAGAATATCCTTCCTACACTGCACAGTCAATGAATGTATTTATTGTATGGTTAAAATCATTACAAGTGTATCAGTGTATTCAAAAGTTAATATGGGCAAATGATAACATCAGCATACGCAAAGATTGTCCTCTATAGCTCATAAAAATTGGCAATTTCTTAAATGATAAATAATTAAATCGTATTGCTTTATTACTTTATTAACCTTCCTGCTTCCTCAAATTTGCTTGAAAATGCACCATTTATCCACTCTTTTTTCAAAGTTTTCTCGGGGGGGAGAACCCCCCCCGAAGCCCCCGTAGGTTGTTCGGTCTCGGTCGCTACACTCGCTTGCCGCAGTGCAGTATGCAAATAAGTTTACGCCCTCACCACTTTCAAATGCCACCAGCCGCCACTGAGCCAGAAAATTAAAATACCCCCATTTGCACTAGAGCTCTGATGACACCAAGCACGTGAACCCCCCCACCCTCCTTGGAAGAGCTCCCTGGTCCCTTCCATCTAAGTAGCTATCCATTCATATTATCTTTTCACCCTTCCATTTACCCGCTGATATCCAGCATTCAACCTTTGCATTATGTCATCCATTCATTCTTTCATCTGTCATTCAGTCTGTTTATCCATCCATTCTTCCTTCCATACATCCATGTTGCCATCTATCCATCCATCCACTTTGCCATCATTCATTTGCTATTTCACACACTCATCCATTTATGCCTTTACTGTGACATATTTTCACCTGTCCCTCTGCCTATCCGTCCCTTCACTCTACCCTCCTTTCACCTGTCCATCCATCCATCCATCTCTTTACCATCCTGTCCATCCATCTATCCATTCACTCATCCTTTCACCCACTCATACTTTCCCCACACATCCATCTACTCATCCGCCCACTCATTCATCCACTCATTCATTCATCCACTCACTCATTCCTCCACCCTCTCATCCATCCACCCTCTCATCCAGCCACCCTTAGACCCCTTCTTCCACTGAATAGTCCTTTCTTCTTTCCATTTTCCATTTACTCATCTTTCATCTTCCTTGCTCGTGCTTGCTCTTCTATTGACGCTGTGTTTCTTTCTTGCGTTAATTATGTTCTGTTTTTCTGCCGAGGTGCAGACGAAGGAGGCCCATCAAGTACCCCACCCTCGCTGTTGCTGAAGTGGGAGGAGGGGGCTTCACGGCCTTCTGTCTTAGTGTCACCTTGTACACCTTCTTTCTAGTTCTCAGCTTTCCAGGACTAACCAGGACTACAAACCCCAGAATGCACTAGGCTACTAAATAAAAGCCGATGACTAGAGCGTACTTGAAGATATCGATTTATGTGACAATCCTCATGTGAATCCAAGTCTTAGAAATATCCAAATTAATTTTCTTTGAAGGCAATGCTTAAAGCTTAAAATTAAGTAATATGCAAACAACCTTCCACTAGATACGGATCTAATATGCACTGAATGAATAAAAAGTGTTTACCTTTAAGTGTACAAGCAGTGCACATAGATTGCCGATTACTATCTTATATGGCTTTCCTCCCTACTTCTGCAACCGTCCAAACCCCATAGTGCCTGATTGAATTTTTATCTTTAAAAATGAATGTTTCAGTTTAGGATTGACTCCTAGCTGCACTTTCTGATGCCAAAAGTCATAAACATGATAGCAGATATTGGTGGAAGACCCCTTGCTGCTTTCTCTCAGCCACATCGGTTTGTTATAGCAGCAAAAAATATATTGCTATTTAGTCCCCTGCGGAACTCGTGTGATGTGCACATAAAGAAAAATATTGACCGGTTCAGTAATGGATTAGACAAGAGCTTGTTTTTTTTTTTTTTTTGTCTGTAGTGATTTTTGACTGTTTTTATTGCGGTTGCCATATTTATTCACATTGATACGACAAAGTGTCTTCACAATTTACTTTCCCTGTGTCCTAGTATGATACGTCATAGCAGATTACATGAATGCCCCTGTGTTTGCGCTAACTAGGTCCTGACTTCACCTATATCTGCGGGCGGCATTGTCCAAATGCACTCATCGAACGCTGCTATCCCACTCACAAATGCTAAATTTTATATGCAGAATTTGCGTTTGAAATTCTGAAGATTTAAGCAATTACACAATTTCGTACCATTGATTTTTATGAAATGAAGTTGAGCTCAGGGGAACAAAAGACACTACAAATCTAAAACTTCACAAAATCACCACTGATGAAATGGTTATGTTCATACTTTTCAACTAAAAGAAAAAGGTACCCCTTAATTGCTTTAAGGTCTGAGAGGAGGGGAAGCAGAACTAGCAAAAGGAACCTCTAAACTGACCTATATTACTTTTAGTATGGCCATATTTGGCTCAAGAATACCACAACCCTGATATCACTAACATGCAACACTATCGATCACAAAAATATATTTTTATTAAGTTTTTCTTTATACAAAAATATTTTATACTTTTTTGTTTTGTTTTATCATTGTGCAGTGTTTAAAAAGACAACACATAAATTTGAGAACGAAATAATTACAACAAGCAGTTACCTAGATAGCTGTACAATCACAATTTTTTAAATGTGCAATAGTCACATATCATTTCATCCCTGAAATCATAAATTGGCATTGAAGTTATTTCATATGTTCCTTATATAAAGAACTAGGTAACCACCAGAACAATTCTCAAATCAAGATATAATTACTGAAAAACACAATTGAATAACACCACATTTGCCATCAACATGTCTCTCTCACCATTCGAACCTACTCATTCGCACTTGCACTCATACATAAAAGAGATTCAAGCATGTGGAAGATCCAGTAACAATCTAGCTAGGACAGACTTTGTAGTTGTTGGTGATACAGATAACACCCATCAGATTCCTCTGGTATGTCTGTCTCTAAAAGGACTCTCCACATGTGCAATGATGGTCAACGCGCGTTTCGGTGGATCTGCATTTAAACCTCTTTCCTCAGGACCAAGAATAAAAATTTTTTTAAAAAAAAGGAATCTCAAATGGAGTGGCCGGGGGTTATCTGTGAAATAATAACACAGGTCAGTGAAATCGCCACAGCACGGGGAGGGTAAGACAATTAATGAAACCATTTTATCAAAAATATCTGCATCCTGATCTTTTCTATATTGTGACCTCTCTAACCAATTGAATGCACAGCGGTCTAGTCACATGGTGAAGGTTGTCTTCTCTCTCTCTATTTTTCCCCTACATTGTGTGTTCTTTGGTCACTTTCTTAACTTTATGAGCACAGGGTGGTATGGCATGAGGTATTGCGCCTTGGTCACAGGCAACCGTGCGCACATTGGATGATAGAATGTGAGTACCTGCACTTGTATACGGGGTGCAGATATTTTTGATAAAATGGTTTCATTAATTGTCTTACCCTCCCCGTGCTGTGGCGATTTCACTGACTTGTGTTATTATTTCACAGATAACCCCCGGCCACTCAATTTGAGATTCCTTTTTATTTTATTTATTCTTGGTCCTGAGGAAGGTGGTTTAAATGCAGATCCACCGAAACGCGCTTTGACCATCATTGCACATGTGGAGAGTCCTTTTAGAGACAGACATACCAGAGGAATCTGATGGGTGTTATCTGTATCACCAACAACTACAAAGTCTGTCCTAGCTAGATTGTTACTGGATCTTCCACATGCTTGAATCTCTTTTATGTATGAGTGCAAGTGCGAATGAGTAGGTTCGAATGGTGAGAGAGTCATGTTGATGGCAAATGTGGTGTTATTCAATTGTGTTTTTCAGTAATTATCTCTTGATTTGAGAATTGTTCTGGTGGTTACCTTGTTCTTCTTTATATAAGGAACATATGAAATAACTTCGATGCCAATTTATGATTTCAGGGATGAAATGATATGTGACTATTGCACATTAAAAAATTTGTGATTGTACAGCTATCTAGGTAACTGCTTGTTGTAATTATTTCGTTCTCAAATTTATATGTTGTCTTTTTAAACACTGCACAATGATAAAACAAAACAAAAAAGTATAAAATGTTTTTGTATAAAGAAAAACTTAATAAAAATATATTTTTGTGATCGACAGTGTCGCACGTTAGTGATATCGGGGTTGTGGTATTCTTTAGCCAAATATGGCCATACTAAAAGTAATATAGGTCAGTTTAGAGGTTCCTTTTGCTACGTTCATACTTTTCCCAGTGGACAAAAAAGGTTCATGTGCAAAAGCACCTTTGTGTCACATTTACACATGCAGAATGTTTCATTTACTGGGCTCTCTGTATGAGTAAGTGTGTTATGCGGACCTTATTCTTCAAGGAATCTATGGCTGATGGATTTATTAGACTACTCACATCATAGGAGCATAAGAGTAACTAACGCCAAGTAAGTAATTATGTCTTTGAATTTGGGCGTTATGAGTATTGCTTAAGTAAGTAAATCTACGATGCTATCTGCAACAGAGGGAACAGTTGTCTCAAGGTTCTCTCAGCTGTTTCCACACCTACATGCCTTTCTCTTAGTCTTACACCATTAGTTGCTTAAGGTAATCTGAAGGCATTTACTGTAAAATAACTTTGGTCAGGTGCAGGAAGTCGACCGGACAAGAGATGGTTTGAGGTGACATCTGACCGAAGCCATGGTTCGAGGTAAGTCACCATGTCATCTCTTTCTGTTCCCTCGGGGAGACGAACCACTCTGATATTGTTATGGTGGTTACGTCCCTCCGCGTCCTCTGTGCGATGTTCCAGGATGTGCACCCGACTAGTCAGCGTCTTGTCTTCAGGCTGCAGTTCTCCCATAAATGTCTCCATTACTTTGACTGGGTCGGCCAACTTGGGGTGTTCTGTCTGTAGAAGCCCCAAGCCCACTTACACTGCACTGGTGTTTTGCTGAAGGGTATCTTTCGTGTCCAGTATAGCTGCGAGTATTTTATCAAGGTGTAGGTGTATAAATGCCGGCTGAGGGTCTGCCTCATAGCCCGGGGTTGTGAAGGTTCCCCTGTGCCCTGTTGGGTGCCTGCACTTTTGACCTTTGATTTCCCCATGAGTACAATGCGACCAGAGTCTTAAGGCGAGCAGTCGGTCTTCTGTGTATGCAGGTTGAGGCACAAAAGTACCATTGTGAATCTGCAAGATAGACCGTAGCAACCCCTGTGTTATTTTAGAGGTGGAGATTGTGTAGCGCCAACAGGGCTAGACAGTTTGTGCTGTCAGCCAATCTCATGTGCTTCCCACTCGTGTGTGGGTGGATGGGTGCCACTCTGAGGTATGCCACACAGGACCAGTCCCTTCTGATATAGGTTGACGCAGGCCAGATTGTCATGTGAGCCGAATGGGCCTGAGAAGGTGCAGTGGAGGAAAGTACCAGGCTGACCAAGGCAGCAAGCAGGGCCAGGAGCAGAGTATAGCAGGTGATAGGCACGATCAGTGCCGAGGTGGTAAGTTGAAGGTCCCCATCAGAAATAACCAGGCCAGAGAGATCACCACTCCAGGGTTGCCTGGATGGGCTTAGCATCCAAAAGTAGGCAGCATGGGCAGATGTTCGGTAGGGGGCGCCTGCTGCAGGTGGCAGCCTTCCAAGGCCTGGCACTGAGCTCACAGCAGTGCCGGGCTCACTGCCGTTCAGGTGGTAGTAGAGGAGTGTACGCCACCCCGGGTGTAATGTTCAAGGTGACCAAGATAATCCCCTAAAACAAGCAGCTAGTGATACCACCATGCTCCCACAACTCCCCAAGGGCATGCAGTCCTGCAGGAGCCCACACAGCGCTAGTCCGTTGACTGAAAGTGGACCAGGAGGACATGCGGTCTGTAAGGTGAGTCCAAGCAGGCCTTCCGGATTCGCATGCTCTAAGGGGAGAGACCTCAGCAAGCAAGTGGTGGCAGACAGCTCCCCGGGGGCAGCAGTGCATTGCGGGAGCCCAGTGCCCCCACCTCCTACATGTGCCGGTGTCCCTCCTTACCTCCAGTTATGCAAGGTTCAGGCGTCAGCCAACTCAGGCTCCACAGGGCCCGTGGCGAAGGTCCGTGCCATTCAGTGGGGCCTCTAACATGCACCCAGCTGTCTGCTCAGTGTTCACCCCACTCTGCAAGCCAGGGGCAGCTGAACGACACAGCCGGGTCTTCACAGAGGGGTACCCAAGGAGCCAGCTGGTGCCGGGCTGGTCAGTTACTGCGGGATCACCACCAGTGGTTCACAGTGTAGGAGGGGCCCTGGACATGCCCCTTCTACCTCGACAAAGAGGCCCTCACGGCTCCAGGCCAGCAAGCGGGGGTAGCAGGGCTCTCCGGCGATTCCCACGCAGCAGGCCTCTTATGTTTTCAGGTGGGGCTGGGACTCTCCCGCGCCCAATGTCTTCGCTCCACCAGGGTCCCCCTAGTGCAGATTGGGGGTCGGCCAACTCCGCTATGGCGGGTCTCGCTGGGCTCGGACGGCGGCACTATGACCCACAGGCCCAGCATAGTCACAGGGCCACGCCGGCGCCTCCGGAGCCTCACCTCGCCGGTCGCTCTCTGGTTATCACAGCGGGACAACAGTGGTTAGAAATCATCCAGGTAGGAGTGGGCAGCCTCCCCCACACATGTAAGGCTACCAGGGGACTTCCAGCCGCAGATCCGTACTGGATGGGGAGGATTATGGAAGGATTTTGTTGGGCTGGGTGCGGAGCTTTCTAGGCTACATCTGATGCGGCCATCATTTTGGTCACGCCCCCTCCTATGTTTCATGTTGATGTGAAAACATACAATAGAAAGAATACATTTAGTTGCAACTAACATTTTTACTACAATTAAATAATATGCTGTTTGTTAATACCAACTGAAGAGATGCTGTTTGTTTTCCTTTTTCTTACATTCTGTTCTAAGATCTTGCTATTTAAAACTGAACTAATATTTTTTGCTGTATTATCAACTTTTCTAAACCTACAGTAACTTTAAAAAGGATACTTAAATTCATGTTTGGCAATTGGTAAATGTTAGATGTTTAGTCCAGGTAAAGATCACGTTCTTTAAGTTTAAATCTGATGACTGAGTATGCACCAAACCACATCATCCAAACACAAAAATAGGGCATACAGAGCCCCTCTCTCATTAGTAAGCCAAAACCTGTTTCTCAGGGCCTATAGGCCTGGTATGCTGTGAGAGGAGATAGCATAAATGCAAAAGTAAACTCATGAGCCCAAATCATGTAATTAACCCTTCATCCTACTCCACCACCAGGGATGCATCTGTGGAAAACCCATCCCTGAATATTCCCACCTTTATCACCCCCTAGAGCAGACCAAACACAATAGAGATATAAACTAGCACAAAAGTTCTCAATCTGACTCCGGAACCAATTACTTCAGAAATGTCTTGGCAAATTTGACAAGTAGAAAAACAAAACACTTCTGCTTATATTCCACTCTAGATCTTGTTGGGTAGAAGAAAGTAGATGCCACATTAATTGCCACCAGTTCCCCCTTATTACCATTAGCTTTTTCCTCCTCAACAAAGTATGTGGCTGTAGGTCAAGAAAAACCAGTGCTTACCCAGGTGGACAATTTTCTGTTGTATGGCCAATCACAGAATTTTATCCGTCCTGACGGGATCCCAGGATTATGGTCCCACCAAAGCTGCTTGCTGACTCCTTGCTGTTTCTCGGGCCCTGAAAGAAAGCATGTCAGCTTGAGTAATCAGCCATGACTCACCTCCAACCTCCTAACTTAGGAAGTCCCTCAAACCAGATTCCCTGGCCCAGCTAGTACCTCCGCTGGGATTAAAGAAGTTCCCCCTAGAACTCGCTGAGATGGGCAACTCTCCACAGGTTATCAAGAACTTCTAAACTTAAGTCAGGTTTTAGGATGAAATTCATCACACAGATTATAAAGGTTGACAAATCTTCCACACTGCCATCCACATCTCCACCAAATATCCACTGTCTAGACTCTGTGTTGTCTTTTCCCATTCCATTTCCTAATTACCCCTCCCATGTGGCCTTCCAGCTTACTCTTTTCTGCTCTCACTGACATCTCCTACTCTCAGACCTGTCTCCCAACTCCATGGCAGGGTGTTGATATGTTTTATTACAGCCTTCTCCTCAGGTTTGTACCATTCCTTTAGAAGTACTTCTCTGGGCCATTCATGACCTTGGCCCTAAAAAAATGCCCTCATGACTTTTCTTCTTTCTCGCCTTGTCTGCCATTTCATCTGATTGTGGAGACACTATAAACTATCCATATGACACTGCCACAGTTTCTTAACTCTGCCAGAGTACTTTGGATGCAGTGGTTAAACTTCTTGAGCTGAGTTCAAGTCTACCCCAGGGGCCCGCTCCACTCTGCTGGTCAAACATGATGGCAGGAAGTGCCACCTCTCCAGTGGACCAACTCCCTCACTGGCTGTTCTGTGCCTCCGGATATTTGACTCCCCTGGCTGCCTTATACCACTTGATGTTCTATATTTGCCCCTTCTCCCAAACTGTGGGTAAGCTGCTCAGATGCCCTATCTTCTCCAGTAACCACATACAAACACCACATGCCTCCCACCATCTGCTGAATGGAACACTTTCAGAGAATGATCCTCATTTAGATAGCCTCACAGCTGGCCTTCATCGAATGTTCATTTGTTTTGCACATTGTGTAAGCACCTTCGATTGGTGTTCAGCCCCCCACAGAAAGCTAGCACAGCCCATCAAAAGGAAGTCCATCAGGAGCCTCAGTGAAAATGCCCATCTGGGGCTCCAGCCAGCCCTGCCCCAAGATCACATTCTTTATTCAGTCTATGTGATATATCTCATTAAAATCAGTAAACCAAAGTTTTCAGAGGTTTAGCAACATAGGCAGTGAATCAAGTCTGGATGGGTTATGGACATTTTGCTCCAATTCAATCGAGAGAATATTTATAATTGTATGACATATTTACTGAGGTTTGTTCAGGTATTCTTAGCTATGAATGAATGAATAGTGTACTTATAGAGCACACTGCCGCTCCCAGAGGAGTATCCTGGCACTTAATGGCTATAAATGCGGCTAACTAAATCGGACCTGAACTGAGGGGAGACAAAACCAAAGAATGAGCAAGTAACACAGCACATCTGAGATTCCGAAAAGCCAAATCTTGAACTGCCTCTTGAAGATAACTTCTGATTAAATAAATCTCAAATGGCTAGGTAGATGATTCCAAGCCTTTGGACCCAAGACTGTAAAAGATTTTCCTCTTCGTGCTTCAAGTCTAAACGTAGGAGGTTTAAGCAGGTTGGCTTGGGAGGAAGTAAGCGTCTGTAGAGTCGTATGGTGTCTGACTGGCATTTAAGTATTTTGGCCCCAGAGCTCTAAAAGCTCTAAAGGCGAATAGCAGGATTTAAAAAAAGAATCCTTTTGTAGACTGAAAGCCAATGTAAAGCTTCCAGAGCTGCAGATGCAGAGGACCGTCTAGGACGTTTTAATACCAGTCTGGCCGCAGAGTGTTGTACCACCTGTAATATCTGAATAGTCTGTTTAGATGAACCTGCGTACAAACTATTGCAGTAGTCAAGTCTAGATGTTATCAATGCAAAGGCTACTGTCTTTCTTACCACCACTGGAAGGTACTCAAAGAACTTTTTCAATGATTTTATGAGGGTAAAACACATTCCTGCTACTGCTATTGCTTGCGGGCGAAATGACAGGGAAGCATCAAATTTTACACTGAGGTTTTTTACGACCTCGACTGTGGCAGGAGGAGGGGGGAGGAGTAGAGTTGGGCCACCATAGAGCTGGATCAAAAGAATTTGACTTCCTCAGGAGCATAATCTCCATTTTGTCAGTGATACACTTAAGGTGATTTGATCGCATCCACCGGATGACCCTCGGTTAAGCAGTTTTTAAAATTGATCTCAGAGCCAATAGAGTTGTTATCCAACAACAAGATCAACTGGGTGTCGTTGGCTTAACATGTGACTTCAATGCCAAAAGTGGTAATCAAGGAGATCAAGAGGGCTATGTAGATGTTAAATAATGTGGGGCTGAGCGAAGAGCCCTGAGGTACCCCTAAAGTCACGGTCTTTTCAGAGGGATAGAAAAGAACCTAACATCACCGTTTGTCTGCAGTCTGAGAGGAAGGATCTCATCCACGATAGTATCAGATGGAAGGTTCTGCAATCCTTGATACGGTGCGGCAGGATATTATGATAGATGGTATCAAATGCAGCCTTTTTTAGTTAAACAGTGTAGCTGATGGTATTCCACCATATATATTGCAGATATTTATTGATGGCTGTGCCCAAAACACTAATCAGGGTATCTCTTGGTTAAAACCAATGTTTTGAAAAATACATTTTCCCATATTTGAAGCCAAAATTCATTTTTAAGCATGCAACTTGATTGCACTTATCACCAGTATCCTCGCATATGGTTTTAATGTGTATTTCATTGGCCCTCTTTGCTTTGGCTCTATGCATGAGGAATTGTGGCAATTCCCCTTTGTTTGTTGAAAGTATCCTGTTCTGTTATGTTCTTTTTCACACTTTTGAAACATTGTTCATTAAGGTTTTTTATTTCTAGGTGTCTTATATTGAGAAACATCTCAATCTGTGAATGTACAACAGTTTGTGTGACATGTTTGTGCATACTGAACACACATTTGATAAGTCTAGAGATGCTAGTAATGACGTCTTCTGTTCGCGCAGTCTTCATTAACTCTTGCACCTGTACATCTGTATGTTTCTGCATCTGAGCATCTATGTTTCTGTATCTGAGCATCTGTGAGGCATTCGTTTCTCTAGAGGGGGTATGGCCTCAGTGAATAGAATTCACAGAAAACATTGTCTATATCTGGATCATCTCAGACAGATTTTTAATTGCTTGTACTGTTTCAGTGATTTTTAGCCCTTAGTTTACCTGACAAAAGCTTGCCAGCTTTAGTGCCCCCGTTGAAATACTGCTATTTAGCCTGTAGTAGTGCTAGCTACTCCCAGGTCCCTTCCCTTTGATGCCTGCATTTGTTTCAGTCACTAAGGTAACAAGCATTTGCAATGCAATAGGTCTCGCAGTTGCAAGTGTTTAAGCTATTGGCATTGTTAATGACGATGCCTTTTATTTATGTTACAAAAAAACAATACATAAATAAAAGGCATTGTCATTTACAATGCTAATAGCTCAAACATGTGAGACCTAGTGCATTGCAAATGCTTGTTACTAATTAGGATGATTAGTCATAGTCTAACACGCATATCACAGTGTTGTGCGTGTTTTTAAGAGGGGCTCCTAAACGTGCTGTGGGGAACTTAAGGCTGCGTTTAAGCATGAGGAGATGTGGGGTGGTCTTGCTTAGATATGTTCCGTGTTGGGCGGTTGGGTGACGTCCCTGCTTGGTGGGAACAGTGTGGGCGTGTTGGCTGGTGTAAGTGGGAAGTGTTGGACGGCATGCATGGCTGTAGTGGGTGCTCGGCGCGCCAGCTGTTTTTGTGTTTGAATTCTTCGCACAATGCCCCTGTTGTGAAACGTTCTCCGCCCCTGGTAAATGCGAGGTCTGTTCCACCGGTGGTGTGTTTATTTACCCAGCCCGTGGCGCTGCAGCAACTCATGGCCGCCCGTGCCGATGGAGGAGAGGTCTGTTTACCTGTTTTCTGCAGGGGCGGCTTTGAGGCGAGGAGGGGAGCCTGCTGCGCAGTGTGCAGCATGGGGAGCGTGAGTGGCACGCGCCTGGCACCTCCGCTTATTTACCAACCCTTTGACATCCTCAGCTGCCCTGTAAACCCTTAATCAGTGCTTTAAATGACCAGGAGTTCCGTGAGTGTTGGGGAAGTAACGGGAGATTTGGGGTGGCGGAGAAGGTTGCCTGGAGTACCTGAAAGGCTGTGAAGCAGGGCAGCACGCGCTTCCATGCCTGGGCAGAGGCAGAGCTGAAGGGTGAGGACATTGCCAGCTGAACTCGTGCATATCTCCTGTCCTGCGTGCGCGCAGAGAGGGAGGAGCGGCGAGCCGTACGCACGTGCACATCTCCTGTCCTCGCACGCCTGCTGTCTTTTATGCTAACGTCTTCAGCCGTACACGTGCACATGTCCTGTCTTCTGGCTGAGAGGCAGCATGGAGGAAGCAAGTATGGACGACGAGACCATGGAGGACCCGAACCATAACAGCTGGGAGCGGCAGGGGCAGTCTTGCGAAGCAGACACCACCGACCAAGGGGGCACCAGGCCCGTGCCCGCCAACAGTGAGCCCCCGGGGAGCAGGGCAGCTAAAGCGGAACTGCCCTGAACATCAGCACCACCGCCAGCAAGTTCGTGAGTGTTGGGAAGTGACGGGAGATTTGGGGTGGGGGAGAAGGTTGCCTGGAGGAGTACCTAAAAGGCTGTGAAGCAGGGCAGCACGCGCTTCCATGCCTGGGCAGAGGCAGAGCTGAGGCATCGCTAGGCGAGATCTAACGAGGACGGAAGGGGGACAGGAGATGTGCACATCGCGTGTCTGTACGTGCGTGTTCACGGGCGCGTTCACAATTGCAGTCCGTCCTGCGCGTGCACATCTCCTGTCCCCCTTCCGAAGCAAGTCGACGACAATAAGTCTCGCTAGCGACAGCGCTTCGCGCTGCGTCGCTAGGCGAGACCTAAAAAACACAAAACCAATTGATGGGAAAAATTCTATTCTATAGCTGATGTCCTGCATAGGCTTAGTGTATGCAGTGACATCTGAAATTGTGATTTATTTTTTATTTACATGATACTTTTACCCATAATTGTAACTTGAACCGCCGATGAATATCAGTGTGATGGATTATGATTAGCTCCTGGCCAATAATATTTATTATCGAGAATCGTAGCTAGGGACCCTGCTAAGCATCATCCCAGACACCTCCCACGTCTTCATACTTTGTTTGCAAAGCACCCATTTGTGAAGAGCGTACGAACTTGGAATGAATTGGCAGACTGCTGCATTGCCAAATATATTTTTATCTCAATATGTTTCACTTCGCTGATGAAGTGGGTGAGAAAACAACATGTGCATTAACTGAAAATATATCCACATTCCAGACTTTTGGACCATAATCCATCAGTGCCATAAAAATTACAAGAGGAAATTATTTTATTTGAAGGAATCAGCATCGAGTCCCTCTGTCAGCTAATTTGCCAGTGTCCGCGAAAAATGTACTAGCATTTCTAACAATTTACAATATCTCAACGGCAAGGAGACCAGGATTCAGGGTATAACTTTTTCTGCAGGTTTTACTTTTGAACACATAAATACATATTTAAATAAGGGCTACAAATGTAAAGTTGGTTAAAAGGTGTGAAAAAGTTTTAACATTTGACAGTAGTCTCTCATCCTATTTTAATATCACTAATCCGTGCGACTGTGAACCTATATTGCAGGGTTGTATAACATTACAACTCTGCCAATTACCACGCGTATGCCTTTTACCACACATATGCCTTTACCACACACCTGACCCCTTCAATTAGTATGCAAGCAACATTTAAGCCCAGAGGACCGTTTCCCTGAGATATAAAATGGTGGCCTCAGCTTTTCTTTCAGGTTGGGGACAGCCAATCAGTGCACAGCTGTGGTGCATGGACCCACGGATGCACCACGGGTGGATTCGTGAGGGTCCGCGCCCCTAGATGTACACATTTGGATTTCAGTTAATATCTCTAAAACTACTTAACAGATTTACACCAAATCACAAAAAGGCACTATTCTGGACTAAGAGCTAGCTTTCTGCCAAATTTGGTGCAATTCCGTTTAGCAGTTTTTGCATTATCGCTGTTCAATTTTCCTAAGGGAATTAACTTCGGGAAAATGCGTTTTGGGACCCCCCCCGCCCCTTTCTCGGCCCACGCTTGATGGATCACCTTGAAACTTTCAAGACAGTAGCTGATGTGAGCGTCATATTAGTTTGAAAATTGCAAAATGGCGCCAAAGATATTAGCAAAACAAAAAACGCTCTTACTAGGGAAACTAGATTCTAACTATAACTACCTACTGGCGACCACCAGTAGGTAACATACATAAACACACACACACAAACGTTAATACTTACCTTAAATAAACTTTCCATGTGTGTGAAATGCATTTGCGTGGTAAAAAATGTGTGGTAAAGGCACTGCATGCTAAATATCACGTTGTAAAGGCTGTTCCCTATATTGCAGATCCTAGCCGGAGTGCTGAAATTAGCACTTGAAACCTAGTAAACACCACCGCCTGCTTTCCATATTACTTTGTTGTACTTTTAAATTGACCTAGCGTTCTCAGGACTCTATTATTTTTTTCTCCTGAATTTCATATATTCCACTGCTTACCAAACCACTACCCAGATCACCACAAATTTAAATGCACCATGCAAAGATACAGTATCAAACCATTAATAATCTCATAACAATCTCATAATTCAATACTATAATACAATTTCCATAGGTCTGATGGAATACCTCTTCCTGGCTTCTTAGAGCCATTCACTCCATTGTAGCATGTTTTTCCATCTCAGTCAGCCACTTTGCCACATTTGTGTTATTTGATAAATGTGTTTACATTTACCAGAGATATTGTTACCTTTTTTTTTTTTTTTTGGTTCTCGAATTTGCTTGTATTTAAGAAAGGCCATGAATATTTTTTTGTCGTTCACCAGTTCTACATTTGTAATTGCATTAATCTATATAGTCATACTAAAATAAATCTGCAACCTTTGGATAAACCCTTAAAATTACAAAATGTTTCCTTCTCGCCTTTGCGCTTCAAAGGGATGTCTGAATCCAACATTGTTTTCAAATCCAGTACAACACAAGTCAGATTGTCTGCTGCATAAGCCATTGTTGCATGCTAATATTCACTCTTGGGAAGCTAAAGCTCAGTTTAAGTAAATTTATTACCCACCTTCCATTCATATAGAAAATCATTGAGAAAGCAGTTGTAACCCGGTTATGGGAATAGTAGATCCGCAACAAGCTTTTCCCTTGGCAGCATTCTTAGTAAATGATTGATTAAGCAATAAATGCACGATAACAATGATTAGTGTCAGTTATCAAAAATAAACAAAACAGTCAACCAAAGACAATAGCCATGAAATGAACAGACGTTTTTAACATTTACTTCATCTTAACAGCGCTCTGTACTCACAAAGTACAGAAAATCTTGAAGCATAGAGAGAAGAGTGTGTATAATACAAGAAAGGCAAATGACCATAAAAATTGTTGTTTTCATCGTTGCTTGTACAGTTAATCATGAGTATCAAAACAAAAATTGTGAAATTCATTTTAGGAGAATCTAATTGCTCATAGCATCAGTGACATTTCAATCCACAATAGTTTAAATGATTATTAGCATGACAATGGTATATTGCGCATCATCAGGAGACTGTAGGCGTGAAAAAGGAGAAGGATACAAATATCGTGTTATGACTTGGGACCTAATTACGGGTTTGGTGGTCCATCTGACTGCCAAACTCGTGGTCGAGGTGCGGTGGCGGTCGGTGACTGCTGCACCAGCGGACCAGGACCGCCACACCAGCGGTCCGACTGCCGTATTACGAGTACGGCGGTCAGACCTCCCTAGGACTACCGCAACCGCTAGGGATCCGAGATCCCTGGCAGTGGCACGGTGGTCTCGAGGCTGCAATATGCTTGGTGGTGCCGCTGCGGTACAGCCAAGCATATAACGGGTTTCCTCACCGCCAGCGGTCTCATGGCCGTTCTCATGCCATGAAACTGCTAGCGGTGAGGAAACAAAGGGTGCCCTACAGGGACTTCTCTTGCCCCTGTACATGTGGGTGCATGAAAGGGGGCACATGTTGTGCCCCCCTGTGTGCATACACCCCTGTTCCTGCACGGCATGGACTGCACAGTCCGCTGCCGTGCAGGAAGGTGCATTGGCTGTACCGCAGCATTGCAGTTCTACGGCTCACATATGAGCCGTTGTACTGCACTGCCGCAGGACCGTCATGCCGCCCGCCAGACTACGAAATTACTCATAATCTGGCGGGCGGCAGTGAGGTTTGGCGGTTTGGGAGTGGGCGGTGTCGTGGCGGCCCACTGCCACACCGCCAAACTCCTAATCAGGACCTTAATAAAAAAATTAATAATTAAGTACATGGCCATGCTTCAAAAAGGAGTTGTTCTCTAATGGGAAAAAGAGTTGGGAATTCACCTGCCAAACAGTTACTGATGGTATCACTCCATTTTGTCAAACAGGCTTGTCAGATTACAAATCTGTAGAACAGGTCTTTGCCAAAGTCAAGGCTCACCACAAAGTAGTCAACGGGGCAAACAAAAAGAAGTAAGGCACCACTGCAAGGGTTATTTTACTGTCAACAGACAGTGGTTTGACTTATGGACTTGAAGAAATTCAACCATAAGTAGGACACACTATGCCTATGTGGAGTCTGTGATCACAATTGCATATATCAGTAACATTCGCAATTGGTTCTCCACGTTTCAGTAGTTTACATTGTCACTGAGGGCATACCTCCCCTCACTTTACAGTGCATCAGGACAGTCCTGTACAGTATACATTTTCCAATAAAACACAGAACATACCTTAAACCATAACAAAACATTTGAAATATTCGGGTCTGAGTGATTGTCGAGTCCCTTAATTTCCACATACAAGCTTAGGAGGCCAGGCCAAAAGTCTCCACCATACAATCAGGAAGGCAGCTTAGTCACAAACTGTCAGCGATAAGCGCCTCAGGTATAGGCCAACTCATGGTGCAGCCCCTGAGCCCCCGCATGAGTCTCCCAGCTCCGACCACGCAGCACACATCGCCTATGAGGGTATTTGATAGTCTACGAACCAGGCGATAACCCCGGTCCCTGAATCTGATGTGTCGGAGGAAGGCACAGTCCATCAGTCTGGATTCTCAAAGGCATCGAGCACCTCCGTTCATAGATGCACTATGGAGTGTCTCCTTACCCCTCTCACTTCCTCCCTTCACAGTGCTAATTCCTGTGCCCGTGCCCTTTCTTTTACGGAGGATTCCCATCGAGGCACTACTGGGCCCATCGCTGACTTCCATGTCATGGCAATCTGCCGCCTTTCCAAAGCTAGTGCCAAATCTATTAAACGATTCCCTACCACCTTGGTTTTTGGCCTTGGGAAGGAGCCCAACAGACACATCTCTAATGTATAGGTCATATTACGGTGGAGTGTCGTGGAACATTTCTGCACCACTGTTGCCTAGTAATTCCGAGTGTGGGCGAAAAACCATGTCATATGGCAGAAATCGGCATCTTCTCTGGTTAATCTAGGACAACGCTTTGCTTCCCTCCCATAAATGGCTGTAAGGTGTAAGGTATGTTTGATGGAGATAATTGAATTGAATATATTTGAGGTGGGTGTAGCAGGAAACCTTCTGTGGGTACTTTAGTACTCTTGCCCAGTCATGATCCATTATGTCCCAACCCAAATCCCCCTTCCCATTTGGCCTGCAAGGCATGCAGTGGTTTCCTGCCCATCCCACTAAGGGCACCATAGAACCACTTCAATAGATATATCCTGTCCTCAATGGATAACAGCAGTTGTAGTACTGCATGCTACTGCGACTCATCCGTGCCCCTGTCCCAGAGAGCCAAGAATGTCCTAACAAGGTATTCATAAGGGAGGAACAGGCTTGGTGGCAATCCATGAGCCTCAAGCAGAGTTGCCAGTGGTTTCAGTGTTGAGGCCTCATAACAATCTCCCACTGTAAGCAGCCCTGCCTCCGTCCAGCTCTCCATCTGGGACATCGAGAAAAAGGCGCAGGGATCCCCATGGGGCAGGCTCACGGGCACTTGAGGGTCAGGGCATACAGTGGGCAGTCCCTCGTGCGACATACACAGTGCCACCAACAGTGGAGAGCCATGGAAAATAACAGGCTATCCTTCCGCCTTCCCAGCAGCCGGCTCAGGAGTCGCGTCAACAGTGCCCCCTAATTGGGCTCCTCTCCAAGTCATCCAAATTCCGACAAATTCGCTCCATCCAGCCACCTGGTGATTCACTGCAGTTAGGCAGCTAGATAATAGTTATCACAATCCGGCACTCCCAGCCCCCTCTTTAAAATGGGCCTCTTAAGTACGTCCAAGGTCACCGAACTGTGTCCCCCATCCCATATGAGTTCCCGGAGGAGTGAGTCTAGATGTAGATGCAGGAAGATTAGTGAAGTAATTAAGTACCCGGGCCAACATGATCATCCTGGCAAGTGTTATCCACTCCATAAGGGGATGATTCAGCATCTGCCAAAGGGCCACACACCCATGTAAAGCGCGCAGCGCCCGGCCCAGGTCACCCTTTCGGATGTTCTCAAGCTTATGGTAATATACATCCTCAAATACGGGAAGGAATGGGAGGGCCCACTGGATATCCTGTCCTAGTGATGGAGGTCTAGTGATTCCCAGTCTCAGGGGGAAGATGCAGGTTTTCGCCATATTGACATGCAGTCTGGAGACCCTGCCAAACTGCTGCAGCAACTGCAACATTTAAGGGACATCTGTCTCTACGTTTTTGACATATACCAGCAAGTCGTCAGTATACAGAAAAATAATATGTTCAGTCCCATCTAGTGCAATGCCCCTACCTCAGCCCCTCTCCCTGCACAATGCCGCCAAAGGTTCAGTGGCATTGCAAACAGAAGTGGCGACAGCGGGCATCCCTGCCTACTGAATCCCGTAGAAATCTGAAACACAACAACCCGTCCAGAACCCTGGCAATAGGATTAGTGTATAGCAGGCATACCCACTGCACCCAGGCAATTCCCATCTGCATTTTAAGCATTACTTTCTCCAGTTAAAACCAGTCGACTGTGTCAAACACCTTTTCCATTTCGACTGACACAAGCCCCATCTTTGCCTCACTGGGTAGAGACGGGACTTGCAGGAGCATAAAACTGTGGAATTCTCTGCCCAGTAACTTCCGCACCATAGAAACTGAGACCCTTTTCAGGAAAATGGTTAAAACCTGGCTCTTTGCGGCAGACTAGGGCCCGGAGACCTGTTTTTTTTTTGTCCATCTTCTGCTGCACTACTGGCCTCTTTAGCGCTGGGACACCTCTGTTTGAGGTAGCTGTCGCGCTTTACAAGTGTCCGTATTATTATTATTATTATATACAGGTAGAGTAGCTTCAGAGAAGTATTACATAGCAGAATAATTCCGCACTGGTCAGAGTGGACAAACATTTGCATATGCGGGAGCAATTGCATCGTTAGGATCTTACTCAAGATCTTAAATTCCATGCTCAGCATGGACAATGGCCTATAAGTTTTGGCAGGTGCCCCCTGCACCTAAGTCTTAGGGAGGGGAACCACCATTGCATCCCAAGTGAAAGCCTGCAGTTCTCCTTTCTCCCGGGCAATTGTGAAAGTTGCAGCAAGCTTCAACATCAGCACTCCAGCAAAAGTAGAGTAAAACTCTGCCGGTAGGCCAGCTGGCCCGCTGCCTCTACCCTTGTGCCATGTCATGTAAGGCACATTTAATCTCCTGGGGTGTGATTGAGCCTCCTAGCATCTTCGCTGCCTCCTCGGTGAGTCCCCTCAATCTCAAGGGGCGTAGGAAGGTTCCAGTGGCCTCCTTAGGATCATTAGCCTACCTCCCATAGAGTGTCATCTAATAGTCTCGGAAGACTGTGTTAGCATCTGATTGGGAGTACACCAGACCTCCCCCTGGCAGGTTCACATGGGTAATCAGACATCACCGACTCTCCAGCTTCACTACCCATGACAGCAACCGCCCCACCTTACCCTTACTCTCATGGGCCAAGGCAATATATTCCTTGTACCCATGACACCGGATCTTCTCTAAGAGGATGCTGTACTGCTATTGGCCTCTGCCAGCCTCGCCCCTGCTTCCCGGTCAAGGCCCACCCGATTGTCTAGCTGCAGAATGGCACCCTCTAGTTTGACCAGGTCCCATTCAAGGTCTCTCATGATGCCCACCGTGGCACCCAAACAATATCCCTGCACCATCGCTTTGAAGGCCTGCCACTCCACAAGACAGTCTCACGCCGTTCCCTGGTTGCGTTCAGAATAGCCTGATGTGGCCTCACGCAGGCCGTCTCGGTCGGTATGGATCGTTAGAGCACTGGGATCTAAATGCCACAGCGGGACTGCCATTCTGTCCTCCTCCAGGCATATACTCATCAATAATGGGCTATGGTCAGATGTAGTGAGGTCGAGGTACTCCATGTGTTGGACGAATGGACACAGTCGGCTGGTGCATAGGAATCTATCTAAACTGACATGCAGTGTATATAGGGAAGAATAGAAGGAGTACTCTCTGGTTAGGCCGTGTTGCACCCTCCATACATCTTCAAACCCTCAGTTTCCCATCCAATTCCCTAAGCCCCCTCGCTAGTCTGGCAGGGGCAGAGTGGAGCGGTCCAAGTCTGTGTCTGCCATGCAGTTGAAATCCCCCCCCCCCCCAGAAGCATGTTTCCTCCTGTAAATGTACTCAACTGTGAGGACAGGCCAGTGAAGAAAGCCAGCTGGTCCTGATTCGGGGCATATATGGAGGCTACCATTAATTGCTTACCATCTAGGCTCTCGTCTATCAGGACATACCTGTCCTCCCTGTCAATTTTAACACCTCAAGGGAAACCCTCGCTTTGATCCAGATCAGTGCACTCCTTGCAAATGCAGAGTACTTAGTAGTATATACCTGCCCCCGTCAGCACTGCTGGAGCCGCTATGTCTCAATTTTAGTGATGTGTGTTTCCTTAAGTAAGGTGATGAGAACGGCCCTGTGCTTCAAGAATAAAATGCTTGACTGCTGACCCCATGCCTCTTATGTTCCATGTCAGAACCTTATACCCTTCATGTGACGCCACCATAATAAGAATGTGCACCCTGCATCTCGGCTTTCCCTTCCCGGCCCCCCTTCACCCATGTGGACAGATCCCAAATACTAGGATGTACAAGACCCGTAGCCCAATGAACAAACACATCCCAACTCCCCAACCTCAGAGCGGCCCAACAGCTGCTAGCCGCCCAAACATTGTAAACTATAAGTGCAGTGTACTACCACTATCCTCGAGTTTGTGTACAATAGGAAGGGGCAAGTCAGCTACGCAAGCAGCGCATGCAGGCACCGTACCCCGGCCTTATGCCGCCATCTTAGGCCACCTGCATCATCAGTTATCCTGAAGAGGCCCCGGGCGCATGAGCCACACTTCATTGGCACACACTGTACAACCACATGAACCAGAGAAAGCCATTCCACCGCTGGTATCAGGTTGGGCTCTTCCGCAAGCACCAAGACAGGTCAACCCAAAGCTGATCGGCCTCCACCTCAGAGTGCGGATGGAGATCCACCTATGACAGGGTAGCAATGTCCCTCATCATCCACACATCCATCCCCTGTGTAATTCACCCACAAAAATCTGGAGTTGGATCAGTTCTGACTGTCTGTGGGGTCACTTGTGGCATGCTCTGTTTGCTCGTGTTTTTGACATCAGAGGCAGACCCCCTAGGAGTGGTCATAGGACTGTGCGCCATCTTCGAAGGCTGTAGGGCCCCAGCCGGTTATCCCAGAGGCCGCTCATAATTTAGTACATATTTACAATGGTGTTACCATATACCTGATGGTTGTCTTTTGGGAAAGCTAATGCCCAACACAGTAAAATGTGAGTAAAGGTTATAGGCCTGATTGTCATTATGAAAGTTACGATAAAGGCAGTAGCCCTGGCATATTGATTGTGAAAAGCATATGTGAAAATCAATAGGCATTTAAGGGTGGATTGCCTTTGCTCTGTATTAAATCCTACAGATAGGTATTTTGTTATATAGAATCTCACAGATTGCCGTGGTAGACAATGGTTTTGGTTTTGGTTATTCCCTCTGGCAAACCAAGGGTATGGAAGCTTTAAACTGTGAGAATCCTTGTTAAGCTGCTTTAAAAGAGATGGTATTTTGCTTTGCCAACTGTAATTTTGTATATATTTGTAATTTTAAAACAGTATGCCTTTTAGCAAATCTTAAAATGAATACAATGGGTTGAGTTGGTTTTGGTGACAAGCCAATAATAACAGTTATAGGCCCAATTGTTTCACTAGGAAAAGGAACTTTAGATTTTATCTGCTTATTATTAAACGTTACAACAAAGGCAGTAGCCTGATTTATTTACCATGCAATATTTACATCAAAGCAAATATGGCTTGAAGCTCACAGATTACCTATGTAGTGAAGACATTTGGTGTTTAATTCCCCGTCTGACCAACCCTAAGAGTAAAAGATTTTAATTGTAATAATTGTTGCTAGAATCTCTTCGGAAAGCCCGACAGGCCTAGCAGTCTGCCAGGATCTTGTAATAAAATCATTAAATAATCCATATATCCGTGTGTGTGTGATCTGGACAGAGCCATTACCCAATGCAGCATGCTGCTATGGATGGAAGCAGAGTGTAAATCAGGCCTGGGTGTAGTTCGCAGAGCTTTGCTACGCGGAACTCTGCGAAGTTACAAAAAAACTCAGTGAAGTTCCGCGAGTGGCAGAGTGCAGTGCGAACTGCAGTTTGTGCTGGTATTTCTGCCGCTCGGGTAGAAATTCTACCCGAGCTGCAGCTCGCGCTCGCGAACTTACCGTTCGCGATCGCGAACTTACTGTTCGCGATCGCGAGCGGGGAAAAAACTCCGCTGCACATCGCGAAGCGGAGTTTTCTGCACTCCGCGAGCTCCGCAAAGTGCAGAAAACTTTGCAAACTCCGCGAATGGAGCGAAGTTCCCCGCCCAGGCCTAGTGTAAATGACACTCAGAATGACGAGTGGCGGAAGAAGGCTGACCCCTGAGTATGTATGTATGTGTGTATAGATATATATTTGTCTCTGATAGAGAGTTGTAGCCTCAGATTCCTTACCTTAGAATTATCCCCAATTTTTTGTGAGCTCCCTTATAGATCAATAATGGGGTATCCCAGTCACGTGCAGAACCTGGGGATAGTTACGGTATATGGACAGAGGTTCTGCCACGAAGACGACCGTTTTGTGTATCACTTTGTCCTCACAGAGGTAGAACTATCAATTAATGATTCATAGAAACACACAACTGACCATAAACATAGACAAAAACTCAACTGAATTTGAAAATTGTCAGATATATTTAGAAAATCATATATCATGTGATTTATAATGAACAACAGGGTTAATACACAATGTACATATTCAAAACAAAACAGCAGAAAATATAATGGTCGTGACATAAAGAGTGACTGAAAAATATAACACATATCAAAAATATATCATACATATATAACACATAAAACAAGAATTTGTTTGCAGCGTCAATTTACAATGAATCACCGTAAATAGACATGTGATTTATCATTCCAAACATAAATGTGTCTTTTTGGGCAGCAACGCTAGTGCATTTAATGTTGACGTTTCGACCCCTGATAGGCAGCATCGTTTGGCTCCATTTGCTCTCGTCCGTGCCAGAAGTGACGTACGTGGCTCCTATAAAGGCACAACCCTAGTGCGCTGATGTCAGTTCTTTACTCTCTGTGCACATCCAGAGAGAGCTACCCCCAGTCATTTTTTGACTGACCCTTTTTTGTCTTTTTGTCTAATGTTTCTGAGAAACTTTCACCTGGTGTCGCAGGGATGTCAGCTAGGAAAGCTGGCTTCAAGCCCTGCAGTGCCTGTCACCGACAGATGTTTGTGACGGACCCGCTTCTTGTTTGCCTCTGGTGCCTCGAGCACAACCACGTTGCAAAGACCTGCATCGTCTGCTGCGTCATGCAACCGTAGGCCCTGAAGGAGTGGCCCCTCGAGCTCCTTGCCACTCAACATGCAATGCTGCAACGGTTTTGATCCCAGTCAGGAGGAAGGTTCAAGGATCAGTTGCAGAGCCATAGATCTTCATCACACTCAAAGTCGTCTTCCGGTAAGTCCCACAAAAAGAAGAAAAGCAAGAAGTCGAAGAGGTCTTCGACTTCACCCTGTCCGTCAAAGTCATCTGACGAGATAAGAGAGACATCATTCAAGGCCTGGCTCTGCGGTAGTGCCTGCGCCTGGGCTGGCTCCGCTCCTCCCCAAGTTTCGGGAAGCCAGAGCGACCTTCAGCCAACTCTGAGAATTTTAGGTGGCCTTGCACCTCATATTTAGGCAGCCCGTTCCCGCTGGCGGGCCTTCGGGCCCCACGGGTTCGGGAGGGGCTCCCGACTGGTTCCCCGCTGGCTGTTCGGCCACCGGTACCAGTCGGGCCCCTTGGAGCCACGGATGGAGCCAGACAGGTGCTGATCGTACCACCTCGACCTTCTCCAGCGCTGATCCCTATGTCAATGCTCCCGGCACCGCCATCCCCATTCTCATCCCTGACTCTGACATGGAGCCGGAGGGGTGTCATCCGACTCCAGTGCCGACTGGAGCCATGCATTACAGGCAGAAGCCTGAGCCCTATTCCTGTAGGCTAGGACTTGAGGAAGATCTGGAGGGGCCACTGGACCCTGATGAATACCAGCCCCTAGACCCCAACATGGACTGGTGTGAGGAATTGGCGGATGCCAGTGGACTGGCCACTTCTCCTACAGTGGCTATGGAGGAGGGAGCATCTATTGCTATGGTGGTGAGAAGGGCAGCCAAGGTCCTGGACCTTGGCCTGCTCTCAGTGGCAGTCGAGACTAATGTCTTGACAGAGGTGGTTCAGCCGAGAGTGACCCCCTCTAATTTAATGAAACCCTTACGGACGTCCTACTTGGGACCTGGTCTAAACCCTGCACAGGGGCCCCTGTGAACAGGACAATTGCCCGCCGCCATTGCCCTGCCCCAGGATACTCCAATTTCCTCACGCAACACCCTACCCCTGAGAGGTCGGTGGTCCAAGCATTTACTTCCTGTGTAAATCCTGGTGCATTCCCTACCACCCCTCCAGATAGGGAATCCCAGAGTCTGGACACCTTAGGCAAAAAAATGTTTCCTTCCACCAGCCTGGCACTGTGATCAATGTGCCTTTTGGGCTGTTACTCCCATGCACTGTGGGATTCGGTTGAGCAGGTTCTGCCCCTGGTCCCGGAGGAGACTTGGGCTATACTCTCCCAAGTTCTGGCAGACGGGAAAGATGCAGCGAAGTTCACAACCTGATGTGGGCTGGACATGACTGACTTGCTAGGCAGAGCAGTTTCTTCCTGAGTGGCTTATGGTGCCATGCCTGGCTGAGGAAGACTGGCTTGTTAGGGGTTGTCCAAGCTTCGCTAATGGACATGCCCTTTGTTATCACGGCTCTAGCCTGGAACAACCTGCCACTGTCCCTCCGTTTGACAGAATCGGAATGCTTATTTCGACGCAATTTAAAAACCTGGCTGTTTACCAACCCTTAGTTGCATAGAGACACTTACAAATGCTTGCTGCTCGCAGCGCCGGGACACCCCCGTTGGGGGTAGCTGCGCGCTATATAAGTGTCTAAAAATAAAATAAAAAATAAATGGCTCCCATCTTTTCAGAGACAAAAAGGACTATGCACTGGAGCGCTTCAAGGATAGCAGAGCTACGGCCAGGCCCTTGCGCCATTTCATCGCCTCCTGCCAACCCCAGTCCACCTTAAGCAACCTCAAAAGGGGCTTCCAGCTGCGTCTTTACCCGCCCAGCCACCACAAAGTGCTAGCTTTCCAGACTCTGCATGGCCGAGGATGCAGTACCCGCCCCATGGGTCGGGCAGATAGAGGTCGGGACAGTACCCCATCCCCCCTGGCAGCTGCAGCCACCAAACTCCTTTAGTTTGCCCTCCAAACATCATGGGCATCTCGTGAGAGGCAAGATGTGCCATTACCTGCCCCACCTGAGGTAGATAACATCAGACTGCTGGGTTCTTCAGATTGTCCGAAGGGGCTATTCCCTCACCTTCGTGACTACCCTCCAACCATGCCACCCACTTGTGACGGGCTGAGGGAGCACCATCTCTCCTTACTCCGTCAGGAAGTGGTGGCTCTCTTGGCCAAGGGAGCAATGGAGAGGGTGCAGACACCAGAAGTAGGTTGTGGTTGTTATTCCCGCTACTTTCTGGTGCCCAAAAAGGGCATGGGTCTTAGTCCTAATCTAGACCTGTGCCCTATCAATTTCTTCCTTAAAAGGAGAAATTGAAAATGCTCACGTTTGCTCAAGTCCTGTCTGCCCTGAACCCAGGAGACTGGATGGTAGCATTGGACATGCAGGACGCATATTTTCACATCCCCATCCTGACTGTTCACAGGCGTTACATGTGGTTCAAGGTAGGCCATGAGCACTTTCAGTTCACAGTGCTCCTTTTTAGCCTTACCAGCCCCCCTTGGGTGTTCATGAAGGTGATGGCAGTGGTTGGAGCTCATCTGCGATGATCAGGGGTACTAGTCTTCCCCTATCTCGACGACTGGCTGTTGAAGGCGGGCTTGCCCCAGGCAGTTGTCTCCCAACTCCAGACTATGGCAGACCTACTGCACTCACTGGGGGTCACTATCAACATGCCAAAGTCATACCTGACTCCCTCGTAGATGCTCCCTTTCAGTGGAGCTGTTCTGGACACGGTGCAGTTTTGGGCTTATTCTCTCAAACGGCAGGCCCAGGATATTCAGGCTGTGATACCGATGTTTCATCCTCTATCCTGGTTTTCGGTGAGACTGACTCTGAGGCCTCTGGGCCTCATGGCCTCTTGCCTCTTGCTTGTGACACATGCCCGCTGGCATATACGGGCTCTGCATGCCCTGATGTTCCAGTGGGTGCAGCATCAGAGAAATCTCTCCAACATGTTTCAGATGTCAAAGGGAAATGCGAAAGATCTGCAGTGGTGATTAATGAATTGCGGTTGGGTCCGCTGCAGACCCTTCTCCCTTCCCCAATTAGATCTGATAGTAGGGACAGATGCATCATACCTAGGATGGGGCGGCGATCTGTGCGATGTGGAGATCAGAGGCCTCTGGTCTCCAGCGGAATCTGGACTCCACATCAGCCTACTAAAGCTCCGGACAGTCTGGCTGGCATTTAAAGCCTTTCTACCCTCCATCAAGGGAAGGCTAGTGCAGGTGTTCACAGAAAACAGCATTGCCATGTGGCACTGCAACAAACAGGGCATGGTGTGGTCATGGACCCTTTGTCAAGAAGCCCTGTGCCTCTGGACGTGGCTGGAACATCAGGGCATATCCCTGGTGGTTCAACACCCGGCGGGCTCTCTGAATGCCAGGGCGGACGATCTCAGCTGAAGATGCCTAGCAGATCATGAATGGCATCTCGATCAGATGGTGGCACAAGGTCTCTTTCAAGAGTGGGGAGAACCTTGGTTAGATCTGTTTGCTACCGCCGAGAATGCAGAATGTCAGTAGTTTTGCTTGCTGGAGTTTCCAAGACGGCTCTCACTCGGAGACGCTTTTCGTCTCAAGTGGAGCTCAGGCCTCCTGTATGACTTTATTCTCATACCACTTCTGCCCAGAGTTCCCAAGGGTCTGAAGAAAAATTAGGAACTACTGAGCCCAAGTCGTCCTTGTGGCTCTGGACTGGACTCAGAGAGCTTGGTATTCCGAGTTGTTGAGCATGGCCATCGGTCCTCTGATTAGGCTGCCCCTTCGGAAGGATATTGTGTTGCAGCTGCAGGAGAGCGTTCTCCAACTGAATTGGTCAACATTCCTCCTTTATGCGTGGAGATTGAGCAGTGACAGTTGACAGCTTTTGACCTTCCACCCAAAGTCTGCAATGTTATCTTGGCAGCCTCACATCCCTCTGCCAAGACAGTATATGCCTGCCATTGGGGCGAGTTTTTGGCATTATGTGCAGAGAAACAGGTTGACCCTCATTCTGCTCCCCTCTCACAGGTCCTTCTATTTATCCTTTCGGTTGCCCAGCATGGCTTTGCTTTGGGCATCTTATTGGGCCATCTTTCTGCCATCTCAGCCTTCCTGCTGTTGCCAAATCAGCCTTCCCTGTTTAGATCTCCTGTTGTGATGAGGTTTTTGAAAGGTCTGCAACATGTTTCCACCTTCACCCTTCATCATGCCCCAGTGGGACCTTAATCTAGTACTCACCTTTCTGATGTACGCTCCCTTTGAGCCACTGCACACCTGTCCTCTCAGGCTCCTTACCACCAAGATGGCCTTCCTGGTGGCAATAACACCTGCCCGGAGGGTCAGTGAGCCTCAGGTTTTGTCATCTAATCCTCCATACCTGAACATCTTCCCAGACAAGCTGGTTCTTCGCACTAGAGCCTCCTTCCTTTTGAAAGTTGTCTCACACTTTCTTGTAGGCCAACACATCACACAGCCTACTTTTTGGGCTCTGCCACATCCCTTCAAGGAAGAGGAGTGACTCCACCGACTGGACCCAAACAGAGCGTTGCCTTTCTACCTGGACCACATGAAAGTTCTGGGTGGACGACCAACTGTTCATGGGGTATGTCGGAGCAAAGAAGGGAAAGGCCGTGCAGAAATGGACCATCTCCCAATGGATCATGCTGTGCATTAATATCTGCTGCGCATTGGCCTAATAGCAACACCCTGAGAGCTTGTTTGCTCATTCCACCAGAGCCAAGGCTGCGTCCACTATGTTACCACGCCGAGTTCCAGTCCTGTACATCTGGCAGGCAGCAAAGTGGGCTTCTCTGCACACGTTCACCAAGCACTGCTGCCTGGACGGTCAGGTCCTTCGGGATGGGCACTTTGCTTGTTCGGTCCTTTAGGACTTTTTATTGTGAACTGGTTTTGCAGACCAGCCTCCTGGGAGGTATTGCTTGGGTACCTATTCTAAGGTAATGAATCTGCAGCTAGAAATCTCTATCAGATGAACAAGTTACTTACCTTTGGTAATGCCTTATCTGGTAGAGACTCTATTTAGCCACAGGATCCTTACCAACCCACCCTTCCTTCCCGCTCTGCAAATGGATTTCTAGGGACAGGGCTGTTCCCCTTTTAGGGCCCTAGTTTTCCACACTGGTGGTCAGTGTTCTTCATGGCTCCGCGCTCCTGGTGTGTAAAGTCACAATAAGAGACTGACGTCAGCACGCTGGGGTGGCGCCTATATAGGCACCACGCATGTCACTTCTGGCACTAATGCCGCAGAGATGAACGACGCCTCCTGTCGGGGTGCACGAAAAATTTCTGGATCCAGTCTGACGTCTGGGGATAATTCTAAGGTATGGAATCTGCGGCAAGATAGTCTCTACCAGATTATGCGTTACTTAAGGTAAGTAATAGAAGGTAACCAACTATTTCAACCCTACCACACTAACGCATTTCAGACCAGACTGCTCCTTTTCAAGATTGTACATAAAGCTGTTCATTTTCTCAATGAAGATACTACTATAGGGATTCCTAGTCATTTAGAAGGATCAGTGTCAGCATTTACATTGTACTTTTTCTTTTACTCTCTGTTGAGTGGAGTGTCACTAAGTGGAGAGGCTATATAAAGATGTGGCTTCTTTGCTCAATCTGGCTAGAATGTCAGGCTTTACTTGACCGATTAACCCACTGTTCGTCTTCTGCCTCATTCATAGAAGATAAAGCATACATAGCAGTTTAGGCCATAGTGCTCTTTCTGGGGCAGGACGGGAGTAAGTCACATAAGTGTGGTCCACTTCTGTAACATTCCAGACAAGCTTAACATTGCATAAATGCTTCCTACTGCATTCTTGGTAGATTAACTCTAAAGTTTTGAAGTTGTTTTAAACAATCAGATGACAACATTGATCTTTCCCTAAAAAGATGCTCTGACCCACCCTTGGTTGTGGTTTTCAGTTAAGAGAACATGTTTTACTTGTATAGCGCTAAACCCTTTTACATGGCAATTAAATGAGCATTATGCTTTACTGAGAGTGTTCTTTAAATTAATTATTTTTTTAAAATGTATTTGTTATATAGCGCGAACTTGCCCGAAGGGCATCAAAGTGCTTCACAGAGTTAGCAGCATATACTTGAGATACATATGGAGTAAATGCACATACATAGTGACAGAGAGTGACAAGGTATGACATTGCATAACCCGAAATACGTAAGATACATTAGGGGTACAAATAGATACTTGGTGACATTTTGTGACAAGGTGTTCAAGGACATTGTGGGAAGATTGCCGATTACAATCTTGAAGTAGTTACGGTATACAAAATACATATCGCTTTGCAGAGCACATCTGTAATTGTACAAAATTACCGGTGAAGTAAAATAATAACAGCAAAACACATAGCAATAAATACTACAAAACAGGATGAACAGAAGTAAAGACAGGTGATGTAGGTCTGAGGTAACTGGGTTAAGGTCTTTTGCGGATGGTGGGGGAACTAGAGGCACAGATTTCCCGTGGTCGAGGTGCACAGATTTATTTCGAGGAAGCCCGCAGGCTAGTCAGGAAGTTTAAGATGGGTTTAGGTATTTGGTGAAGAGACGAAGCTTTGGTTTCTTCTTGAAGTGAGGGAAGAGTTGATTTTCCCTCAGGTCCCGGGGCAGGGAGTTCCAGATTTTTGTATCATTTCCGGAGAACAAGCTGGAAAGCGATTTCTTATTTTTGGAGGCATCAAGAGTAGTCTGTTTGAGCTTTATAGTGGTCTGTTTTGGCCGGCTTTTAATAGTTTATTTGTGAGGTAGATTGGTTTTTCACTGTAAGGTGCTTTGTGGGTTATGCAGGCAGTTTTTAGTACGGTCCCTGTCTCGATTGGTAGCCAGTTAAGTTGTTTGAGGGTGGGAGTGATGTGATCAAAGAGCCTTCCCCCCCGATACAAGTCTAGCCGCAGCATGGAGAGTGGCTTTCATTGGCGCTAGGTAAGATTTTGGGGCGCTCGTAACCATTGCATTGCCGTAGTCTAAGGAGTGCACCACCGTCTTTAGGTCTTCACTGGGGATGAAGGGTTTGACTTTTTCTTATGTTTTTCAGCGTGTAAAATGCGCTTTTTGCAGAGGCATTGATATGGTCTTTCATGCTTAGGTGAGAGTAGACTGTAATCCCCAGGGATTTAACAGAGTTGGAGATGGACAGTTTACAGTTTAAAGCCGTGAGTTTGTCGAGCCAGCAGTCTATGGGAAAGGATTTTTCTTTGGGACGGATAAGGAGTTCAGTTTTTCTGGGGTTGAGTTTGAGGTGTTTGCTGGTCAACCAGGCTTGAACTGCGAGGAGAGTGTTATTTAGGTGCTGGATGTCTTTGACTGATGAAATTTTCATGTAGAATTGGGTATCATCTGCCTATAGATGCCAGTCTATTCAAGCTTGCCTCAGGATCATTGCAAGGGATTCCATATAGAGGTTGAATAATGTGGGAGACAGGATTGACCCTTGAAGGACTCCTTGGGAGCCTGGTGGTGTTTATGAGGTTGAGTTGTTGAGCTTGATTAGCTGCGAGCATGGGCTTAGAAAGGAAGAAAACCGCTAAAGGACAGTCCGGCCTGCATGTTGTGAGAATGTGTTTTGGAGGATCCTGTGGTCGACAGTGTCAAAGGCGGCCAAGATGTCTAAGAGGACTAGGAGGCAGGCCTGGCCATCATCCAAAGATCTGTGTAGGTCGTCCATGATGTTTAGTATAACAGTCTCTGTAAGGCAGCCTTTCCTGAACCTGGATTGAAAGGTTTCAAGCTGGTTGTATTTTTCAATATGGTTGTTGGATTGGACAAGCACACATTTTTCCATGGTTTTGGCGAGGAGGGAGTTTAGTTATAGGTCTGTAGTCATTAAGGTCATTCTCGTCAGCGTCCGGTTTTTTGATGAGTGGGTGACTTGGCCGAGTTTGAGAGGAGCCGGCATAGAGCTGCTTGATAGAGAGGAGTTGATTATTTTGGTCCAAATCGGTGAGATGATGTTACTGAGATTTTTCACCATTGCAGCAAGGAGGGAGTCGGAGATGTGAGATGCAGGCTTCATGCTTTAGCACTTCTTCTTCAGGGGTATAATTGAATTTAGATCAGGTTGCATTGTTTTTCAGTTGCGGGGGGAGGACATTTACAAACTGAGTTGGAGCGGGGGAGGAATCCATTCATTGATGGTAAAGTTATGAGGTGGGCAAAGATGGCATCTGCAGGACGGACGTGTGAGCGATGAGCTCCCCAAGGGATTCCCTCCCTTCGAGTCAACCCGTGTGTGGAGATCAGCGGAGGGAGAAGAGGAAATGGAACTTTAAAAAACGGAGCTTAAAGAAGCAAAAATGCGATAAAAGGAAGAATCAAGTAACTCGCTAAACAACTACTAAAGAATTACAGCTCACCTGTGCTGACGGGGCTGGAAAGCTTGTGGGAGGAGTGTCGGTCAGCTGAGCGCTCGAACTGCCGGAGTTGGTATCGAAGAGATCGCTGCGGTGGATGCCTGTTCACTGTCGTGATTGGGAGTTGGTGGAATCGGGATAGACTGGTGTTAAACACCTACAGATAGTTTGTAGTGCCGGGGCTCGAGATTGGTACAGGAGGTCATGCCGGTCAGCTGGACATTCGAAAAGCCGGTGGTGATGCGATAGCAAAGCTCACAGCTGTGGATGCTTGTTGGCTCTTGTGACTGGGAGCTGGAGACGGGAGCTGTGAGGAGCAGTGGGCTCGAGGCTATGAGGCTGGCGGCCGATCGGCGATGGAGTATGGGTAATATGGTGCCTCTCTTGTTACCTAAATTGAATCGGTAATGACGGTAAAAGCGGTAAAGTAAACAGCGATAGGCTGCTACATGTGGTGCGAAGATCTGGCAAGTTAGCAAGGAATTACTGGAGAAATATATATATATTTTTTTTTTGGCCGCTTTAAAAAAATACTTATAAGAAAGGAAAACGCTACTGTTGGGCACTGTAGCACCGACGAAATAGAAGAGTAGTATAGGTTGTCCTAGGGTGCTGCCTGCTGTGGAGAGATCTACCTCAGATAATCTATTGGGATAACTAAACACGTCTAACAGATCAATATGCCACCAAAGTCAGCGCGTGGAGGTAAGACCGGCTGTATTTCAGGGACCCCTGCTTTCAGCAGAAAAGCAGGCGGAGACTGTGGGAAGTAATATGAAAGCCGCTCTGCAAGGGTCAGTTGGAGATCTGGACAGCTTGGTGTCGGGGGAGGAGCACGATATGGGCCCTAATAAAAAGAAGGTTCCGCAAATGTTTGCAGCACCAAGTAAGAAAAAACAGTTGACTGCCAATGACGGGAAAACCAAGGCTTTACAAAGCAGTGCCCCCTTAGATGATCGAGTGAACAAAGGTATGAGTACGAGCGAATCAATACAAACGACACCCATGGTGGCTGGTCAGGCAGAGATGCAGAAAGAACAACCTCAGAGTGATCCAGAAGTACACCTGATCACATTAGAACAAGAAAATGGTCAGGAGATACCGAAAACTGATCTTCTTGCAGGGCAAACGATAGAAGAAAGAGAGGATGAAGAAAATGAAGTTGTCGGCAATAGAGGGAGTGATCCTGGAGAGAAATTGTATTCACTCTCTGAACCTTCGGACTCATCAGATGAAGATCAAGCGGGAGGACTAAAAGCAGGGTCTTTAGATGGGTCAATAGTGAGCCTTGGCAGTGAACTCAACTTATCTAACCTAGAAGAGCCGAATCTGGATGCCACTATGGTGCAAAGGAAGGAACGGAATCTAGAGAAGGAGAAGGCAATACAGTCTGGGACAACCAGGAGTCTTATGTGGGAGATCTCACTCTCCCCGGAAACTGCTGCAGGGGATAAAATCTATGACCAAAGTGCTGGTGCTACAATTCTCAAACTGGAGGAAATATCATTGGCTGCAATTTATCAGTCCATAGTAGAACATAGAGCGGAAACCCGCACGGAGAATCTCAAGACACACACAGCGTGCCGCAAGTTGCAAAGCACTGTCAGGAGGATAGCCAAAACCTGTAACGAATTCTCGGAGAGAATAACTAAGGCGGAGGGTCGCATATCGGTGATAGAGGATGAAATGGTTGCACACAAAGCCACTATGAACGCTATCACTTCTCATCGTGACGATACTCAGCATAAACTGGTGGATCTAGAAAACCAATTACGCAGGAACAATCTCAGGATATTGGGCATACCGGAAGGGTTGGAGGGAGCGGATACCCGAAAATTCGTGGTGGAACTATTCTCAGAAGCCTTTCCTGAACTAACAATATGGGACTGGGGTCGCCCACAGGTTCCCGTTTAAGCAGGCTGTTGCAAAAGGGGGTCAAACAGAAATCAGACCTAGGGCAATTCTGATATGCTTAAATAATTTTTTGGCACGCCAGGCCGTGTATGATATAGCCCGACCTGATAGGAAGCGGATGGGAAAAGGAGTACACTTTTTTGTAAGACCCGATTTCTGCCATCACACTGTTGAAAAACGGTGGCAGCTGCGACAGCTTATAACCCCTTTTCAGAGCAAAGGTGCACTTGCTTTTCTATTGAATCCGGCTACATTGAAAGTGGTAAACAAGGGTCAAACACGTTTTTGTGTGTCAGAAATCCAGGCAAAAGAATTTTTGGGTACTATCTGAGCAACTATAGGATAGATCCTTAAATCTTTTGGGAGAAATATGAAGTCGTATAATTGTAATTCAAGGAATGTTTAGTATATATGTACAAGGATCATCAATAACTGTAATTGTTGCTTGAATAGTCTGTTTAGTGTAAAGCTGAAAAGAAGTGAGGGGGTCTGTGGGGGCGAGTCTCTCTCCATCGCAAGGGCTATGTGCCCTTTTGCCGGTGAGGTGGGTAAAGGGTGGGGGGTGGGGTGGGATGGGAGCACAGGGCTGGGTTGGGGGGTAGTGGGGATGGGGGGTGTGTGGGGGGGAACGGGGGGGATAGGGTTGGAGGAGGGATTAGGGGGGAGCTAGGGGGGAGGTTTGGGGGAAGAAAAAAGTGAAAAAATATGGAAATCAGGAGTACATAACGAGAAAGGAAAAGAAGGGACAATGAAATATGATAAGCAATGGCGAGCAAAAGCAAAAAGAAATAAGATAAATATAGATGGATAGCTTGCAGATATGCACATCTAATGTGGCTGGCTTGAACGACAAGAAAAAGAGAGAAAGGGTCTTTCAGATTCTCAGAACAGTAAACCCAGATGTGATCTGTCTCCAGGAGACGCACATTCCCTGGAAGAATAAGGATCTGTTGGAGATTAGGGGGTATAATCTAGCGGCGTGTTCTATGCAAACAACCATGATAAGGGGAGTGGCTATATATGTGAAACAGAATGCTGGGGGAGTTATCCGCATAGCGGCAGACAAATGGGGACGCTGGGCTATAATAGAGTTAAATACGGGGCTAACTGTGGTCAATATATATGGGTCCAATTTAGATGATGAAGCCCTTTGGGAAGAACTGGAGGTGGAATTGGCTACATGGTCACAATCATTGATTATATGCGGAGATTTTAACATACATATAGAAGTGGATGCACAATTGCAGAGTCAGAAATACTCAGGGAGAAAACCAAAAGTATACAGAGCAATAAATACCTTCAAGGAAACTTATGGATTGATAGACGTATGGAAAGAAAAGAAACGAAAAGACCCTGGGTATACGTATTTCTCCCATCCCCATAGGAAATTCGTTAGACTGGATTATTTTTTGGCATCTAGCCAGCTGATGGATCACCTAGATATCAGGAAATTACCCCAACTTTATGCTGATCATAATCCTCTGGTGTTGGAAATAAAAGGTATGGCTGATAGACAAAAACAGAGCTCATGGTCTTTTGATAAAAAACTATTAGCTGATGAGGGATTTTGCTCCTATATTAAACAATGGGCGGTGGAATTTTTTGATTGCAACAGATACAGTGCAGCTCGTGCGATGGTTTGGGATACTTTTAAGGCCGCTTTCAGGGGCGAAGTAATAGGATATACAGCTCGAATCCGAAAGCAGCGGAAAGCAGAAACGGACCACCTGATTAGGAAATTGACAGAATTGGAAGCTGAGCATGTTGTATTAATAAGAAAGGGGGGTGCAGAAGAGGCATTAAATCTGATATAAATACGCACTTCCAGGAGAAGGTGGCTCAAATGTTTCAGGCGTTTAAGGGGGAGATGTATGAATACGGGGAGGCAATAGGAAAAACACTGGCATATAGGATAAGGCAAAAAAGTACCAGAAATAATATTTTGAAAATTAAGAATAATAAGGGTCAAATAGTGGAGGGCTCTGAGAAGATAATGGAAGTTTTCGAGGAATTTTATGGAAGCTTATATCAGGCGGATACAATGCTGGATGGGGTAGAGACAGAGGATAGTAATCTTACTTTGCCTAAACTGTAAGAAGATATAGCACATGAATTAGAGCAGAAAATTACTATACAAGAGGTCCAGGAAGCATTGGGGTCTCTCTCTCCAGGAAAAGCCGCCGGACCAGATAAAATACCGGTGGAAGTTTATAAAATGGTAGCCGCACAGACTCTCCCTGTTTTACATGATTTATATTTAGGTATACAATATAGTGGGGTCCCACCAGTATCGTGGCAGGGTACAGATATGGTGGTCTTCCCTAAAAAGGGGAAAGCCTTAGAATTACCATCTTCATATCGACCGATTTCGTTAATGAATGCGGATGCAAAGATATATCCTAAAATAATGGCCTCTCGCCTACAAAGAATAGTCATTTCATTGGTATCACCCTGGCAACATGGTTTTGGTCCTGGCAGGGGGACCACAGACCACACTAGACGTGTTATAACAATATTAGATATTGCAGAAGCAGAGGGCATGGAAGTGGCTGTGGTCCTCCTGGACGCAGAAAAGGCCTTCGACAGAGTGTCATGGCAATTTTTGTGGGACACTCTGGCTGAGAGAGGGCTCGGTCCTGGATTTTTGAGAGCTATTCAAGCCATGTATTTTAAACCGTATGCACAAATACAACTGATGGGGAATACATCTAGGAGGATTGAAATTTCTAGGGGCACGCGCCAAGGGTGCCCCTGCTCCCCTATTTTATTTGCATTTTATCTGGATTCATTTATAGTAAGAATTTTGAATAACCAGGCGATTAAACCAATTATTACACAAGGGTATGAGACAAAGATCCTTGCGTATGCAGATGATATTGGGATAGTCACAACAGACCCGCAAGGGACAATTAAAGAAATTGAAAGCATGGCAACAGAGTTTGGGAGGCAGTCTGGCTACTTGTTAAATAAAGAGAAAACGCAAGTTGTGTGCTCTTCCCAATGTCATCTGCAGGATCCTCGGGTAACGGAGAAGGCCATATATTTAGGGGTTAACTTAACATCACAGATAGGTAAGCTGTGGGATGTAAATATAGATCCTGTATTGGGGAAAATAGGTGCAGAACTTAGACAAATCGATAAGCTACATCTTACGATTATAGGTAGGATTAACGTATTATAAATGCGGATATTCCCCAAGATTTTATATTTAATGCGAGCGATACTGTTAGAATTACCTGGGAGTAAAATAAAAAGAATCGAGGCTATGTTCTCAAAGTTTATATGGAGTTATAAAAAGATACGACGGGCATATAAATTCGTGACTCTGCCCATAGAAAGGGGGGGGGGGGTGGAATGCTCCTAATATATTATTTTACTATTGGGCATGTACTCTGCAGCATCTTGGTACGTTGTATTTTTTCGAAACTGTTAGGGATGAAAGATCTAAGCTACCTAACATATATCAGCTGATGTTGGGGAAAGAAGCAGAAGGTCTCTCCCAATGGCAATCTAAACCCACCTACAGTAAAAGAATTCGATATAAGTGTGTTCAGGGGGCAATAAAAATTTGGGAAACGGTGAGGAAGCACTGCCAAATCTCTAGATATAATAAGTATACTTCAGTTTGGCACTCAGATTTTCTTCCACAGGTATTCTATGATGGATTGGCTAGGCAATGGGAACAGGCGGGGATTGTGATGGTGGCAGATTTGTTTAACAATCAAGAACAAATAACCTTTCCAGAGCTTGTTCAAAGATTTGGCCTAAGCAGAAGCTCCTGCTTCAAATATATACAGATACACCATCGTATCAAGGGGTTTGCCAAGGGAACTGTTAAAGTGGAGGAGGTATCTATGTTGAGAATAATGAAACGACGAGACAGTAGGATTAGGGATTTCTATGCGGAATTATTACAGAGACTAGCAGATGATGTGGAAAAAATAGAGATGAAATGGGCGGAAAAGCTTGTAGATGGGGAGGTAGATGTGGATATGATAATAGAGATAGGGAACAGGGTTTTGTTGTCATCAAATTTGAAAGCGCAACAATATAAAACCTTGTATGATCTTTATTATACGCCAGCGAAGCTGTTTGGCTGGGGTATGAGCCAGACAGATCAATGTCCAAGATGCCAAATTAGACCGGCAGATAGTATTCATATGTTTTACTCTTGTGGGAAACTAGATGAATTTAAAACAGGTATAGAGAATTTCTGGCTTCAAGTGATGAATATAGAAATAAAAATTACCGCAACACTGATGCTTTTAGGCTATGACAACAGGATGGAACTAGATACTCCACAGAGAGATTTCGTATTTATAATGGTCGCAGTGGCAAGATTGTTGGTTGCCACGGTTTGGAAAGATAAGGAACCGCCCATGTATCATCAATGGGTGCATAGGATATTGAACATTGGTCAGCAGGAAATGTCTCTATATAAATGTAAAGGCTTTAAAGCTAAGCAGAAAGGAATGAGAATATGGGATCCATTAATGACCTGGAAGAAAAAGATAGCAGAATAAAATGTTGTGTAAATTGGTGTAAATAGGTGTAAATATGTAAAATTTTGCATAAAATCAGACATTAGCAATGTCAAGTTAAAGGGATTCAAAATGAGAATAATGGTACAGATGTTAAACAAATGTAAGAATGATTGGATAATGTAAATATGTATTACCTGATTTCCAATAAAAAAAATTAAAAAACGATGGTAAAGTTATGAGTAAGCCCTTTCTGCCGGGGGAATCTTTAGTGCAGGGTTGGGAGGTGGATGGCTCGAGAGATAGTTAAATGTTCGATATTTTTTCAACGAAGAATGTGGCAAATTTTTCACAGCACTCTGGAGAGTTGCTACTTGACTGCTGAGGGAAGGAGAAGGTTTGTTGTTTGATGATGGTGAATAGGTCTTTTGTATTTTTTCAGCCCGGAGGAACGAGAGATTGGGTTCCCATGGTTGTTTCCAGTTTCTTTCAGCTAAACGGAGTTGTCGCCTTTAATTGTTCGGGTCTTTGTTGAACCAGGCTCTGGAGGGGATCTTTCTTGATTTCTTGAGTTTCAGGGTGGCGATTGTTTTCATGAGTTCTGTCATTTTTGTGTTGTAGTGGGCGGTGAGGTCCTTGGCGGATGATAGGTCGGGAGGAGGTAGGATTTGGGTACTAAATAATGCCTCTAGCTCCTCTTAGGGGATTTGTTGGATGTTTCTTACCCAGTGCTTGGTTCGGCTGCATTGGAGAGAATGGCGATAAATGGAATTTAGATCAAAGAAAATATTATGGTGATCTGACCAGTCGGATCGTAGGATAGAGTGCAGAGATAGTGTGTTGTGCTTGTAGATGATTGCATCAAGTATGGTGCCCTTGTTGTGCATTTGCATGTTTCAATGTTGGGTGAGATCGTTTGCTTCCAAGAGGGTGGAGAGGGCCTGTACGGTGGGGTCTTTAGTGTTGTTCAGGTGCAAGTTTAGGTCTCCTAATATAATGTCAGTGCTGTTTTTTAGTGATGTTTGCAATATTAGGCCTGCTAGGTCTTCAAGGAATTCTGACTTTTTGCCAGGAGGGTGATAGAGAACGTGGAATTTATTGGGATTGGGTCTATTTGTGGAGAGCTGAGCTCATAGCTATTCAAAGGTAGGGTGGTGCGGAAGGGAGTAAAACAGAGATCGCTTTTGTGTATAATGGCTACTCTGCCACCCCTGCCACCTTTGCGGTCGCTGTGAATGATTGAAAAACCTGGGGGGAGATGAGGTTGATGTAAGGTGATGGTTGGTCGTTTAGCCAGGTTTCAGTTAGAAAGCAGATGTCTGTATTATGCTGTAGGATTGTATCCGCTATATCAGTGGAATGCTCGATTGCTGATCTGCAGTTTATAAGAATGCAGCGGGCATGAGTGTAGGTCTCTGTTCAGGATGGTTTGGTTGGATGGTGATTAGTTGGGAGGGCGACCTAGGAAGGTGAGAGGTGTTCAAGCTGCTGTTCAAGGAAAGAGGATTGGCTGGGGGTATTACTATGGGAGTTTTCCATCAATTCAGCCTCCTGCTGTGACGTCCTAGTTGTGAAGCGTTTGGGGCAGTGCAGTGTGTTAGTGGCAGGGTCAGAGTTTATCCGTGGTGCGAGGGGTTTGGGCAGGGTGTGGATATTCTTTGCTTCTATGCGAAGTGATGTGATTTCATCCAAAATAGTGTTGATTTTGAGTTCTAGACAGGCTATTATAGGGAACAGTTGCGAGACACCTGGGAGAGCAGAGGGGAGAGTGGTGTACTGGGGCAGGTAGACACAGTGGGTGGGTGCTAACAAAGGAGCCATCCTATTTGTGGTGGAGGATTGCGGGGCAAAAGGAGCAGGTGTAACTCAGCATGAGTTGAGAGCCCAGGCAGGGGAGAAGATGATTCTGGAGGTAAAACCGTAGTGTCCAGGCATTCGGCAGTGGAGGGGGATGGACGGGGGTGTGGGCGGAACCCGTGCGAGGGGAGCGGAGTCATGGGTTTCGGGGGTGGAGGTGTAGGTGCATGAATCCGCTCATTGCGAGAGGGTGAAGGAGTTGGTTTAATGGTAGAGGGGACAAGGGTGGCACCAGAGGACAGGGAGGTGCAGAGTGTGGTGAAGTGTCAGTCAGAAATGGTTAGGTTATTAAATTATTGAATGTCTGATTTTCTACGTTGAAATGGAGGCTATGTGGTTAATAGTAATGTTGTCTGCACTGGAAACCGGAAACTCAAGTTAAAATCCTTGTTGTCCAGCTTTGAGAAATTGAGACATCTAGGCCAAGTCACTTTATGAAACTGTTCCTCTGTTGCTTTGTGTGCCAAAATAGGGAGTACATAGAAATAGGGTTGAACTTGGCATTAATTACTAAATAAATAAAACATTTACAAAGGGTGCCCATTTCTTACCAAGGATTTGTTTTTCAGCATGAGACTTTCTGACAGAGTGGTGTCTCTTAAAACATCGTGAAACTTCATTAGAGATTGTATTTGCCCTGTGTTGACATGTAGCACGTGTCAGAATTCCCATGGTGGACTAGAATACTTCTCATTGACTGAATAAAAGCATGTATTTACTTCTATGTCACATAGTTCTTTTGTGAGTATAAGGCTGATTTTTTTGAAAAGCAACTTGATATTAATGCAGAATGTCCTGTTTTTCCCCAAAGGGAGCCACTTTAAGAAAGATTCTTCTAACTCGTTATTTTAAAGGAGAACATGGAGCTGTCCTGACGGTGCCACTGTCGGTCAACTACAGCAAGACTCCCCCAACTACAGGTGAATATTTGTGTCACATGTTTTGTTCATCACTTGCTCTGTCATATCACACTTCTGCTGTTTATAAGCAGTGTAAATAATGTGGTGACTGTCGCTGGCACTGTTGAAGGATGAACATGCTGAATGCTAAGGCTTGATTCCACCCCATACCTCTTTCTTCCACCACCCAATACATCTGGTCTCTTGACCTCACTCTTGCACACTGTTTTGACTCTTGATTTCTCCCTTGGCCAATCTATTCCTGTTTTTCTTATTATTATTTTCTCCCTTTTCACAATCTTTCTCTGGCTCTGGTGTGATGAAAAATAAATCGAAAGATGAGTGTCGCTGTCCACCAATATAGCGAACCACACGTTAAGGGCCTCATTACGATGTCGGTCGGAAACTAAACCACCCAACACCTTTTTGGATTTGGTTCTGACCAACTCGCGGTCGGAGGTTCTGCCTGACTGATTATGATGCTTCCGAACAGCGTTCAGAAGGCCTCCCATTGACTTCAATGGGAGCCTGTGTTCTGAACGAAAACACAGGCTCCTATGGGGAAAAGGGGTGTCTGCGGAAAACCTTGCACCCTGTGGCGGGGCACCCCATGGTGCCTGACACACTGTGCATGGTTTTACAGGGGGGATGCCTTGGGTACACCCCAACCCCAAACCAGAGGACTCAGGATGAAGGGGCCCAAAGTCAGTTTCCGATAGCCTTTTCGTGTCAGACAGACCGAGTCGGAAAGGCTGTTGGAATCCGAAACCGTAATCGGTCGGTAGGAAATGCTGGCCGTTGAGCTGTACGAATCGGCTCTAACCGACTCGGATTCTCCTAACGCCGGTCAGAACCGATTCGGAATTCTACTTCCCACAGCAAGCATCATAGTCAGGCGGATGGGTTCCGACACGGTCTAGGGGAATCCGACTTTTGGTCGGAGGCTTTCAGACCGACATCGTAATGAGGCCCCTGATGTCTTAATGTACTCTTGGTCTTTCTGTTACTGGACTCTTAAATATTCAGAAAATTATATCTACATGTTGAATCAAGTCTAGATATGCCTAAGCTGCATTCAGCTTTGTTATACGTGGATGATAAGTTATAACTCAGAAGTTCTCAGACCACCAATGGTATTAATTTGAAGTTCATGGTTAGATTAATAGAAATGATTCAAATAACACTCGGTTGAAACCTAAGGGTCTGATTTAGATCTTGGCAGACGGGTTACTCCGTCACAATAGTGACGGATATCCCGTCAGCCGAAATATAAATCCCATAGGATATAATGGGATTTATATTTCAGTGGACGGGATATCCATTACCGTTGTGACGGAGTAACCCATCCATTAAGATCTAAATCAGGCCTTAAGACACCACATAAAACAAACAGAATAGTGCCACAGAGTTTTTCTTTGTTTTTTGTATATACAAAAGTCCCTTTTTATACAGAAAATAGGTATTCAGACAAAATATCGAAATTAAAATAGCGTCCTACCAAAATATTGTCTAAAATATTGTGATATGTAAATATCTTGTGCAAGAATATCGTTGTCAAAAATATCGATTTTAAGGTAATATCGATTTATAAAATATCAGTCATTAATATTGTTTACAAAAATATAGTTTATATCGTTTATTAATTATAACGTATTTTAGTATATATTTTAAATGTATTTGATTTAGATTTTTTGTATCGTTTGTTTTTTAATATAGTTACATTTTTAGTAGTTATCAAATTTAATGTAATTCATTTTTGTGATTTTTAGAACCGTAGTGGATTTTGGGTTTATAAGGGTTAATTTTTTTTAATTTAATTTAAATTTTAGGTGCAGGTTGTAGTGTTTATAGGGGTACAGGGTGGAAAGTAATTTAATTGTAATTAATTAGTAGTTAGTTATTAATTAATTATTTAATTGATAATTATGTTAATTGTGTAAATGTTTTTTTAAATTTAATTGTGGGTTGTGGGGATTATAGGGGTACAGGGTGAGAAGTAAATTAATTTTAATTAATCAATAATTAGTTGTTAATAATTATTTAATTGGTAATTAATTATGTTAATTGTGAAATTATTATTTTTTATTTAATTTAGGTGCAGGTTGTGGGGTTTGTAGGGGTACAGGGCAGGAAGTAAGTTAATGATACATAATTAATATTTCGTTTTTAATTATTAAATTGATAATTGTTAATTGTGTAATTCATTTTTTGTTAAATTTTAGGAGCATGTCTTTTTTGTGGGGGTATATTGTATGAAGTAAATTAATTATAATTAAGTAATCATTTTTAATTAATGATAATTAGTTTATTGATGAATGTTTGTTAATAGTGTAAATAATGTAATTTTAATGTTTAGTTTAAGATGCCGGTTGTGAGTTTTGTAGAGGTATAGAGTCGGAAGTAACTAAAATAAAATTATTTAATACATATTTTTTTAATTTTTAAATATTTATTTAAATAAAACTTTATTTTAGTATTTTAATTATAATAATATTTGTAGTTATTTATATGTATTTAACATTGTAATATGTATTTATTTAATTTAATTTTTAATATAAAATATATTTGTATTTCTTTTATTTACATAATTATATTTTTATTTGTTTAGTATGTTTTAAAAAAAAAATGTGTTGAAGAGAATTTGTTTCTAATGTTGAATTGACTGGAGTGGGAATAGTACATTTTACCCCTCCGCAATCCAACCCTTTCCCTACTGTTGCAGTTATTGGAGTTATACTATATATATAAAGTTTACCCCTCAGTAATCCGACACTTTCCTTACTGTTGCATAGACTGGAGTTGGACTAGTAAAATGTACCCCTCCACAATCCAACATTTTTCCTACTGTTGCACTAACTGGAGTGGGAATAGTAAATTTTACCCCTCCGCAGTCCGACACTTTCCCTACTGTTGCACTGACTGGAGTTAGAAAAGTAAATTATACCCCTCCGCAATCTGACACTTTCCCTACTATTGATCAGACTGGAGTGGGAATAGTAAATGTTACCCCTCCGCAATCCAACACTTTTCCTACTGTTGCACTCATTGGAGTAGGAATTGTAAATTTTAACCCTCTGCAATCCATCACTTTCCCTACTGTTCCACTGACTGGAGTGGGAATAGTAAATTTTACCCCTCCATAATCCAACAGATTCCCTACTGTTGCACTCACTGGAGTTGGAATAGTAAATTTTACCCATGCACAATCCAACACTTTCCCTACTGTTGCACTGACTGGAGTGGGAGTAGTAAATTTTAGCCCTCCGCAATCCAAAACTTTCCCTACTGTTGCACTCATTGGAGTGGGAATAGTAAGTTTTACCCCTCTGCAATCCAACACTTTCCCTACTGTTGCAGTGACTGGAATGGGAATAATATATTTTAACCCTCCGCAATCCAACACTTTCCCTACTTTTGCACTGACTGGAGTGCGAATAGTAAATTTTACCCCTGTGTGATGTAACCGTTTTCCTACTGTTGCATTGCCTGAAGTGGGAGTAGTACATTTTATACATCTTTAGTTCAACACTTTGCCTACTTTTGTATAAATTCTAGTGGTAATAGTGTATGTTAAATGTAAAATGTTATAATTTATTTTATATTGTTACAATTTATTTTATTATGTTTTTGCCAATTTAAAATTATAATATTTATAATTATTAATGTTTTTATGTGTAAAATAGTTTTATTAAATTGTAAGATATTTGTTTAATTTTTTATTCTAAATAAAATAGTTTGTTTTTTAAATATTTTATGTCATTGGTATATATATGTGTGTGTGTGTGTGTGTGTGTATATATATATATTTTTTTTGTTATATTACATTATTTAAACAATTCTGAAATTATAATATACATTATAATTATTAGTTTAATAATATTTTGTAACTAAATTTATGTAAACATATATATTAATATATACGTGTTTACATTTGTTTAAATGTTTATTTGTTATATTTGTTGAAATATATATTAAATCTATTTTATTTTTTATTAAATACTATTTAATATTTAAATTTAGATATATTTGAAAAGCGATATTTAATACGATATTAATGACGACAATATATTTTTTTCAATATTTTTGTACTTACCAGTACTTACAAGTATAGGATGACAATATTTTTGACAACAATATTTTGGTCACAATATTTTGGTATGGCGATATTTTCATAGGTGATATTTTGTCAGTGAACCCAGAAAATAATCATGTTATAAGAAGTCTGCTTGTCCTAATTTTAGTAACGTGTCTAAAAAAAGGTGCTATTACTAGTGATCTGATCTTTTATACTAAAAGAAGAGCTCAGTGGAGAATGGCGTTCCATTCTTTACTCAGAATCGCCTCGGCTAAGAAATTTCCTCACGGCCTAAGACTCTTGGCTGTGACGTCACCCACATTTAGAGCAAATGCTACCATATCCATCTACAACAATGGGACTATCCTAATTCAAGCCTCCGATTGGAACCTGGGTATCGTTGACGACAGGTTCTCCATCATTAAAAAATCGCTGGACCAAAGTGACACTCTTAATCACTCTAGGGGCGTCCTTCCCTTAACTTTGCCACAGGACCTCCATGATCTCTCTCTAATGAGCCACAATCACCTGTTGACTGCCCCGCCTACCTTGAACAACATTCATAGGGCCCCGCCTACCTAGAACAACCTTCATAGGGCCTTAGTTCCACCAAGTTTTGGCTCCACAGACTCACCCACCGTCTCCCGACCACCCAGACTTGATCACCTCCATTCCCGTAATGCTGGAGCAAATGTTATCCTTAGCTCCGACCACCTCACCAACACTTCCCCCACTCCCCTTCCTCCCGGCTCTCTCCTAGATAATTCCCTTTCTCCACAACAGGCTCGTCCACTCTCCACCCGGAAGTCGGCTCCCCCTAACCTCATCAACACCAAGAGACCCCGCTCCCTTTCTAATCCTCAACTCTTGAACCGTCCCCCCTTCCACCCAACCTCCTTCCTCACGCCAATTCTAGCTCCCACTTGCTTTGCTCTCCTGACCAACAGAGACGGAAATCCTCATCAAGGGACGACCCCCCTCCTCATCGTCCCATTTCCTGGGACACGCCTACCTCCACCCTAGTGAACAACCTTCCTCCTCCCCTCCCCAAGAGCTATGAACCACAATCTGGTCCTGCATCTAAGCTCAAGGAAATAAACCGGGAGCTTCTAAAACTCAAAACTGACATACAAAAACTCATTAACATCACCTCGGAGCTGACCCTTGACTTCTCTTCCAACAAGACCTCGCAGGAGATCCTGCATATGATCCACCAGTACCCTAAACTACCATCTCCTTCCACTATGCTATCGAGTGACCTCGGGCAGAAACCCCCAGGCCCGAACAGGAATACCAATCCCTACCCTAACGCCCCATCTAAACCCGCCAGATCCAAAAATCATTTATCGGAACCTGATATTCTCTCCCTCCTCCGAGCTTACAACTCCTCTCTTTCGGTCATCCCAGTCCCTTCTGGAACCTCTCAAACTTCCCCTATAAACTCTCCCGGAGCTACTAATCCCAAGCAATGCATTACGGAGGCTATACAAAGCATCTCATCTAACCCGCATAGAGCTCCCAGATTCAACGCTAATGCCCTAAACATTAATAACCTCATGGAGATCCCCATTACACAGCCCTCTCTCACTGACCACAAATCACACCTGAAATGCATGTTACTTTACTGTAGATCAGCTATGAAACATGCCACGGACCTTGCCGATCTCATCCTTGTTCAGGAACTAGACCTCCTTATCTTCACCGCAACTTGGCTTACCGACTCCTCAGGTCCCATCCTTGACATTCTAGTCCCGCCGAGCCACAACATTATCAGACTCGATCGAGTTAAAAGAACGGGAGGGTGCATAGCCTGTATCTACCACAACTCTCTCTCAGCAAAGCAGTCCCCTTCGGCAACTCTCTCATCCTGTGAATATGTATGCATAGACATCACTAGCAAACATAGACCCTTATGCAGCCTGCACATCTTTTACCACCCTCCAGGAGACAACCTCCCTCTGATTGAACAAACTATGGAAACCATCGCCTCCAACCATGGTCTGCACTGCCCCCAGATCTTCCTTGGTGACTTTAATCTTCATTGGACTGACCCGAATGATCAGGCGGTGAACAGTCTCAAAAACTTCCTAACTGACCACAACCTGACTCAATTCTGTGACAGTCCTACGCACAACTTAGGCTCAACCCTCGATCTGATCATCTCCAATCCCTGAGCTTATATCTCGCTGCAATATCTCCCTACCGCCGCCTGCAAACATGTCCGACGTTCACTACCTCACTGAGCACTACAACAACACAATGTTGACTGCCCTGAATGCAACTGCCCCCCTTCAACTAAAAAGAAAGTCCAACAAAGACTCCAACCCGTGGTTCAATGACAGCTTAAATGCGGCAGACGCAGCCTGAGACTAGCAGAACGCTCTTGGAGATCAGCTCCATCTATTGGTCTCCTAAAAATTTTAAGACTAAAAAGGAGTAGATACAACAAACTCATCAGAGCGGCGAAAGACACCTTCTTCAAATCCCAACTTGACAAAGCCAAAAATCGCCCGAAAAGGCTGTTTGAGATGATTAAGCTACAATCCAATAACACTCCTTTACAATCTCCTCCCATCTCCTGCCCCCAGCCAAACTGTGATGTCTTTGCTGACTTCTTCCTTGAAAAGGCTAGCAAGATTGAATCTGATCTAAGGTCTGCCCTGATCGATCTATCACCCTCTCCTGACTCCTCCTTACCCTCGCTCCCTCCGCTCTGTCTCTCCCCTAAAAACAATGCCTCTTGGAGTCAATTCACACCCCTCAACGACACATCCATCTTCAACATTCTCTCGACCCTGAAACCTTCAAATCACTTCAATGAGCCCCCCCCCCCCCCAACTCCTTTAAAGAAATGATAAGATTACTAGTCCAAAATCATCAATGCTTCTCTTCTTCAAGGTGAGATCCCTGACTGCCTGAAGGCGGGGCTGGTTCTCCCTATTCTCAAAAAACCGACAGCTGACCCTGAAGACCTGAATAATTTTCGACCAATCACAAACATCCCTACTCTGGCAAAACTCCTTGAGAAATGTGTCCATGAACGTGCAACCACATTGAGGAATTCCAACTTCTTGATCAATTCCAATCGGGCTTCCGTCCCGGCCACAGCACTGAAACGGCCATTACTCATATAGTGGACGACGCTCTCGCATTGCTTGACCAGAATGAATCTTGCCTACTAATACTACTCGACCTCTCATCTGCGCTTGACACTGTCAAACATGACAATCTACTTAACCTTTTGGAATGTTGGATGGGGCTCTCAGGCACTGTATTAAAATGGTTTGCCTCTTTTCTCAATAACAGAACGCAGAAAGTCAAATCCAATCAAACTCTATCCAACTCCAGTCCTTGCACACTGGGGGTGCCCCAAGGGTCCTCGCTCTCCCCCACGCTCTTCAACCTTTTCATTGAACCACTTACCTTAATCCTCAAAGCATCTAACTTCCAATATCACATGTATGCGGATGACACCCAACTGTACATGAAAATCTCTTCCCCCTGAAGATATCAAGATACTCAATGGAACCCTGCACAAAACCCTAAATTGGCTAACCTCCAACCACCTCAAACTAAACGCCCTTAAAACTGAATTCCTCCTCATTTCACCCACTAGGCAAACCCCCATTGTTAAGAAATATCTGAAAAACCTCTCCGCTCTCAACTGCACACCACACATCATTGATTCCACAAAATCACTGGGAATTGTGCTAGATAAGAACCTAAACATGCAAGACCACATCAGAGCATCTACCAAAGGAGCGAACTTCCAACTGAGCATCCTAAGAAAACTCAAACCCTACCTTCCCCAAGATGACTTAAAAACTGCGGTGCAAGCACTAGTTATCTCAAGACTAGAATACGGCAGTGCCACTCTATGCGGGCTACCGAAACTCAGATTAGCCCCCCTCAGAGCATCTCTGAATGCTGCAACTAGGCTCATCACTGGTTCCAAGAAAACCAACCACATCTCTCCGGACCTGAAATCTCTCAACTGACTTCCGTTGGAGTCAAGGATTCAATTAAAAATTGCATGTATGACCCATAAAGCACTACACTTCAACAATCCTCTATACCTAGCAAATAAGCTCGAACTATCAGGTGGCTCCCGTTCCTCAAGGAGCTCCAGTACCTTGCTGCTCAAGCCGAAGAAATTTAAAAAAATGAAAACCTACAATCGTACATTCTCTGGTATTGCCCAGAGAATCTGGAACTCCCTACCTGTGGAAACAAGACTGATTCCTTCAACACTTGCCTTCAAAAGGGAAGTGAAAGCTCTACTGATGAGCACTGCGCTGAACTAGAAGCTTTTCTCCTTTTGTCTCCTATCTTGTTTAGCCGATTAATCTGCTACCTGGCAATTGCTATGGCCTCAATGTCGCCTTCTAATATGTCATTGTGTACCTGATGTATATATCTCTACTTTTCTCCCACAGCTATCTACCTATGTCTTCCGCAACTCGTATGTAAAACGCTCTGATACCCACTTGGGTCATGTTCGCGCTATACAAAACTTTAAATAAATAAATAAATGAAGCATTTTATACATAAAAACGGGTCAATTCGTGTAACATTCAGAATGAACTCTTCTCTATTGTACCACTATTAGTAAGTTTATCACAAAAAACTTGTGTAACTTTTACAACTCTACTGCAGAGCATGTTTGTGTTTCTCTTGGTGAATTTCTACCATTAATGTTATAAACACAGACACGTCTGTCTGTTATGTGTGTATTGGCTCCTTTTCTGAATTATCTATAAGATGTTATTAGTGCTTATGCAGTTTGCAAATCTGGCAGAACTGTCGGAGTTGGAAAGGTAGCGATTCTCAAGTGTAAAGCATTATTTTTAAATTATATTTTTCATACTGTGGGAAGTTATAGATTGCTAGACTGTGTAGCATAGTTTAATCAGTTTAGTTGAATAAACTTTACATTTTTATACTAGGGTGAAGAAAAGCCTTTACAGTAAGGATCCACCTATTGGCCATTATGAGGCCTTAGATAGGGTAAGGTGCATAAAGCTTTATTAATGCACCATTGAAAAATTGTTCAATTACTTCTTACTTTTTTCTTTCTGACACACTCGATTGGTGACTATTATTGGCAAGTTACATTTAGAATAGGTTCTTTCGTATAATTTGTTCTACATCCAAAGTTAACAAACATTGCCAATAGATATAGTCTAGGAGAGGCGAGCTATTGGCTTTTTCAACATCATGTCACTTTTATTGGTTTGCGGGTGGTAAGCAATGACACGCAACAAGGCAGGGTGGATAGGGCAAGCAGCGCAGATAAATGAGTGTGGATGGGGGCATGCAACACAGATGAGGGAGGGACGACAGGTGGGTGCAAGCAACACAGACGAGGGAAGAAGGGAAGGTGAGAGGAACACAGAGGGGGAGAAATACACAATTGATCCAGCTAATAAAGACACACGCAGGTACAGTGATTAATCACATAAAAAATGGTGCGCCAAAAAAAATGAGCAGTGGAAGAACACAAGTAATATATCCATGCTCCAGGGAAGGGACAAATACACGAAGAGGAGGAAGTCTATGGCAGCTGACCAATAAGAGGCAAGCAAATGAGTGACAATAAAGCCAACCAATGGTAAACAATTGTGGCCTCACTGTTAGAAAAGATGTGGTCTTGAAGAGATAGCAGACCTAAAAAATATGCATTTTAATAATGTTTTATAGATTTTTGTACAGGCATCATTGAACCCACAGGCTTCGTATGTATGTGAGGGGGTGTTGCACACCAGATAACACTTAACGCTTTAAAATCATATGGATTTTTAATGTTTTTGGGCCAAAAATATTATTTGTTTGAGCGTCTATAATTCGTGACGTATAAGTGTATCCCGGGATCTGAGAGATGCATCACAAAGAGCAAGCATTGAATAATGGATAGGTCGTGGATCCGAATTGACACACAGGTGAGGGGCCTTCGATGGGACTCAAGATGAGAGGGTGTCATCTCATTATATGCTGATGATAGTCTCCTCCACCTTGCGGATTCCCCACGAGCCATGCCGAGAATTCTGCACATTCTGGAGATTTTCTGGACCTATATGGGATTCTGCATTAACTGGCACAAGTCGGTGGCCTTTCCTGTGGGAGTGAGAGACCCGCACTGGGCCTGGGATTGCCCCTTTTGATGGGTGACTCAGGGGTTCCAATATTTGAGTATTTTTGTGACACCAGATTGTGAATTATATCTCCAGGAAAACCTAATGAAAATCCTGGAGACTTATTGCAGTGTAGTGGAGCGCGATGGAGGAAACTTCCGCTGTCACTCCTGGGCCGAGCCACCATTTTCAAGATGATCTACTTACCAAAATGTCTATACATCCTGCAGAATACCCCCTTCCTGGATACTTTCTTCCAGAGGGTGGACAGTGTTACGAGGGTGCTATTATGGGACGGTGGGACACTAAGAATAGCCCTCTTGCTACTGATGCTCCGAATCTCCGGCTTAATTATTGGGCCTCACGACTGTTGACTCTTAATGATTGGGCCTTTTCATCCCAAGAGGTACCATCCCTGAGGGTGGACCGCACGGCCATGGCCCTGGAGGCTTACCTCCGTTGGCTATACGGAGGGGTAGGGGGAGGGCTACCCCTCCCTTTCCCCACGGAGATGGTGGTTAACATATGGAAGAGGGCGACGCATGCTCTGGGTTGGCGAGGCAGATTGACATTGGAGTCCCCACTGTGGGACTAGGGCCTCCTCCACGGTCTGTGTGCGATAGAGGGACATCAAAATTGGGACCTACTGGGGATCTCCAAAGTGGGTGACTGAGCTAATTCACATAGTGTAAAATTCTAAACAATATCAAATTAAATGTTATGCTGGCAAACAAAAACACCAAATGGGAATGGTACAAACACAATTTAAGGTGTCTTTGATAGCATTTGTTTATTTCTGGAAAGTTCAAAATATATCATGAAAGGTCAGTTCCTGTGTGCACAAGTGACCCAAGATATGTACTTCCCAAGGAGTCCCACTACCTTACTAAGGCTGCGACCAACCTGGGAGTCACTCCCACTATTTGGCTAAAGGACACCAATAGTTGAAGTATATTTGAAGAACAAGATGTAGTTTTGCACACAACCATCACTTTAATTAGTTGGACCTCTGACGTCACTCATGGGCATATCTTCATGAGGTTGTGCAGGATGTCAACCCCCTCCCCCCCCCCCCTCCCCCCCGGATATATGTGTTTCTTTTGGTTGACCATCAGGTTCAGGAACCCCTAAACAGTTATAGCAGTATCTGTGTTAGGCATCTAGTGACATTGGTGCCACATGAGCAAGGGTGTATCATACTCTTTAATGTTCTGGTATGGGGTTGGAGTCTTAGATGTTCCAGCAATCACAGTGCTGTACCAAACTAAAAAGATGGTGTGAAGTTGAGTTAGCAGTGGTGAGTGTGTGCGGAGAATGCTGAATAGCCTGAAGAGGCGTATGGAGGTGGAGGAGTCTTGGTGCCAGTGGGAGTTGGGACAAGACAGGCTTAAATCTAGTCAAATATATCCAAGCATTGCACCCCTGAATGCTTGAGATGAGCTTGAAAAACTCAAGCAGACAAAATAAAAAGACTGACCAGTGGAGCAATCCCAATAGATGCCCAGGAAGTGCAGTGTCTGCTGCAGTGATTTATGTATAAACTGTAGGTCACAGATTCCTTTACCTGTAAGCTAGCCTATTGGGGGTAAGAGAGAGATAGTGGGGGGGGGGGGGAGAGAGAGACATGTGGCCCTTTGTGAGTGTGTTTAAGACATCTCAGGTAGAATGTAGATTTTTTGGCAGAGGTTGGAAATTACCATCTTTTTTGTGGTATTCCTCCAGTTTTTTGCCTTCTTTTGCTGAACCCGTTTTCGTTTGCCATGGGATTTTGCACATTTTACTCCTGCTAAACAGTAGTAACGTACTTGTACTCTCCTCTCTAAACATGTTAAATTAGCATACCCCTAATTGGCACATTTAATTTACATGTAAGTCCATACTATATGGTACTCAGGACCTATAGGTTAACACTGGTTCACATGTCTCCTTTAATAAGTGCTATATTCAGTTTGGGAACAGCTAGAAATATTTTTCAAGGAGTCATTGAAAACCTAACCTATTGGTCAAGGTGAGGTTTATATTACTATTTTGGAAATTACACTTTTAGAAAGTTATCCATTTTCCACCTCAAACCAAACGGCTTTCCGGCCAGTGTCCAGCTGTCACCAGACCCCTGATGGCTCTCCTGTAGTGAGATGTTTATTGCTTCGAGACAGTGGAAAAAGGGCTCTTGGTGTGGAGAGGAAACCTCCTACCTTGACAGCATGGCCTGGGGTCTATGCCTAGCCCCTGAGCGTCAAAGGATGCCTTCCTTATCACTGGCAGATGAAGCTCACACCTAGACCTGCCTCCCTCTTGTCTCTCTTATCCGGCTGACACCAAACTCAGTGGGAGGGGAGAAACTGACCAGAACTGGTTTAGGGAGTAGACAAATGCTTGCCCTCCAGTCACAAGCTGGCACTGGACATAAAGGTGGACCCCACATACCTCTCCTCAGAACAACCCTGGATCTGGGCGGGATCAGAAGACTGACAGCCCTGCTCTCTGAAGAACCTGAAGGAAAACTGGACTTCCTTGCCTTCATTCCAGGACCCCAAAAGTGACTTGAAGGGTCAGTTGACTGGCCTCCTGTTTCAGCTACAGGGACACAACAAGCTTCCAGATGCCTTTCTCCCTGCAGCTGCCCTGCTGACCAGTTCCAACTGGACTTGCCTTGGACACAGCTGCTGGCCTCTGCTGGAGTGAGTCCTAATCCCCAGGTGGTGCCGCCCCAGTCCAGGACCCTGGGCGGTTGTTAGAGTGTACTCCTGTTGTTCGCTAACTGCAAGAAGTAGGACTTAAAAATATTTTGCCAACTTTTTGCTTGGAGACCCAATGGAACCTTGGATTGATGTTGTAGCATCAGCGATCGACGTCGACTCGCCCGTCTGCCTCAGCTTGCCCCACTGATGGAAATCTGACTTTTAGAATCGTTTCTAAGTCAGAACGTAGAGTGCTTCATCTGGAACAATGTCAATCTGGAATGGCAGGGGGAGCAAAAGAACGATGGATTTAGGCCCAGATCTCTGTACTGGGGTGAATGTATGACATTGTTCTGCATTCTGTCCATCAATTGTTCTTTTTGCATTTGTCACCCCGAGTGGGACGGGTATGCCCAGATGTGGTCCCGTGCTCTCCATGCCACTGGCCATCAAGTATAATGGGGTTACCCAGTGACCCTCAGAACCTGGGTATCGTAAATCTATAGTGAAATAGGTTCTGTCTGGAGTAGAATAATTACTTTAAATATATCATAGACATTTATACAAGGCCACTGGAGTCTAGCTATCCTGGCTGATGAGAGCTGAAACCCCGAAACCGGTCCTAGGATGCTTGTTTTCAGTCCAGGGAGAACCTGGTCGCAGTTCGGGCTGGACTGTTCCCATTGGGCACAGGGTCAAGTCTGATTTGCATATGGCGGGGTTCAAACTGGAATGGCATGGGGAGAAAAAAAACGATGGATTTAGGCCCAGATCTCTGTACTGGGGTGAATGTATGACATTGTTCTGCATTCTGTCCATCAATTGTTCTTTTTGCATTCATCTGGAACAATGTCAAACACCATCCAATCAACTTCGAGGCCTTCCCGGGTACAAACTTTGGACTTTGCCTACTCAAAGCGTTCATGCCTACATCAATGACTGCACTGGGACCCCTTTCTTCAACAGCTTGCAGTTGTCGATCCCTGCTTTGGATCCAGATTGCTTTTCTTTTTTCCAAAGGTATTTTATTGACTTTACAATTCAAAGTACAATAGGCGTCATTTGTGCCCTTAAGTAGATAAGAGAAATTCGTAAAAATCCCTTGCCTTAACCAAAATCACCCAACAGATCAAAGTTTAATGATCAAGAATAATTTTCCGGAACTATAGAGCCCATCCAGCTCATGCATATCAGCATTAAGTTACATCCCCTCTCAGATGTCCAGATAGTCCACTAGTTTCAATCTCTGGCTCTCTGTATTGTTGATTTGGGCATACATATAGTCTATTAAGGGTCTCCATGTCTGCTCGTATATATGTGACTCATATCATGCAGGTGTCATGTAAGTTTCTCCTTGGCCAACAAGGACCAAAGTTTATTCAGCCATTCATAGCGTGTTGGAATTGCTGTCAATTTCCGTATCTGAAAGAGACACGTTAGTGACAGATTCCTTACCTTAGAATATCCCCAGGCGTCAGGCTGGATCCGGAAAGTTTTTTGCGTAGCAGTACCCTTGCGCGTCGGTAGGCGGCGTCGTGCGGCTCCGCGTCCGTCGTCGGCGTCGTGATCGCCGGGATGACGTCGCGGGCAGTACTTAGGCGCCGCCCCTGCGCGCTGACGTCAGTTCTTATTTTTCCGCGCCAGTAAGCGCAGATCCGGGAAGAGCAGTGCCCTAGTCACTTTTTGACTATCTTTTTTGGTGAATTTTTTCACTGTTTCTTCAACGAGTCTTCACGACTCCTAAGGTGTCGTAGGGATGCCCGGCTTTAAGCCCTGCGAGGAATGTGGTCGCATGATGTCGATCACGGACCCGCACCTCGAGTGTCTCTTTTGTCTCGGCCGAGACCACGACACAAAGTCGTGTCCTGACTGCCGGAAACTTCATCCTAAGGCTTTGCGAGAGCGGTCTCGAAAGCTCCTTGAAGTCCGGCATTCGGTCCCCGCCGTTCGTCGGATTCAAAGTCTTCGTGCTCCTCCGGTAAGTCGAAGCACAAGAAGTCTAAGCGGCGTCATCGCTCTAAGACTTCGCCTCGCCGGTCTCGCGACTCGGCTGAGGTCCCTGTCGGCACCGTCCCCGCGGCCCCGGACGTGCCTGTCGAGTTACCCCCGCAGTACCCGCCCTACCCGGGCTCGGGGGCGACTCAGGCCGATATACAGGAATTCCTGTCGGCCATGGCCCGCCTCTTCGGGCCTCAAGGTCCCTCCGGTGCGCCTCCGGGCCCCGCGGGCCCTGATGGGGTTGCTCCGGCGTCGCCGTCGACTCCGGTCCCGGCGTCGCCTGTCCCACCAGCCTTCGTCCCGGCCTCGGCTCCGGTCCCGGCCTCGACCCCGGCTCCGGTGGTGCCGCAACCCCCATCGACGCCTGTTGACCTAACCACGCCTCCGCCGACGTCCCCGGTGCCGTTTCCGACGCCGTCCGGGGCTCCGGGCATCGTCGTCCCCCGGTTCTCTCCGGGTCCGGACATGGAGCCGGAACGGCGTCGCCCGACGCCGTATCCGGCGCCGATGAGACCTTGGGTCCCTGATGTCCCTCCTCCTCCATATTTTCAACCTGAGGAGGACCAGGAGAGCTGGGAGGGGTCTGACGACCCTCTCACACAACAGTGCGAGTTTGACCCGGACTGGGTTGAGGAACTTGGGGATGCCAGTGGTCTGGATACCTCCCCTGACTCTGGCATGCTGTCTCCTCCTGTGGCAACGGAGGAGGGGGCTAATTTTGCAACGGTGTTGCGTAGAGCTGCTGGAGCCTTGAATCTCCAGTTGCCTACAGTGGTCGTCAGGTCTAACATCCTGACTGAAGTGCTTCAGCCGGCGGCCTCCTCTTCGGAGACTGTGCTGCCGTTCAACGAGGCACTGACTGACGTTCTTTTGGGTGCCTGGTCCAAACCCACCACAGGGGCTCCTGTGGATAGGAACGTGGCCCGACGCCATCGCCCTGCTCCGGGCGACACCCTGTTTCTCTCCCAACACCCCACCCCTGAGAGCTTGGTTGTCCAAGCCTCTGCCTCCCAAACCGCCTTCCCTACCGCCCCTCCGGATAGGGAATCCAAGCGCCTGGATCACTTTGGGAAGAAGGCTTTCTCTTCCTCCAGTGCTGGCTTGCGGTCTGTTAATACCGCTTGCCTCTTGGGCCGATACACCCACTCCCTGTGGGATTCGGTGGCAACTGTTTTGCCGCAGTGTTCTGAGGAGGCCCAGACACTGCTTACCCGCGCCATTGCGGAAGGGCGTGATGCGGCTAAATATACCATCCGCTGTGGCCTTGATACCGCCGACTCGCTGGGCAGATCGCTTGCAACGACGGTGGCGCTGCGTCGCCACGCCTGGCTGAGAACCACTGGTTTTTCGGGAGATGTCCAGAATACACTCATGGACATGCCCTTTGATGGTGTCGGTCTTTTTGGTTCGAAGGCAGACCATGCGCTGGAGCGTTTCAAGGACTCTCGGGCTACTGCTAAGTCCCTGGGCCTTGCTGTTGTGCGCCCTCCGCTCACGTCTGCTTTTCGCCCCTTTCGTGGCCACGGAAGGGGCGCCCAGTCACGTCCGCAGCCCGGCCAACGGCCCGTGCAGCAAGCGCCTTCGCGTGGCCGAGGACGTGGATACCGCCGTGGCGGTTCGGGCAACCAGCGTGCGGGTCAGGCCACCACCTCCAACCCGTCCGCGGCCTCCAAGCCCTCCTAGTCCCTCCTTTCAGGTGCACAGTACGCCAGTCGAGGGCAGGGTCCGCCATCACCTTCACCTCTGGCGTCCCATCACCTCGGACAGGTGGGTCTTGGACATTGTCCGAAGGGGCTACTCCCTCCCCTTCGAGACCACCCCCCAGCCATGCCACCTCAATTCCACCGCATGTCAGGGGATCACTTGGCGCTTCTACAGAAGGAAGTCACGGCCCTCTTGGCCAAGAGGGCCATCGAGCATGTTCCAACCCCAGAAGTAGGGCGTGGTTGCTACTCCCACTACTTTCTGGTGCCCAAAAAGGACAAGGAGGACATGCGTCCTATCTTGGACCTCCGGAACGTCAATCGCTTCCTCCGGAAGGAGAAGTTCAAGATGCTCACCCTAGCTCAGGTCTTGACTGCCCTCGACCCCGGAGACTGGTTGGTAGCGTTGGACTTGCAGGACGCCTATTTCCACATCCTCGTCCTGCCGGCCCACCGGCGTTACCTTCGGTTCACGGTAGGCCTCGAGCATTTTCAGTTCACCGTGCTCCCCTTTGGCCTTACCAGTGCCCCTCGGGTGTTCACGAAAGTGATGGCGGTGGTCGCAGCTCATCTGCGCCGGGCAGGGGTTTCAGTCTTCCCCTACCTCGACGACTGGCTGCTGAAGGCGGGCTCGTCCCAGGCAGTCGTCTCCCACCTCCAGACTACGGCCGAACTCCTGCACTCGCTGGGGTTCTCCATCAATGTGCCGAAGTCGCATCTGATTCCTTCTCCACAGCTCCTTTTCATCGGAGCAGTTCTGGACACGACGCAGTTTCGGGCCTATCCTCCCGAACGGCGAGTCCGGGATATTCAGGCTATGATTCCGATCTTTCAGCCTTTGTCCTGGGTTTCGGTACGGATGACCCTGAGGCTGCTGGGCCTCATGGCCTCCTGCATCCTGCTGGTCAATCATGCCAGATGGCATATGCGGGCTCTGCAGTGGGACCTGAAGTTCCAGTGGGCGCAGCACCGGGGCAACCTGTCCGATCACGTCCAGATCTCGGAGGGGACTGCAATACAGTTGCAGTGGTGGCTCTCGAACCGGCAATGGGTCATGGGCAGATCCCTCTCCCTTCCCCAGCCAGAGCACACAGTTGTGACGGACGCGTCCCTTCTGGGATGGGGCCGTCACATGGGAGAGGCGGAGATCAGAGGCCTCTGGTCTCCGGCGGAGTCCCGGCTCCATATCAACATTCTGGAGCTCCGGGCGATCCGACTTGCACTCAATGCATTCCTTCCCTCTGTCAAAGGGAAGGTGGTGCAGGTGTTCACAGACAACACCACCGCCATGTGGTACTGCAACAAACAAGGCGGGGTGGGGTCGTGGACCCTTTGTCAGGAGGCTCTGCGCCTCTGGACATGGCTGGAACATCAGGGCATGTTCCTGGTGGTTCAACACCTGGCAGGTTCCCTGAACGCCAGGGCGGACGAACTCAGCCGCAGGTGCATGATGGATCACGAATGGCGTCTTCACTCGGAAGTGGCGCAAGGACTCTTTCTACAGTGGGGAGAGCCTTGGTTAGATCTATTCGCCACCGAAGAGAACGCGCAATGTCATCAGTTCTGCGCGTTGGAATTTCCAAGGCGGCACTCGCTCGGCGACGCTTTTCGTCACGAGTGGAGTTGCGGTCTATTGTACGCCTTTCCGCCTATACCACTTCTACCCAGAGTGTTGAAGAAGATTCGGCACGACCGGGCCCAAGTCATTCTTGTGGCTCCGGACTGGGCTCGAAGAGTTTGGTATCCCGAGCTACTCAATATGAGCGTAGATCCCCCGATCCGTCTGCCTCTTCGGGAGGATCTTCTGTCGCAGCAGCAGGGGACGGTCCTCCACCCGAACCTGTCCAGTCTACACCTGCTTGCGTGGAGATTGAGCGGCGGCAGTTGATTCCTTTCGACTTGCCTCCCGAAGTTTGTGATGTGATTCTGGCAGCCAGGCGTCCCTCCACTAAGGTGGTATACGCCTGCAGGTGGAACAAATTTGTGGCATGGTGCACAGCAAAGGCTGTGAATCCCCTTTCTGCCCCTCTTTCTGAGGTCCTTCTGTTCCTTCTCTCTCTGGCCCAACAGGGTTCTGCCCTGGGTACCATCAAGGGTTATCTTTGTGCTATCTCGGCCTTCCTCAGGCTCCCTGATCAGCCCTCCCTTTTCAAGTCCCCTGTTGTTAACAGGTTCTTAAAAGGCATTACTCACCTCTTCCCTCCTGTTCCGTTTGTGAGGCCTCAGTGGGACTTGAACTTGGTTCTTACCTTTTAATGTGCGCTCCCTTTGAGCCTCTACATAACTGTCCTCTTCGTCTTCTGACTCTGAAGACAGCCTTTCTGGTGGCCATCACCTCCGCTCGGCGGGTGAGTGAGCTCCAGGCCCTATCTTGCAAACCTCCCTTTCTGTCTGTTCATCCAGACAAGGTTGTTCTTCGGACGCGTCCGTCCTTCTTGCCAAAGGTGGTTACTGCTTTCCACATTGGGCAGACCATCACTTTGCCCACCTTCTTTCCGCCTCCGCATCCTTCCAGAGAGGAAGAGAGGCTCCACCGTCTGGACCCAAAACGTGCGCTCTCTTTCTATATTGACCGCACAAAACACTTCCGGGTGGATGACCAGCTCTTTGTTGGCTACGTGGGCGCCAAAAAGGTCGGGCGGTGCACAAGAGGACCATCTCTCGCTGGGTTACCTTGTGCATCAAGACCTGCTATTCTTTGGCTAAGAAGGAGCCTCCTGTTGGGCTGCGTGCCCATTCCACCAGGGCAACGGCTGCTACCACGGCCTTGGGCCGCGGTGTTCCGCTGCCGGTTATCTGTCAGGCAGCTACGTGGGCCTCGCTGCACATGTTTACAAAGCATTACTGCCTTGACAGTCAGGTCCGGAGGGACGGCTTCTTTGGCCGTTCTGTCCTCCAGGACTTCCTTGTCTGATCTTTGTTCGCAGACCCACCACCGGGGTTGGTATTGCTGGGGTATCTATTCTAAGGTAAGGAATCTGTCACTAACGTGTCTCTTTCAGATGCACAAGTTACTAACTTGTGTAACAATATATCTGTAAGAGACAGTAGTTAGTGACAGATTCCTTACCGCCCACCCATCCTCCCCGTTCTGCGAACTGATTTCTAGGGTTAAGGACATCCCTTTCAGGGCCCTAGTATTTTTCAGACACCTATGTCAGCTTCTTGCATGGCTCTGCGTTCCTGGCGCGGAAAGTCGTGTACAGAACTGACGTCAGCGCGCAGGGGCGGCGCCTAAGTACTGCCCGCGACGTCATCCCGGCGATCACGACGCCGACGACGGACGCGGAGCCGCACGACGCCGCCTACCGACGCGCAAGGGTACTGCTACGCAAAAAACTTTCCGGATCCAGCCTGACGCCTGGGGATATTCTAAGGTAAGGAATCTGTCACTAACTACTGTCTCTTACAGATATATCGTTACACAAGTTAGTAACTTGTGCTTCTGTGCTAGAAGTTGCTTTGCTGCCAATATCATGTTGGTTGCTATCTTCCAGTCAACTTTAGTCAGTAACTTGTAGGTTGTGGATCGTATGGGTAATAAGATAACAGGAGGGTCGGGGCACAGCAATAACTCAACGCCTCTTTCAGGGGGCTCAGAACCTCTTTAGAAAACATCTGCAAGTGGGGCAGGACCACCAAACATGCATATACCCACCCTCCAACACAGCCCCGATATGGACAGGAACATCCCTTTCAGTCTCTAGGGTGTCATGCCACAGTGTCACGTATTTGTAAAGAGATTCCCTGTTTTGACGGCTTTTACACAGGGATGCTGCATCTGGCCAGAGCTTTTGCCATTGTGACATTGGTATCTTATGCTTTAGGATATGTGTCCAGCTCCTCATATGTGACCAATGGCCCTTGGGATCTTTGGCCATTAGTGCTCTCTAGATTTTGAAATTGAGTTCCCTAGGTGCTGTGTAGCTAGAGAAAAGCTTTTCCTAATCTGTAGGAGTCTAACAGCCAATGCTTGGTTGATGGGATGGTGTGTCCAAAGGTGCATCTGTCAATATCTCATGTGGTTGGATTCCTCTACTCCTAAGTCTGTCTTGCACTGTTCAAATGCCTTCATTGTCAAAAAGGTCCTTCAGCATCCAGCACCCTCCCTTCACCCAGTTGCCCATGCCCTCCCTTGAGTTTCCTAGTGTAAAATTTGGGTTTCTTCTCTGTGCTGTATACGAAGACGTGAATGAGGTCAAGGGTCGTCTCCTCGTGATCATGGTCCAGATGTCCCTTGTGGGCCTTTGGATCTCAGAAAAGTAACATACCTATCAGATGGAGCCAGCAATGGTATTATCCACCTTGCCTGTCCCATTAATGCTTCATCCATATGAATCAAGTACCTTTCCTTTCGTACAGTTACCATTAAAGGAAGACCCGGTTCTGAGAGTGGTATAGTATTGTCCAGCCCTCCCGAGGGTCTGTGGGACTGTAGGACCGATCTGGCGATTCAAACACCCTTCCCTGCCCACATAAAGGAGTCTCTATCTGTTTGCAAAGTGTGTAAGTCTGTTTCAGGCATCTTCACGGAGAGGGCTGAAAAACATACAGCATAATATTCATCTTGATAGCTGCCACTCGGCCCAGAGTGGAATATATCGGTTTCAACATCTGCACAGGTCAGTCGTGATTGCATTAAACAGTCTTGAATAATTAGCTGTTGGCAACCTCTTTTTCTCCATGAAGTTTTTAAGTCCTAAGGTAAATTTTTCACCAGGACTTACCTGGTCCCTGTATCTGACCGGCAATCCATTGTGGCCTTAACTTATCACTTTGACCCAGTCGAACACGACCAGATAACCGCAGTTGGAGCTTTGTGTTTTTGGTGCTGTTTTTAATTCAAACTTTAAAAAAAATCATATCTCTAGTTTTCCTTTGTAAATTCTTGTCATGTTGGTGTACTTTTATTTATTAAAATATTCTTTATTTTCCTAAATTAGTTTAGGATTTTTCTTGTGTTGTGTTTTTACTTTATTTCTGTTTTTGAGTACTGCATAAATACTTGACATATTGCCTCTAAATTAAGCCTTACTGCTTTGTGCCAAGCTACAAATGGGTTAAGTACATGTTTTTATTGTGACTTTAGTGGTTCACCCTGACAAGGATTGTGATTATTGATTGAGGTGGGTTCTTACCCTCCTCAACTAATGCTTTAATTTCTAACAACAGATATTTCTTTTTTTTACACAAATTGCACAGAGGGAATTCAATTGTATGCAGCAGCGCTGATAAAGAAAGGAAAGAACCTCAATAATGGAACTTACTCGAGCATCACACATCACGATGGGCAAGCCAAACATCCCACAATCTGGAATGTTTGGCAGCACAGCCTCTCCATTTATATACCACCTTTGCAGCTGTGATACAGTAATCCATGCCGTACCTCCAGCCTGCCAACAGAGGAGGAGACGCCATGCACGGATCATGTTCCTCCATACAATCAAGAACCCAAGGCCCCCAATCAGCCTCTGGTGTCTGGAGTCCCTTCAACTATCCATTATACCCAGACGCCACAGGGATACACACAAACACTCCGCCAGGGCGTTACAGATCCTCTTTAAATGACTTTGGATAATGGACAAACCCAGACCATGTGGTAGAAGGTACTCTCCTCCTGCCCACACTGAGTACAATCAGGGCTGGCAGTCCTGCCCCTCTTCCACAGCCTGTTAGAGCTGTAGTGCACCTTGTGGGAAAATTTGAATTGTACGAGGTAAAGTTGGAGGAGATCACCAGAATTGTTACTGTTTGCATTGGTCTCCCACCAATCATCAACATCATCCAACTCACCCACATCATTACCTCAGGCAGCTCTGAGACCAGTGAGCGGGTCAGGTACATTAAACATCAGGGACCAATGTAACCTGGAGATCCCCTTACGACCTAGAGGTTCCTTCACCAATTTCGTCTCAAGAGGATTACATTCCAGAATCTCCCTCAACTCTTCCTCATACATCATAAGGGCATGGGGGAGCTGGAGATATCTATAGAATTGGAACTTATGCAGTTCAACTTCCTTTCTTGATTGCTGATAGGATTTAATATGACCTGAAGCCCATATATCTCCCAAATACAATATACTAATCAGATCCCAGTTTCCAATCCACTCTCATATACATGCTAGGTGCACTTCACTTATGAAATCCATGGAGGCTTCCAAACCCACACAGATCTTGTGAGCATGGATAGTATGTCTGTAAAAAGGTAAATGGGAGAGAGAAGGGGAGATTCTGCAGCATGTGTAAATACTGTGGAAGCGCCGCTCAGCCCATGATGGAAAGCAGTAATTGACCCCCAAACCTCTAAAGCTGTCTGGGTGCACCGAATCAAGGGGGCAATATTTAATTCCCGAGCCATGTGCTGATTTCACAAGACCTGCAGCCCTCAATAGTTGAAATGGGAAATGGCAACCTAAGTTGAGACAAAGAGATCTACGGTGGAGGGGAACCCACGACAGGCACTTATGTGGATTAAGGCTAATTCATCATTATTACAGAAACTTCTCTGTATATGAGGAGTATATCACATAATCTTGGAATGGATGTCTGTGGGTGCTGGAGAAAAACAACTAGGTAATTGGGATACAATGCAAATCAATCTTCTTGACCATTTGGCCAACAGAATCCCATTAACTGGGCATCCTTGTGGATCCATTCTGCTAAAGGCTCTATGGCCAGAGCGAAAAGGCAAGTACCTCACTCCACTGAGAATGCCGAGGACAACAAACCGTTCGCCTTGACCTGGGCCTCCGGTTTATCATACAAAGCTCTTCTAAAAGTGAGAAAGTGCTGGCCTAAATTCATCCTCAGCAAAACTTGAAACTAAAAAGGGCCAATGCACTGTATTGAATTCTTTCTCATAATCTATTGAATTCAAAGCCACTTGACCCCATAGCTCGGAGGCCCTGGCCAGGGCCACATGAACCCACTTGAGAGAGTTCCTTGTACCTCTTCCCAGCATGAACCCATTCTGATCCTTGTGGATGAGAGTCCACACCACCTTGTTCAGTCTGGTAGATAAGGCTCTTGCCAATATCTTTATCTCAACATGTAGTAGTGGACTATAAGACAATCATTTGTTTAGTGATATATCCGGCTTGTGGAGAAGAGCCATCGTAGCCTTCCTCAGATCTACCGGTAGCTGCTCCATAGACTCTGTCTCTGCAAATGGGGGGTTAGATGAACGGAAAAATGCTTATATATTTCGACAGGTAGTCTGTTAGGACCTAGAAATTTGTTGGACCGCATCTCCACGATGGTGGTATGAACCTCCTCCAAAGCAAGAGGGAGGTCCAACTCCATGTGGTCTTATAGCCTCCATATAATAAGAACTGCCACTATCGGACGTGAAGTTTCTCCCGGACTTGGGGGTCTTGCCTGGTAAAAATCTTTATAGTATTCTGCAAATATTGTTACTATTTCAACTGCAGAAGTAACAACCTGAGCCCCCACTGAGTAAACCTCAGGGACTATTCTAGTGTCCCGTCACTTAAGGACACACAATGTAGGAGCTTGCTCGCTTTGTTGCCGAATTCGTAAGCTCTATATCGAAACACTTGCTAATTTGCATATTGTGTAGAATTTTTAATACTCAAGTACCAATGGCCATGCACAGGAATACATTAAAGCTATGCTGACATATGAAGTGCGCCGCATGCGATATTGTCACCTGTGTTTACCAGTACCCAGAGAGGGATGATAACCAAGCCCAGGAATTCTAGGAAGATCATGACAGGACCAGAAAAACCAGGAGGACCAGGAATAGGACCTGTAGAACCAGGAAGAGGATGATAAGGACCATAAAGAAGATAATCAGGAAAAGGAGGATGAAGATGAGGAGGGCCTGGCCAGTGTGATTTGAGACCATGGATATTAGGACACAACCTTAGTTACAGAAGCGATGCCTTTTATAAACGGTTGTTAGATATAATTCTTAAGCCTTTAGTTCTACCTCCTTTTCAGCCTACTTACCGCCATTGATAAAGTGAAAGTTTGCCTACAAAAAAGTTGGGTAACTTTGCTATTTTTTTCCAAAGTTCCCCAACTTCACCATGGCAGTGTGTCATTTTGACCACTGCTATTTTTATTACCATTTTCAAATACACTCATTTTGTAAGAGAAATTTTCCAAACCTGGATTCTAATCCAAGTTTCAACATGTTGCATGCTTGTAAATGTGTAATAGAAATAAATAATTTTACAGTGTACTGTTCCATAACGGCTCACTAACGTGGTACTACTCCACACCTCCTCATCAGATGTCACCTTTTGCAATTTGGTTTCAAATAGACCGCGTGCACACAATTCTATTCTATGCACCCACCTCAAGTTTGTGATGTCCATATCCACATAAATGTTCACAGCTGTTTCTTGTAGTTAATGTCACACTATAGGAAATATGTGTCATGAAAATAAACCTGAAGTGTATTCAATACACCCACAAAGGACCACAGAGTTTCTCTCTTTCTCTCTCTTTCTCTTCCCCCAATAGGCTCTCTTCGTGGCAGTGTAATCTGTGACCTGCAGTTTATACATAAATCACTGCAGCAGACACTGCACCTCCTGGGCTTCTATTGTGATTGATCATAGTTTCCATGTCACATGCTCAACTTCCAACTTTTATTGTCTGCTTGCTTTTTTCAAGCTCTTTCTAAGCATTGAGGGATATCAGTATTTGAGGGATCTCTATATCTGAATGTATTTGAGCATGGTCTGTTCCACCTCCCATTGGCACCAATTTCACCCACCCCCAAAATCCTCTTCCACATTCCCCCAGAACATTCACTGCAACTCGCCCCACTTCGTACCATCATTTTAGTTGGGTACACTACTAGGATTGTTAAGACATCTCAGACCTCTTCCCCTAATATTATGGAGTATAATCGTCCCCAGTTGTCACATATCATGGCTTTGACACAACAAATCGAAGTCTGCGTATCTCAGACTCCCTTGGCACAAAGGAGGGCGCACTGTATCCCCGTATCAAGAACCTGAACATTTAGGACAACAAAATTATGAATGCAAACGAATTCTCAAGTAATAACATCTTGTGTATGCTTCCCTCGTCCTCTCATGGTTCCCAGAGCCATAGCTGCTCTAGCTTGTGTTCATCAACGATCTTTATTTAAATTAGTGGATAGATAGGATAGTAGATTGTACGGAAATATCCAAGCGAACTAACATTTTATGTTCAAGCTTTAAGCTATAAATCATTTCTAGAAATGATGGACATGGATTTTTATGTACACAAATTGAGGTTTATTAGTGTGTTTTATTATGTTGTATATTTATATTGATAATATTGCCCCAGGGAGCCCTGTTTTGTGCTTGCTGTGAATTTAAAATGTTCCCCCAACCCATAGATTCGGTGAATCTCTCAAATGTATATTTGAAGGAAGAAACCATTAAATGGCCTATAGAAATAGGAAGATGCAATACTTAATGCTAAAGCTGTTCCTTGTGTATTCTTTGATGTTTAATCGTATGAAGCATTGATGTTTGATTATCTTTTCTTTTTAGTAAACTTACTTTTGAACTTAAAAAAAGATATAGGAGGATGCATTTGTATATGCATGCGTTTCATATTGCCTATAAAACACATATTTAGTTGCAGCTTGTCTGTGCTTCTTTTCTATATTTTCCTTATGTGAAGTGATAGTACAGAAGCCTACATGCAGTATTTGACTTACGCAGAGTTTTCTGTTGCATTTAGCTGGTTTTGCAGGGCAAGATTCAGACAAGATGGGGATTTCGTTGTCTGATATTCAGTGTCTTCTGGATAAAGAAGGTGCTTCAGAGCTGGTTATAGATGTCATAGTCAGTACAAAAAATGACAGAATTTTCTCAGAAGGTATCTTGCTCGGCATTGCACTTCTTGAAGGAGGAAACACCCAAACACAGGTATGGATTTCTATAATGTTACAGTTTTAATAAGTGATGACCTCAAATGTGTGCCTCTCATGGATCCCTTCAGCTGTGCCATGAGAATTTGGAGCCAATCTGTTTGTTTCTCCACCCTGTTGTTACCTTCACTCATAGATCACTCTGCACAGACCCTGGCTATTGTCAGCATTTAATTGTTTTTGGTGCAGTAGCTACACCGGGATGAGCTGTCTACCGGGCTCTCCATGTAAATTAGGTCCAAAGGCTTGAGGCATACTGAGGCCCCTTTGTGTCTATTGTTTTGTGTCTGAAATATTCACTTTGATTGTGTGCATAATGTTTGCTATGTTGATGCTGTGTTCATGGTAAAAACCTTGCAATCCCTAGTGGTGCACCTGTAACCAGGGTTACTGTTAGCTGTTTCTCAACACATTTGTTTTGGAAGAATGCTGGCTTGCAAGCTGGGAGGATAGATGCTACCACAGACGACAGGAACAGCGCCATCTCACACGACTTCTTTCCCTGCTCCTTGATCGCAGGCCTGTCTGAAGGCACTAAACAAGGATTCCCATTGGAGCACACACCTAGAAGGTGTACAAGGATTTCCGCTTGTAAAGAGTGGCAACCCCAGTACATTCTGGGAAGTGGGCGTGGGGTTCCCTTCCCAGAAGCTCCTCAGAGAAGGGAAACTGCTCCTACCTTAAAGGCTGACTTTATATCATTTGTAGAATGCTCACAACTGAGTTGGCTGTGGACTGCTGCCTCCTGAACTTGAAAATTTGAGATTCTAAGATCTGAAAGAGACACGTTAGTGACAGATTCCTTACCTTAGAATATCCCCAGGCGTCAGGCTGGATCCGGAAAGTTTTTGCGTAGCAGTACCCTTGCGCGTCGGTAGGCGGCGTCGTGCGGCTCCGCGTCCGTCGTCGGCGTCGTGATCGCCGGGATGACGTCACGGGCAGTACTTAGACGCCGCCCCTGCGCGCTGACGTCAGTTCTTCTTTTTCCGCGCCAGTAAGCGCAGATCCGGGAAGAGCAGTGCCCTAGTCAATTTTTGACTAACCCTTTTTGTGAATTTTTTCACTGTTTCTTCATCGAGTCTTCACGACTCCTAGGTGTCGTAGGGATGCCCGGCTTCAAGCCATGCGGAGCCTGTGGTCGCATGATGTCGATCACGGACCCGTATCTCGAGTGTCTCTTCTGTCTTGGCCGAGACCACGACACGAAGTCGTGCCCTGACTGCCGGAAACTTCATCCGAAGGCTTTGCGAGAGCGGTCTCGAAAGCTACTCGAGGTCCGGCAGTCGGCTCCGCGCCGCACCAAGCCCCGGTCCCGGGAGAGGTCGAGGGGCCGGTCGCGGAGTCCCCGCTGCTCGTCGGAGTCCAAGTCTTCGCGCTCCTCGGGTAAGTCGAAGCACAAGAAGTCTAAGAAGCGTCATCGCTCTAAGACTTCGCCTCGCGACTCGGCTTGAGGCCCCAGTCGGCCCCGTCCCTGCGGCCCCGGACATGCCTGTAGAGCCGCCCCCGCATTACCTGTCCTTTCCGGGTTCGGGGGCAACTCCGGCCAAAATACAGGAATTCCTGTCGGCCATGGCCCGCCTCTTCGGGCCTTCAGGCCCCTCCGGTGCGCCTTCGGGCCCCCCGGGCCCTGTTGGGGTTGTCCCGGCGCCGCCGTCGACTCCGGTCCCGGCGCCGCCTGTCTCACCAGCCTTCATCCCGGCCTCGGCTCCGGCCCCGGCCTCGATCCCGGCTCCGGTGGTACCGCAACCCCCATCGACGCCGGTTGACCTAACCACGCCTCCGCCGACGCCGATGTCCCCGGTGCCGTTCCTGACGCCGTCCGGGGCTCCGGACGGCGTTGTTCCCCGGTTCTCTCCGGCTCCGGACATGGAGCCGGACCGACGTCGCTCGACTCCGGCGCCGATGAGACCTTGGGTCCCAAATGTCCCTCCTCCTCCATATTTTGAACAAGAGGAGGACCAGGAGAGCTGGGAGGGGTCTGAGGACCCTCTCACACAACAGTGTGAGTATGATCCGGACTGGGCTGAGGAACTTGGGGATGCCAGTGGTCTAGATACCTCCCCTGACACTGGCATGCTGTCTCCTCCCGTGGCTACGGAGGAGGGAGCTAATTTTGCAACGGTGTTGCGTAGAGCAGCTGGAGCCTTGCATCTCCAGTTGCCTACTGTGGCCGTCAGGACTAACCTCCTGACAGAAGTGCTTCAGCCGGCGGCTTCCTCCCCGGAGACTGTGCTGCCGTTTAATGATGCACTCACTGACGTTCTTTTGGGTGCCTGGTCCAAACCCACCACAGGGGCTCCTGTGGATAGGAACGTGGCCCGACGCCATCGCCCTGCTCCGGGCGACCCTTTGTTTCTCTCCCAACATCCCACCCCGAGAGCTTGGTTGTCCAAGCCTCTGCCTCCCAAACCGCCTTCCCTACCGCCCTCCGGATAGGGAATCCAAACGCCTGGACCAATTTGGGAAGAAGGCTTTTTCTTCCTCCAGTGCTGGCCTGCGGTCCGTCAACACCGCTTGCCTTTTGGGCCGATATACCCACTCCCTGTGGGATTCGGTGGCGGCTGTTTTGCCGCAGTGTTCTGAGGAGGTCCAGACACTGCTTACCCGCGCCATTGCGGAAGGGCGAGATGCGGCTAAGTACACCATCCGTTGTGGCCTTGATACCGCCGACTCGCTGGGCAGATCGCTTGCGACGACGGTGGCGCTACGTCGCCACACCTGGCTGAGAACAACTGGTTTCTCGGGTGATGTCCAGAATACACTCATGGACATGCCCTTTGATGGAGTCGGTCTTTTTGGTTCAAAGGCAGACCATGCGCTGGAGCGGTTTAAGGACTCACGGGCTACTGCCAAGTCCCTGGGCCTTTCTGTTGTACGCCCTCCGCTCACCTCTGCTTTTCGCCCCTTTCGTGTCCACGGAAGGGGCGCCCAGTCACGTCAGCTGCCCAGCCACCGGCCCGCGCAGCAAGCGTCTTCGCGTGGCCGAGGACGTGGATACCGCCGTGGCGGTTCGGGCAACCAGCGTGCGGGTCAGGCCACCACCTCCAACCCGTCTGCGGCCTCCAAGCCCTCCTAGTCCCTCCTTTCCGGTGCACAGCACGCCAGTAGGGGGCAGGGTCCGCCATCACCTTCACCACTGGCGTGCCATCACCTCGGACAGGTGGGTCTTGGACATTGTCCGAAGGGGCTACTCCCTCCCCTTCGAGACCACCCCCCAGCCATGCCACCTCAATTCCACCGCATGTCAGAGGATCACTTGGTACTTCTGCAGAAGGAAGTCACGGCCCTCTTGGCCAAGAGGGCCATCGAGCATGTTCCGACCCCAGAAGTAGGACGTTGTTGCTACTCCCACTACTTCCTGGTGCCCAAAGAGGACAAGGAGGACATGCGTCCTATCTTGGACCTCCGGAACGTCAATCGCTTCCTCCGGAAGGAGAAGTTCAAGATGCTCACCCTAGCTCAGGTCTTGACTGCCCTCGACCCTGGAGACTGGTTGGTAGCGTTGGACTTGCAGGACGCTTATTTTCACATCCCCGTCCTGCCGGCCCACCGGCGTTACCTGCGGTTCACGGTAGGCCTCGAGCATTTTCAATTCACCGTGCTCCCCTCTGGCCTTACAAGTGCCCCTCGGGTGTTCACCAAAGTGATGGCGGTGGTCGCAGCTCATCTGCGCCGGACAGGGGTTCCAGTCTTACCCTACCTCGACGACTGGCTGCTGAAGGCGGGCTCGTCCCAGGCAGTCGTCTCCCACCTCCAGACTACGGCCGAACTCCTGCACTCGCTGGGGTTCTCCATCAATGTGCCGAAGTCGCATCTGATTCCTTCTCCACAGCTCCTTTTCATCGGAGCAGTTCTGGACACGACGCAGTTTCGGGCCTATCCTCCCGAACGGCGAGTCCGGGATATTCAGGCTATGATTCCGATCTTTCAGCCTTTATCCTGGGTTTCGGTACGGATGACCCTGAGGCTGCTGGGCCTCATGGCCTCCCTGCATCCTGCTGGTCACTCATGCCAGATGGCATATGCGGGCTCTGCAGTGGGACCTGAAGTTCCAGTGGGCGCAGCACCAGGGCAACCTGTCCGATCACGTCCAGATCTCGGAGGGGACTGCAAAACAGTTGCAGTGGTGGCTCTCGAACTGGTAATGGGTCATGGGCAGATCCCTCTCCCTTCCCCAGCCAGAGCACACAGTTGTGACGGACGCGTCCCTTCTGGGATGGGGCGGTCACATGGGAGAGGCGGAGATCAGAGGCCTCTGGTCTCCGGCGGTGTCCCGGCTCCATATCAACCTTCTGGAGCTCCGGGCGATCTGACTTGCACTCAAGGCATTCCTTCCCTCTGTCAAAGGGAAGGTAGTGCAGGTGTTCACAGACAACACCACCGCCATGTGGTATTGCAACAAACAAGGCGGGGTGGGGTCGTGGACCCTTTGTCAGGCGGCTCTGCGCCTCTGGACATGGCTGGAACATCAGGGCATGTTCCTGATGGTTCAACACCTGGCAGGTTCCCTGAACGCCAGGGCGGACGAACTCAGCCGCAGGTGCATGATGGATCACGAATGGCGTCTTCACTCGGAAGTGGCGCAAGGACTCTTTCTACAGTGGGGAGAGCCTTGGTTAGATCTATTCGCCACCGAAGAGAACGCGCAAAGTCATCAGTTCTGCGCGTTGGAATTTCCAAGGCGGCACTCGCTCGGCGACGCTTTTCGTCGCGAGTGGAGTTGCGGTCTGTTGTACGCCTTTCCGCCTATACCACTTCTGCCCAGAGTGTTGAAGAAGATTCGGCACGACCAGGCCCAAGTCATTCTTGTGGCTCCGGACTGGGCTCGAAGAGTTTGGTATCCCGAGCTACTCAGTATGAGCGTAGATCCCCCGATCCGTCTGCCTCTTCGGGAGGATCTTCTGTCGCAGCAGCAGGGGACGGTCCTCCACCCGAACCTGTCGGCGGCAGTTGATTCCTTTCGACTTGCCTCCCGAAGTTTGTGATGTAATTCTGGCAGCCAGGCGTCCCTCCACTAAGGTGGTATACGCCTGCAGGTGGAACAAGTTTGTGGCATGGTGCACAGCAAAGGCTGTGAATCCCCTTTCTGCCCCTCTTTCTGAGGTTCTTCTGTTCCTTCTTTCCCTGGCCCAACAGGGTTCTGCCCTGGGTACCATCAAGGGCTATCTTTGTGCCATCTCGGCCTTCCTCAGGCTTCCTGATCAGCCCTCCCTTTTCAAGTCCCCTGTTGTTAACAGGTTTCTAAAAGGCATTACACACCTCTTCCCTCCTGTTCCGTTTGTGATGCCTCAGTGGGACTTGAACTTGGTTCTTACCTTTCTTATGTGCGCTACCTTTGAGCCTCTACATAACTGTCCTCTTCGTCTTCTAACTCTGAAGACTGCCTTTCTGGTGGCCATCACCTCCGCTCGGCGGGTGAGTGAGCTCCAGGCTCTTTCATGCAAACCTCCCTTTCTGTCTGTCCATCCAGACAAGGTTGTTCTTAGGACGCGTCCGTCCTTCTTGCCAAAGGTGGTTACTGCCTTCCACATTGGGCAGACCATCACTTTTCCCACCTTCTTTCCGCCTCCGCATCCTTCCAGAGAGGAAGAGAGGCTCCACCGTCTGGACCCAAAACGTGCGCTTTCCTTTTATATCAACCGCACACAACACTTCCGGGTGGATGACCAGCTCTTTGTTGGCTACGTGGGCGCCAAAAGGTCGGGCGGTGCACAAGAGAACCATCTCCCGCTGGGTAACCTTGTGTATCAACGCCTGCTATTCTTTGGCTAAGAAGGAGCCTCCTGTTGGGCTGCGTGCCCATTCCACCAGGGCAAAGGCTGCTACCACGGCCTTAGGCCGCGGTGTTCCGCTGCAGGATATCTGTCAGGCAGCTACGTGGGCCTCGCTGCACACGTTTACCAAGCATTACTGCCTTGACAGTCAGGTCCGGAGGGACGGCTTCTTTGGCCGTTCTGTCCTCCGGGACTTCCTTGTCTGATCTTTGTTTGCAGACCCACCACCGGGGTTGGTATTGCTGGGGTATCTATTCTAAGGTAGGAATCTGTCACTAACGTGTCTCTTTCAGATGCACAAGTTACTAACTTGTGTAACGATATATCTGTAAGAGACAGTAGTTAGTGACAGATTCCTTACCGCCCCACCCATCCTCCCCGTTCTGCGAACTGATTTCTAGGGTTAAGGACATCCCTTTCAGGGCCCTAGTATTTTTCAGACACCTATGTCAGCTTCTTGCATGGCTCTGCGTTCCTGGCGCGGAAAGTCGTGTACAGAACTGACGTCAGCGCGCAGGGGCGGCGTCTAAGTACTGCCCGCGACGTCATCCCGGCGATCACGACGCCGACGACGGACGCGGAGCCGCACGACGCCGCCTACCGACGCGCAAGGGTACTGCTATGCAAAAACTTTCTGGATCCAGCCTGACGCCTGGGGATATTCTAAGGTAAGGAATCTGTCACTAACTACTGTCTCTTACAGATATATCGTTACACAAGTTAGTAACTTGTGCATTAGGTCTTCTCCTAAGCTTAACCCAGGCCAGCATGGGAACCTGCTACTGTTGGTGTTTCCAGAAGGTGGTGTGAAGTGCTGCTCATGTCCTAGTGGTTAGAAACAAGTCCTGCTGTAACTCTTCTGGCCTGATCCATAGCCTCTAGGACCTCAAGGTTGTGAGATATCACCACTGCTAGGGACCAACACCTCCTAATTTTAACTGGGAGATATCCCTGTCTTCCTGGCTAGAATAAGTCAGTTTCCTTAACTCTGAGAGTCTGCCCCTTTGCTTTGTAAGTTACTGGTACACTGTATTATTGATTTCCATTGTGTTTATTTTGTTTCAGATTCATTTCACAGTTTGTAATTATTACTCTCATGAACAGTAAAGGTCTGCACATGTGTATCTCAGTTTTAGTGGGAGGGTTGACTTCCTCCATTCTAAAATGTAATCGTGATCATGATCCGTACGTTTGCAAATATTATTGATCAATTCCAACATAACCTTCAAGTAACTGGATTGCTGTTGTGTGTTCACACTTTCAGAATTATGTCTGTGTTTGTGTTCATCACAAAAAGAATAAATGGTTGATGTCCAATTGACTGATTTTATGACTGTGTTGCATTGCTGTTTCAATGTATTTTGTTCTTTTTACTATTTGATTCCCTTTTGCACTGTAAATATATTTATATTTTGAAATACTATTGAAGTGTTGTGCACTCCAAACTATGTCTGGACACTCAGGTCACTGGTGAGACTGTGATAGTTTTGTTGCACCCTTCCTTCACTCATCCTACATTACCCAGGCATCCACTCTTTGTGTGCATGCACCCAGAGTTAATGGAGTGTTAGAGGTCAACTTTACGTTATAGACTAGCTACATGTGTCCTGGTTAGCGGGACCACCAACTAATGGTTGCTATTGTTGATTTTGTTGACCATCTGCTGTATATTTCATAATAGACATGAAATTGGTCATCATATTAATCTAATACTGGCATGTTTGTCAGCAAAAACAAACGCAACCCGCTCAGTGAAACAATAGACCAGTTATGAAAATGTTGAAACCATATTGAAATAGTGAATGTGTGGTGATGCTGCACCTGAAGATAGTAGTGCGGACTGAGGTGTGTGTTGTATGGTTACTGTTTCCTTCAGATGAGCTGTTGTAAAATTAGGCTGTGATGCAGAAATGAGATCTGTGGGACTATGAAGATAAGAGGTATGATGGGACAAAAAAAAGCATAACAGAATTCGGCTATAGGAGCAGTTACAAACATCTTGTATAAGGTCCACATTGCACCTATCACTAGATCTATATAATGCATCCTTGTGTAATTATTTCGTCTGTTAACTTTTTCATCGGTTGCCAGCAGTACTCCAGATAACTGTTGTTTTCGTCTCCTTTTGTATTGGATCAGAAGTACATGGACCCAATTCACTTACTATTGGGCAATTTTCAGCTGTTCCGTTGGAAGTGGAAGGTTCAGTACTGATTCTAGAAAGCATCAAACTTCATCCCATAGTTGACTTTTGAGAAAGGCAACTCGGAGAAAGTAATTTCCAGTCATTGATCTTTAGTAATGCAGTTTTTCAAATAAATCCATGAATGATCAAAGTCTGTGACTGATGTGATTCTACTAACATGCATCCCCTCTTTTGGCCCAAATAGAAGGCTCTAAATGGCATACTTCTTTTTGAAACATTTATAGAGAATGGAATACATTTTTAAATGTGATTGTTTCATGGTCCACAACCTATGTAAGGCTCAATGAACATTTAAATGATCTTTTTTTTTGCCAACCAAAAACTAATCTAGTAGCCAAACTTCAAAACTTGTGGATTTTTCTCTCACATTTTTCTGGTAGATCCCTATAATGAACGGTTTTTGTTGACCGTGTGTCTCAGTTTACTTTTAAAAGACTTTGGCAATCAATCTGTTACATATGAATTATAGAAAAAAAGTATTTTCATTGTTTGTAACTGGAAGTTAAACACCTTTGGGCAGTGGTTACCTGTGCAGTAAAGTAGTATGGTGAATGGTTATCTTTGACTTCTGCATCTTTACTAATGCTTATACAAAAAGGTCCATAAGTGTCTCAGAAGCCTGATGGAGAACAACAAAGTTCCCTTAGTCGAGGAAGGTGAAGTAGATTTAAGAAGATTTCCTTTCTATCATCTTTTGATGTAATTGTGGCCAGCTTCTGGTTTTTCCGCTATTATTTCATTGAAACACTCAATCATTGCTCTGCATCCCACATGTCCATCAAGTAAAGCTGGATATCCTCTCCCATTAAGGTCAGGGGATTCAGCCTTCAATAATCAGCGTCAATAAGAAATTTACATAGACATTGTTTTTGTAAAAATAAATTCTTTGAGTTTTTAAGCATAATAGACAGTAATGAATAATGATATAGAGCAGTGAAATTAAGGACTTGTCGAGGGTACACCCCAAATTATAATAATTGCAGCAAAAAAGTGCATATCTCATGAAAAGAGGAGAACAGGAACATCTCCTACTACAGAGAAGGAAAGTAAGGTAAGCAATAAAGATGCAACTAATTCGGTTTCCCTATGGATGGCAGTAAGAGAGATATCTTATCACACTCTGAAATGAATAAGGTCAGAAATAAAGTGAGGTTGAGGGAGGATAGGGATAGATGATGTGGTGAGGAGGTGGGGGAAGTGTTGTGGGTTCAAAAGAAAAATAGTTATATCATTTAGAGGTATGGGGAGGTTGTATGTCACTGACTGGTCCTTAGGACTTCATAAGCCGACCGCTTTCAGGCAAAGACCCCATATCATATTACATTTGTGTCTCGATCTAGCAACACGTACAGTAAATGTTCATGTGAGGTTAGTCTGATAAGTTCTTAATACTGTTGAGCAAGAGAAGCCCCTGTGGCCGCTCTCGAGTGCCGTGGGATACATACGGTAGCTGTGGATAATTTCATGGACACCTCTGCCAGTGTGAGGAGTGGAGTCATCACATTTGTTGTATAATGGAAGAGTGCTTGTTTGGCTGACAAAATCTGCCCGATATGGACATATCTAAGAAGAGAAAGTAACACATATTTATTAATGTTGAATCTGGTGGGTTGACCTGTTACCATGCCTAGAACCCATTTTCTGTCTTTAACTTTAAACTACCTTCTACTGGGAGCTTGTAGTCTCTGTTTAGTTGTGCTGGAATGTTGTGACATATCCTGCTCTTGATTAGTATATCGGTGATGGATGTGATAGCATCAGCTTTCCTCCTTACTGAATTCACACCTATCCTTATAGTAGACTACTCAGAAGAGTTTTTATGGCCCTGGTGAATGACTACTTGCATTCTCTGCCAACATGTTTTCGACCAACCATTTCACTTTTCACTTTAATAGATACTGCAGTGTCACTGGTCGAAAGTTGAGGTAGAGTGTTTAACTGCATTTTTACACAGGGTTAGGAGCTCTCTTTGGGAATGTTTGGAAACATAAATGGCTAATGAAGTTTTATTAAACCATATGGGCAAATAACATTGATTAAAAAAAATATGTTTTGTAGTTACAGGGAGACGGGTTCTCCTTAAGGAATTTCAGGGAAAACTGATGAAAGGTGCATTTTTTTGCATACAGGGCAAGTAACTTTGCTTAAAGTACAAATGGATGAATATAAGATTTTACATGGGACTTATTGTTTCTCTTTAATATTTATTGAAAAGAAAAAGGCTTGATGCATTTAATGCACTTAGGGCAGTAGCAGTGATCTGCACTTGATGGGGAGAACGGTAAAACTCAAAAATAAATTATTTTAAAAAGCACTTAGAAATATTTTTGACTTTATAGAAAGGTGGCATCTATGAAAATGGGGATAAGCTGGGACTGACTCAGCCACATGCTGAATGACCATATCGTTGAAGTAGTCCCTGATATGTGATTCACTCTGTATTGTAGCATTTCTATATTGCTTTCTGCACCTCTTGTTGAGTCCTCAAGGTGCACTTCTAGTAGGCTACTAGGTAGGACCCTATCTTACAGTGCATACATGGATGTTGGTTGTGGTGTCATCTAAAGAGTAGAGTCATGTCACAGCAGCTTGTAAAAGACACATTTAAAGTGGCATACAAAGGTGAGTGTGAGTGTCATTCATGTTCATCTGTGTTACTTTTTCGGAGAGACCTTGCCTTGGTTGTTCTGAATACCAGTGGCTTTGACAGTGATTATTCTTTATGGACCTGCGATCCAAGGTATGAATGGCCGGACAAGAGAAGGTTTCCCCTGAAGGGGATATGGTTGAGTCGGACATGGCACAAAACAGCCTAATCACTGGGGACACTGTTAGGCCATCAGTAAATGCCTTAGTTGAGTCCACCCAAGAGCAAAAGGAACCTGACCACTGGAGGCACTTTCACACCACCAGTAGACCACTTTATGGAGTTCACCTAGGAGCAGTAGAAGCCTCGAGGTCACAGAGGCCAGGGTACGAAGCTGTTACCAGGTTCCAGTCTCTACCGATGATAACCCCTGTGTGCCCAAATTCATTTAGCATTCCAAGGAGATTTGATAAAAAAAAGTATATTTCAGGTGTGTGGTGCAAACATTGAACCCGCAATGAGCTTGCTCCAAGAGTGTCAGCTTTCACAAATATGTTTAGACCCAACGAAAAAATGGGTACCCTGCGTCGCTTGGTTGAGGTTGGGTCAGGCTTTGATTCAGCGTCATCAGTCTTAATTGGTTTCCTCAAGCTACCAATTACTCATCCTACCCAGTCCCATTTAATTGTGTCCACTTCAGTTGGTTCGAAATGTGTCTCTTAAATAGATGCAAAGTTTTTTTTTTGTGCAGCTAGAACACCAGTTTGTTCTTTTTCTATAAAGTGCATTTGTACCAAGTGAGTATTTGGTTAATGAATATCCAATGCAGCACCAAAGATTGTAATCCAATGATTGGAATTTGCCACAAGCAGAAATCAAAATGATCACTTAGCAGCACACTACCCGGAAGGGGCATCAGAGGTGTGAATTTGTCAGAACTGATTATCCATTGAGTCTGTAATATATCGGGAGTGGACTGACTCCTCTTTCCTTACTTCCTGCAAAAATACCCTCTAACAACCAAAAGGGCCTGCCCGCCACTAGAGGATTTTGTGGCGAGTGAGGAATGACCTGTAATGAAACATGAAACTCGGAGGAGGGGGGAGGTCAGTTGTGTTGAGATAAACTGGCATAAACCCAATTGGCACATTTAGTTTACTTCTAAGTCGCTAGTAAATGCTACTAGTGGGCTGCAGCGCTCATTGTGCCACTGATTAATGTAGCACTGTAAAACAGGCTTATGCCATTGCGGAGTAGGTATGCAGTTTAAAACTACCATTTTGACCTGGCAAAATAAACCTTTTGCCAGGACTAAACCTTCTTTTTTAATACTTTTAAGTCACCCCTAAGGTAGGCCCTAACAGCTCATAGGGCAAGGTGCATGGTATTTGAAATGTAGGACATGTGTATTTCATGTTTTATATGTCCTGGCAGAGAAACCTCTTGAAAGTCGTTTTTTCCTAGTGACACAGCTGGGCTCCCATAGACTTAACACTGGTTACCTTATTACATTTAACAACTGCTAAATTCAGTTTGGGAATAGCTAGAGAAATACTTCTTCCACTCATTTTAATTGTAATTAAAAATCCTATTAATCATGAAGTAAGATTTTAAATTACTGTTTAGAAAATTCTACTTTTAGAAAGTTCTCATTTTCTTGCCTAAATCAAATGTGCTTTTCAGCCAGTGTCCAGGATCAGCTGACTGTTTACGGCTTTCCTGTGGTGTGATGTGTATTCCTTCCAGACTCTGGACAAAGGGACCTTGAGTGTGGGGAAGGTTTTTCCTGTCCTGAGCAAGATGGCCTGGGGTTGGGGGGCTCATACTCGGCTCCTTCCTGAGCTTCAAAGGGTAGCCTGAGGGCTGTCCCCAGCCCCTTCCTGACTTCAGAAGATGCTTACCCTATCACTGGTAAATGAATCTCACACCTGAGTCTTCCTGCCCTTTGTTTCACTAGACAGACTGCAGGCAAACTCAGTGGAAGGGGAAGAATTGACTGGGAACCAGTTTTAGGGTTAGCAAAAAGGTGCCCCCCCCCCACCCAACACATTGGAACTGGGCAAAAAGTGACATCCCCAGAGCTTGAATTCAAAGCTCTCCTGTACCCTTGTGAGATGGATGGGCGGAAAAAGAATCTTGGAGGCCTTAAGCTCGGCTCAATTGTGGCGTTTTTATTAAAGGTTAAAGAGCACCAACACAGCATACAGTTCTAGTCAGGATGGACTTCTTCTTGAGGGGGTGTTTCTTTCTTCTCTTCTTCTCCGGCGTTTCCATAGTGAGATGACCCCGGGGTACCGGAAAATAAAGGAAGAAGATGATGGCGGTAAGTATGCAGGTTTCCAACACTTTCAGGCTTAAAAAGAAGAGGAAACCATCACCATTCCAGGGAGTGCATGAAGAAAAAAATGGATATGGCTGATACGTGAAAGGTGTTCTATTAAAAAAAAACTATAAGAGGTGGACCTCTGGTAGCGGTCTCTTTTAACCGGCCCTTAACATCAGGGGTCGAGGATTACAGTCTAGAAAAGGTGCGAGTGCCTCTTCAACGGACGGGTGCATGCAAAGCAATTTAAAGTACCGTGCCTTGCTCAAGATACCACAAGTATACAGCAGTATGGGGATACGAGTGCTCGTGAGGACAAAAAAAAGAAAAGTATCACAGGTTCAGTGACTCATGTGTTTCTTGTACGGTGCTGCTCAAAACAGTCCCTTATGCCCTTATCTGACCCACCCTTCACTCCCTCCCCAGTCCCGAGTTACATACCGCCAATGCCGCAACTCTCCGGAGTTGCGGCGGTGTGTACGCGTCCTCCGGGGGTGTCCACCAGTCTTCGGACCAGCTCTCGGATTCCTCGTCTCCGTCTTCCTCCTTGGGGATGACTTCGCTCCTGGGTTCGTCCTCCTCGCGTCCTGGGCTGTCTTGACTCCTTTCTTCCTCCGTGTTGCTCCTCAGTGTCTGTTCTGTGGCAGGGCTCCGACGGATCTCCTTTTTTCAGGTGTCTTCCGTGTTCTCCTTACGAGGAGATTGCCCCACCCCTCTTTTGGCCATCCATTCTTCCCATTGGCTGGTTCTCCCTCGAGGGCGGTCTGTTTGCTGCACACGAAAGGTGTCCGGGACACTTAACCCCTGCTTTCCTGGCTTGGACGTGCTTGTGGGGGAATGATGTGGAAACTGGCACAGCATGGGGGCTAGAAAGGGAATACGGGTCGGGTCCTCCTCACATCCCTATAAAATTCACCAGAAGGGCTACCCTGCTGTCTGAAGAAGGAAGACTAGACCTTCTTGCCTTGAACCCAGGACCCCAGAAGTGACTCCACAGGTCAGTTGGATGACCTCCTATGTGAGCTGCAGTACACAACAAGCTTCCAGAGGCCTTTCCTGCTTTCCAACTGACCAGACCCAATTGGACCTGACCTCATCCTCTATACTGACCTCTGTGGGAATCATTCTGACCCCGGGTGCTGTGTTTAAGTTACAGGACCATTGGCTAGAGTCAGAGTGAACTCCTCGCTGCTTAACTGAAGGTTTCACTGGATCCGACGCAGGCCTCACATTGCCGCCTCGCACAACTCCTGATTGGCAGCTTCACCATATATGACATAGGGCCTTGCAACTGCACAGCTTCTGATCGACGGTTTCACCGGCTCGGATGCTGAGTCCTTAGGGCCCCACATAGATGTGCTGCTCTTGATTGAAAGCCTCTCTTCATCCAAAACAGCATGAAGCAAGATGATGCAGAGGCCCACAGAGCGGCGCTGCACCGTCTTCACATCAAAGTCAGAAGTTAAAGCTTCCAGAAGAACAGACGTGGTCCTGTATCGGGCCTGTGCTTCATCGTGGTCAGCCTCAACTTGTTACTTTCTCCCGGTCCGGTGCGACCAGATACCTGCAATTGTGTCTTCTGGCCATATGTTTACCTAAAAATGTTTAAAAAACTCATAACTCTGGTTCTACTTATTGGATTTGTGTTGTTTTGTGTCATTTTATTTATTAAAGTTTACTCTGTTTTTCTAAATATGTTTGGGATTTTTCGTGCGTGATGTGTTCACTTTATTACTGTTTGAGAACTGCATAAATACGTTATACATTGCCTCTAAGTTAAGCCTGTTTTTGTAACCGGCTACCAGAGGGTTAAGCACAGGTTTATTTAGTGACTTTACTTTGTTCACCCTGACAAGGATTGTGATTGTTATTTGAAGTGGGTTCTCATCCCCTTCAACCAATAATCCAATTTCATAAATGGGTGTTCGGTTGTGGGATCCTGTACTTGTGTTTGTACAGGTTCAACAAGACCTTTAAAGGCATGATTAGGAGCCTACAGAACCCATGATGTGTCAGTGGGACATCCTCTTGCCATGCCTTATCTTTGCACGCAGGGAAGTGCCTCAGAATTGAGTGGGGTTCACTCCCTTTGAACTTCTGTTTTTCCACCCTATGCTTGAACCTCTCAGTCTTGTAAAGGAGGGATGGGAGCAGGTGAAATTGCAGAGTGGGAGAAATAAATGCATAGTGAGTGATGTGCTTGTCTGAGTGAGATTACAGAGTGAGCAGTGAGAGTGACAGGTGAGTGAAGTCTCACACGAGTGCAGGGTGAGTAGTGTTCTTGTGTAAATGCGGGGTTTTAAACGTGAGTGCATGGTGAGTAGTGTGATTGCAGTGTGATCACTGTGCTTGCAGGGTGAGTGGTGTGCTCATGTGACCGCAGGGTAAGTGGAGGGAGAACGTCGTAAGTACATGGGGAGCGGCATAATTGCAGTGTGGTCACTGTGAGTGCAGGGTGAGCGGTGTGCTTGTGTGAGCAGAGGGTAAGAGGAGCATGAAAATGTGACTGCAGGATAACAGCATGAGTGCAGTGTGATCACTGTGAGTGTAGGGTGAGCGGTGAAAGCGACAAGTGAGTGGATTTTCATGTGCATGCAGGTTGAGCGGTGTGCTCATGTGTGAGTGCAAGTAGGGCCGGCTCTAGGGCAGTACGATCAGTGCGACCGCACCGGACGTTGACTTGGGGTGGGGGCGTCATTTTTGCAAATGTGTATCATCATTTTAAAAGCACCTGCTGCCTCGTTCTTGGCCTCCAGCAACTTTCAGACATCAATTAAAATGTCAAGAGAAGTCCCGTGATTAATCGTATTCCTGAAAAGAGACCGGAGGTTTGTCTGGTGGAAGTTTTGACTCATCCTAAGGTAGCGCAGAGGGTTAATGTGCCTGCTGCTAAGAAAGTGTACCATGTAGATAATGAAGTGGATATAATGTAAATAGGTCAGTGGGTTACTGCTTCTGTAAGAGAGCTCCTTTTGTTACTTGTTGTTTATATGTCAAAATCCTAATATAGAACATTGAGCTATTAACTGTCATCCTAGAGCTGCATGCAAGCTGCAAGGTATATGTTAGAGCTATATGTTTTTTTGCCCAGTCTTTCATTATCCTAATCTTGTGAAAATGGTTCATTTGGGTAGAAAACAATTCATATTTTGAAAGAGAACCCCTAACAATGATGTTACGTTTTAAATTCTGAATTTGTGCCTTTCCTGAATAAGAACTTTAACTATATTGCCTACCAGTATCGATGACATGTCACTCCTACACTACACCTTGTAGTACTGTCTGATGTAACATTCCCTATACACTGATTTACACACACATGATTGTCTCTGTGCAATGTGTGTGTGGTGTAAAGTGCTCTGACACCTTACACTGGTATGAGTGGTGCTATAAAACTAAATAAATCTGAGAGACAGTGGTTATGGAGACTTGAGGGGCAATGTAAATGGGTGCTAGTGAGGGAATCCATGACATAGGTGGTCATTGGGGGGGCGCCAACAGACATTGTCACACAGGGCTCCACCAGTGCTAAAGCCGGCCCTGAGTGCAAGGCAGGAGGAGGTTGAATGGTGAGGTGCATGGTGAGTATTGTGAGTGCAATGAGATCACTGTCAGTGCTGAGTGAAAGGTGAGCGGTGAGAATGAGGAGTGAGTTGTCTGAATGCAGGATGTATTCCCAGGAGTAACTCATCATTGTATTGACGGTTGGCGTAGAGTTTCAGATATACATTATACTATTGCTATTATGGCATCAATGAGTGATGGAGGGTGAAGGAAATAAAAAATGTGCTGATTCTGCAACAAACTTTCAGTCTCCTGATTAGGGTTGCCAGCTGATCTAGTTTCTACTGCACCACCGGTATTTCTGATGTCCCAGCCACTACAAAAATCAGCAAAATCACCTAAAGCCGGTATTTTTAGCACTTATCTGTGCATACCTCAAACAACAATTTTAAATGTATTTCAGTGCTGCATTAGTGATCCATGACTAATAATTAAAGGAAACAAAGATAGAAAAGTCATGTTACAAATGAATGCCTACCATTTTATTTACAGCCCTATTTAGTGTCAAGGCGAGTCCTCTGCAGGCTCTTTAAACAACAACAAATGGTCTATATTTTCCTTTTGGAAAGGTGGCATCCCTACTCGTGAGATGCCTTTTAATAAATGCATTCTCCCACTGTGGTAGTAAACATAAAATACAAATGCAACAGATAAGCAGAGTGGGGGCCCAGGGGGTACTGGAACCAATGAAAAAAAAAAAAGCCTCTTTAACCAGTTCACAGAAGGCATCTAAATGGTCTATAAAGACCTGTGAAAAAGAGGAAATGGCATTAACAACGCGGTGTAAACCACGCGTGCCGTTTCAACACAAGCGTTACCACTCTTCCCTTTACCACGCATATTCCTTTACAACGATTTCCATTGTAAAGGCGGTAAAGGCATATGTGTGGTAAAGGCAGTCGGCGGTCTAGCACTGGAACAAGTGGGCAAAGTGTGGGGGGCGTTGGAGACTTCTTGCGGACGACAATGGAAGGAATGGCGGCTTGGTGAGTAGTTTAAGATTTTTAGGTTAGGCTGGGGTTTTGGTATTTTACAGGGCTGGGGGCCAGGTTTTAGGGCTCAGGACTGGGGGTCGGGGTATTTTTCAGAACTGGGGCCGGGTTTTAGGGTTCAGGGCAGGGGGTTGGGCTGCGGGCAGTTTTAGGGTTCAAGGTGGGGGGCTGGGGTGTTTTTAGGTCTGGGGTCAGGGTAGTTTCTAGGGCTGGGGGCTGGTTTTAGGGCTCATTGTTTTAAGGGCTGGGGTGAGGTTTAAGGGCTCAGGGTAGGGGAGCTGGGATGTAACCTTTACCACTCATTTACCTTTACAACAAAATTCATTTATAAAGACATGCGTGGTAAAGAGGCAGTCGTGGTTATTACTGCGTTAAGTATTGGGAAGTAATGCTATATGTTGTTCTGTCATGCAACCATGAAGAACTCGGTGTGGCTAAGATAAGATCTCCAGACACTGCACAGCCGATGCCACAGCAACTCAAGCTGCAGTAGCCCGGTCTGAGACAGATGATGGGGGGGAGAGCTAAAGCCCTTTTAGCCATATGGGCGTTGTGTGCCTGATTAACATGCCTCTTTAAGGAGGTCTCCTGGTTAATACTTTTGACTACATTTTGAACACTTGAACCTTGTTGGATAGTGGTCCCATGCAACTTGCCACACTACCATGCCACGCCATGTCAGTGTTGTTAAAAATAACCAGCTTATCCATCTATGGAAGGTGTGCTCAGTCCATTGCTGGATGACTGCCAATCACGCCTTCAGCCTCCGTGCAGAGACTGGATCCTGCTTGTCCAACCTGGTAAGGAGCTGTGTATCCTCTGCCTCGGTTACAGGGTGAGGGAAGGAAATGGCAGAGCTTTATTGACCATTGTGTTTAGATATGTTCTAGTAGACCAAAAGCATAGGAAATTAAACCTAGTGAGTCGTGTCTAGATAAGGCGTTCACCGGCTAGTTGGTAGGTCATTGAGGAAAGGCCTTCCTGGGAAGGAGGAATTAGTGAAGATAAGTGCAAAACTTTCGATTTCCTGTATTATCCATTTAAAAGTTAGTTTTGGGTCTACAATAGGAGATCAGACCCGAATTTCCAATAGCATAATTATTATTTCTTCTTGTATGGGGATGTGGAAGTTAAATTCAGGTACCAGAGAGGAGAAGTTGATAAGCATCAGGCGGGAGCATGTACTGCTTTTCAATAAAAGACACGTTTTCACTCATTTTGATTAGTTTTTATGTAAATAATTAGCAGCGTCTTACCGTTAACAGAACGATCCAATTAAACCTCTAGGGTAACTTAAAGCAAAATTATAATTTTCAGAGTTCTAAATAACCCCTGGGGGTGATTGCGTATGTCTAGACTTCTGAAAGCAAAGACATAATGTTTTGCTCAAAAAAATCTTTGTGATTTAAAATCATTTTATTTTAATTACATTTTAATTACATTCTTTTTGTGTGTTCACCCACTTGTAGTTTAGGCCGCACAATAATTTAATTGGTTTCACCTCCGTAGGAGGAAACTGTGAAGATTCGTCTTATTGCTGCTTTTCTTAATGTTTGTGAATGTGAGCATGTTAATGTTGACCAGCTCTTCACAGGTTAGTAGCGTGTTGATCTCACCTGAACATGAAGGAGTAAAAAACAGGTTTATTTTACTGGTAGACTTGAATGTATAAGAATGAGCTAAGCTTTTTTGATTAGTTTAAAAGTTCAATATTTGAACATAATGGGTTTCACATATTTGTCACAGCATGTTACTACCGAAGTTAGGTCTCTCGTTGGAAACAATGTCTGTTCGAATAATTTAAGGTGAGATAATGTTCATTGGAAAGCTCCTTAACGGGTTTGGTATAAGGCATCCATACCAAGGGACTAATTAGTTCCTGAGGAGAGTTTGTGTTCTCAAGATTCAGTAAGACGAATGTTGCAGCAGAAGCAAATTCTTGGAAAGGTGTATCTAATGTGACTAGATATCAGCTCGTCTCTATGGACAACGATGTGCACCTGTTTCGTCAGGTCGATGCTCAATACTGGTCCATAGTAAAAGCAGGTGCTGCAGCTTGAAAGAGAAGTGGCAGGTGGTCAGTGACGCCACAGCTTCCCTCCAGCTCCCCTGCCTTGTAGATGGGAACATGCACACATCTATCCATGAAAACCCTGTGTTCATTGTTTGCGTGCATGGGAAGTCACAATGTGGCGATGTTTTTGTTTCTTGAGCAGGCGCTGAACATTCCTGATCTGCGACATACTTCCTTTAATGCACAAAGTGTCTAATTTCTCACATTTCAGTAAAAAGGGACACAAAATATGCACAGTTAGGCATAAACATACTGAATTTTGCGAAGCAGGGTGGGACTTGTTTACACTTGCTGAGTGCCAAAGTTTTTACAGAGGCCTTAGATTTGTCTTCTCAAATCACAGCAGTGACCTGGAGTGTGGTGTTTGCATCAGCATTGGTACGCTGAACATCCCTCTGTTTTGAATTTTGTATCCCTTTACACAGATCACCGGAACTACATTGTGAATTTTAGCCTATAAAATAGACCAGATTCACGAAATTAAGCGATCTTTGCAATGAATTCAACTTGCTAACTTTCCGTTTTGTAATCCAAATTATTTTTCAGTTTTCTTTTTATAAGCAACTGAATGAGCAGAAGAAGTCGGAAAAATTCTTCAAAGTCCTTTATGACCGAATGAAAGCTGCCCAGCAGGAAATAAGAGCCACGGTCACAGTGAACACTATTGACCTTGGGAGTAAGAAGAAGGATGAGGACAGTGACCTGGGCGTGCCCGCGCCTAAAAAGAGAGGTAATTGATGGCAGGATTTTGTCTTACGACTCATTGGGATAGCGACTAAATGAAAGGGTGTATGGGGGTCAGTGTTATCAGCTGCTCAAGAGCAAGTCTGACACCAGACCCCTCTGTATTGATTATAGATTTATTTTTATCTCGATAGCCACCAGGGAACACATATAGTTGGACACTTGACTGGGTACTTCAGTTGCCCCATCCCAATGATAAATGTACATTATGACGGTTTAAAATTGCTCCAAACACATTTGCTGTGAAAAATAACAATACAAGGATGATGCAAAATATTTAAGCAGCTACTTAAAATAAAGTTGTGCTTAAGGAGAGATCCCTCACCCTCCTCCCGAAGCGTGACAAGATATGCCACAAAGATTGTATGGCAACATTTTGTGAGTATGAACTAGTGCCCTGGTTCCAGAGTGCTTAAACGCTCTGATGCGTTTGGGATCCTGGTGCCCTCCATCTTTGTTGATAATGATCAGCTTTGGACTTGGAGTCTTGCCTGTTTATTTCAGAGACCGTCTGTGGGAACCTTGGGTCTGGAATGGCTGCAGGTTCATTTTGGGCCAAGTGAGCCCAGTTAACACGTTCAGTAGCGGATGCCAGGAGCACTGCATGCGCCTGCTCGAGCATTCAGCAGTGGACTAAGGACATGGTTTCTGCTTCTTCAGCAGTGGGGAGAAGAGTGTGCTCCAGTAGCTACTCCATACAAGCCCTCCTCTTGTGTTTTGTGTTGGGGGGGCTGACTTTAGGGCCATGCAGTAATAATTTGTGTACTGGAAGAGCGCCCCACAACTCTGCCTTCTACACAGCAACAGAGAGAAGAATTGAGTGGTGTATTCCATAGTATGCTCTCAATCAGTTGTTGCCTAGCAGACCAAGGGATGCCTATGAGCTGCCAAGAAAGAAGTTCACTCTTGAAGAGAAACACTGGTAATGAACGATAAGACTTGTCAGAGAAGGGAGCTCATGAGGGGGCCTCCTCCCCAGATGAAAGTGCAGCCCCTACCAAATAACGCATTAGGAACATTATGACAGATTTAAGTCATAGGAGTAGACATAATACAGACAGTGGCACAATTGGGATATTTTGAGTGCAGGTTGGAGGCAATGCAGGGATATTATTCTATTGCAGACACAATATATAGAGCAAATGTTGGAACTTGAAAGAAAGCAAAGGGAGAGAGCGCTAAAAATTGAAGGCACACATTATCATGAGGGTAGCTGCAGTGTAAGAAATGAGGGTGTCCTGAAAGATACAATAAGATGGGAAAGCTCTTGTTCAATATATTATCTACGTCTTGCTGAGACATGAAAGCGACATGAATGTGGCCATGTTTTGTAAACAATTGCTTCCTTGGAAATGTGTAAACTCGTGAGACGATAAGAGGGGAAGATTCCATTGAATTCAGTTCTGCCATAATGAACCTCTTTCAATATTGCTATGATATGTAGAATAAGCATATTAAGAATAATTAGACTAAGAGATTGTTAGCGGTTCCTACTATTTCTCCTATATTAAGATTAAGACTGCATCTTTGAATCTGAGATTTCCAAATGCCTGTTGTTCACCTTGACGATGTTTGATCTAAGGTCTGCCTTCTCTTCTTAGAGACTGCGTTCAATGACAAGGGCATTTGTGTTAATGCAATGAAAGTGTTGGATAGTTTGAACATGGGCTGTCTAGCATTGTGTGAAAAAATAACATGTTTTGAGCCATTATGGGTAAAGACGAATATTGTGCTAATGGTTTGTGTTTTGATGGATTTTGAACTGCGTGGAAATAGGTAGGTAGAGTTCAGCCTGATCTGAGTCTATTAAAAATGGACTGGCTGAGGAGAAGGGGTGTGTAGGGTTTGAGGAGAAGTAACAATCTGGAGTGCATTGTGGGTTGTAGGAAGGAGGGAATTAGGCAGGGCCTCCTGAACTTCACAGAAATAAACTCTCCTACCAAAATGTTATGCTTTTAAAAGGGAAATGCACACTGCATCCTGCAGGAAGGCATAGATGAGACCCGCTGTCTGCATTTTAGCCCCACTATAAGATGCTTGTTCGTACGAGGTATTCTGAGAGTGTCACAAGCGGGAAAGTTGTGCTTGCAACTCTTACTCTTGGGATAATTGCCTATCCAACTCATGCCCATGTCTCCATGCATCTATGAATCCCTAGTGAGTCACCCACTTCATGAACACTTGTGCCGTCTTTACAACCGGTGTATTAGCCGATGGCGGATAGCAACGCTCCAGATCCACATAGAGTATGCAGTTGCAGTTCTCGCCTCTCCTGCCCCCCACCCAATATCATAGTAGCGTTTGCCAATGGGCTAACGTGGTTAAGATATTGAAGAAGGCTAACTGGCACACATTTGAATCATATATGATAACTAGTATGATGCCGGTCCCATCTAATCTGCTGTGTATGAGGACATATTGTCTCTCCCTATCTAGGATGAGCTCCTTGGCAGCAAAGGGCACCCCTATCTAATCCAAACAAGTCCCCCTCTTGCATAAGATGAGTGCCCAGTAGTGGTGTATAACTGCCATTTCCAACTTCACTGCAATTTCTTGGTCTCCTATTCCTGTGTTTTAAGTATGCATGTATTTTGAATCTTTTACTCACCAAGCGCATTCCTCGGAAATAGTAATATCTGTGAGTGGCATTCACAGGCAGGTCACAAGGGAACACATCCCCAAATGTCTTTGCCCCCACTGTCATCTTTCTTCTACGCACATAATTCACTAGGAGTAAGTTCTGTTTATGGATAATTGATCTTACCATTGTGTCTGTTTAGCCCAAAACTCTGGCTCAGTCATAGGTCATCCTTCATTCTGGGTGCTGTCTTGGGATGTATGCCTTATCTGAGCCAGTTACTGCAGATCCCATTGCCCTGCCTAGTTTGCGCTTCCTTGAGTGCTCTGATCGCCTGAGTTACTGGCACTCTCTCCGCCCCGCTTGCTTCTTCTATTGATCCCCTCTGTCTGAATGGTTTTCATCTTCTCTTTGAAGATGATTGGAAACTCCAGGTCCCATCATCCTTCCCTGCCATGCATTGTATTAGATGGTTTATGATTACTTTCAGCTTGGCGAGGATCAGTAGCATGTACAGAATTTCTGCTTCTCTCTGGCATTTCTTGATCATCACAAAGAATGCCATTTTTTGCTGGACTGCTGCATTATAATCTGGAAAAAGCAACAGCGCCCTGTGCAGTCCTTAATTTGTAAATAAATAAGTGCCTGGGCTCTCATCAGGAGACCACTACAGCTTGCACCACACATTGCCCCCGCCATGCTGCTTGTGATAGTAACAACACAATTACTAACCATCACACTCCTACAAGTGTGACATTAACGACTATTTCAGTCCCCAAAGCTAATAGAATGGCTTGGGCAGCAGGAAATAGTCATTTTTAATGTATATTGAATTAATAATTGGCGGTCATCTCTAAATTAGCCAGACAGCGCCACCTTGTAGCAGACTGCACAAGCGCCGATGTTGACAATTTAGTACTGGTTCGGAGCACCAGAAACCACCGGCTCAAATTAAGCACTGGCCCTGTGGCTCTGGACTTCTGCACTATTGTGCCCGAGTCTCAGGAATGGAGTAGTTGGGCAAGCCTGGAGGCGGACACCTCAATGGGTCTCTGAGCTATGTCAAGTGAAAAAAACATGTGGAAATCACCTGAGGAGCCACCTTGGTGTTCAGCAGTATACATCACAGGGCATACCAATAGCTTTCTCCATCTGCTTTATTTCGTCTGCTAGATATAATGGATAGCCATGTAGAAATTCCATATTGACTCTCATCTTGAGTTCCAGGGCCACTCTGATGGTAGAGATGGCCTCCAACCTACTGTCTAATTTGGCTGGTAGGGGAAATTTCTGGTCATCTCGAAATTTAAAATCAAGCGGAAAACAGCAATGCTTGCATTACATATAAGACAGCCAATTGATTCCCAGTAACCTCACAGTGATGATATGCACAATCCTTTACATTTTTTATGTCCTTGTTTACAGGATGATGCTGCACCTTACCTCTCCTTATCGCCATGGAGCAATACTCAACGTATAATGTAATATCTCTTGGTTCTTTATTGTCTGTGATGCTAATCTGTAGTGACCCCCTTCCAGAACTGTTACTTTAGTTGATTATTGGATTATTTGTAGTTGTCATTTAAAAGAATGATGTACGAGAACAATCATTATACACATACTAGCATTTAAAAAAGACAGAGTTTTTGGCAAGTTGATGCAAAGGACACGTTAAAACACTACGTTTTATTCACTACGTGCAGCAGTGAGCCAGTGAAGTGGTACCGGGAACCAGAGGTGGTGGAGCTCCATCCTGCCCTGCACGAGCTGCAAATTGTCATACCCTTTTCATTCAAAATAGACATTACTTTACCAAGAGTATAATGTTGATATTCAGAATTGGTGTAAACCAAAATATCATCTTGAAATGCTACCACATTAGCCATATTTTTGAACAAACGAAACATGAACTTCTGAAATACGAATGTGACAGATGCCAGATCAAAAGGCATGTGTGTATCTCAGAATGTTCCATCTAGTTATATGAAACTAGAGATAGCATAAGAATCCATCGTCCATTCAATTTGATGATATTCTGCCTTTAAATCAATAATGGGAAAACAATTTGCATCATCCAATTTTGCTTGTAGTTCTTGAGGATGACAGTCCACCAAAATGTGTTTATTGACAGATCTTAAATCCACACACATGCAATCTACTGTCTTCTTCTTAACTTAAACAATGGGAGATACCCATTCAGCCACATTGACTGGGTCAATTACACCTTCTTTGCACATTTCCATTAGCATGAAAGATAACTCACTCCGAACAGATAACGGAACATGCCTTAATTTATGCTTAGCAGGCGCCGCATTCGTTTTAAGTAGAATGTGATCAGAAATCCCTTCACCTTACACAGTTGTTTCCAAACCAAATCATTATGTTTCTCCAAAATAGCTCCTAATCTATCATTACCCAACTGACAATTGTATAAACTCTGCACATTTTCTGCAATATAAACTGGATTTTTTGCATTTGAATTTAACATCATTCCAATTGTTCCCTGATGGCACCAACCTAACACATGTAAACCATCAATAGCAACATAAACTTTTCCGAAAGTTGATCTATTCTGAAACTTAATTTTAGTTATGAAAAATCCAAGCATATCGATTCTTTACCTCCAAAACCAAATACTCTCACATCATTAGGTTCCAATTTTTTATCATTCCAATTTTTATAAAACTGTTTATCAGATAAAATGGTGTAAGGAAAACCAGAGTCCGCCATAACTTTCACAGGAATGTTATCAACAGAAATATCACACTCAGGTGGAACATATGGTTCATCATCAATTGCAGTGGCATCAGACACTTTGTTCACATTCCCAAACCCTGCACATTGTTGAACTTCAGTTGTGTTTCCCTTTCCATCACTTTCACTAGTTCCTCTGACACAGAGAATCATATTCTCACCTTCACAGTAGTCAGACACAATCAATATCCTCTGTTACTACGGAAATCCTCCAATTAAAAGGTGACTTGCACACATTTCCAAAATGTCCAATATTCCTGTATTTAAAACATTCCTTTCCCTTCACTGGACAAAATGTAAATTGTGTAGAATGTGTTTTTGCACGACAATGATCACAACTTGACTTTGACATACTGCTATTAGCACTCTAACTAGTTAACGTTGGTGTATTGCTATTAGCAGTTGTAGTTTGTTTGCTCAATTGTTTTGCCTTCAATAATTTTCCTTTCACCTTAGAATTTTTGACATTGTCATTGCAAGTTAACGCTGCAACGTCCGTAGTAACCATACCAACATTGATGGTTTTAAATGATTTTATTAGTGCATTCTAGACTTTCAGCTGTATTTATTGCTTCAGTAAAGTGGGATTGCTCTGTTTTAGTAACTGATTTTATATCTTCTTATTAGAACAGCATATAATTAGTTGATCTCTAATATAATTATCAACTGTTGCCCCAAAAGCACAATCTGCCGCCAAAACTGTTAAGGTTGACACATATGAATAAATTGTCTCATTCAAAAGTTAGTGTCTTGAGTACAATGTATACCTTTCCATCAGAATATGAGGTTGTTCTGAAAACCTCTTCTTAAGTCTGCTAACTGCCTCAGAAAAACAGTTGTAATCTCTGGCATCTGTACTCTGTGGTGGTAACATAGTGGTAAGTGTGCAAAAATATCTTCAGCTTCTAAACCTATTAAATTGAGCAATAAAGCTTTTGTCCTGTGTAATTCAAAAGAATACCCATTAATTGCCAACCTGCAATTCCTAAAAATGCCTAAACCATTTTTCCGATTTCATACTAGGCTCATTTGAACTGTTTAAAAATGGTGGTGGGGGTTTCCACATGTAACACTCATGACATATTCATTTGTTAATAATTTTTAGCACTTTTGTAGTCACGTAACACCTTAAATCAAGCTGTGTACTATTTGACTAAAATACATCATATTCCAACAGTATGACACAATTATGAACAATGGTGTGCCAATCACCACTGAAGAGACTCTAATAATGTTGGAAAGTAAAAAACAAATGGTGTGTCAATCACCGCCGGTACACTAAATAATGTAGAAATGCTGGTGTGCTAATCACTGACAAAGCGCTTGACTATAATGGTGTTGCACGGTGTGCTAATCACCGTTGAAATGCCCGTATAAATATTGTTGTTAACTGCAAAACTGGTATCTGTATGTGCCTTTTTGCCAGATGCCACAACGGTGTGCTAATAACAAATGGGTGGAAGTACTTTTTAACTCAGCAGAGCACACAATCTGCTTGTGCAACACACCGCAAGAACAAAAAACAACTTTGTTTGCTATGTCTAAAATGACCGCCAAAATGTGACGCAGACGTTGAAATCCACTGTGTTACAGTTATTAATGCACATGCGCAATACCTCTGCTGATCTCAGGCCGGCAAACAAGTAATGTTTTGGAAATACAGTCCGACATCCTCAGGACGTTTTCCTGCTCTTGACGATCCTCACGGCCCTTCTCAGCTGACAGCATCACAATTGGAGGGGCTGTTGGTGAGCGGGATACTCTTCAAATCTAGCTCCCAATGTCTCTAGCAAATGTGCTAGAAATGGTGAGTGCTCCGTAACGTAAATGTAGACAAATTGTTGCCAAAATGTTGTAGTGGCAATGATGATCTCTGAATACAATAAGATTTCAAGTAGCTGTTTATTGGAGCACCCAAATACAAAGGCTACATCTTTCTAACTGAATGGAATCTTAAGTCTCCAACAAACCATAATACAGAGCAACCAATGGAAACACATGGAATGCGGCACTCTAGAGTTCCTTGCTCCTAGGAACTTACAGTAACGAATAAATAAGTCTACATTACTACACCCTGGCTTGGGTTTACACTCCGTATATGTAGGGTCGAGGTGGGACCTTGCGGGTGGCCTATGACACACACATCAGAGCCAACACAGTGCAGACTCACCTGCCATTCAGAGAGGAAGCCTGTATGTGTGGGCAGGCTGCTGGCTGTGAGCTGAGCTTTTTGTAATTGGTCATCTAGTTTCAAAGCAGCTCCAGTCAAGACAATGAACATGTGGATTCGCAGAGTTGGAGCATTGTCAGCCTGTGCTGCACTTACCCCTGAGTGTGGCTGCTAGCTGGTCACTCTTACGGCTCTCTGCCTGGTTTGTTTTCTTGTGCTTCAGGACCTCACATCCTGCAACCCCTCATAAGGGCATGAACTGCAAGAAAGGTTGCCTGGTTGCTGCAAGACGGTGATCACCTGTCTCCTCCGTGGAAAGCTCCCTTCCTTTTCTTAACAATATCCATGCCATGACACTTTGCTGTCTAGAGCCCCCCACATCCATTCCATAAGATCGGAGAAAGGAGCCTGGGTGCTTTTGGCTGAGGTTCTCTTAGAGAGACCCCTCTTAGACGGGAAGCCATGCAGCCTGACTGTACTGAGCTTTTAACCTGCGGAGGTGACTCTAAGCATTGATTGGGCTGACCACAGCATCCTCTTACAAGGACAGTCCTGGCATCGCTGCTTGTGGCACCTCAAGGCAGCCGTGGTATTTTAGCCAATAGCACTTGGCGAGCTGGCCCTGGAAGTCCGTCTGTCCTCAGAAAAAAAGATATACAACAACACTGGCTGATGTCGCCTTCGACATGTGTCTTCTTGAATGCATGGATGGAAACTCACTGCCCTTCTGTTCCTGGGGCATAGTGTGGTGGGGGCTAGAGATGGGTCAGCTGGCTTTAACATCAGGTAGTTTATCCTATCTACCCCGGCATACACATATATTGTCTGTATTTTAAAGCGTGGCTGTGAACATGACTTCTGCTGCACATCATAGTGTTGAGAGCCATCTTGTTTTTCACCACTTGTGCATTATGGGGGACTACGCTGCAATTTCTTATTTTTATGGGTATGCTAGACCCTCTTTTCATACTCTATGGTTTTAGTGCCGGAATAGACCCCAACAGAGGCCGCCCGCATTTGGATAATTATTATTAATGAGTGGTGTAAGGGGACTTGATCCAGTTTCTTCATATATTTTGTGTGCAGTGGGACTGTCTAACAAAGTAGAAAGTGTGATGTATCTATTTTACTTCTTGTTTGAAAGGCACGTGTCGTGCATTTTCTTATGGGGCTTAGGAGTCCGCATACCTTGTGGCGTGTAAAGAGGAGTTCTCTTGACTGAGGGAGCGGCGTGGCTTGCCGTGTAGTGAAGAGATGTACTTTGCATTGTGTGCTAAGGAAGTACATGAACTCCTCAGGGGTGGCGAGGGCTGCCATTCCTTTTATAGATTGTAAGCACAGACTTCATTGGGCTTAACAAGGTATCTACACCTAGCTCTCTTTTGCGAGTAACACCTCACTCTTCCTATCTGATGTGGGTGTGTTCCTGGTTGACTACCCTGCCTAATTTACTCCTGCTGACATCAGTGTAGGTATGTTCTTGTTTTAAACTTGCATGCTTGCAAGTTGCAGCTAGAGGTGAACCCCGACTGCCATTGTCAACCCCTCAACCCACCCTCACACACACAAGGACCTAGAGACTTTTCATTAGCATCCCAAACACAGGACTAGCTTAAGACATTGCCATGGCAGTGGTGCTGGGGCATAGCGGTGTGTGTAACCCGGGGCACAATGGTGTGCATAACCTAGTGCACCAAAGCTGGATCTGTCTCTTTTGCATTACCGACCGGTATGGGGACCCATTTCGCTTGTTTGCATTAGTGCCCGTGATAACTGAGCAGGACACGTTTGTTGCAGTTGAGAAGGGTCCTATGCACACCCAAGCGTATCTCAGATCTTATGGGGTCACTTGCTGAGAGTGACTTGACCCATTTCTCGATGCTGGGAGGCAAGCCTCTTTGCAAATGTTAGGTTGGTTATACAAGTGTCAAAATGAATAATTTGAATAAATAATCCCTTAATTCATTTTTTTAATATAGCATTTGCATTGATTCAACAAAACTGTGTTCTCGTGCATTTTTCAATTTATAATAAGATTCTGCCATGCCCGCTGGGTCAGTAACGCAAGGCAGGTGCCTCAAACAACCCTAGTTGGACCGTTCTAGGTAACAAGGAAGTTTAGAACAAGAACAATCTGAAAGGAGCAGGAACACATTCTTGCTGTGTGTGCGTGTTTTTTTACAACCATGTAAAAGGTCTTATGTTATGCAGATGACTTATAGCATGATTATCCTGCAAAATACGTCATTTTTTTGTTTACAGCGAGGGACCCCCAGCTGCATCTGAAAGAGGGAATGAAAGGGCAGCTAACAGAAGCAACTTCTGCAACATCCAAAGCCTACTGCGTGTATCGACGAGAGATCGACCCCGACATAGATGGGATGGCGGCGGGAGGTGATGGCGGAGGAACAGAGGAGAAGGCGGCAGAAGAAGCTGTGATTAGCCCCGCTATAGCCATCATGCAGCCAATTCTCCGGTTTCTGCAGCTGTTGTGCGAGAACCACAACCGGGAGCTACAGGTATTAATAGGATTATACCCTTGCAAATTTCTCTTGAGCAATCTGATAATAAATCCCAACCATGCACCCTAACTATGGCATTTCACTGGTTCAGGTACCCTCTTGTTACTACTGAATCTCAGGTAACGTTGTGGTTGCACCTTCACTCCCCATTGGCTGATAGACCGTCCAAATCTGAAGGATAGTCGGTGTCAGTGTAGTTAAATATTTCAGAGAAGTTTGCCAGCCCATTTGCCCTGCCAGTGTGGAAAAAAACGACATTTGGTGAGTGCAGACCTTTCCCATCACGCAGATTTTCACAAATTATTCTGCCTAAATTTGGAGCACCTCTGCTCAATTCGGGTGTTCAGTAACCATAAGATGAAGTAGGTAAGAATCTTTCAGTTTATTTAAGTCATTAGCACAGCAAGAGGGAAATGTGTAATCTTCTTCTGCCTGTAATCATAAAAAGAAATCTGTGCTCTGCTCTCCCCACGTGCCACATGTGTTGTAAGGCTTTTGCATTATGTTGCTTTTTGTGTTTATATACTTTTTAAAAAATGCTTTCTTTCCTGAAAATAGCTACAGTCCTTGTCTCGTCTGTCGACATCAGGTAAGTCCAAAACAAAGTTGAGATATAAGTTGCAACAGTAGCATGAAAAGTCCAAAAGGGGCCTGTCCGCTTCCTATAGCTCCAGAGGGTGCATGACATTAATGCTGTCAAAACATTGTCTAAAAATATCATAATAGAATATTGCAGGTAGGAATATTGTGTGTTGTGTTTAATATCGTTTTTAAGTATAGTTGTATAATAATATGGATTTCTATTCTTTTGCAATATTTTATGATTTTGTGGGGTTTAAGTTAATATGTTAATTTTAGTTGTGTACTAATATTTTTTAGTTGTTGTTTTAGATGTTTTTAATTACTTTTTGGTTTGTGAGAAAGGAGGGTGGGAAGATAGTTTTGCAATATTTTATGATTTTGTGGGGTTTAAGTTAATATGTTAATTTTAGTTGTGTTCTAATATTTTTAGTAGTTGTTTTATATGTTTTCAATTACTTTTTGGTTTTGCGAGAAAGGAGGGTGGAAAGATAGTTGAATATATATTTTAATTTTTAATACATTGTTTATATTTTGTTAAATTTAATAAATTAATTCGATTATAAAATATTTAATTGTTTAATTATTTTATATTTGTTTGATATTATTTTTATATAAAATTTTAATGTTGAGATATTTTAAACATAATTTATAGAAAAAGTATATATTTTTTCCCCATTCTTTTCGTATTGTTACTGTGGTGTGGGGAAAGTAAATTGAACTCCCCCCTCCCAAAAAGTCCAACAATTTCTCTACTGTGGCTTAGGCTGGTTTTAGAATACTAAATTTGAACCCTGCAAATTCGAAATCTTTCTTTTCTATTGGAATTAGAATAGTAAATCAGAGCCCTGCAGATTACAATCCTCTCCCTACTGTTGCTTAGGTTGGAGTGGAAATAGTCAATCTCACCACTCCAAATTCCAAAGCTTTCCCTACAGTTGCTTACGTTGGAACCTCTCCAAAATCCAACACATTTCTTTCTGTAGTTTAGTTTGGAGAATGGTGAACATGTTGTCCTTCTAAAGTGCAAAACTTTACTACACTTTTTTAGGTTGAAGTGAGAGTAGTAAATGTATTTGTTTTTGGTTTCATTTTTATTTAAAGGAGTTAAACTGTTTGTTTGATATTTATTTCAATGTTTTTATGTTTACTACTTTGAATTAGATTTTAATGTTTTTCTCCATTTTTAGGAATATATATTTCTTCTATAAATTGTTGTAGTTTTATTATGTTTGCATTTTTTTACTTTGGTTGTTTTATTATTGTAAATGTATATTATATATATTTTGTGTGTTTTAATGTTTAAGTTACTAGTATTTGTTTTAATTTTAAAAAGTGCTTATTGTTTACTAAATATGTATTTCTTTATTTAAACTCATTTTTAAGTACTATGTTTTTTTCAAATGTTACCCATATTTTAAAAAATTTTACTAAATGTTTTTTTAAGTTAATATATTTTTAAATACTTTTAAATATATGTACTTCCCTATATTATCTTGTTATTTTGCATCCACAATATTTTGTAGATGATATTTTTGTAGTTTACAGTGTAAGTATATAAAGTCTATATTTAGGGCCCCAAAATTCTTGACATATTTGTGTAGCGTGATATTTTTGACGCCAATATGTCATTGAAGCCTCCAGAGAGAGTTCACGCAGTTGTTGCGCCAATAGCCCTAATCCGCCTATATCATCAGACTCTTACCTGATCCAGACTAAGAACTGATGTGCCCTGAGTTTCCTGGCCCATTCATCGCACTGCAGCAAATTGAGGCCTTCACAAAAGCCATTCTGCAGTTATTCAGAGCAGTTTTGGTTCCTTCTAGCAAGCTTTCGGGCCTCATAGATCAGTTGGAGACTCTAGGTGGGTTTCTGCTGATGGATCCTTTCTCGGTGCCGCCTGACCCCATCTGACAATCATTCACCGGCTGTCAGATGGCCCACTCGGTGTTCCTGGATGTGCTAGTTGTGGCTCTAATGGTTGCAGCTCTTTACCCTGCACCAGATCAAATGTCTGATTCATAGCTGAATTTGGCACATTCTCGATCTGTATTTTGATACAAGATTATGAAAGTTTAGCCTGTGGCAGCTGAGGGCTCCTCAACAGTTAGTTCCCTTGTTGTGACGTCAACATTACAGGAGGCTGGAATCTATTTTCATCTCTGAATCAGACATAATCCAAGGCCTTGAGCAGGCCTACCAGGACAATGATGAGAGAAAGATCAGCTACTCCTTCATTATACAGGTGAGGGTCTCTAGGTATATTTGCAAAATGCTAGTGGTCTAGATAACTCAACCGAAAATAACCTTAACTCTAATGGGTCCACCCTTCCACAGAGAAGAATGACCCAATTTACAATGGTGGTTTGCAGTGCTGTGGTGGCCCTTGACTTGCACCTACCTATTTTTGACTCTAAAGTCTGTCTATTTACAGAAATGTTACAATCCAGACTATCTGAGCCCTTGTTTCTTTCTGTTCAGTGGCTCATAGAGTGAATGCCTGATTGCAGCTTGCACCAAGCCTTGTTCTGGACCTCCAATGAGCACCTGATTACTTGCCAGTGTGGCACTCTCCTGGAGGCCATCCTTTTTGGCATAACATCTAGCAAAGCCAACATGAACAATTTGCCTTCAGCTCCATCTGGCAGGAAACCCAAGCCAATTTATGCCTAACCCAGATTTGTGTTACCTTCTACTTCACAGGCTGTTCACTCATTGAATGCTCATTCAGGGCTGACGTCTGTAATCCAGATCCGGGTCTTCTGGTGTCCGAGGTAAGGGTGACTGTTTCCGGAAGCCAAAGGTGTAAAAAACCTCCTTGTTGATGAAGTCTTCATGGGGTTGTGGAAACCAGGAGTTGGGAATCCAGGCAAGAAAATCCCAAAAGCGAAGTCAGGATCAGAAAGTGGAGAGAGCAAGGAAACAAACGAAGAAACGCTGCTTTGTTGTGACAAACCCTCCAACTAGACTGAAACCTTTAAATTGTAAAAGAACAGGAAAAGGAAATGACATCAAACAGCACATGACAGAAGACATAATGGTTTGGGAAAGTCAAGAAGAAAACAAGGGAGGAACAGCCATGATGGAAAGGAGAAGGAAAAGAGAACAAAAACCTAAAGTGGACTAGCTGTGCAGCCACCTTAAAAGGCAGCCACAACTCTTCAAAGACATGATTGCTTTTTTGGAGTTGTAGCAACCAGGAGCTCAAGTGAAAAAGATTCAAGTGAAAGTCTCTTCCAGCTGCAGCTGTGGGCATGGTATGGAGTCCTCTAAGCCCCGGGAACCACGGAAGTCCGCAAACTACTGTGGTTCTCAGGCACCCAGGCAGCTGAGAAGTTAGAAGCTGTGGACGTGACAATGTTATTTGCCTCTTTGTTCACTAAAGTCATGGTCTGAAGGATATGGCGAGTGAGATTTTGCTCTCCCTGAGGACTTCAGAAACTCCTTTGCACAAATTTAACAAGATGGCAGGATGTGGCCACAAATGTTTTAGGAGCTGGTCTGGACACTAGAAACTGTTAGTCAGGCCATGGGCACCAGTTTAGTTACCTAGTGGAACGCCTGTATGTGGATGACTGTTTTTTCTGGGAATGTCCATGCCTCCTCGATGGACATGTCCTTTAAAAGAGCCAGGCTCTTTCGGATCAGGGGGATTCTACAGTAGAGTGTTTAAGGACAGCAGAGTGTGTTGCATGGCATGCCTGTAGTCTCTATTTTAGATTCAGCTCCTTAGGTTGACGTCTTTTTCGCTTGGTAGCTTTTACCATACTTTTCTACTAATGCGTGACTGTGATGTATGTACATCTCTGATAGGCACTGGTACCCTGTAGTCTGTATAGATTGTTCCAGGCTCATACAGTTAGAATGCAATGTCATTGTTTTCCTTTCTTTCTGTGCTAGTTAGGAAACACTTTATTTTACCTCGACAAAACCGTAGGAACTGCTCTGCGCCTTGGCCAGAGTGTGAACAGAACAGTACTGTGTTATATAAACAACTTCTGTGCTAAGGCTCCGTGAGAGGAGCATTTCCTTGCTGGGATTATCACAGAACTGCTGCGATCTGTGACTGAGATGCAGCCCTGCTGACTCCAACCTCCATCCTGCTAAGAAGATAGCCTGTACACTGTGACTGGCTTTCTGACACCTAAGACCAAGGTATGTGGGCTAGACCATCCCAACGGTTCTGGCAGAAGGGTACTCCCGCTACGCTCTCTTTAGTGTAGGATTAGATACAGATAAGAAAAAACAAACATTAGTAACAATTACCATGGTTGAATTGTTCGTACTGTTTACCATTCTAATAATGCTGATTACATTAACATGTCTCCTCTTTCTAATAATCGCAGCTCATGCTTTCTTTGCAAGAGTACGATCATTTCAATAAATGTTTGAAAATACATTGCTGTATCTTCCTTGTATTTACCTTGGGCATGCAAGAGCGACCAAATAAAAGGGTTAGATCTGTTTCTACGGATTACTTGAGAATCAGAGTGTCCTGTTTGAGGTTGTCAATAACATCTGTTACTCTGGTCAGTTTGGGGGTTGGATGTGGTACTGTGAACTATCCGAAACACACCCGCACCTACTGATGGTATATGTGGACTGAATCCTTATATTATGAAGTTCATGCTGATCTAATACACAGTCCTGCTATATTTGTAGGAACCGTATAGCATGTGACAATATTTGATTTCATCCACACGAGCTGCAGGCTGCCAAACTGCTTTAGTTTCCCTTTTTCATTAGGGTTTGTTTTTGTTTGCCTGCCTGGTATGTCGTTATGTTGTTCCAATAAGTCCTTCAAATTGTTCAAGTTTGTTCATGACCTCCTCTTTTGTCCACTGCCACACCCATCCCTCACTCATGTCTCAGGTGCTGGAATATTATTCTATCATCCTGTCTGCAGAGGATCAATCTCGGTGCGATCGAGGTGATACCTGAGGCAGAGAGGAGCACAGACTGTGACTCCCTTGTCTCCAAGAAGGACAGGGGATTGAGAACTATCTTGGACCTCAGGCATCTGAACACCTTCCAGCAGAAGGACAGGTTTAAAATGCTGGGATTCTGGCTTAGATTCTGTCACACTTGGGCCCTGGAGACTGTATGGTTTCCCTGGACTGCAGGGCTGCAATCCATGGGCATACCTCCAGTTCACTGTCAGGATAGAGCATTATCAATTGTTCCTTCTACTGTTCGACCTTACCCCAACTCTACAGTTATTTACGAAGGTGATGTCACTGATAGCAGCTCACCATCGCAGGTTGGGAATACATGTATTCCCATTCCACGGTGACTGGCTTCTGAAGACACCATCTCTGCCAGTAGTCATAGACCCACCTATCATGTTTCATTGTGCCCATTCCTGGCTTTTCATTTAACAAACCAAAGTCCTAGCTACAGCCTGTAGAGTTGCTCTCCTTCATAGGAGCCATCCTGGACACTGTTGGTCAAAGGTCCTTTCCACCCCTGCTGCAAGTCTGGCACCTTTGGTCTCTCATAACGATGCTTTAGGCACAACCCCTTGTCCTGGCTTGTATGGTTCTGCTGCCCCTTGGTCTTCTGGCCGTATGCATAGTTTTAGTGGCTCAGGCTCATTGGCACATGTGTGCTCTGCAATGGAAACTTCAGCTGCAGTGCGCCAAGTGCTGAAGGTTCCTGTCAGATCATATTCATATCTCAGGCGAGGCAGTCCAGTATCACCACCAGAAACCAATCTGATGTGCAGCAGTCCAATATCTTCTCCTCTACCTAGAGATCACAGGTGTGACAGATATTTTGTCGCCAGACTGATGCGGTCACCTGGAGACTGTGCAGATCAGAAGTCTGAGCAGCACAACCACGTCAATCTTCTGGAGCTGCAGGCCATGCACCTTGCCCTCAAGGCATTTCTGTCTTCCAGCCATGGGAGGTCTATCTATCCAGGTCTAACAAGCAAGCAAGATGGTTGCCATGGTGTACTGGTAAAAGGAGGGTGGCGTTGGGTCTTGTGTGCTCTGTTTTAAGGCTCTTCAGCTTTTGTGATGGCTGGTCCGATAAGGGATTTCCAACATGGTCAGCCACCTGGCGGGCTTTCTCAACATCAGAGTGGACAAGCTCAGCCAGGATCAACTTGCTTCTAGGGAGAAGGAGAGGTTGGATCCCAAACAAGCCCTAAGTTTCTTTATTTTTAGGACTAAGATGCAAAACCTGGACAATCAACTTTGACTTAGCTATGCCAGTACTAATAAAGGAAGGCAGTCCAGAAGACATTCTTGTCAAGATGGATTGACGTCTGTGATACATTATAGTCAGGGAAGTACCTCTTGAGTGCCTTTGGATTTGTTTCATCAGACCTGAGCCTGTCACAACTGCCTCAGCCGGCTGGAGGTTTTGCTGTGGCAGACGTCTGTCAGGCTGCTACATGGGGGTCCATCAAGGACTTCCTGGTGTAAAGTCCACTCGTCAGACCCCAGCCTTTTTGGAAGGTACTGCTTGGATATAAATTTACAATTTTTAGGAATCTTTAGTTAGAAGTATCCATCTGAAGAATAAGTTACTTAACTTTGGTGACACTCTTTGTGGTGGATAACTCACATCAGATTCCTCACTGCCTGCCCTCTTTCCCATTCTGTGGAGTACATTTTTTATGTTAGAAAGGTCCCAGGCTAGATTTGACACGCTGTCTTCCGCCTCCTCATGCTGTACTGGAAGGTGGTCCTGCTGGGTGAAGGGAGCTTATATATAGCATTCATAGATTTAAAATCCGCATTTGATCTTGTTCCAGGGACAAACTATGGCGGGTGCTTAGGGAAATGGGTATGCCCCCGGGTATCCTTGCACTTCTAATCAAGTTACACAAAGAGAACTTTGCCTGGGTAAGATGGGGTAGCCAGGGTCAGTCACCGATCCCATCAAAGTACAGCAGGGGGTTCGACAGAGTTGCGTCCTGGCTCCAACCTTGTTTTCACTTTACATCAACCATGTTGTTGAGCTTCTATCTGCCATCCCAGCGGACGCTCCCTCCTTAGCTAATCAAAAATTCGCCACTCTCCTATTCGCAGAAAACACCCTTCTTGTCTCGAAGACTCCAATGGGCTTGCAAAAATTATTAAACCAATTCAAGCTCTTCTGCGATGGGAGGGGGCTCGAAATAAACACATCTAAAACTAAGCTTATGCTATTGAATCCCCACAAGTCCTTTAAGGAAAATCTGCTCCTAGACAACATCCCGTTAGAGAGAGTGAGATCCTTCGATTACCTGGGAATCAAATTGTCGGAGGGTATGGCCTGGAAACACCATCTTAGCAAGGCCTACCTCAAATTTTCCCAGGTAACCGGGGCTCTGCGTAAGAAACATTGTCTCTCTTACACTAAGACAATTGCACCAGCGCTGAAACTATATAGCTGCAAGGCTGTGAGCAGTGCCCTTTATGGGGCCGAGTTGTGGGGTATGGCAAGAGTAAGTGACTTGACAGCTTTGGAGAACAAGTTCCTCAAAAACCTGGCTTCTCTCCCGCATAGCACTCCTCTCTGCCCACTGAAGCTTGACATGGGCATTAAACCCATCAGTGATCTAGCGAAACCCCGCCCCCTGCTGTTTTGGCAGCGCATGGTTTCCACCCCGGAACTGACACCCTATGCCGCTGCCTTTGAGGAGGTCTGTGCCTTAGACACCACAAACAAAATAGGCTGGATTAAATACGCCAAAAGTCTTATGTCCAGCAGTGGCCTTTCAGGACGTAATATTGTTTGTCCACCAACCCATACCAGAAGATAGATTAAACTACTTTACTGGGAATGGGTTGAGCAAAATGCATATTCTCATAGCAGCCAGGGCAGACTAACTGAAGAATTTAGAGACTTCAGAGTCAGCCGCTCCTTAGAAAGCTACCTTGACATAATCAAGGTGCCGGCTGACAGGAAGCTCAATATTCAATTCAGGTATGGTAGCCTGCCAATCAATGCATTCACAAACTCATGGTCGACAAATAGAGCACAGCCAAAGAGTTGTCCCTGTCTGCAGGAATCAATTGCCCATCTTTTCTTTCCCTGCACAGCGTACACAAAACCCAGGAGCAAATGGCTGACCCCAGTTTGTAGACAATTTGGAACTCGAGATTCTAGAGTGGCCCTGCGCATATTGAAATCAGATGCAAGACCCTTATTTGTGTGCGCCACTACGAAATTTTTGGGCCACTCATGGGCGATCAGAAGGAGGGCACAGGTAGCCCCCTCGATTCACTCCCGAGAGTTGCAGATATGATCACCTGCCTTATTAAGATTATCTGTCATGACGGTCATTAATTACAAAATGTAAATAGTCATTTTTTAACTCTTGTACATAAGCAAACTTAAATTTCCTTTTTAGTTGCTTTTACTCTGAAGATTGGTGCTTTTAAATATTGATTTTAATTCAATTGTGTGTTGCACTTTAGACAAGGGACTTCGCCACTTTGCACAGTAATTTCTGATTGGAACCCGGGACGGAAATTATGAATTGTATGATATCTGTTGTTTTTAGGCATTTTATTGCCTGTTATATCCCCGACACGGACTGTCAATTTTTTATTGTATCGTTTAAATTAATCATATGCACTGTCTTGTCACTAACTGGTATGTATGAAGTCTACTCAGAACGTTTGTCTCTTTTATGGTATTTTACCGAAATAAAGAGTTTGACTGACTGACACGCTGTCTGTCCTAATTTGTCAGTGGCTCTACTTTTTTGTTGTGAAAAATATAGTGATAGCATAATGTCAAAGCGCAATGGTGGCACGATTATGTGGCTCCATGTCGTCATATCCAGAGGCAGTGTGGAGTTCACTGGCGCCACCTGCCTGCTTACTGGAGGTTTTGGAAGTTACTGGGTACAGTTTGGCATCTGGATGGATTTTCAAGGTGAGGAATCTGCACTTAGAGCTTCCACCAGAAAAAGCATTATCAAAGGTAAGTAACTTTTTATTTTTTTAATAAAAAATTGTAGCTGCATAACAGTTATAGTCTCACGTTGGAAATAGACTGGGAAGGAAAATGGTTGGATTGAAAAAAAAGTGGGGGCAATAGGGATGTGAGAGAAAATTACTAGCTATATTAGTTTGCCTGAGTACTGCCAAATGAACCACATAACTCAGGCAAATATAAACATGGGGAAAAAGGAAAGTTGGGTATGTAATAAACATGAAAGTGCCAACGTAATAAAGTTTTTTAAAAATGTATTTATTTATACAGGAATTTGGAGCATCAAGTACAAATTGTGAGTGCTAAATGTGAGGGAAATCCATTACCAAAAGAGTCTCCAATAAGGAACACAAAAGTGCTTCCCGTTGCAAATATATACACATATTTTTTCATTACAGTCTATAATACAGCCTTATAGCCCGCCGTAGCGCGCTATTCAGGGCCTTAAAGGCCCACTCGGCGAGGGCCTTTAACAAGGTAGCGGGACTTTAAATGCCAGTATAGCCCAGCTGAGGAGGGCTATAAGGCTATTAGAACAGTCCGCCACTAGAGGGCACAATGTTTTAACAAATAAAACAAAGGCCTCACAAAGCCCGAGGGAATTGAAATCCCCTCGGGCTCCTGGGGTCTTTTTTTCACAGCACGAGCTGTGAACGACATCATTGGAATGTTGGAGCTCCGGACTTCTACTGGCCATTAGAAGCCCGGAGCACTCCATTGTTTTTAATGTAGCTCCTAACATTCCAGTGTTCTAATATAGCCTTATAGCCCACCGTAGCGTGGCCATTAAAAGCCTTTAACAATTGAGTGGGACTTTAATGCCAGTAAAGCCCAGCTACGGAGGGCTATAAGGCTATTAGAACGTTCCACCACTAGAGGGCAGAATGTTCTAACAAATAAATCAAAGGCCTCACGGAGCCCATGGGGATTTCAGTCCCCTTGGACTCCGTGAGGCCTTGGTTCACAGCAACAGCTGTGAACGACAACATTGGAATGTCGAAGCTCTGGGCTTCTAACAGCTATTAGAAGCCTGGAGCACTCGGTTGTTTACAGTGGAGCTCCCAACATTCCAACATTCCAATGTTCTAATAACTTATATGTCACCAGCTAGACTAAGCGAGTGCTGGAAAGAAGGAACACTAAAGCCTTTTGAGAAGACTTTGAGTTTGGTATCAAGACACAGGGCAGCCAGTGAACAAAGTTCAAGTCACTGAGCCAAGTCCAATCTGGGGAATGGATGGTCTCGTATTACAAACACGCCATCTTCTTAATATACAAGATAGAGAAGAAGTTGTGTTCTACGTGGTGGGTAGCGATGCTATGCTCAATCAGTTCTAATCCTAATAAATCAGTCGGTTCTAATTTAGATATTTAAGAAAGATTGCAATTGCATGGAATAGAGTGCCCCTAACTCATACCAGCAAGGAGAGCGTTCAGGTTCATCACACTCTCAGAACTTTAAAGTTTAGTTTATATTAAATTACAATAAAGGGGACTCCTTTCTGTATTGATGTTAGGAATGTTTCTATGTTGCTAGGAATCATTCCACAAAATGAGTGAAGAGCAGGTAGACATCCAGTGACTTCCTTTTAGGTCTCTCCTAACTGCACAAGCGCTGTTGATGCAGGAGGTATTGTATACAGTAAAGGTCTTGGAACCTGCACATTACTTACCATTTGCTGGCTTAATTGCTATTCTTTTTGGCTGCCTCCTAATTGGCCACCACATGGCTCACGGCACTTCCTTTTATTTCTCCGGCGCATGGACCAAGTACTAATTGATTTAATTTCTTTAGTGTCATTCTGCAGGCCAACCGCTGCTCGTGCTGTGATTCAGATACTATTTCTTTTTATAAAGCTCTACTCTTATCTCTCTCTAAGACAGTCCACGATACTCTGTGCCCCTCCAGTGTACTGTACTACACTGTACTCGACTCTGTGCCACTTAACTGTGTAACACTCTATGCCACTCCACACTCCGCCACTCTAATCCCTTCCACTCTACTCCCTCCATGACACTCCACACGACTCCACTCTACTCTACGCTACTCCACAACACTCCACGCTGCTCCATAACATCCCATGCCATTCCATTCTATGACACTCTACTCCACTCTGCACCCCTTCACTCTACTCCCTCCATGACACTACACGCCACTCTATGACCCTCTACGCCATTCAATGAAACTCCACGACACTCTACTGTACTCCACTCTACTCTTCTCCACTTTACAACACTCTATGCCACTCCAAAATACTCCACTCTACATCACTTCACTCTACGGCACTCAACTCTACGACACTTCACTCCACTCTCCTCTACACCACTCACTTTAAGCCATGCTGAACAACAGCCACCCTGGCGTACAACATGGCTAAATCAAATTGGCAAAACAATCGGTCTTGCATAGGTGAGACCTATTTACTGCCTATGCTTATATCAATAGTTATACAGCAGCCTAGATGAGTGGAGTTATTCGGAAACATCACTCTTTTGACAAAATAAGGGATTTATTTCGCATGTCAAATCTCCAAAATATACCTTTGCTGAAGGAAGGAGTTCTAGTAACGTTTATCAAATGTGTTACTGCTGCAGAAAGATGGAGATGGCAGGAGATGACAGCATGGCAAATAATGTGTCCGAGCTCTAAGAAGGTTTGTGCACATTCTGTGAGGACAGCTGGCAGATGATGAAAGACTAATGTGTGCTTATGTGTTCCCAGCCTTGCTTCTACGTGCTCATCAAGTTGCCATTTCAGCGAATACATAGGCCTCAGTAAAACAAGTTAATGGAAACAGTTGTACTGATAATTGTGCATTTACACATTTTCATAAAACAATGTGTAATTCCACAAGACAATCCCTTTAGAGAGGAGCACAATTTGGCCTTGTATTGCCTGAGATTATATCACAATGAACGGATTTAACCCTTTTGTAATCTGTTAAATGTGTTTTTCTATAACCTCTGCACATAAAAAACAACATGCATAAAACATTTCTGAACATCCACATAGAGAAATCTGCTATTTAATCCATTGTGGTGAGATGGCAGGCATTATAACACACTGGAAGTTCGGCCTTACATGCACATAGGGCCCTCACTATACGTAATAATGGCAGTGGGTGTCCTAGTATGCTTCACACATGTACCTCTCTACTTATTACATATAAATATGTGTATATGTCTTAGAGTAAATAGTGCATTACCACATGATGAAAAACATAATGTGAATATCTACACAGATCCTCTATGTAAAAGTTATGCTTCTGGTTAATGTGTTTCTGTCACTGTTGTTCCTATTTTGTCATATTCCTCCTTGATAATCTTACTGATACTCTGATCACCTTATCTCTCATGGTACTTTGTATTTGCACTGGCCTGGAGTAAACATAAAATTATCTCTTCTTCTGCAGAACTTCCTGAGAAATCAAAATAATAAAACAAACTACAATTTGGTTTGCGAGACCCTTCAGTTTCTGGACTGTATTTGTGGGAGTACAACTGGTGGTTTGGGTCTCCTGGGCCTGTACATCAATGAGAGGAATGTGGCGCTGATCAACCAAACACTCGAAAGCTTGACGGAATATTGCCAGGGTCCTTGCCATGAAAACCAGGTAACTACAACAATGACTTTGTTTGCATTAATACTTTATGTGAATACCGTGACTACTAAGATCAGTGGTAATCAAAGAGTTCCTATCTGTTAAATTTGCTTGATAGCGGTGTGTGCTGGCCTCCACTTTCAGGACATAGTAACCATGCTGAGACAACCACCCTTCATAGTATCTGAGGATTACCATTGTTGAGGGAGGAGAGGGGTCTTAAGACTCTCTCTAGGATTCGGCTCTTGTGAGTCATGGCCCCTCGCCAAACTCAACAATTATCGCAGCTTTCTCCCTCTACAGGACAGGAAAAAAAAGCCACTATGGGATATGGTTATGAAAACATATAGCCTTTATTAAGTAAACTTGCATGAAGGTTTGCAGAGCTCCATGATAGTTCATACTAGAGCATTGCTTGCTGAACCCTAGCCGCTGGGAGTTACATAACCAGTTAGCATGGAGAGGTCTCCTACTTTATCAGAATTATTGAGACAAATCCTTACAGTTGTGAGTGAGCTAGCACCCCCACCCACAGAAGCGAGAAAGAGCTATCTGTCTGTAACTACTTCCATTGTTTAACTGGGTGAGGAAGTTTCTTCTTTTTGAAAATGTTTTGCCTGTTTAGAAAATCCTAAAAACATGTATGGAAAATATGCTGAAACTCAAAAGCTACTTTTATTACAAAAACAAACATTTTGGCTTCATTTTTTTAAGACAAAAGTTTTCATTCCAGGTCATTGAAAAGATACAATTGATTACATTGAACATAGCAACCAACGCACATTAAAATGTATTGATACAATTGTTTACTGAAACTCGGTCATAAATATTGTCCAAATGTTTTAATATTCTAGGTTGTGGGGACTAACCAGATATACCCTATAACCCCCATGTTTAAAATGGGGGGCAAGAGCAGATTTTCAACTAATCCTGTATTAGGGTTTTATTTTATTCTGTGTAGCTGGCAGGCCTCATGGGATCATGGCAAAACGGACCAGACTCTTCTGGTGTCCAAAAGAGTCAATTCGCATTTTAAAAGTGTACAAAGCATACTGTCGTCCTTTTACAGCAATACAAAAGGGGATGATGGACGGAACGCTTGAGCCAATCAAACACTCACCCCCAGTCAACTGATCTGGGTTTAATCCATCATCATTCTTTAGCTCACTCCACCACCCCAGTTCAGACATGGCCATATGCAAATCAGTCTGACCCTGTGCCTCATGGGAACAGTCCAGCCCGAACTGCCAAGCCAGGTCTTCCCTGGACCGGAAACAAGCATCCTAGGACCGGTTTCTGGCATTTCAGCCGTCATCAGCCAGGCTTGCTTGAATCCAGTGGCAAAGTGAGCAAGGGACCCACGTCTGGGCATACCCCCGCCAACTTAGGGCGAACAAAGCGATACAAAAGGGGATGATGGGACGGAACGCTTGAGCCAATCAAACACTCACCCCCAGTCAACTGATCTGGGTTTAATCCATCATCATTCTTTAGCTCACTCCACCACCCCAGTTCAGACATGGCCATATGCAAATCAGTCTGACCCTGTGCCTCATGGGAACAGTCCAGCCCGAACTGCCAAGCCAGGTCTTCCCTGGACCGGAAACAAGCATCCTAGGACCGGTTTCTGGCATTTCAGCCGTCATCAGCCAGGCTTGCTTGAATCCAGTGGCAAAGTGAGCAAGGGACCCACGTCTGGGCATACCCCCGCCAACTTAGGGCGAACAAAGCGATACAAAAGGGGATGATGGACGGAACGCTTGAGCCAATCAAACACTCACCCCCAGTCAACTGATCTGGGTTTAATCCATCATCATTCTTTAGCTCACTCCACCACCCCAGTTCAGACATGGCCATATGCAAATCAGTCTGACCCTGTGCCTCATGGGAACAGTCCAGCCCGAACTGCCAAGCCAGGTCTTCCCTGGACCGGAAACAAGCATCCTAGGACCGGTTTCTGGCATTTCAGCCGTCATCAGCCAGGCTTGCTTGAATCCAGTGGCAAAGTGAGCAAGGGACCCACGTCTGGGCATACCCCCGCCAACTTAGGGCGAACAAAGCGATACAAAGGGGATGATGGACGAACGCTTGAGCCAATCAAACACTCACCCCAGTCAACTGATCTGGGTTTAATCCATCATCATTCTTTAGCTCACTCCACCACCCCAGTTCAGACATGGCCATATGCAAATCAGTCTGACCCTGTGCCTCATGGGAACAGTCCAGCCCGAACTGCCAAGCCAGGTCTTCCCTGGACCGGAAACAAGCATCCTAGGACCGGTTTCTGGCATTTCAGCCGTCATCAGCCAGGCTTGCTTGAATCCAGTGGCAAAGTGAGCAAGGGACCCACGTCTGGGCATACCCCGCCAACTTAGGGCGAACAAAGCGATACAAAGGGGATGATGGACGGAACGCTTGAGCCAATCAAACACTCACCCCCAGTCAACTGATCTGGGTTTAATCCATCATCATTCTTTAGCTCACTCCACCACCCCAGTTCAGACATGGCCATATGCAAATCAGTCTGACCCTGTGCCTCATGGGAACAGTCCAGCCCGAACTGCCAAGCCAGGTCTTCCCTGGACCGGAAACAAGCATCCTAGGACCGGTTTCTGGCATTTCAGCCGTCATCAGCCAGGCTTGCTTGAATCCAGTGGCAAAGTGAGCAAGGGACCCACGTCTGGGCATACCCCGCCAACTTAGGGCGAACAAAGCGATACAAAGGGGATGATGGACGGAACGCTTGAGCCAATCAAACACTCACCCCCAGTCAACTGATCTGGGTTTAATCCATCATCATTCTTTAGCTCACTCCACCACCCCAGTTCAGACATGGCCATATGCAAATCAGTCTGACCCTGTGCCTCATGGGAACAGTCCAGCCCGAACTGCCAAGCCAGGTCTTCCCTGGACCGGAAACAAGCATCCTAGGACCGGTTTCTGGCATTTCTGCCGTCATCAGCCAGGCTTGCTTGAATCCAGTGGCAAAGTGAGCAAGGGACCCACGTCTGGGCATACCCCCGCCAACTTAGGGCGAACAAAGCGATACAAAAGGGGATGATGGACGGACGCTTGAGCCAATCAAACACTCACCCCCAGTCAACTGATCTGGGTTTAATCCATCATCATTCTTTAGCTCACTCCACCACCCCAGTTCAGACATGGCCATATGCAAATCAGTCTGACCCTGTGCCTCATGGGAACAGTCCAGCCCGAACTGCCAAGCCAGGTCTTCCCTGGACCGGAAACAAGCATCCTAGGACCGGTTTCTGGCATTTCAGCCGTCATCAGCCAGGCTTGCTTGAATCCAGTGGCAAAGTGAGCAAGGGACCCACGTCTGGGCATACCCCGCCAACTTAGGGCGAACAAGCGATACAAAGGGGATGATGGACGGAACGCTTGAGCCAATCAAACACTCACCCCCAGTCAACTGATCTGGGTTTAATCCATCATCATTCTTTAGCTCACTCCACCACCCCAGTTCAGACATGGCCATATGCAAATCAGTCTGACCCTGTGCCTCATGGGAACAGTCCAGCCCGAACTGCCAAGCCAGGTCTTCCCTGGACCGGAAACAAGCATCCTAGGACCGGTTTCTGGCATTTCAGCCGTCATCAGCCAGGCTTGCTTGAATCCAGTGGCAAAGTGAGCAAGGGACCCACGTCTGGGCATACCCCCGCCAACTTAGGGCGAACAAGCGATACAAAAGGGGATGATGGACGGAACGCTTGAGCCAATCAAACACTCACCCCCAGTCAACTGATCTGGGTTTAATCCATCATCATTCTTTAGCTCACTCCACCACCCCAGTTCAGACATGGCCATATGCAAATCAGTCTGACCCTGTGCCTCATGGGAACAGTCCAGCCCGAACTGCCAAGCCAGGTCTTCCCTGGACCGGAAACAAGCATCCTAGGACCGGTTTCTGGCATTTCAGCCGTCATCAGCCAGGCTTGCTTGAATCCAGTGGCAAAGTGAGCAAGGGACCCACGTCTGGGCATACCCCCGCCAACTTAGGGCGAACAAAGCGATACAAAAGGGGATGATGGACGGAACGCTTGAGCCAATCAAACACTCACCCCCAGTCAACTGATCTGGGTTTAATCCATCATCATTCTTTAGCTAGTTGGCGGGGTTATGCCCAGACGTGGGTCCCTTGCTCACTTTGCCACTGGATTCAAGCAAGCCTGGCTGATGACGGCTGGAATGCCAGAAACCGGTCCTAGGATGCTTGTTTCCGGTCCAGGGAAGACATGGCTTGGCAGTTCGGGCTGGACTGTTCCCATGAGGCACAGGGTCAGACTGTTTTGCATATGGCCATGTCTGAACTTGGGTGGTGGAGTGAGCTAAAGAATGATGATGGATTAAACCCAGATCAGTTGACTGGGGGTGAGTGTTTGATTGGCTCAAACGTTCCGTCCATCATCCCTTTTGTATCGCTTTGTTCGCCATAGTTGGCGGGGGTATGCCCAGACGTGGGTCCCTTGCTCACTTTGCCACTGGATTCAAGCAAGCCTGGCTGATGACGGCTGGAATGCCAGAAACCGGTCCTAGGATGCTTGTTTCCGGTCCAGGGAAGACATGGCTTGGCAGTTCGGGCTGGACTGTTCCCATGAGGCACAGGGTCAGACTGATTTGCATATGGCCATGTCTGAACTTGGGTGGTGGAGTGAGCTAAAGAATGATGATGGATTAAACCCAGATCAGTTGACTGGGGGTGAGTGTTTGATTGGCTCAAACGTTCCGTCCATCATCCCCTTTGTATCGCTTTGTTCGCCCTAAGTTGGCGGGGGTATGCCCAGACGTGGGTCCCTTGCTCACTTTGCCACTGGATTCAAGCAAGCCTGGCTGATGACGGCTGGAATGCCAGAAACCGGTCCTAGGATGCTTGTTTCCGGTCCAGGAAGACATGGCTTGGCAGTTCGGGCTGGACTGTTCCCATGAGGCACAGGGTCAGACTGATTTGCATATGGCCATGTCTGAACTTGGGTGGTGGAGTGAGCTAAAGAATGATGATGGATTAAACCCAGATCAGTTGACTGGGGGTGAGTGTTTGATTGGCTCAAACGTTCCGTCCATCATCCCCTTTGTATCGCTTTGTTCGCCCTAAGTTGGCGGGGGTATGCCCAGACGTGGGTCCCTTGCTCACTTTGCCACTGGATTCAAGCAAGCCTGGCTGATGACGGCTGGAATGCCAGAAACCGGTCCTAGGATGCTTGTTTCCGGTCCAGGGAAGACATGGCTTGGCAGTTCGGGCTGGACTGTTCCCATGAGGCACAGGGTCAGACTGATTTGCATATGGCCATGTCTGAACTTGGGTGGTGGAGTGAGCTAAAGAATGATGATGGATTAAACCCAGATCAGTTGACTGGGGTGAGTGTTTGATTGGCTCAAACGTTCCGTCCATCATCCCCTTTTGTATCGCTTTGTTCGCCCTAAGTTGGCGGGGGTATGCCCAGACGTGGGTCCCTTGCTCACTTTGCCACTGGATTCAAGCAAGCCTGGCTGATGACGGCTGGAATGCCAGAAACCGGTCCTAGGATGCTTGTTTCCGGTCCAGGGAAGACATGGCTTGGCAGTTCGGGCTGGACTGTTCCCATGAGGCACAGGGTCAGACTGATTTGCATATGGCCATGTCTGAACTTGGGTGGTGGAGTGAGCTAAAGAATGATGATGGATTAAACCCAGATCAGTTGACTGGGGGTGAGTGTTTGATTGGCTCAAACGTTCCGTCCATCATCCCCTTTTGTATCGCTTTGTTCGCCCTAAGTTGGCGGGGTATGCCCAGACGTGGGTCCCTTGCTCACTTTGCCACTGGATTCAAGCAAGCCTGGCTGATGACGGCTGGAATGCCAGAAACCGGTCCTAGGATGCTTGTTTCCGGTCCAGGGAAGACATGGCTTGGCAGTTCGGGCTGGACTGTTCCCATGAGGCACAGGGTCAGACTGATTTGCATATGGCCATGTCTGAACTTGGGTGGTGGAGTGAGCTAAAGAATGATGATGGATTAAACCCAGATCAGTTGACTGGGGTGAGTGTTTGATTGGCTCAAACGTTCCGTCCATCATCCCCTTTTGTATCGCTTTGTTCGCCCTAAGTTGGCGGGGGTATGCCCAGACGTGGGTCCCTTGCTCACTTTGCCACTGGATTCAAGCAAGCCTGGCTGATGACGGCTGGAATGCCAGAAACCGGTCCTAGGATGCTTGTTTCCGGTCCAGGGAAGACATGGCTTGGCAGTTCGGGCTGGACTGTTCCCATGAGGCACAGGGTCAGACTGATTTGCATATGGCCATGTCTGAACTTGGGTGGTGGAGTGAGCTAAAGAATGATGATGGATTAAACCCAGATCAGTTGACTGGGGGTGAGTGTTTGATTGGCTCAAACGTTCCGTCCATCATCCCCTTTTGTATCGCTTTGTTCGCCCTAAGTTGGCGGGGGTATGCCCAGACGTGGGTCCCTTGCTCACTTTGCCACTGGATTCAAGCAAGCCTGGCTGATGACGGCTGGAATGCCAGAAACCGGTCCTAGGATGCTTGTTTCCGGTCCAGGGAAGACATGGCTTGGCAGTTCGGGCTGGACTGTTCCCATGAGGCACAGGGTCAGACTGATTTGCATATGGCCATGTCTGAACTTGGGTGGTGGAGTGAGCTAAAGAATGATGATGGATTAAACCCAGATCAGTTGACTGGGGGTGAGTGTTTGATTGGCTCAAACGTTCCGTCCATCATCCCCTTTTGTATCCCCTTTTGTATCGTCCTTTTACAGCAGGCTTGCCAAGCACACATGTACTGATTTATGCTGGTACTGTTGGGAGTGGATACGATAATTTCTCACATTTGCTTGGTCAAACTAATGTGCAACTTGAGCAAACCTCTTTATTCATGAATAGAGAGTATTCTTAAAATAAATATGGATATCCTCCTATCCCAAAACTACTCAAGTAAACAAAAAATTGAGAGCAAATCAGAACACCAGTTGGGCATAACACCCTTTCCACCATTTGCAGTCATCACCAGTCTAGATTACCTGAATATATTAACCTGCTTGTTTGGGAGGGGCTGGTTTAGTTGTCTTAATGTCAAACACCCTATTGGTGAGATATGTAAATGCTGAACTATAAGGTGGCAAGTACAAAACCTTGTAGACTCTTCAAATTCCACTGGTCTAGATAGAAAGTCTGAAACCTTTTATTGTTTAAATATAAACTAATTTAAGATGTAGGTAAGTGGGGGTAACTCCTCAGCTCACAATCTAGGTTGATATTGTGTCAAACGTTGTAGAGATACCAGAGAATTCTCAATGTAGTGTTGCTGCTTTTGGCTTATAATCATATAATATTGACATAAAATCCTACAGTACAGTTGCATGTTTGAATTTAGCTCCACTCTTCACTATGATTCTTGCTGTGTAGTTCTTTAAAGAATAAAGATGGAGAATTTTAAGAGAAGCCAGTTCGAGAGAAGAATGATTATCTGTAATAATAGTTCATCATAGGGAAGTCATTGTTAACCAGTCAATAAATAGCTTTATTTTTCTTGATCTTCAAATCTCCTTCAGTCAAAATCATTGTGTTACTATCCATAAAGCTACTGTGAAATTGATCCTACTATTTTATGTTTGAATTGAGACAGCAGAGCAAGGGTTATGTTTCCGGAAAAATCTTAGTCAGAAGTCATTAGCGAATTGTTTTACATAGCTCCCAAAGGTTTATACTGCTTTTTTGAGAAACAAATGTTTGGTAACCCAACATCTGGACATTTATTTTCTCTCTGGAGCTTTACCTGGAACTTTCACATGACCCCATAGTAGTGTTTACTACAATGTTTCTGCTAGGAAAGTGAGCAAACCAGATAGGCCATACCATGTCCATATATGTTTGTGATAAAACCTTTGCATCAAAATGTTTGCTACTGATGTGTGTGAGTGAGTATTTGCCTTTCTGAAGTCCCATGTTTGTTTCCTTTTCATCTTTTTCATGTATTTATTTAGAATATGGTGTAGGCATCATTAAAGCTGAGAGCTATGAAATACAGATGTGTTAGTGCTTTCTATTGATTTGGATTTCATTGTTTTTTTACAGACCTGCATTGCTGCTCATGAGTCTAATGGAATTGATATTATTATAGCATTAATACTCAATGACATTAATCCCCTTGGGAAATACCGCATGGACTTGGTACTCCAGCTTAAGGTACTGTTTGGATTCTGACTCATGTGAAATGATTCACTGATGTAATTTTGTCTTTTATTTACATGTTTTTTATTGATGGACACTTTCCGTAATAACCATATTAAGTTTTAGTAAAATTCCAGATGATATGTACATTACTCTTAAAGTCAAAATTATGTGGATAATTCTAACACAATTAAATTCAAGTACATCTTACTCATAGCAATAAACCCTTTCACCGTTGGAGTGTTTGCACACCTCTGTATTAGTTGTAAATATTTCTCTCTTTATGCACCCATACAAACTATATATGTTTTCAGAACATTGAGGGCTGTATATTGGTGCAAAGCCAGTGCCTATGTCTCATTGTAGCCTGAACATATAATGAAAAATGTTGAGATATTGCTATTGATTGCTATTTTCTTGCATTTGTCCAATGGACAAAATCATTTAAAACAAGCATTGGCATAGCCAATAGGTCTCGCCTTTGGGACCTTATAAGTGTTTAGCTATGCAACAGTTAATGTTGTTGCAGTAAGGATATTGTGCTGCATAACTAAACACTTATAAGGTCCCAAAGGCGAGACCTATTGGCTATGCCAATGCTTGTTACATTTGTGAGGGTTCGGCAGATCCCCCAACTATAAAGTTTTTTAAATAAACACGACAAAACAGGCATTGACAAAGACAAATGGCTGGCAGCCAATGCTGACTTGCTGATTGCAAATGATTGTTTCATGTGTTGCCTTTGTTACCTTATTCTCCACCCACTGAAAGAATGACACGTTTAGGACACTCTCCAAATGCACAGTTTAAAACAAAATTGGTCCATTCAGGGCAAGAAATGCATTTCTAATGTTTGTGAAGCTCTACAAAATTCACAATTATGTGGTGCTTCCAGATTTCCAATGATCTTGGAATACCCATCACCTTTACTATTACCGTCCAGTAATCTTCCCAATGTCTTTCAAATATAGATAGGGTTGGAGAAAACTTTTGATTTGAAGAAGTCATTGCTTTTTTAAGAGCGCGTGCCAATCACTCAATCAAGATTTGTACATTCAAGGATGCTCTGGCCTGCACAGCTCGTGGGCTGTGACCAGAGCTTCCAGTTGGAGGAAGAAGGCCGAATTCATGGCATTCTCAGCCCTGCATGGTTATGTTTATTTATAATCCCGAAGGCACTTATAAGTGCAAACACTTTGAATGAGTGGCTGCATTTTTATAATGCTGGCTCCTCATTAAGATTTCATCATCCCGCTCTCGGTAAAAAGCCTCTTCCTCCACTTTGTTGTGCATGCTTTTCCTCGGTGCTGTTTCTGCATTATTTTAATCTTCAGTTTCCCTACTTTACATGCACTCTCACATTTTAAACAAGCTAAATTTGTGCATTTGCGTGCCCTTTCCATCCATGATTTATGAGTGACAGGTTCCTCAGTGTAACCTAATGGTAGGAGAGAGACATTATTTTAAACATTAAAGTGAAAACCATTTACAACTACAGTGCAGACCGACAAGAGGGCCATTTCATTCCATTGGGACTGTAAGCCCCTTTGGAATTGTGAGATCCACAGTACGTCCACAGATCTGGTGTCTTTCACCAGAGACCCCGACTGGTTGCGGCAGATGACTGCAGGGTAAAATGAACAGTAACCTGAGGAAATTGGACCAGTATGTCTGATTCCCCCAGTAATTCCTCATTTCTAAGGGAGCCCTCTGGCTCCCACATGTAATACACAGTAGTTGCAGTTACTCCTGGTATCAGTAACTTCAGCGGAGCGGAGTTGCTGTGTGTAATTCCGGGGACCTCCTTATGGGGTCGTAGTGATGTAATACATTAACTTTTTTTTACACACAATGCTTGATAAGGTCCAAAAATATTAACAGTGCTAAAGACACAAAATACCAGTTAAATGGGACCTTATTTTCATCACAAAGAAAACTCTGACTAATCCCTAAAATCAACAGATGTTCCTTGGAGCTTAAGACCCTCTTTAAAAGACCCTGGTACAATCTCGACTCATATTAGCCACAAAGAAATGTGTGACTACCAAGAAAAACCTAAAACTACACTTTTTCTAAGGCACTTTTGTTTGAAATAACATGAGACCAGTATGCCTTCCTGTCCCTTGACACTAATGGGTTAATATTTAAATACATATCATATGATAGGCAGACATATAGGACTGATGGGACAGGCAAGAATTGTATGAAAACAAAGACCAACAGACAAACCAGTAGACAAACAAACTTACATTCATTCATACAAACAAAAAGACGTCTACACAGACAAGCAGGCCGAGCAAAAAGAATAGGGGAGAGAGATAATTCAGATAAAACACACTGAAAGACAAAAAGTCAAAACAGGCAGAGGAAATGGTCAGCCATATAGACGGACAGATGGAGAGACCGACAGACATGTCTATTGGTCTACCTTCACTTTGAGTTACCTTACTATCAGGCATTGATGCACTGGAAGGATGGGGGCATATTTCTTTCATCCTGGGATGTGGCTCCCCAACTCTCAAGTCTGCTGCTGCAGCGCATTAACAATTACAAACATATTGCTCTATAAACGCCACAGTTTTTTGCTCAGCATACAGTTTTGTCAACCTCAATAACCCGAAGTAGCATTAAAAATTGCATTCACTTTTTCTTACATTAAATTACTCCCAAGATTTATAAAAACGTTTGCCACAGAGGTCAAGAATGTAATCGTATCACACCAGTGACCCCGAACATGCGGTCCTCCCTCAACTTTGCCTTGAAAACCATTTTCTGCTGAAAAATGTTTTGTCATTTGATCGAAAGGTACAGCACGACAACGCAGACTCCGCCACAACTAAATTGGCTTGATGCTCACCAAACATCATCCATTCATTGAAGGTGCATAGTTACAGAACCCCACTAAAAAGATGCCTTCCTTAAATGGAGCGGCCGTGCACTCACCTGAGGCCCAACTGGGAATCCTGGGTGCGAGTGGCCGGGCTGATGCTGGTCGCCAGTGACTGTGTCGGGCTGTGCAGCGCTTCCTCTGGCCCCTGCAACGGAAAGACAAAGTCTATCTTTAACGACCGCGGCCCACGGGATCCGCGCGCGGCGCTCGGTGTGATGTCACAAGGCATCAAGCGGGGAAGCTCTGCCTAAGTGGCTTATCAATAACGCGCGCGCTCAACTCACTTATCAGCTGCATAAATTATGCGAACACTTGTTCCGACCAGGCTCCTCGCGCGGGGAGCTACAGCGATCTGACAGCAGTGCAACCGAGCCCGTCATCGCCGGCTTAATGTGGGCTGCATTATACAACAATTTACATACATGACTGCCCCGTGAGTGTGGGAACCGTCGTATCTTTTATGCTTAAGCAAGCAATAGCAATTCTAATTTCACAAAGCGCAAGCAAATCTGATACAGAAGCGAGCAGCATCCAGCGCGCGATAGCTCAATAAAGCCTGACTGTCTGAATCTCATATATCTGCTGTGAATCAAATTAGTCGGTGTTTTTAAAGCAGCGCCAGAGATCCATGTATTATGAGTACATATTACAGTTGTACCTCTCAAAATTCAATATCTTTGGCGCCTTTCCTGTATACCCTTCAGCAGAGCTAAAAAAACAAGCGCGCGCGCCTCGCACGGCAGCAGGGGGAGGGGGGAGAGGAGGGAGCCTGCGCGATTCACTTGCGGGAGCGAGCGGCGCCAGGAGCGATAATTGCTACCTTATGGCGCCAGCTGCTCGCTCCCGCAAGTGAATTGCCAAACGTGAACGCGTTGCCATTGAAGGCAATGGAACGCGTGCACGTTTTTGGCTGAAAAGCCGAATCGATTGCAAAAGGTCTTTTTTCCTATGCAGCGCATGCGCGCTGCGTAGGCGAGACCTAAAAATGTGTGCGAGGCATTTGTGCTGTAGATACACATGCTTTGCATACTCCTGCCATCTAGTGTTGGGTCCGTATGTTTGCAAGTTGTTTTTCTTCAAAGAAGTCTTTCCTAGTCATGAGGTAAGGTGACTCCTCCTTTCGGTGATAGTGCGCATGGGCATTGACTCCATTGTTAGATTGTTTTTTTTCGCCATTGGGTTCGGTCGTGTATTGCTGTGCTCCGGTTCAAAACCGTTCTTCGAGTTCCCCTCGACGCGCAATCCTCTCTACCCTTGACGGTATTGTTTCCGTACGCGTTCCCATTTCTCATTGATCGTTTTGATAACGGAATCGACTTTTCGATCGGAAAGCTTCGTGGACAGCCTTCGGGCCTAGCCGCGCCGAGTCAGCTCTCCGTCGATGGATCGGACTCCATTTAAATTCTGTCCTCGGTGCCACGCGAAGTATCCGCATACGGACTCACACGAAGTGTGCAACTTGTGCTTGTCTCCCGAGCACAAAGAAGAAACCTGCGACGCTTGCAGATCATTCTGATCAAAGAAAACTCTTCATGATCGTCGGGCTCGACATCCAGAGATGCAGCATCAAAGCATCAAAGATACGCCGGACATCTTCGGCCAAGATTCCGGCCAAGAAGACATCGATGAATCAGCAGCAGAGGAGGAGGAAGCCTTCTCCGAACAAGTCTCGGAATCGGAGCTTGAGATAGACCTCGAAGTCGAAGAACTGCTGCAGGGACATGGTGACGTGAGTACAGAAAACCCCTCACCCCCACAAGCTCCCAAAAAACACAAGGCTTCGGCACCACCTCAGCCTCCTGGCCAAGGTCGGCAGTGAGACGACATTTCCGACACCCTGCCTCCGGGCCCGGCTCCGAAACAGCCAGTCAAGCCTTACGGCTCGGTACCGAGTCGTCAAAAGTCCTCACTCGGAACCGAAGCTCTCCAGTTCCAAACACAAGTCCGGCTCGGAGCCGAAATCTTCCGTGCCGAAAACCAAGCACCCTTCGGAGCTGAAACCATCCACGCCGAAAGGCCAGCTTTCTCCGGCACCGAAGACACCAGCACCAAAAACTTTGACGCCGAAACAGAAAGAGACCCCTTCGGATCCGAAAGTAGACATTCCATTAACACCAGATCCTAAGCAAAAGAAGCTGTATATTAACCTCGAGACCGGCCGTATTCACACAAAGCCACCTCAAAAACGCAAGCTTCAGGATGAGGACACTTCTTACAAGATCCCTTTAAAGAAAAAACCTGTGGGGCGTGGCCAAGATGGCGGCGAAGTAGGACGCACGATTTAGAGCTCCTACCTGCCGCCCGCCGAAAACAGCACTACCGGCCTCTCACGGGAAGCAAATCCCGCCTAAGGTCCCGGCGGAGGGTCTCTAAATCCGGGACATCCCTGATCGGCCGTCGCAGCCCCGCAGAATACGCAGAAAGCGGCGAGCCCGGAGGGCCACGTGTGGGCACAGCGGCGCTCCTCCTGGGTTCCGACGGAGGACGGCCGCGACAAGGCGGTGGATTGGTGTTTCCGACCATCGGGGCCAGCATCTTACGGAGCAGCCGTCCCTCCGGCGATCCGGGAGGTGCACGTGTGGCGAACGCAGCTGCGCGGCCGGGCCCTGGGGGCGGAGATCCCCGGAGGCGCCGGGCCTGGGGAAGTGCTGCGTGAGAGCAGTGTGTTTGTGAAGGCGCCCGGGGACCGCGGGGCTGGCTCGGACGGTGCCGGAGCGCCCCAGCTACACACCGGTGCCCTTGCCGGTCGACTGAGGAGAGTTCCAGAGAAGAACTACGTGCGGCCCTCTGGGCCCTGGGATCCCCGGCGTCTGGTGCCACCTCGCCCGAGGTGGAGGTGAGGCGCCGAGCGGGGTGGGCCCTGGACGAGTCGGGGGACCGGGGCGCCCTGAGTGAAGCAACTGGGGCCACAGGAGGAGCGGCGGAGGCTGCTGGAGCCCCGCGGGGCGGTGGGAGCAACACAGGACCAGCTGCTTTCGGCTCCCGCCGGGTCGCCCCCTGAGGCCGGCGCACTCTCGGTGGCTGAGGAGCAGGGGAGAGCAGCGACGCGAGGCCCGGGAGTGGTGGAAGCGAGGGCCGCACAACTGCCCAGAGGCGCTGGACTGGAGCGGTGAGTGAAGACGCACCGGGGGTGGCGGAGTGCTGGGTCCACGTTGTCACCGCCTTGGGCTGCGGCCCCTGAGCGCCCCCCTGGTTGCTAGCGGGAGAACTGAGTTCCCGGCGCACGACTCCTCGTGAGGCCCAGTCGCGGGCGAGGATGGTGCCATCGACGGGGTCCCTGCCCCCGACCCTCACAACAGCGGCAGAGGCCCGGACGGAGGCCTCAACACCTGCCTGTCGACCGACGCAGGATTGGGCTGGTGGAGGGGGGCTGACCCCGGGGTCGGAGTGGACACCTACCGCCTGCCACGCACATCACTGAGCTTGTCTGGCCTGCCATCACAGGGGCCTAACTTGGTGGTTGGGGTGTGGGCAGCCCTTCGGTCGCACTGGAGTGATTCTGCCGCCCGGCCGCAACTCAGGACACACTTGGTGGGGAGATCTGAGAGAGTCGGGGACTGTTGGAGGGGGCCCTCCCTGTTCGACCTGCGCTGGTTCTGCCGCCTCCTGTGACTTGCCTCGTTTACCGGGGCGCCTGGACTCGCATTCCACCATCGTGGTTGGGCCATTTCCTCTGGGGATGGCGGCACAGCATCCCGGGGGTAGCGGGGGGAGTCCACGGCCGCAGCGTTTTCTCCCCCATCTCAGAGCGGAGCTCCCGCAGCGGCGACAGGAGCCTGGAAGTAGCCAGAGAGACACTCACGGGTTGCTGAAGCTCAACAAGTTAGCTCTCCACTGACTGATCGGCGGGCCTCTTTGGGGCTCCCCTAGCTTCCCCCTCTTCGAGCCCCGGGTCTGGGGGCGCCAGAGGTGCATGTCCACCTCGCGAACAAGGAAGGGAAAACCGCTCAAAGATATCTTTGGCCGCTCGCTGTCCAACCCCAGCATGGAGACGGCTGACCCAGGGAAGGAAACGCCTAAACTCTCCGCGAAGGCCGGGGACGAGCCAATAACTAAGGCCTTCCTGGAGTCGCTGTTTCTCACCCTTCGAGAGGACATACAATCAGTCAAAACAGAATTATGTATGGTGCTAGACGAGTGGCGAGGATGCTGGTGTATAACTTGATATCTACATTCAGTAGGGATATACGATGTACTCTAGATGCTGCAGACACCGCAGCTAGAGAGGTTTATACCAGCATCCTCCTCAGGAGACGCACTTGGTTAAGGATTTCATGGTTTAAGCCAGAGGTCCATCAATCAATCCTTAACGCACCTTTTGATAAAGAACATCTGTTTGGTCCTAATGTAGATCAAGCGTTGGAGAAAATTAAAAAAAGACACTGAGGTGGCCAAATCTATGGGAGCGCTCCAGTCTCCATCCAACAGAGGCTCCTTTCGTCACTCCTTTTACAGAGGAGGGTCCAAAACCCCGTCCCCAGATCAACATACCTCAACATATAAAGGTAACAACCAGTCCTCTCCCTCCAGAGGATTTTTTCGCGAAGGTTATAGGGGCAGCAACTTCAAGGGTAGGGGAAAGGGCAACACACCCCGTAACTCCCCTTCCTCCAACAAACAGTGACTTGCCCACACTTCCCCTGATTACACCACACCTGTCGGGGGAAGACTTCAACAATTTCTCCCCATTTGGCAGTCTATAACAGACAAATGGGTGATTGGAATTATCCAACATGGTTATTGCCTGGAGCTTACCAACAATCCACCAAACATTCCCCCTCGATCTCAAAAGTTGTCTCCAGAACACATACACTTGCTGGAACAAGAGGTCCAGTCTCTCTTACTAAAAGGGGCAATAGAGCCGGTACCAATACAGTACCAGGGCTCAGGGGTTTACTCTCTGTATTTTCTCATTTTCAAAAAGGACGGTTCCCTAAGACCAATTCTGGATCTCAAAGAATTAAACTGTTATATACTGTCAGAACACTTTCACATGGTAATGCTTCAACAGGTTACTCCCACTTTTACAAAGATAAGATTTTATGTCTACTCTAGATTTAAAAGACGCATATTTTCATGTTCCAATTCACCCGGCTCATCGCAAATACCTCAGATTTGTGATATTAGGCACGGTGCTTCCCTTCAGAGTGACTACAGCGCCCAGAGCTTTTACCAAATGTCTGGCGGTAGTCGCAGCTCATCTCAGAAGACAGCAGATTCACGTCTTCCCCTATCTAGACAACTGACTTATCAAAGCCAGCACTCACCAGAGCTGTCTACAGCACACACAGATCACAACAGATCTACATCATCAACTGGGCTTCACCATCAATGCACAAAAATCTCACCTGCATCCGTCCCAGATGCAGTCTTATCTAGGAGCCAGTCTATACACAATCAAAGCTCTAGCCTCTCCCAGATTACACAATATTCAAGCTATCATTCTACAATTTCAACCCAACCAAGCTTTACCGACCAGGGTGTTCATGCAACTGCTAGGAATGATGGCGTCTTGCATAGCAATTGTAGCCCATGTAAGGCTTCACATGCGCCCCTTACAAGAGTGCTTAGCACGTCAGTGGAATCAATCACAGGGTCTATTAACTGATCTAGTGTTGGTAGGCGGCCGTACCCATCGCTCTCTGCTGTGGTGGAACCCAGGCCGGCCTTTCATCAACCCTATTCCACATATCGTGCTCACAGCAGACGCATCTCTAACAGGTTGGGGAGCTCATCTCAAAGGTTACACAATACAAGGCCTGTGGAGCAACAAGCACAAGACTCTCCACATAAACTATCTGGAGCTTTTAGCAGTTTTTCTAGCACTCAAAGATTTTCAAACTCACCTCATAGCCAAAACTGTCTTAGTCCGAACGGACAACATGACAGCAATGTATTATGTGAAAAAGCAGGGGGACACACACTCTCCAACTGTCAACACTCGCTCAAGCCATTTGGAATTGGGCAATCCATCACAAGATCTATCTTCTGGCAGAACATCTCCCAGGAGTAAACAATCAAATTGCCGATCTCCTCAGCAGAAGGAGGCAGCAAATTCATGAGTGAGAACTTCATCCCCAGGTTCTCCTTCCGTACTTTCAACAATGGGGATTTCCACAAATAGACCTGTTCGCCACAGCCGAAAACGCAAAGTGGCCAAACTTCGGCTCCAGGTTCCAACACCCACTCTCAAAGGGCAATGCCCTATGGATAAACTGGTCGGGGATAATTGCCTACACTTTTCTGCCTCTCCCGCTCAGTCCGTGTGTGGTTCAGAAACTCAGGCAAACATCCCTCACACTAATTCTAGTAGCTCCCACATGGGCGCGTCAACCATGGTACACCACCCTGTTGGAGCTGTCAATAGTTCCACATCAAAAGCTGCACCTCACCTCCAGTCTCCTCACACAGAACCATGGAGAAATCAGACATCCAAATCCCAAAGAACTGAATTTAGCAATCTGGCTCCTGAAGTCATAGAGTTTGGTTATTTAAATTTACCGCCAGACTGTATGAATATCCTAAAACTGGCAAGAAGGCCTACCACCAGAGCTTGCAATGCAGCAAAATGGAAAAGATGTGTTGTATACTGCAATAACAACAAAATCAATCCTTTAGATGCTTCCAAACAAAACGTTATCTGTTACCTGTTATGTTTACAGCAAACAGGACTGGCTTATACATCTATTCATTTGCACCTTGCAGCAGTAGCTGCCTACTTACAAAATAGGCAACATCTGTCACTATTCAGAGTTCCAGTAATTAAATCTTTCATGGAAGGCTTAAAAAGAGTAATACCACCACGGATTCCTCCTGCCCCAGTGTGGAACCTCAACATTGTTCTCACAAGGCTCATGGGGCCACCTTTTGAACCATTGCACAAGTCACTTTGCAATTCCTCTCATGGAAAGTTGCTTTCCTCATTGCCATTACATCAATAAGGAGAGTTGGTGAGTTACAGGCATTAACTTTAGAAGAAGCCTTCTTTCAGCAACACAAAGACAGGAAAGTTCTATGCACCAACCCTAAATACCTTCCCAAAGTAGTTTCTGCTTTTCATATAAATCAAGCGGTTGAGTTACCAGTTTTCTTTCCTCAGCATGATTCTGTAGCAGAACGGGCTCTACGCACGCTTGATGTTAAAAGAGCTTTACTGTACTACATAGATAGGACAAAAGACTTTCGCAAAACAAAACAACTGTTTGTTGCATTTGCTCCACCTTACAAAGGCAATCCTATCTCTAAATCTGGGATTGCCAGATGGATTGTTAAATGCATTCAAACATGCTATGCTAATGCTAAAAGAAATTTGACCATACCCCATAGAGCGCATTCCATTCGCAAAATAGGGGCCTCCGTGGGCTTTTTAGGTAACATTCCCCTAGCTGACATACGTAAGGCAGCTACATTGTCTACACCACACACATTTAGAAAACACTATTGTTTAGATGTGTTAGCACATCAACAGGCTAATGTAGGCCAAGCAGTACTTAAAACACTGTTCCAAACAACTGCAACATCTACAGGTTAGCCACCGCTTTGGGAGTATACTGCTTTTTAGTCTATACAAAGCATGTGTATCTACAGCCCACATGGCTCGAACAGATAATGTTACTTACCCAGTAAGCATCTGTTCTTGGCATGTAGAGCTGTAGATTCACATGCGCCCACCCGCCTCCCCGGGTACCTGTAATTGTTGCAGTTGTTCATTATATATTTATACGCATGGACATTTATATACTACACTTACTTACTCCATTCTCACCCTCTTGCGGGAAAACAGTCTAACAATGGAGTCGATGCCCATGCCCACTATCATCGAAAGGAGGAGTCACCGTACCTCGTGACTAGGAAAGACTTCTTCGAAGAAAAACAACTTGCAAACATCCGGACCCAACACTAGATGGCAGGGGTATGCAAAGCATGTGAATCTACAGCTCTACATGCCAAGAACAGATGCTTACTAGGTAAGTAACATTATCCTTCCCTCACTGCTTGGAGTCTGCCAGTACCAAATATGTGTGGGTTTACATAGGTTTCTAAAGTTTTGGGGATTATCAGGTCCCCACTCTGAGCTGTAACTGAGATTCTGAAATGTTTAACTAAATTACGACGTAATAAAGAAATCTCCTATAGTAACCACAACATATACTTCACTTCACACAGATCTCTTATATATTGAAATGAGTATAGGATTAAAAAGCTTTGCCCTGAAGAAGCTAGTTCTCTCATGAAACATGTCTTAGCTGTGATGATATAAAGTTGAGGAATTTTGTGGGTTAATGAGAGATCTTAAAGGGACCCGTAAATATTAAGGACCGTGAGAAAACTTTACATTATATCCTATGACACTTGTAATAAGACTGACTGGATATTTGTCACGTTTATAACAGAGTGACTCATCTGTCAAACTCTAAATCAAGCCCTAAGTTTTGAATCAAGAATGAAGCTTGTATCAGCAACAACCTGCATCACTGTTTAGGGTGTGTAAGTAGGTCTGTAACATTGTTGCCAAAAGCTTTAGAATAATTTTTTCTAGGGAATGTGTTCCACTAGGTCTTGTGCGTGTGAGATTATCTGACAAATTGTTTAACTGGTTTCAGCAGGGATCCACATACTAAACACCAGGGAATATTTTTATTGGGGAAATTTATTGGGGATATCTGCTGTATTTGAGCCCAGGTAAAAATAAACAAGCATTTCCAATGCAATAGGTCTCGCATTTGCAAGAGTTTGAGTTATTGGCATTGTAAATGACAATGCCTTTTATTTATGTGTTTTGAAAATCTGCAAGTTGTTCGCAAACACGCACTTGGTACTTATAGTAGTTGCTCATGAGAAGCAAGGTTGGCAGTAACTGCGCCTCTTTTACTGTCAGCCTTGCTTCTCCTGTGCAAGGACTATAAGTACAAAGTGCGTGTTTACGCACCGCTTGCTGGTTTTCAAAACACAAATAAAAGGCATTGTTATTTACTATGCCAATAGCTAAAACTCTTGCAAACGCGCGACATATTGCATTGCAAATGCTTGTTTTAATATAGCGCTTTATACGGTAATAATGTCAGTAATTAGGGGCATAACGGGGTTAAAATAGACCTAAGGAAAAAAATTCATAAAGAGTTCTATTTTTTCTACACCAGCAGCTGGGAAATAGGCCTTAAGAAAAGTGTGCCTCTGCTAATTGTCACCTTATTCAGTGGCTAATTCCTTTTTCAAAAAGTGAAATCATCCAGACAAAAAGCACGCCTAACATCTGAGACACTAATCCCCAGAGCAAGCTCTAGTTTTTGCTTTGTTTTTATTGTAATGTAAAACTAAATGCAAAATACTTTAGAACAGGCCATATGAATTAATGCAGTAGGAGCACATGTTCGAGAGAAAGAGATGGTGCTGTAGGTGGAAATAGTTTAGACTTGTGTTCTATTGTTGAAAGAACTTCGAGGAGAGGAATGCAGCAGTGAACTTTCCTGCAGGGGAACGTGAAATTACAACCAGCTGATATTTTCCAAATCGCGCTTTCCTTTCAAGTTGGAGATGAAAGAGATGAAGGACAGAGAAGTACACTGTCAGACACGTAAGCATTGACTTGCTTCTCTCGGGAAGAGTCAGGATATGGGGATGACAATATTTGCTTCCCACATCTCTGACAGCTGTAAGCCAATCTACATGCAGCGCCAGGAAGCCCTGTTTAAACATAAGGTACAGTAGACTCGGGTGCGCGGTTGTTTAAAGAACAGTACCTCCGTACACAGTGCCCCTGCAGCGCCAGAGCTACAGCTACATGCGCTTAGTGAATGTCCCAGAAATAGTATAAAGTAAACAATAAAAGTCACTACAAAGTTCAGTATTGCCATGCCACAGAAATATAGAAGCCCCTACAGCGCCGCAGCTACAGCTATCCGCGCTTAGTAAACATGCCCAAAATATCATAAATGAAACAGTCAAAATCAGTAAAAAGTAACATTTGGACGTGTCACGGAAATGTAGAAAGACATAAGCACATACCAACTCACACTTCAAAAATAAAGTGTTTTGTCACCGTCGTTGTTTTCCTTTTGAAAGGTCAACCGCATTTGTGTGCATTTCGCCACCATCTTCCTATCACCCCTGACCCTTCATTTCTCATAACGATATAAATGTACAAACGCTGGCGCGCGCGCTGGTAGCTGTGACTTGAGTGACATATAACGGAGCAGTGAGCGCAGCGCGCAGCTGCAGGAATGTCGATAGGCCACGGAAATGATCGTCACGACCTCCAGTCCTGGCTAGGGATCCCCGGCGCCCTCTTGGTCCTCGCTGGCATTGCCAGGACTACCTGTGGCGTCTCCAGTGCAGTTTACATCTGTCAACAGAGTCTGATTGAACAAAGAAAAGTCTTCTAATGACATTCTTTCCGAAGCCCTACAGTGGTCATCTGCCCCGGGCAGTCCAGCAGAGATTAGTTTAGCACCTTGACCCCCACATGTCAGCTGGCCCCAAAGTTCCTGTATCCGTTCGCCCGTGACACACAGGCACTATCGCGTGTATCCAGGCTCTGACTCCTGAAGTGTCCTCGGATAAATTGCTTCACACAATCTAAGCGCTGAACAGTGTGGGAGGCGGGGGTCTGTCTTTTTCATTAAAGATAAGCTTACTGGGCACAGTGGAGATACATTTCTTTACTTCCGATTTGCAGTTCATTAGCATTCCTTCTGAATAATTTTAGATTTTTTAACATATGCACTTTTTCAGGTATGCCAGACATAAAATCGTTACTAACAGGCTAGTGTACACAGATTACCTGATATAATTGCAATAATGAGACTCATTTGCCAATGAAATAACACATTTACAGTCGCATTCATATTTTAAACTCCATGAAAAGTGAAAAATAAAACTACGCAGAACCTTCGCTTAGAACCCGTAACTTGCCGATGTTATCCCTGATCCGAATTTCATCCTACACGTCGATGATGCGGCCCTCTAAAAAGGTGAAACTGCATGAAGAAACTAGAACGACACTGAAAACCACTTTAAGGAATTCAGCTGATGCTGACAGACTGGCTGGGCTGCAACTGACATGGCTGCCTCTAGTTCTCCGAGGACTCGTCTATGTACCATGCCTCCACCATGATTGCAGCTCTGCCTACGCACATAAAAACAAGCCCAATTCCCTTCAAAAGAAAGCCCAAACAAAGCAAATATCCTACCAAAAGGAAGCCCAACTGCCGTGGATATCGAAGAGTTGAAAAAGGCTAAATAAATACAATAAACAGAGCGGGAGGCACTGCTTGGGAGGCAGCACTAACACAACTGTGGAATTAAGATGAGATGGGAGGGAGGAATGCTACATTTACATATAAGCAGCGATAGTGCCCAAGCTCAACACAGGCAAACAGTAACAGACTAGGAAACCAAGAAAAAAAATAGTCCTCCAAAGAACATATGAAGAACCATTGCGTAATGAGACAGAACTTAGTCCATGCTGCGTAGGAGGAACGGAAGAGAAAAAGGAGGGACAAAGAGGCAGGACTGGCCACTAGCAAGCAAGGATTTTTAATGGACACTGAAACAAACAAATCAAGAGCAGGGGGATGGTTTTAAGCCCACAAGAGTAATTACAATAGGTCTCGAATGCTCGATCTAAAAAGGCGGCTGTACTCTCAAGGAATAAATTAAAAAATAGGAACTCCGTCTACAATAAAATATTGAATTATTATTGGACATACAATTTCATTTGTCTGTGACTAAATCCCTCATTTACACTCTACCATCTTCTAGATCCCTGTGATTAGTCGTATCTATGAATATATAACAATATCTAATCAAACATTCTACAAGTCATATTTCTTTAGTTCTATAGCATTTATTTATATATGGCAGAAGTATCATCACTTAAAAAGCATCACTATTCACACCGTCCTTGTAAACATGATGTTTAGATCATTAGGCCATCAAGTGCTTAATTTGAGCTGATGGTTGCCTGTGGGGGCCACAGCACTCATTTTTGGGGACCGCACTTATTTATCCTCATCAAATATTTACAGAGAGCAAGAGAGGAAAACAAAGAAAGAGGAAAGTGCAACGAAGAGAAAGGCAGAAGAAAAGTCACAAATGGAGAAAGCAGTAAGCTGAAGTGGCAGGGAGTGTCTTGTAGTGAATTAAAAAGGCCTGAGGTCGATTTAAGACTACACAGCCTTGGTATTTGTTGCACTGTAATTTAATAGTGCCAGTTGCGGTTTTCTGAGCAGGGCTTTGGACACCGGCACTCATTCGTTTACACATTAAGCACTGAAGGCGTTTATATTTGTGAATTAGTCAAGGTACGCCTGTGGGTAGTCCAACAATTTGTCCCCAGTCTGCATTGCAGGTGCTTGTCCTTCAAGCTTTCCATAGCGACCTTTATACACTTTTCTGCTTTATACTTTTGTGTTGAACTCAACATGCTGAATGGTCGACACGTTTCGCCCAAATGATTGGAGGCCTCCTCAGGGCACAACAAAGTGGTGTGTAACCTTTTTACTATAGATAAAAATATACATTTATATAGACACCTAATAGTTATCAACTGTTATAACACAGACCATCAGAACTTGTAATTTCCATAAAAATAAACCGATTTGAAAATGCCAAACTCTACGTCTATGCAATTTGGCTACAATCCTTAAATGCCACAAGGTGAAAACCACTCCCGGATAGATTGTGGACTGGAATGAGTGCATTTCCTGTCATGCATGGTGCCCATGCCCATAGAATGTGAGCGAACCAGCACACTTTACAGCTTCCACCCTGCGCTTACTAAATAACACTCACCAAGAAAATTGTATTGGGTGACCATGAGCCAGCATCAAATAATATCTGCTGTGAAAGCCGGGAAGCTAAAAGATAAAGTTGCAAAAAGATTATCCACATCTGTGGCCTACATAAAGAGTGCTCATGAGGCATGCCAGTGTATTTTACCCCGGTCATAAACCTCATTGCGTTTCCTTTACGATAACTGGAATCTTGCTGAATTTATTGAAGGTGTCAATATTGTATTTATATGTGTTTGCATTAATCATAATTATGCTTCTATTCATGCTATGCCTGGCGATAGTTGTCAAAAGTGTCATAATTAATTTTTCTGTAAGATATGTTTAAGAAATTGGGTTATTGAATGAAGGGGGTGAAAACACAACTCAAGCAACAACTACAGTGCTTGTCAGGGTAACCACAAACGTCTCTAAATTAACATATGCTTAACCCTAGGGTCGCTTGGCAAATCCAACCTCCATGAAGGAATGAAGGCCGTCGCCGATTGGATGAAGATCAGCCGACTAAAACTGAACACGGAGAAGACAGAGGTCCTCATCCTCGGCCCCAACCCCTCAGCCTGGGACGACTCCTGGTGGCCAACGACGCTGGGAGCAGCCCCGACACCCACCGACCACGCACGCAACCTGGGAGTCATCCTCGACTCAACGCTCTCCATAGCCAGGCAAGTCAACGCAGTCTCATCCTCCTGCTTCAACACCCTCCGCATGCTTCACAAGATCTACAGGTGGATCCCGACAGACACAAGAAGAACAGTCACCCAGGCCCTCGTCAGTAGCAGACTTGACTATGGGAACGCCCTCTACGCAGGAGCCCCGGCCAAGCTCATCAAGCGACTGCAAAGCATACAAAACGCCTCTGCACGCCTGATCCTTGATGTACCACGCCACAGCCACATCACCCCCCACCTGAGGAACCTGCACTGGCTCCCCGTCGTCAGGAGAATCTCCTTCAAACTCCTCATCCACGCACACAAGGCACTCCACAAGACTGGCCCAGCCTACCTCAACAGACGACTCCTCTTCTACGTCCCCAACCGCCAACTCCGCTCCGCCGACCTCTCCCTCGCCACCGTCCCTCGCATTCGAAGAACTACCACCGGCGGCAGATCCTTCTCCCACCTCGCCGCCAAGACCTGGAACACCCTTCCACTAAGCCTACGACAGACCCAAGACCTGCTGACCTTCAGGAGGCTACTCAAGACCTGGTTGTTCGACCAGTAGCAGCACCCCCCCCTTTCTTCTCCCCAGCGCCTTGAGACCCTCGCGGGTAAGTAGTGCGCTCTACAAATTCTGTGATTGATTGATTAGGGTCGCTTGGCACAAAAGCAGACAGGCTTAACTTAGAAGCACTGTGTAAATTATCTATGCAACACACAAACAGTAACAAAGTGAAAATACAAAACAAGAAAAATCTCAAACCAATTTAAAAAAGCAGAGTAAAGTTTAATAAATAAAATCAGACCACAATGACAAAAACCCATTTAGTAGAACCGAAGGTATGCAATTTTAAAGGTTTAAGTAAGCATAGCACCAAGAAGCAGAAAGCGCTTACTGTGGTTATATGGTCACATGGTGGAGAAGTGTGGCTCAATGGTTAGAGCGGCAGACCCTGATGCAGAGATCTGGCCCGGGACCAGGGTTCAATTCCCGCCTCGGCGGGTCTTGGGCTCAATTTCCTCGGACCTGATAATCCTCGCCTCGGTGCCTATTCTAATCATGGGTCCCACTCTGCAACTCTGGGCAATAGCTTGCTTAATCTCCACAACGGCCCCACCAGCGCTGGGATGCCTGCCTTCACCTTGGGGGTGCCCAGGAGTGGACATTTCACAGGGAAAAGCCAGGAAGGGTTCCACAGCGGTATGCGTACAGCGCCAGGACACCCCTTTGGGGGTATAAGTGCGCTTTACAAGTACAAATTTCATTTCATTTCACTAGACTGGGCAAAGTCACTAGCTCAGGTTGACTGCAATGGAGTGCGGGCCAGATACAGGAACTATGTTAGTCCCACTGAAAAAGTTACCTTCTCAAAGTCCGTCGTGCAGATTTTAAAACTTCAGGGTTTGAAAGGAGGAGCTCAACTGATGCCAGCCAGGGGTCCAGGACCTGGGAAGGCTCCTCTTGGAGATCAGGAACTCTCTTCACTAGAGGCCAGCAGGGCTCAGGAGGTCCATTTGCATGTAAATGTAGGGCCTGTTGCAGCAGGTCAGCTGGGCAGTTGCATGGAAACCTCTGGAGCTTATTGTGTCCCTGTAGCTCAGAACAGCAGGTCAGCCAGTTAATCCTTGGAGTCACTCGGGTTAGCCTGGGATGAATGGAGCAGGTCCACTCTTCCTTCTCAAAGAGCAGGGCAGGCCTTTGAAGAACAAGCCAGGTCTCAAGCAGCAGGGCAGTCATCTGGGGAGCAAGGCAGTCCTCTGGTAGCAGCAGGGCAGTCCTCTGTTAGCAGCAAGGCAGTCCTAAGGAGAACAAAGCAGACCTCAAGCACCAGGGCAGTCCTCTGAGGAACATGGCAGGCCTCAAGCAAAAGGGCAGTCCTCTGTGGAACAAGGATGCCCTTCTTCTGTAATTTCCACAGGTCCAGGAGTGTGCGGATGAGTTGCAGGAGGTGCAGTATATGTACCCGGTGCCACCCTTTGAAGTGAAATAAACTTCTAATTCACCCCCACATCTGGTTCAGGCTAGTTCCTTCTTTCCCCTTTTTCCCTTACCTAGGCTTCAAGAGGTCTAGGGTGACAAAAGGCTGGTTTCAAGTTCCTTTGTGAGTGGGCTAGATGCAGCCCATTGAAATTTAGCAGGTAGGGGGAACAGCTCCACCCCTCCAATCCAGGCAGGATGGGCCTCCTAGCTGCACCCTGGGCCCGTTGTTCATTGTCTAGGCCCAGCATGCTTTCCAACAAGCCCAGGCAGCAAGGAACTCTGAGAAGGCCTCAGAAAGTGCAGGGCAGGAAAATGCCAACTTTCTAAAAGTGGAAATTTCAAAATTGTAGTCTAAAATACGTCTTTACCATTAAAGAGAATTTGAAATTACAATTCATTTGAGTCCAAACATGACATTTATAACTCCTCCCAATCAAATGTTAACACTTATTAAATGTAATAAGGTATCCTAATGTTATCCTATGGGAGAGGTAAACCCTACAGTTGTGAAAAACAAATTCAAGAGTTTTTCACTACCAGGACATGTAAAACTTAAAAACACATGTTTTACTTAATAAATTCAATGCACCCTGCCCTATGGGCTCTTTAGGGTCAATTTTAGGGGTGACTTAAAGAGCAAGGTTTAGACTTGGGAATGGGTTTTATTTTACCAGGTCGATTTGGGAGTTTGAAACTGAGCTACAGGCTGCAATGGCAGGCATGAGGCATGTTTTAAAAGGCTACTTTTCGTGGGTGGCACAATGAGTGCTGTTGCACACTAGCAGCATTTAATTTACAGGCCCTGAGGACACGTGATACCATTTACATGGGACTTACAAGTAAATTGTTTATCAATCAGTTGTAGGCCAATTGCACCATGTTTTAGGGGGAGAGCACAAACACATTAGCACTGATTAGCAGTGGTAAAATGCACAGAGCCCTAAAAACCAACGAAAATGGGTTCAGAAAACAGGAGGGGTGAAGGCAAAAGGTTTGAGAGTGACCCTGCAGAGAGGACTAAGTCCTACAATGTGTTACTGCATTAACTTGAAATTATGACCATTATAGTGCTACATGCATTTTGGAGAACACCCACTATTAAATACAGTATTAGATTGGGCATATTGGGGTGGTTGTTAGGTCTTTGTAAATTTATGGGGCCCCTGCCCATGAACGGAAGCAATTATGCAAACAGTATGCCAATATAACAAATCTCCTTTTTAATGAAAACTCATTAATTATGTTCTTCGAGATAGTCGATACTTGCTGACCGTACGATTATAAGATGGCGACTACATTCTGGAAAATGCTTTGCTCCACCCAACTAGGGTTGTGGTTGTGATCAGCCACACCGGGTAAGATACATTCTTTCCAAGCCAGCTGTATGTCCCTTTATAAGCCACATGTAAACAATGGGAAACACAGTAACCAGCCTGTTTGACCTCATGCAAAGTGGCATTTTTCACTGCATTTAGAGATCTTTCATGTAATTGGGTCGCGGTTTTGTTTCCCCTCAGTGACAAGAATCCAGTGTGTCAGTTATTCAGGCATGTTACGATTCCGTGCATGACGAGTTAATCTTCTTTTTTTATGTTTATGACGGGGGTGTGATATACTGGCATGGTTCTCAAGCGCTCATTATATAAGCCACAGACTTGGATTATCTTAACATTTAGCTACCCTTCATGGCATATATTATTTTTGCTAGCTCATGGCTGCCCCTGCTGATTTTCTCAGTAAGCTTTATGTAGTAAGCACAGGATGGAATCAATACTGTGCTGGTTTTCTCTCACTCTGTGGATATGGGCAGCTTGCTGACAGGCGATGCCACCTTCAGGGCCACAACCTATCCGAGAGTGGTTTTCAGCTTGATGCACTTTTTCCCTATATCATATTGAGTTTGTTGGATAGCTCCACCATACACATAAATATTGACATGGTTGTGATGGTTGCACCGACGTGGCATATAAACGCACCAACCATTCAGTTTGTTGAGTTCAACACAAGAGTATAAAGCATAACAGTGTAAAAAGGTTGCTTATGAAATCTTGATGAACTAGCGCCTGCAATGCAGACAGGCGACAAAGTATTGGACTATCCACAGGCGTACCATGAATAATTCCCGAACACAGACATCCTAATGTTCTAAATAACATGTTTACAAGGACGGTGAAAATAAAGGATGCTTTTTAAATAATTATACTTCTGCAATATGTAAATAAATGTTATAGAATTGAAGAAACATGACTTGTAGAATGTTTGATTAGCTATTGTTATATCTTATAGATATGTCTATCACAGAGATCTTGATGTTAGTGGAGGGTAAATGAGGGATTTAGTCACATAGACCAATTGAGTTGTATGACCAATAATTAGTGAATGAATTATTGTAGACTGAGTATTGGTTAATTTACCCCTTGAGCGAACACCCTGTTTTTTTTTTTTTTACACATTTGCAGTCTAGGTTCTTTAGGGTGATGTGGGCTTCCCATAGATAATTTTGCTTGTATTTGAGCCCAGGGTTAGCAAGCATTTAGGGAAATTTACTGATCACAGATGCTTCTGAGACACAAGGAAATCGACTGTGATGTGACTGCACAAATCCTAACACGCCTTATCTCCCAGAACCCCATGCAAATGTCATAGTATGAGTACAAACATCACAATATCTTTAATTTTCTGTAACAGAAAACTTCAGACCTACAGTTAAATGGCAAAAGTCCTAGCATATAATGTTCCCACACTTCTCCTCATTAAAACGGTATCTCACATGAGTGGGTGGGCCTGTTGCATGAGACAGGAACAGTCCTGTTGATTTAACACAGTCACAGTTTTGGCCATTTCGCACCAGTTACACTAAGCTGACCAACACATATGAGGTACTGTTTCTGTCACATAAATCTGAAGAAATTCTGTTTGACCTGCACATGCAATTCTTGGTAGGAAAAAGTGATGGTATCCACACAAGTCACACCACCCAGAACTCCTCCAGGTGTCCACTGTTCAGAAAAGCATAGGGTAGGTATGTTTTCTAGGTGCCAACAACCCGAGGCTCAAATACTGCAACTACCTGCTTCCCAAAAATCAACCTAATTCCAAACTTCTTTCCACAGTCATGTTCTTAGGCATTTCTTGTCCAGGGCAATGCACTTGTGGGCACCCTTTTTTATCAGAAGTGTAAGAATGTAGGGTTGTGGAACATTTGTATTATCTGTTGAATTTCGCTATATTTTTGACTTCCTATCATAAGTCAGTATCCATAAAAAACACATTTTTGCAAAAGCTTCCTCAGAATCATCTGACATTATGGGTAATCTGAAATTCGGAGTGGAACAAATGTCTTCTGGCCCTTGGGTACATTTCAGAAACATATAGCTTTCATTCACCCCCAATTCCGTTTTTTTTTTATTTTTATTAAATGATACATGTTTGTCATACTAAGAAAAAACATTGTAAACCATGGCTCAGTTGCTGGCTCATGGTATCGTTTATAGTTTTAAACAAACTACAAGCAACTAGGCATGTCTGTTACAGGACTAGTTTGTCAGAAGTAATGGTATATTATTTTTGAGATGTGCTTAATGTGATCCATTAATTTTGTTCCCTACAATTCTGTGCTCCAGCAAAAAGTAAGATATGTTTTTTTTGTTAGTTAAGAAAAAAATCATACCGCATCTTGCTCCTTGCCCTGACCAAACTCATTGTCATACGTCTTACCCTATAAAAAAAATCCGAGTTGCATCTGGCTCCTGGCTGGGACACCAACGCCCCGGCAAAGAGAAAGGTGCAGTTTGGATTTTTTCTCAGGTTAAAAGAAATATCAAATAAGCTTCTTGCTCCTCACTGGGGTATACTGGGGTATCACCCAGCTGATCCTCTCCCTCACCAAAGACCCTCACACCGCTAAAGCCCACCTCCACGAAGGAATGAAGGCCGTCGCCGAATGGATGAGGACCAGCCGCCTGAAGCTGAACTCGGACAAGACGGAGGTCCTCATCCTTGGTTCCAACCCTTCAGCCTGGGACGACTCCTGGTGGCCAACATCACTGGGAACAGCCCCGCCACCCACCGACCACGTACGCAACCTAGGGGTCATCCTCGACCCCACCCTCTCCATGACTAAGCAGGTCAGCGCCGTTTCCTCATCCTGCTTCAACATCCTCCGAATGCTCCGCAGGATCTTCAAGTGGATCCCCACCGAAACAAGAAAAACAGTCACCCAGGCCCTCGTCACCAGCAGGCTGGACTACGGAAACGCCCTCTACGCAGGAATGACGGCTAAGCTCCTGAGACGCCTGCAACGCATCCAGAACGCCTCTGCACGTCTTATCCTCGACATCCCCCGACGCAGCCACATCACACCCCACCTGAGAGACCTGCACTGGCTCCCTGTCAACAAGAGGATAACCTTCAAGCTCCTCACCCACGCACACAAAGCACTCCACAACTCCGGACCAGCCTACCTCAACAGATGACTCAGCTTCTACACCCCCACCCACCAGCTCCGCTCGACCAGCCTCGCCCTCGCCACAGTCCCCCGCATCCGGAAAACGACCGCCGGCGGCAGATCCTTCTCCCACCTCGCCGCCAAGACCTGGAACACCCTCCCCACCAACCTCCGACAGACCCAAGACCTACTGGCCTTCAGAAGACTCCTCAAGACCTGGCTCTTCGATCAGTAGCAGCACCACCCCCCTCTTCCCCTAGCGCCTTGAGACCCTCGCGGGTATGTAGTGCGCTTTATAAGTGACATGATTGATTGATTGATTGAAACGTGTATGTGTCTCTATGCCGCAAGGAGACACATGCTGGTTGGATATTATTCTAGCTACTGTAAATAGGGCGGACATGACAACTGTCTAACTGTGGCACTCATTGATCATTAATTCATCCTGCATCCGCCAAACTTTAAATTAACCCCTTAGTCTTATCAAGATTGGATAACTGGAACAACCAGCCGCGGCTGGTCCATTGGGCCTGGGGGCCACACCCCCTCTTCTTTTGCCCCTCAAGAACAGTGTCTAAGGCTGAGCCAAGGTCGGCCTGACAGACACTTCATTTTCAGGTCAGGCAGCCAGGAGCTAGGCATGCACTAAATGCGCAGGCTCCTGGCTGCCTTAGCGGAGTTTTTCTGGGCTGAGGATGTCGCAGCTCCTGTGGGCGTGACCTCCGCAGCTCAGCAAAAATCCTTGAGACCTTCCCCCTTGGTGACGAGGGGTGGCATCACTCATTGCCTTGGACCTGGGCGCTTCAGTTTTAAGCCCTGAAGCGCCCAGGATTGAGTGTCAATCAGCGACACTTCATCACAGAGTGGGGTGGGGTCAGCAATCTCACTGACCCCATCCCACTCTGTGACGAGGTTGGGACTGATTGCTGCCTTTCCTCATTGGCTGACCATTGGTCAGCCAATAAGGGAAGGCAGCAGTCCCAACCCTCCTGGGACCTCCGAAGTAGAGCTTGCAAGTGTGTGATTTAAAAAAAAAATGAATGTTTTGTGCATGTGTATGTTTGAATATTTGGTAATGAGTGTTGTGAATGGGTGTGTGCGTATGTGAATGCATGGGTGTGAGTGGGTGTCTATGTGTGTGTTTGTGTGTGTGTGTGTGTGTGTGTGTGTGTGTGTGTACCGTCCGCCCCCCTCCCTCCTAAAATTACCGGCCGCCCCTGGGAACATCTTTGCTCTCCTTCTAAGGTCACAAATCCATACTATACAAATAATGCGATAGAAGGAAATTAAAGTATGCTTGGATTTCAGTAAGCACCAATCCTCCTCTCCAGCCTTGAAGTCCTTTCATTGACTTACTCTTCATAAAAGAATAATGTTTGAGGAACTATGCATAATGCACAATTCTTGTGCTTATTCCAGTATCAGTCGAAAAACACATATAAAACGGTTTATGCACGTCATTTGTAAGTGTATCTGTCCATAATCAACATCGATTGTAAAATATCTGCAATGTGACCTGCAAAAAGGTGGGGAAATGTTAGCGGTTTGCAAGTGTACATTGCTTATGCACAGACCCTCAGTTCTGAAATAAGATTTCAGAAAGCATCTGCCAACCACATGAAACATCCCACCGTTACATAAGTGCAGCCTCCACTTGTGTTGAAGTACACCATTTGTTACCCTTCAACTTTGGGAAAAATGTAAATCCACACTGAATGAAGGAATGTCGAATACCAGTGACAATAGCTGTGTATTTGTCCATTTACCATTCAAAACTCATGGCCTTGTATTCATTCTCAAACTGTGCTCACAGTACCATTTCACCGTAGACTTTTCATTGTTTCATTGTTCACGTATTATTAATTGAAATTGGTTCTAAAGTTAGTCACTTTGACTTTATTCCATTCAGAAAAAGATATATTTTATTATTTTATGGAGTCCGCTGAAATTGCTTCTAAAATGGGCTGCAGTTCATTGTTCCTTGCTGCTGGCCACCACCCTCCCCCCTGTGCCCCCTGCTCTCTTTGGGTAAGGTGGAACGTTACTGGCTCTGACCTTTAAAGTAGTGAGATCACATCCAGTTTCCGGTTATTTGTGGCTCTACCATAGCTGTTCACAAACACACTCCAGACAATCGTACTTGAATGAAAAAGACCCAATTCATTTCCTCATGTAGATTTCTGTCCACCGGCTCACATCTTGGTTCACTCTGGATACCCTGAAATCCTACAGCTAATGGTCTCACGCATTGAATTTACAAAACTATCTCTCTCCCCGACTCTCACTCAGACACTTTTTCTCCTGCTCCCTACCGCTGGACTGTTTCTTTGATACCGGTCAACGTCTGTATCACAGCTTTTTGTTCTTTAACAAAAGCTCCATGGCAATCCACATTAACAGTCTGCACAGAAGGATCACAGAAGAATTGAGAATTAAGTCTAAAATTTTCTCACTGGCCCAACATTTCATGCTCATGGCCTAGCAGAGAGAGCAGGGTTGCCCTGCTGTGGCATGATTTATAATCCCGGGCTTTTCATTTTTTGTTTTACAAGTATGACCTTCACCAAAGTGCCTAAAGGCTACCCAGAACGTAGTATGTAATGGGCAATTTCGAATAAACCGCTACCTCATAAGAATACCAGATATGGGCCATATTATAGAATATCTGAAAGAGACACGTTAGTGACAGATTCATTACCTTAGAATATTCCCAGGCGTCAGGCTGGATCCGGAAAGTTTTTTGCGTAGCAGTACCCTTGCGCGTCGGTAGGCGGCGTCGTGCGGCTCCGCGTCCGTCGTCGGCGTCGTGATCGCCGGGATGACGTCGCGGGCAGTACTTAGGCGCCGCCCCTGCGCGCTGACGTCAGTTCTTCTTTTTCCGCGCCAGCAAGCGCAGATCCGGGAAGAGCAGTGCCCTAGTCATTTTTTGACTAACTTTTTTGGTGAATTTTTTCACTGTTTTTCTTTGAATCGACTTCAAGGTGTCGTAGGGATGCCCGGTTTTAAACGTTGCGGCGCCTGTGCTCGGATGATGTCCATCACAGACCCGCATCGGGAGTGTCTCTTCTGCCTCGGCCGAGGCCACGACACGGAGTCGTGTTCCGACTGCCGGGCCCTCAACCCGAAAGCTTTGCGAGAGCGGTCTCGAAAGCTCCTCGAGGCCCGGCATTCGGCTCCGCGCAAGCCCTGGTCGCGTGAGAGGTCCAGGGGTCGATGGCGGAGTCCTCACCGGTCGTCGGCATCGAAGTCTTCTTCGTCCGGTAAGTCCAAACACAAAAAGTCCAAAAAGCATCGTCGCTCTAGGACTTCGCCTCGCCGGTCTCGCGACTCGGCTGAAGCCCCTCCCGGCACCGTCCCCGCGGCCCCGGACATGCCTGTGGAGTCGCCCCCGCAATACCCGTCCTTCCCGGGTTCGGGGGCGGATCCGGCCCAAATACAGGAATTCCCGTCGGCCATGGCCCGCCTCTTCGGGCCTCAAGGTCCCTCCGGTGCGCCTTCGGGCCCCGCGGGCCCTGATGGGGTTGCTCCGGCGTCGCCGACGGCTCCGGCCCCGGCGTCGCCCGTGCCTCCAGCCTCGATCCCGGCTCCGGCCTCGATCCCGGCTCCACAACCCCCATCGACGCCGGTCGACCTAACGTCACCTCCGCCGACGCCGATGTCTCCGGTGCCGTTCTCGACGCCGCCTGGGGCTCCGGGCGGCGTCGTCCCCCAGTTCCTTCCGGCTCCGGACATGGACCCGGACCGACGTCGCTCGACGCCGGTTCCGGCGCCCGATGGGACCTTGGGTCCCAAATGTCCCTCCTCCTCCTTATTTTGAACCAGAGGAGGACCAGGAGGACTGGGAGGGGTCTGATGACCCTCTGACACAACAGTGTCAGTACGATGAGGACTGGACAGAGGGTCTAGGGGATGCCAGTGGTCTGGATACTTCCCCTGACACTGGCATGCTGTCTCCTCCCGTGGCTACGGAGGAGG